>PVJL010000047.1:71020-751010 GCA_004026885.1 Lyroderma lyra
GTTCCTTTTTCTCCACATCCTCTCCAGCACTTGTTATTCCTTGTCTTGTTGATAACAGCCATTCTCACAGGTGTGAGGTGGTATCTCATTGTGGTTTTGATTTGCATTTCCCTGATAGCTAATGAGGATGAGCATTTTTTCATATGTCTGCTGGCCATTTGTATTTCTTCATGGGAGAAGTGTCTGTTTAGTTCTTCTGTCCACTTTTTAATTGGGTTGTTTGTTTTTTTGTTAAGTCTTATTAGTTCTTTATATATTTTAGATATTAGACCCTTATCTGATGTGTTATTCGCAAATATTTTCTCCCATTCAGTTGGCTGTCTCTTTGCCTTGTTGATGGTTTCTTTTGCTGTGCAGAAGCTTTTTAGTTTTATATAATCCATTCATTTATTTTTGCTTTTACTTCCCTTGCCTTTGAGGACAGGTTCAGGAAGTCTTTCTTGAGCCCTAGGTCTATAAGTTTAGTACCAATGTTTTCTTCTATACAGCTTATTGTTGCAGGTCTGCTATGAAGGTCTTTAATCCATTTTGAGTTAATTTTTGCATATGGAGAGAGTTCACAGCTCAGGTTCATTCTTTTGCATATGTTTTTCCAGTTTTCCCAGCACCACCTACTAAAGAAGCTGTCTTTTCCCCATTGTATGTTTTTTGCTCCATTATCAAAAATTATTTGTCCATAAATTTGTGGGTTTATTTCTGGGTTTTCAGTTCTGTTCCATTAGTCTATATTTCTGTTTTTCTGCCAGTACCAAGCTGTTTTGACTATTGATGCTTTGTAATTCTTACCAATTTTTATAATATATAAAGAAACAGGCCCTTGGGGAAAATCCATTCCATTTGATAACTTTTTATATAAAAATGCAAATATATGAATTAATTCCTAGATATTTTATTTTTTCTATGTTTTATTTTGTCTGGTATCTTATAAAGTACAAAATTAAGCAATTTAGAAAGTGTGAGAGTATGAGATTTTCAGCCTGAAGGTACAGAAAATATATGGATTGATATTTGGAGGGACACGTAAAAAGAGCATCAGAAGTGAATAAAAGGTTGGCAGATGGAGCTGTAATAAGTCAGTAGAGGTTGGAAACCATGAAAATGTAGCAGTAACTATTGGTACAGTTTTGTGTCTCTAGAAACTTGTAGCAGTTCAGAAGTAAAAGCAGAAAGCAGGTGGTAGGTTTTAAATTGTTTCCGAATCACTCAGACAGGAAAGACAAAGACACACAAGGAAAAAAGATGAACAGTTTTCCTGGTAAAGCTGAAACCAAGATTTTCTCCAACCACATTCCTTCAGAGAAGAAACGTTTACTACATAAATCTACTTCTGCTCTGATATCTGGCACGCCCCACTAGAGTACCATGGTTTAGTAAATTATATTTGGCCAGGTACCACTTCTCTAAAAGGCATGTTTCTCAATTTTGTCAATGTGGGATGAATTCTCTCATAGTCTTACAGATTTCATTAACATTTTGGACTTTTTTTTTCTTAAGAAAACGTGAAAGACTTACTGTTGAACTAATTTAACTTTTACTGTCCTGAAGATGCCACATCTACTCCATAAAAAGACAGCCCAGTGTGGGGTGTTGAGGCAATTTCCCTTCCCCAGGGGGTCACTGGGAGGTGCCCAGGGCTGAGACAAAGCTGAGGTAGAACTGCAGAAGATGAGGACAGACGCTGCCACATTTTGAGGAATTCTAGAAAGGAAGCAGGGGAGAAACACACAGCCATTAACTCTTGCCATGAACTTCTGTCTTTTTCTTGGAAAGGCAAAATATTCTTTCTAAAAGCCCTCTGTAAGCCATTTGCTATGGGCTATTGTCTAGTATTCTCACATAATCAGTTCTAACTCGCAGGAGGCGTATGTATTAAATATCAGGCAAAAAATCACAGAATTATCAAAAAATGGTATAAAGCATGTGTTGGCAGACTTTTTATGTAAAGGACCACAGAGTAGCATTTTAGGCTTTGAGAGGCAAGTAGTCTCTGCTGTAACTGCTTAGCTCTGCTAGTGGCATGTGAAAGTAGCCATAGACAACATGTAAATAAAGGAGCATGGCTGCAGGCCAGCAAAAATCAACTTACAAGAACAGGCGATGGGCTAGATTTGGCCCACGGACTGCAGTTTTGGACTGATCATGATTCATTCCCTGAGGTGGGGCAAATAGTTGCTCCAAAAAAGGAACAACAGCAAAAAGAAGGAAGGAAGGATATTTTCTGTCAAAGAAAATGTTAGGCGGGATGTCCACAAATACTAAATTTAAATTTATGTATTTTTAGTTTTGGTTCCATACAGCAAAGGCATTAAAAAGTACACATTTTAATTTCCCATTATGAGTAAATAATTTTTCTATGAGATTTTCTTCTTTTCAAAGCTTTTCAGAGCTTTTCAGATCATTTAGGTTTTTTTGTTTGTTTGTTTGATTGATTGATTTTAAATTATTTAGGAATGGATTCTTTTATTTCCAAATAGTAAAATTCTTTGTTCTACATCTTTCTATTTATTTTTAATTGACAACGCTATGACCAGATAATACGTCCTGTAAATATTAGTTCTGACAATGTTTTAAAGCTAGCGTTACAAACAAGTACATAAGATATTTAAATTATTTGTAAATGCTCCATAAACATGCACAAAAGAAAAGAAAAAGTATACATTTTAATGTGTGTGTAGGTATACACATTGTGAATATACTCTAAATTTCCCTACTAAAATAGAAAGTGTTCAAAATAAAATTCAGCTATATTTATCCAAAACATTATAAAATTAAATGACAAAAAGATTCGATGTAAGAAGCGTATGCATATGAGTATTAGGTGTTGCTTGTTTCATGAGCACTCGATCCCATCAATTCTATTCTTCCTAATAGCAATGACTAGAAATGTTAAAACACCTTTTTTTGTCTCCTTTGTAGCCAGGAATAGCTACTGCAAATGTGACGTAATTGCACAGATTTTGGAAGTGAGGCAGGCATCATCTTGCATGCTTGTTTATAATTTGTATTACGGTGTATTCCATTCTATACTATAAGCCCTTTAGCCTGTTTAGTTCTTTATCTCTTTTCTTTCACTTAATTATTCTGGTCTCTCTTTTCTCATCTGTATTTCTCATAGTTCAATGCAGAAGACGAGCACTGTTGCTATCTCAAGGGAATGTGGTGATTAAACCTGATTGAAAGGGCTACCTGAGGGGAAGTCAAGGGATTACCACTAGACTGTTGTTTCTAAGGTTATTTGACCCTGGTGGCTATCTGGAATCTAGGAGACTGCAGCTGCCTCCACTTTCACCAGGGCTACTTCGTGCTCTGGTGTTCGGACTCTGGAATTAGTGTCCAGTAGCCATAAATACTCACAGGTATTAAAATTTGTTTGCCAAACACCACAGCTGCAGGATGATGGCACTTACCACCTCATTCTTACTATGCCAGGAGAGAGAATAGAATGGATGGGATTGGGGAGGTGAGTGAAAGAAGCAACACCTAATGTCCGTGTTCTTTATATCCAACCTTTCCTCATCACACCATTTAAGGTATTTCTTGTAAATGTCAGAGCTGACGTTCCTTTTTTTGTTCAATCTGGCAGTGTGTCCCTTTCAGTGGAAAAATTAATCTTTGCATTTTTTGGAATAATATGATGAATTGACAGAATTTCTTTCATGTTATATTATGCATAAGATGACTTGAATGAACGTATTTTCTTCTTTCTGTTGCCTTGTTATTGGTGATTTATTCACATTACTGCCCTTCTCAATCTCCTGTTCCTCCAATATGAAAATAAGGCTCTGACTCCTCACTAATGTTCTGCAAGCCTCCTCTCCCAATAAAATGGATCCCTGTGAACATAATTGTTTTCTCTCGCTCCTCATCTCCAGATGAGATCTTTAGAAAGTTTTAAATTCTCCTCTTTCTTCTCCTCTCTGTCCTTTAATTTGTTACCTTCTCTTCCTCTCTTTTTCTCTTTTTCCTCCCTCTCTTTTTTTCCCTACTACTACTACCTCCAACTCGGTGTGTTTTGCTGAGATAGTGACATACTTTCAGTTTCAGAATCAGTGTTTAGCACCTACGTTAGGTATTCCTAAAGACCTATCACTGATCATTTAGAAGAAATAAGCAATTCTTCTTTAAGAACTCCACTTAGTCCTAAGTCACCTATTCTTAGGGAATGTATTGTTGTCCTTTTGGATTTCATGATAGTTCAATAGATTGATAGTAGCATTCATTGATGATCACTGCTTCCTTTCCTCTGCATACAAATTATTAACAGTTGACCATAAATATAAAGGCAAGTAAAGCAAAGTTGTTCAGTATATTGACTCTAGAAAAGTATCAATAACCAGAAATAAGAATATTATAAATAAATATATGTACTGAAAATAAAGGAGAGTTGGAAGGAAAAGAGTTGTCAATTTAACAGGGCAAGTCAAGTCTTGAGATCTTTTAATAAATGTTATTTCCAGTTATATAGAGGTTAATGCATGACCCTGCCATAAGGGTTGCTGTGGTAGATTAGGTTTTGAATAGTTTTGTTTGGGGAAGATTTTCAAGAAAATTATTTTTAAAAGTGATTTGTAAATTCTAAAATGATATAAAAATATAAACTTATTTTTAATCTTTTTCCCCTTCTTTCCTGTTTTTTTGTTTTTTTCTCTTTAGCAGCCCTATCATCGTTTTTATTATTTAATTATTGCATTGCTAGAGCAAGGTAACAATACCAATATTGAATGAAAAGTGATAATATCAGTGTGTTATTTGATAGTTTAACATTCAATAAATATTAAAGGTGTTTTGAAAATAATTTATGAACTTATCATAGAACACAATAAAAGTATAACTATGAAATATAGCTTCAACTGCATTGTCATTGTAACATAAATTATAAGCAGCAAAATATACAATATGTAAATTTGATGCAAATGAAGAATATCAATCAGTCATAAAATTTTAAATAAAATGATATTATGTAACTTCATTGTGATGCTTGGCTATAAATTTTGTCATTTGTGTTATAATCAGGCCTGAATCATGATTTTTAGTAATTTTCCAGCTGTGACAAAATTTTTTTTAAATACTCTAGATGAGTCTTATTTAAGCATTAGTTATAATCTAATTCCAAATACTGTTCCCTTGACTTCTTCATTTTCAAATTATTTCAGTTTTTGCTTGTTACTTTTGAGATCTCCGGATTCATTATGTATAGATGGATATTTCAAAATGAAATTAAATATATCATTTTTAACAATATCACATTAAGGTTTAACTTAAGAAAGTCTTCACTCTAGAGGAAGGATTATTTTTACATTTAACAATGTTTACTATCTTTTATTTTTTCTTTTGAAATTTCTGGAAATATAAGGCAGTACTTGATATACATTTTTAATATGTACATCTGAATTCATATATTTTTATTTTTAATATAATTTAAATATATAGAAATAATGGAATTTTATACTAAAATTATTAGTACTGTATAAACTGCATTGTAGCATGCTGGAACATGGGATTTAAAAATATGATATTATATTTATTATAATCACCATTATGATCATCATATCATTTAATATTTTAAAGAATGTTGATAAACAACAGGGTGAAAATCATGAGTAAGATATACAGGAAGAGAAAAAAGTAATCAAGATTTAAATTTGAAAAAGGATTGTAAAAGTGCATATAATTGGTCTTTACTAAAACAGAAATTGAGAATCTCTATCTATCTATCTGTCTATCTGTCTATGCTCTATCACTCCATCATCTATCTATGTATAATTTTTCACCAATTTATTTAGTCTTTTTCCGAAGATGAAACATTAGGAGACTGTAAAATATTTATTCCTCCCATTTGGTGTTATTTTAACAAAGATTGCCACTTAATTGTTTGAAGTCAACAACCATATAATGCAATGCTATTATACAATAAAAAGTTTCAAATTACATTGTGTGCATTTTGTCCTTACGTTTTAATTTTTTTCTTACCTTTTTATCTAAATATCAGAAAGTAAAAGGATATCTTCAACAAATTTATGGAATTTAAAATAGCTTCCTTGGGGATATTTTGCCAAGCATCTGTGGGAATACTGTTGAAAAAAAATTAGACATTAGACATGTATTTAATGTTATTTTTTTCTTTTGAGAAAATGAAGCAGAGAACTATTTTGTTCTCTTTTTAATCTCATTTTAAATATCCCTCCAGCACTAAAACTATTAGTGATTAAATAGCTGGTTTCCCAATGTTGTGATATCTTTTGTATTTATTTTTGGACAGCCTGTGTTAATTTATATTCCTGCTTACATAAGTGGTTTTAGAAAGTCCATAGGTATAATTGGATGAGCACTGTGTGGATCTCTCTAATTAGAATTTTCAGTAAGTTGAGCAGGAACTGCTTCTACTCTGATATGCATGTGTAATTTCCACTAAAGTGAGCAAGCATAACTAAGGACAATGTTTTCCCCTTTGAGCACTTTGAATTCTATGTGCTCCAGATGCTATGGAGACTCCTATAACTATTCCCTTATTCAAACTGTTGATTTGTTATGGCAATATAATTCCTTATGAAATCACTTTTGTTTGTTTAAATGAAGTTTTAGACCCTCCAAAGTAATATAAGTTCTGGTTATGGAGGCGTTAACTTTTCAGTGATGGAAGAAATATTCACTAAGTGAAATGAAAATATTTGTCAAGGCCATCATGCTTCTAGTTTGATGATTCTGGACAGGATGCTGATACTAGCTGGCAGAAAGATATGAACATCCCTGCAGATTAAAATGCAAATTTTATTGCTGAAAACAGCAATGCGCAGAAAGGCCATAGAGCCTTTCAGCTTTCTGACAGCAGCTTGCAGAATCAGTGCATTGAATCACTCAATATCTTTAAGTGTCTATCCTATTGTGCAACTCCCATAAACATCTGCTCGCACTGTCCCTATGCCAAGCTCAAGTTTTAAGGATGTATAGGCTTCAAGATTAAATAACCCTTCAACTAAAAAGCATTTTCTTTTGAGTAGATTTTGACTGAATATACTCAATCAAAAAAAAAAAGAGGGTGGAGTAAAGTTAAAAATGATAGTATAACAGCATATGGAGATTGTAGGCCTTAGATATGTAATCTTATTTTTAACAGACATCACAATTTGAACTTGATGTTTACTGAATTTCAATGTTATATTGCTTATAAAATATGAAATACTTTAATTCTACATTGAAAAGAAGAGATTAAGGGGTCTATTCAATGAACACGTAAATTATTCTTAGACACCCAGCCCTTTAGATTGAGTGCGTTGATTGAATGAATCAGTGTTTCAAACACTTAGAGTTCAGCAAAGACGTAGCACCGTGAATGACTAAGTCCAGTAAAATGAGATAATACCTTGTTTAAATAGCACATTCTATGCTCAAGATTGATTTCGGAGTAATCTTTCAATATGGAGAAGCCAGTGATCCATAAACGAAAAAAAATACACATTCAGAAAAAGTGTCATTTAGTAGATGATCACAAAATCTAACGCTGTGATAATAACTAGTTGTTCTTCAGAATAGAGCCTCTAAGAATATCAAAGTGGATCTTGGCCTTCTTCAGATATATGGTGATGAATTTGGGACTCCTTTTTCTAGCCTTCATGATGTCTTGATTTATTAGATGATACACTCTGGTCACTTAGAGGTCTATTGAGAGGTATTTACTCAGGTATATTTTAATATATAACCTATTAAAAACCATTACTTCTAGAGATAATCTTTTTTCCAAATTTTATTTCTCCAAATGAAAATTTTCAAATATGACTTCAATTTTAGATATTTAAAATAACTTATTGTTGCCCTGTATACCTCAAGTAAAGTCAAATGATTATTTTTGCCTGAACTGTGTGCAGCACAATCAAAGCTGAGTCATCTATAGGTATTTAATATGTAGCATATTTTATATCAATTTTTCCTCTCAACCAATATAATTCTAGGTTGCCATAAACCACCCACATATTAATTTAATATGGCTGGGCAAAATATAACCCTTAGTATATGATTCTAAATAGATATTTGCTTGTATTTTGAATTCAAATTAAAATAATTAGGAAAGCTTTTTTATTTTATTACTTACATTTTAAATGTATTTATGCCCCTATATTATTTCAGCAGTTTGAATAACCTAGACTTAATTATAATTGCTCTATCTTTAATTTTATTTATGTGTGATTAAGATGTTTCTTTTCTATTATCTCTAACTTTGATATAGATTTTCATCAGTACAGAAATAAGAGTTTTTAATGCATATTTTGACATTTTCTTACACTGTTCTTTGTTGCTAATATTTTCTTATCATTATCATTCCTGATCCTGAAAGTTATGAAACAGACATCAAATTTTACAAACCCATTTCTAGTTTAAATGTAGCATAAAATCATTCCACGTGGTTAATAGCTCAAAGAGAGGCTAGAAAACAAATACACATTAATGTAATTATTGTTTAATCTCTGAGAATATATATCTTCCTATTATAGGTGGAAGGATGTGTTATTGAAAGTATTGACCTGCAATCTGAGGGGAGAAAATGGCATGAAAAAATCATCACAAACCAATATTTTATTAATTCTTTCATTCTGTGTCAGAGTTCAAGTATTAAAAATTAACAAATACCATCCTTAGGCACTAAAGACAATAGTAAAACAAAATATACATGGTTGTATTAGATGGTTTTAATACAGTCTTGCAGAATTGATGGGACAGAAAAAATCTCAAAAATGTAGTCTCTCTCTTTACAGATTCTTCTATCAATAAAACTTTCTAAACATCAAGAGATTTTTAAAAATGAGACTGTTTTGTTCATTCTGGATTCAAATGTATTTGACATTTTAAAATGGCTATGTGTGGAGAAGAGCGTTATCTCAACTAATGACTTCTTCTTATGAAGCCAAACTTTTATATGACTATTCAACTCTATGAATTGGAGAACCCCCAACACCTACACACACACACACACACACACACACACACACACACACACACACCACAACACACATAGAAGGACAGTCCAGAAAGTATCCAGGCATGTAATATGACATTATTATTTTGACAATGGCTCAAGTTTTTTCCTGATAGTCTTCCTACTTAAATTCAGGTAGTCATGGTTTCGTTTAATACTTTTTGTCTCCTGATTTTTTACTGGTAATTTTAAACTTAGACTTAATGTTCTCTTTCATCCAACTAACATGTTTGAAAAGAGGACTAAGGCCAAACATACCATTGCTCAAGAATTCATAGTTCCCAGGCCACTAGAATAAGCCTGGTTACTTCCCAGCAACTGTAATTTTATTCATACAGTTGTTAAAAGTCATTGACAGGGAATAATGTATGTATTAATGTACATATTAGCCAATAATGCTAATATGTTTTGAATGATAATTCTTCCATTTTTATCTTAGGGATCTAAAGGCTGTTGATTCCCTCTCACAAAGCTTCTCTTAAAAAATTCTGTGATTTTAATACTCTGTTTGACACTCTATGTTATTATATTTAGGACATGCAATGCATTCCATATTTTAAAATGAACTTAGTGGATAGTCCCATTATAATATTTTATCATAATTTGGCTTATAGTTTATATATTTTGAAGATATAATAATATTTATCTAAAAATAATCTAGAATTGAATTGAGAAAACAGAATGAATATGGGTATGAAAGGCAGATGTTCATGTTTCTTAAAAAGTAATGCAGAAACAGAATTTTCAAAAAACAATGCATGACTGTCAAGTGGTGGTGGATGTAACAAATAATGGTATTATATAAGATAGTTATATGTAAAATAGTTATGTATTGTATTTGACCTTTATTGATTATTTACTGTTTATCAGGCACTGGACTAAGCTCTTCATGTCATTCTATCATCATAAAAATCTCAAAAATTATGTAATAAGTTCTATGAGTTCAAAGTTTGATTTCTGTGTGATGAAAACCCTGAATTTACTTTTCAATGGTAGAAAACTTGAGCTGTGTCCTTAAATGCCTGATTAGTAGTATTAGAAATGTTATCATTCTAAAGTAAATAGAAACACAATTTGGGGAAAAAGTATGGCAACAAATTTTTAATGACATCATTTGGAAAATGCAAGATTAGTTTGGCAGTTGGGAAATAGTGAATACAGTGGCTGGCAATTGATATAATTTTGGAATGAGGCTTCAGAAGTTTTTTTGCTAATCTTATGTATTGTTGAATATATGTCAGGTATTGTGTGAAAGATGACTGTACATAGGAGAAATCATAACACATTTTCTATTTGCAAGAGCCATATGAGATAGGTAGTTTATTATCTTCATTTAACTATTGAGGAAACTGAAGCCACAGATATTGATTTGCCCAAAATCAAAGAGAAGTGGCAAAGTGAATTTTCTCAAGTAGAAAATGGAGAGTTATGGTATCTGATTAACTTATACAGGAGAGAAAGACATCAAAGATTACAGAGTTTTTGAGACTAGTAAAGTGGGGGAATAATATTGCCAGTGTCAAAATAGGAAGTCGGAAAGGGAATCCAATAGGGAAGACTTAACTGAAATAACATGCTTTCTTTTGCATTTTGAAGACATGAAGGAAGTAGGATAAATTTCTCAAGGGCACTATTATAAAAATTGAATCAGGAACTGCTCTTTTTTTCTAATCTTACTTGACTCTCTACAAAAACAGAATCACTGTAAGAATGTTAAAAAATCCTCAGAGGGATTGTTTTGGACAGTATATTATAAGACAATAATCTCTAGTTTACATTTAAGTGTCAGACTTTGGTACACAACCAATTTATTTATATATTCTTGAGTTATAAAGTGAGAGTATGGTCTCAGGAGAGGAATTAGAGGAAAATCCTGATGGTATATTTACCCTAAGAACTGAAGTCATTTATGTATTATTTTTTAGTTGTTGAAAGGATTGCATGCTAGAATGTTGTTGAGGATCTGTGCATCTATCCCCTGGGGAGTAGGGCCAAGCTTAATATCTGTAGAGAAAGACTGTAAGTTCAAGTCTGCTTCTAAGACTTACCAATTTGACACCAGGCACATGTATTTTGGAGTCTCAATATCTTTATTTTAAACATGTGAATAATTTTAGAGATTGCCAGGTTATTGATTAAATGAGATAGTATATGTAAATGTAGTTTTTTGTTATATACGTGTGCAAGGTTTGTATTATAAACCCAGTTTTTTGTAATTATTAATTTTGCTGGGGTGACATTGGTAAGTAAAATTATATACGTTTCAAGTGTACAATTCTATCATACATTATCTACGTGTTGCATGTGTGCTCACCACCCAGAGTCCGTTCTCCTTCCATCACCATATATATGACTCCTCCACCTTCCTCTACCACCCCTTTTCCCCTTTATCCTCTCGTAACCACTAGCCTATGGTCTATGAGTTTTTGGTTTTTCGTTTGTTTGTTTGTTTGTCTTATTTGTTTCAGTTTTATATCCCACGTATGAGAGAATTCAAATGGTTCTTGACTCAGTTTTACTAATTTTGCTTAGCATAATAATCTCAAAATCCCTTGGTGACCAGTGTTAAATGGCAGACACACAGTTTTAATAGCAAGGGAGAACACAACATTGAAGTCCTCTTTGTTAGATGAAAGAAACTGGTTTTATTATGACACAGGGTCAAATTGCCTGGGCTTTGAGTTATACATTATAGAATGTCAATGGCAGTAGTTGAATAAACAGCCAGATTTAATTTTTGTTTTGTGAAAATACCTGGATCATCCATGTTTAATTTTAAAGAAAACCAATTGGAAACAATTTATTTTCTACATTTTCCAGCTATCGAGGGGAAAGATACATTTCTGTGTTTGAGGTTCTGTATGTGCCTACTGAATTTGTAAATTAATTAAAATAAACAATTATTTCTGTAATCTCATTTTATCTGGCCACCCATTTCCTTAATATTTAATTTCTTGCTACCTTTAATTATTTTATTGCAGCACACTCTGAATTAGACTTAGAAGTAATCATTTGGTTATTCTAATAATTTCTGTGTGATTTAAAATTTTTCATTATTTATTTAATATTACTGGCCATTCAGAGCTCTCCAATTAGGAATCTTTGTAATTTATATTAATTATAAAAAAGGGTATTGTAATGTTAGAACATCTGCCTTAAAAACACAATGCCTAACCAGGCAAGAATGCCACTGGAGAAATATCTTTGGTAACTACATTATCAAACAACATCAATTGGATTGATTAACACTGACATTTTACTTCTGGCTGCTTCTCTAATGGTCACTGTGCATCCTGTTCATTTTATATCAATGGAATGAGAATTTATGTACAGAAAATAATTACCTGAAGGCTGAACACATTGTATTGGACACTATATTCTCATCAGAGTTCAGCAGCAATGCAGAAGAATGAAAAATGAGTCTAACACAGAAAAAAAAATGATTGGCTCAGAGAAACAAAAATCTATGTTATTCCTTAATTAATAGGAGGAAAAAGTGTCTGATCTTTTTTTTCTACTTTTAAGGTTAATATATGACTGTAAACTTAATTGCTTTGAAGATTTCTAGTTAAAGAACCAAGTCTGATGAGAAGAGAAACAGGTGGAGAGGGTCATGTACATTTCTATGAGCTTTGCCACTATATTGTCATTCAAAGTGCAAGTCCATAGGGTTAAAGTAGCATACAAAAGGGATGCACCACCCATTATAATTGAGGTATATACAATTGTGTTGTAAAACATAGTTGTATTTATAATAAAGATCCTCAATATATTCTTAGTGATTTTCATTACATTAAAAAGATCTGTGAAATAAATCCAGTTTATAGTAAAAGAAAATTTATTTTATAGTTAGATTAGGATTGACATCTAATCATTTTACATGTGAGTCTCGAAATAAATATGTACTTCAGTTTGTTTTCCAGCATTAAAAAAAAAAAGTTGACAAGCAGAACAAATAATAAACATGACAACTACTCCTTATAGGAAATTCTTTGTAGTTTTCATGAATTTCAGTTATGAGATACTGTCACTAATTTAGAAGCCTAGAATGAGTTTGGATAGATAACATCAAATGTAGCTGACTATTGGGAGAGAACTTCATGATTTAGCTAAGTTGAATGTATTTTGAGAGTCTGAAATTGCTTTTTGAATATATACATAGCAGTGGGAAAATCAGCATGAGACTACTGGGGAGTGTAGGATTAACATAAGATAAGCAGTGTGAAATAGAGTAAAAAAGTTATACTTCCTTAGAATACATAGTACAGTTGCATAACAAAAAAATAAAGAGATATACACATATACATTCTTTGTAGAATTCTTGGTAATAACATAAAATTAAAACTGAAATAAATATCCATCAATATATGATTTCTATTTAAATTATGAGACACCATTAAGATTAAATAATATATAGTCCTAAAAAAGAATAAAAGCAATTTGCATACACTTAACCTGAAAAAGTTTTTTATGATATATGCATATTTTAAAATAGGTTTCCTTGTATAGTCCTATTTGTATGTAATTAATAAAAATAAATTGTTAAATTAATTATCACAAATTTAAATGTAAGTTTTGGGAGAAAAAGCCAGATACTGGAATTACTTCTGGGAAATATCAAATGAGAATAGACATAGAGAAGAAACTGCTAATGTTTTCTTTATCCTCTTTTATAAAGTTGGAAGTTTTTAGCATGATAAAAGTACATATTAAAGTAAAATGTGTTTTTGTAGCAAGATGGTTGTTCCATTTCACTTCCTCATTAATTGTGTTCCTTCATAATCTCTGGCTTCATATAGTTTTCATTCAAAGAATTCAAAGTACCCTCTGAGGGAATATTCCAAAGACTTTCTGTGTGGTTTTTATATTATTTTTACAATAAACATTGTTTTGTAGGAAAATTTCTATATGTAGTTCACCTAATTGAGGAACTGATTTCTGGGGAAAATATTTAGTGTTCCTGATTAAAATCAATCAGAACGTGGTAATGATGTACATTCAATTTAAATCTCTCTTGAAAAACATGTATAGCAATTTTTTAATGACTACCCTAAAAGCATTTTCAATATTCTATATTAATTAACTTAATATTATTTCAAATTTGTTAACCACTTTCTATGATCTACATTATAAAATGCTGCATATATAATAGTAGAAAGGAAATAATTTACATTTTAGACTAAATATTTAACCAACTGGAGATACAATTAAAATGACCATTGTACAACATGAAGGGATTTCCCCCTCGTAGTTTGAACTTTAGTTTTCTTATTTGTTCCTGTGATTATGAACCTTTAATAATTTAATCATGAAGTAATATTATTTATTAAATAAGTTATAAATCTAAATCTATATTTCATAGTAAACACCATACAATTATTTAGATAAAGTTACAGATAAAGTTATAGTGGATTTAGAATTAGATCATAAGTTATCTCCATGATAAGCAGATTACATAGAAATCAGATTTCAATAGATTGAGAACTAAAAGCAGAGAAAGCAAATAAACATGTCTGTTTCAAAAATATTTCATATAAAAAGGACAAGAAAAAGGTATATTAGTGGGCTAAGACTTTTAGACACAGAACAGAGAGTAATGTATAATAAAGGTGTGGTGACAGAAAGTTGAGAATTCACATGTGATGATCCTAATTTTATCATTAAGTTGGAAAAATGTCCAATTTAATAATAAAATTCAAGTCATTAGACTTCAACTCAGTGATAAGATATAGAAACACCATTGGGTAGAGTAGGTTTCTACATAGGAAAAGCCAAAAAATACATCTTCCTATCATTAATAAGATCATTGGTCCCATTCTCTGGTTCTATCTTGAAACATCTGCTTGTCTCTTGTGAAATAATTGAAGGAGGAAACTTTCCAGTTTTACTTGTGGGTATGTACCAAACTATTAGGCTATTCTCTATTTCAAATAGTGGTGCTTTGTCCTCAGTTAACATTAAGAAAGTCAAAGGAGGCCAAAATATTTTAAATATTTATATCTGAGACAAGTAATTGCAAGTAGTCTATCCGAAGATCAAAGTCACTGATAATATAGGTTCAGGGGACAGACTCCAAGGTCTCCTAATAGAATATGCTGCTTGTTACAGGTTGTATGGGTTAAATTACTTGATATGAAAATAGGTCACCTATGCTTTTGTCTTTCTTTCTGTCATTCAATTGATAAGGTGATACAAATGAAGGTATTTAAACACTTATAAATGATTAAATAAGTTTTTGGTAGTAATAAATCTTCTTTCAAAAAAATCTGTGTTCTTTTTTTTTTTTTGAAACACTTGGAATCTATTATCTGCAACTCTTTATAATGAACACAGAAAACAGAAGAAATGCTTCCACATGATGACTTATTAAGGAGAGGAAGTATAATATCACGACTGAGATGTAAGTGCTAGAATAGGAGTGTTTTTTAACGTCTGTGCTGATAACTTGGGTTAGAAATGACACAGTGTAACATAAAAAAGACATAGAATTAACTTGGAAGTAGTAAAACTTTCATATCACTTCATGAAAGGTTAATATAAAAACTTCTGCATGACTCCATGACAGAAAACATAATATGCCTCATTGCCATATTGAATAGTGGGCAAGCTTCTTACAAACCCAATCTTCCTTCAGTAGATTATCATACAGAAAAAAAAGAAAAAAGACATCAACCTCTCTATAACCCTGAACATGAAATGAGAAATCTTAGTAAAAACAGTTGCAGCTGCTTTTTCATGGGAAGAGGAGGTGATGTGATGATAACAGATGCTCAGCTTCTCCCTCAGTGACAAAGCATATTGGCAATTTCAAATAGTGCTGGAATCTTGAAGAAAGCAATTAGGTTCTTTGTGAGTGATGATGGTTAAGGAACCAAAGTAATTAGGACAGATTAAAGTAAAGAAAGATAAATATCTTGCCCAAAGAGAGGTCGAAGCTACATGACCACAATTACTTCGGCAGAAAACAAAGCAGTACATATGGTCATGAGCAGCAATGCCTTATCCCAACTGTATATTTCATGGGAAATGATTATTAAAAGTCTTTAATTTAAGATGTCAAATGTAGTCACGTCAAGAAAGTATATTTGGTGAGTATTTGCTGATAGTCTTTTAAAAGAGTCAAACCATGTATGGGTATGTTTCAGAACTACTACTTTTAAGAGGAACTTTTACATTTTATAACAGACATACAACAGACTCTGGGAGATCATTTATGAGTTTGAAATCTATTTTCTAATTTTACATAGGTATTATCTAGTTGGATTACAGAAGTAGTTTTAGCAGAAACACTTGCATTGTTGCTAGTCGGCTATTATGATGTAGTGGGCAACCATTCTGAATATTATTTGCTGGTGAAATACAGGTGTATGGGCAATAATATATAAATTTACTTAGTTTAGGCAGTAAACCAATAAATGAACTCAAAAGAGTGGCTTAGTCATAGATTTTTTTCAATAGTATTTTAAGAACCAAAATTAAAAGTGGAAGCATTTCTATGCTTCTAAGATTAGAAAACTGAAGTTAAATAAAGAATATATGACTTAGTATCTAAGGCACTGATTAATAAATCAGCCTCTTTTAACAGGGATTAAATTTTCAGCTACACTCTATCATGGCCAGATTTAGGTTGATATGAATAATTCTTTTCTGATGGAGAGTACTTCTTTGACAGCCTGCCTATTCCTCCCTCACCGTTCATATGAGGGACTTCACTGAATGTAGCTGAAAATCCTGAAAAATACTTAGGTAATCCAAGGATTTAGGAATTAATTGTGAAAATACTTGGAAAAAATGGACTGATAATAAAGTGACAATTTTCACTGCTACTCACTCATCTCACTTCTGTTCTACACACACACATTTTAAATGTTTGAGCTCTTTGGAAACCTAAGAAAATAGAGCAAAATTGAGAGCTACATCTTCCTTACTCTGATATTCAGAGAGTGCTCCTGTCCAAAGCTAATTTTTTGAAATGGCACTAAATTTATATAAACTGTAAAATTTTACTATGTTCTCCAGTCTCTCCCCAGTTCCATTTCTTCCCAACATCATGGCACCTTTCACAACTATGCGGTTGATATAGGCAAGATTTCTGGTACTGTCTTTCAGAAAGCTTCCTTAGTTTTTCCTTTGATGATTCACTATCCACAGCATTTGAAATTAGCCATTGTGCACTAAGTATTACAAAATAAATATTTCCTCCTTTTTTTCAGAGTATTGAATTAAAGCCAAGTATCTGAAATAAAAAATAATAAAGAGCAATAGTGTATTATTTTAAATTGTATGGCCATAAAAAGGCTTCATAAATAATGACCCTAACACATGGTAGGGGGAACATAGGAAAATCTTCTTTCCCTCAGTATCTGATTTCATGTAAATAATTTAAAAAATATTCCTCAGCAAATACAGTCACTGATATATTAATGGTTATAGTTTATATTTTCACCATGATGTGAAATATGAAAAACTAATTCTTAAGACCTTAGGTTTTTAGATAACAGCTACATTGAACATAATATAAAAATGTAAAATAAACACATATAAAATATATTTTAAGACCTGAATTTTTAAAAATCTAGATATCAATTACAAATATAAAGTTTTAGAACAATAAGCACACCGAGTACAAATATGTTTGAAATTTCAAGAGGTGAATGTATTACTTTATGAGGAAGAGTAGCTTTGAGGCTATGAGAAGGGAAAATAATATTAATAATTTGAAACCCAATAAATCGATTTAAATCCATTTTGAAACCTTCAAGATTTTAACATCAGCAATTTCACTTATTTTTTTTCTGTAACTAAAATGTTTCTTTAATCTTAAAAAATTTTTATTTCAGTGTGATAACATGACTATGACAGCAATTCTATTGGGAGTCTGATGAAATAATTACATTACTTAATGTCATGAAGAAATATCCAATGTACAATTTAATACAAATAGATGACAGTATTTTATAAACATGAATTATTTTATACCACTTATAGCTATTTAAGTAAAATAATATTACATTTACCTTCTAAGCAAGCATGTAGATAAGATTTGCTTGATAAAGGTTGGAATCAGCCATTCTAAGGCATTTGAATATTGATTAAAAATTAAAAAGACATGACAGTGAGAATGAACAGTAGGTATTCAATGTATAAAGAACAATAATCACATTGGTTTATCTTTAAAATTTGAAATGAATGAAAGGCACATATGATGCAGATAATTTGGAAGAAATTAAGAAAAAATGAAAACATTAGTTTTGACATACATTTTGCACCCTATTTATTAGAAGAGAGAGTTGGGAAATGAAATTTGATACATGTCTTACGGTGAAATAAAGGAGGTATTAAACCAAATGACTGTCTCTGTAGTAAATCATCCTCAAAAGGTTAAGAGCTAGAACTAACACGAGTTAAAATTTGAAAATGATGAGGCAACATACTCAAAACCTTTACTAAAAAAAGGAACAGTTTTTAAATGAACAAAGCACACCCACATCTCTACAGAGTTTTAAGGGCAAAAGTGATTCCCAAGTGAACCCAAGGACTCGCAAGCACTATCTAATACAGCTTATCCCAATCCTTCGTGAAAATACCTATGCAAATAAACAGACATAGCAACATTGATGTCAGCCCTCTAATCTTAATAGAAAACCAGTAGCCATATTTTAGAGAGATTTCCCATTAATTGTGTATCTCATGTAGGTAGATTATAAAGCACACTTTTGGACTAAACATTATGTTGAACTCCAAGTGGATTGATAGCCCCTGAAAAGATAGGAACTTTTTCAAACTAACCCTATTATTAGATACCTTTCACTCAAAGACCTCGTGACCACAATGAACAGAAAATAAACCAATTGAAGGTCATAGCTCAGTTCTTATTATATTTGCTGAGTTCGCCCAACCTAAATTTGTACTTTATCCATCATTTCGCTGCCATCAGATTTCTGACTTTTATATTCATAAGACACCACAACTAAAAATGCACCATCCAGGAGAATGCAGAAGGTCAAGGGGAAATGTGTAAAGCATTCTAATTTCTCTAGTCACAGGGAGGAAAATATCGACACTCTCCACAGTTAGGAATAACAATACCAATACATAAAAGGAATGTAACCTTTCATGCAATACAGATTCCAAAGTACCCAAGCTGCATCTAAAGCATGTCTGATACTCAGAAGAATGTGGACCCTGATCCTAGTTCTTAAGGTCAGCAGAGGAATAAATGCATGCTAAGCATCACCTGTTAAGTCAGTTTGCTGTGCATCAATCTAATTTTGTGATTTTCAACCCTATCCGACATAAAGCAAATATTTTATGATGTTTCCTTTATTATTTTGAAATGGTATTTACAAAGAATATAACTTGCCAACACACATAATTTTTAAAACACACCCTTAGTATAGGAGTTTAAAAAGTAATTATGTATAATTAAACATATTTAATAGGCAAGCCTAAACATATTCTACTAAAGAATAGTCTTTAAACTGGAATAGATGGATCCCTGAAAATATACAGAGACTTTAAAGATTTTCGTGTTCAGTTTAGAAAAAGTTATTCATGATTTAAAATAAAGGAGTTACACCGAAATGTATAATGATGATCTCTAAAAGACAGTCTCGAAAGCTCAGCAGCTGATCAATATTTACACTCATAATTACTAAAAATATGTATGTTATGATCCTTATAAAAAACTTAGTTTATGAACTGCACCTTATTATCACAAATTAATGAAAATAACATAATTTAATTGTTCTTATATGATAATAAGTAACTTATGCCAGATCTATATCATTTTATCCTGAACTTAGAGATATATTTTAGTCCATTTTAGTTAAAAAAGGCTAGACTTTTTAATCCAAGGAAAGGAAAGGGGCACAAAGTTAGGACAAATAAAAGCTTTGTGGTAGTAACTAGATCCCATGTACATAGGAATATAGTAATTCCACACCAAAAGAATAATACAAAATTACTAAAAATAAAGCAATGAAAAATCATAATTATTAATATATAAAGAAATACACACGCACGACACAGGCAGTGGGGGAAGGGAAGGGCGGCACAAGGTGGTGAAACATAGCAGCCAAAATTAAGTTTCAAGCGGGGCCAAGGGACTCCAGCCTCATGGACTGAAAAGAGCCCTGAATCAAGCCAGTGCAGCTAATTGGTGAGCGTACAAGGAAGTGAGATGGTTATTCCATGGTCTGTGTGTAACGTTGCCTAGGGGACTGGCTTTTTTATGAAAGTCCCCATTGTGATTCAACACGCATTGTATCTCTATGAGAACATACAGCCCCAAGGACTCAGTGTATCGAAACCATCCCAGGGGGTTGACTCAGTACCTAAATCGTTCCTGTTGTCACATGACCAATATTGTTCTTTCAGGTCACCACGGGAGCAGCGTGGGACACAAGGCAGCTACGAGGTTGATGATTAACCTCAGAAAGGGTGAGGGGTTGTTTCTCCCTTGAATCTTACCCATCATTGACTAACCAGCCATCCTCCGGGGCCATACAGGGTGATGTCAGGTATTCTATGCCCCCGTGGACTCCACGCTTAGCTCCTGCCTTAGGATATCATGGGGAATGCATGAGGGGACAGACGGTTTGGCAGTTGTAAGGCAACACACACACACACACACACACACACACACACACACACACGATATTATACTTTGGAAAATACAGCCTAAATTTGGATCTGTGTTTAATGGACATGCCACATATCACATTGTGCTCACACATTTAGCTTGAAACATAACTTGCTCCCTTCCCCTTTTTTTATTCTAAGTTATAGTACCAGTAAACTGTGAAACCCTTGGTTCAAGGATACATCTCCTGGTTCTGAAATTTGTAATTATTTTAACTTATTTGAGGATTTCACTTTACTTATTACATTTATTTGTGTTAGTTTTGATTCATCTGGCCTATTCAGAATTTAACTATTCGCAAGTCTGTTTCATCCACGGATCTAACTGTAGTGTATTTTGTACTGTCTCCATTCTGCTTTTAGTTGTTAGAAAAAAAATGTTGACCAGCATATTGATATATCTGACAGCCTTCCAAGTCTATCATTAGAGTTTTATTTCATATAACCCTAAAGCTCAGTCCTCTTAAAGTTCATCAGATTGTTTTCAAAGAAAGTACCAAATGAAAGCTGAGAAAGTCAAAAAAGTTTTTAGAAGAAAGTAGAATTTATGTTGTGTTTCCATATCTTGCATAAAGTTGATCTACAAATGTTTAATAAATGGTGCTAAAGATGGCCATTCATTCTCTGTTTCTCTCCCTCTCTTACCATGGTAATTTAAACTTAAAAAAAAAAAAAAACAACCTAAGTATAACACAGTTGAAAACTGGTGAAAGACTTGGTTTCAGTGTGCATCAGAATTTGAGAAAAAGTTTGAGTTATTTATTAAATTAAGTTTAATATATAAAGTTATATTTGTAGCTTGGTTATATTACAGTTACTTTTTTAAACTTTAGTCTCTGCTAGAAAGAAATTAAAAATATAAAATACACCTGGTAATAGCAGTTAAGTCAGCTCTATCCCTGTCTCTATATTTCCAAGGATGCCTCTGAAATTCAATGGTTTTAGCTGCTAACATGGACAGAGATGTCCACCAGGACAAATGAGCCCAGAAATATATGCTGTCTTTTCCATTTGTGTCCAGTGTTGGGTGGGGCACATGTCAAGCTATTGAACTCAGGCTTAGCATCTGAGATCTATAATTTCTTACTGTCAAGTCCCATAACCCAGTTTGATAATAGTACTTACACAATATCACATATTGCTCAGCCATTTCTGGGTGATACATATATTTTTTCTTGCTGCACCACATACCTATTTCCTGGTTCAGTGGAGCAGGACTGGCTGTTGCCTATTAAAAACTGGCACTGTGATCTTTCTTCCTCAAACAAGAACTCTGAAGTTAAGAAAGACTATAGAATTGATGTAGAGCTAACAGTTGTTGAAATCTATTTTAGACCAAAGGTCCAAACCAGTGAACTTTTAATAATTCCTGTTGTAGCTCATGTAATGCTAATATTTTATGTAATGCCAATTATTTCATTAGAATTATTTAAAAGTCCTTTCAGAAACCTTTTTCTTTAAAGTAAGGTGATCATGTTCTAGTAATACTAATGATTACTTCATAAACTTATAGCTACTATGAGATGTTTTTAAGCCTACATTTAATTTAACAAAATAACTATTTATAAAATCTCAAAAGAAAGCCTTTTATAATTAGAAGAGATAGTAGGTTTGTATTTTTATTATTAATTAAATTTAAATAAAAAACAATATTAACACAATTAGAACAAATATTAAGGTAAAATAATTTGATTTTATTTTCAATAATCTAGATTTATCCTGCTTAGATTTAGTAAATTTGTCATCTCATAAAACATAGAAAATTAGCTGAGAAAAAATTATTATTTTGTTTTATATCAGCCAGAGTCTAAGTTATTCCATAAAAAATATATTCACATCTAGATTTATGTTGAGAAAATGATCTTTCTCAGTTCTTTTTTACTTAGATCTCCATGTGGCAAACTGACAATTTTTGTTTGAGTATCCACTTATGGAGCTGCTTTGCCGATTCCAGAAGATCTCTATTGCTAGAGTTAACATGCATAAAATGAAACAAAATTGACAAAAAGAATAGCAAGTCCAAAGCATAGATTACATACTCCGAAAAACAGCATGTGGAAGAGAGAAGGCAGGGGAAATAGAAATGGATGTCTATATGGAGTGCTTGGTACTGCATAATGAATTCTTACGAGCTGTTGCTGAACATTTTAAAGGTATTACGGATCTTTAGCTTGCATAAAAGAGAAAATTGTGATGCTATCTTCCAGGAAAGAGGAGAATAAACTTAATTTCCTATAGGGTTTTTTTTTAGACTGTGTTGAAGAAAATTTTTTGTCATTCACATATTCTAATAGTCTTTTAGTTTTACATATATATATATATGAAATTGTTGAAACACTACCAATGAAAAAGAAAATGCCACATAGTTGATAGACAAGTCAAAAAGTTCCTACCTTTTATTAGCTACTGACTGTGGTTTAAACAATTCCTGGCTTCTCCCAGCCCTGTTTCTGTAGAGTCAACATTGAATATTATGTGGCAGAAGCCTCATATTGCAAGATAAACATTGCATTTAAAAAATCTGAACTTTTTTTGTGTGTTTTAAATCTCTTTCTGAAGTATATGACTTATAAGCTAGTGATTTTGTGTTAATCCATATAGAGTCCCAGGCTGGTTATTTAATTGTTATATGATACGTAGACACAGTTGGACATGTCTCTATTAAAGTACCCTCTTATAGACCCACACACTTTTACTGTGCTCTTTCCCCATAAAAAAAAAATAGAATTCCATTTATGTCTTTTCTACACACTTATCTCTCTATATCCTTTTTCTGAATTTTTTTTCCCTAACTAAATCCATGCCAGTTGATTGAAAAAAGAACTGAGAGCTTTCTTTACACACCTAATAAAACATCCTTACTTATTCCTCCATTTGGCCCTCTCCTTACCCATATTGCTTAAATCCTCAAGTCATATATTATTTACCACACACACACAATATGTTACTAAGTCATATACTAACCTTTCTATGAATGAAAAATAACAGGACCAGAAACATGGTCTGCTGTTTCCTCTATTAATCAATTATTAAAAACAAAAACAAAAACCTAACACAGTGTTCAATTCATAAGCATGCATCTATGATAAAAAACTGGCCTCTGTTAGAATATTCACAATGATTACATATTAGATATAACAATTACTTAAATAATTGCCTAAAATACTGACAGAATGTTGATAAGTTTTTTGAAGTAAGAAAAAATTTTGTCCTTGCCTAGTTTTCACTCAATCTTTTTTCTTGTTTTCCTTATTTGAAATTACTACAGATAAGAATAGTCTGTGGAAACTTGTGAAAAACTCATGTAGGAAGTGGAATGACTGTGTATATTTATACCTGCTTTTATTTTATTACATACTGTGTTTTCAAGTGATGTAGTATCTGAAGAAGGCCCTGTTCACTTGTAGAATTAAAAAGAGAAGAAAATTAACATTCTTGGTTAACAATAACTTATTTTCCCTTTAGATTCTATATATAATATTTATTCTCTTTTGCAATATAGCACAATTTTGGAATGCATACAAATTACTGAGTTAATAACATTCTTGGGTTCTGAATATTGTTGAAAGTAGCCTTAATCCATACTTTCAGGATGTAAAATAAATATTTAAAGTACCCTCTTCTGTCTGAGGTGACTAAATGCTTTTTTTTTTTTTTAATATTGGAGACATAAGCTATGAGACTCCAAAAGCAATGTTTAAACTAAAGTTTCTCAGCCTATTATCATAAATGAGAACCAAGGAGGTCTTCATTACTCTGAGAGTTACTGATCCCAGCTTGACAATCTTAAAATTAATGAATATTTCAAAAGTATTCTTTCAATAAATGTTTAGTTAGACCCTACAATGTGTCAAGCCATATTCTAGGAATTGGGAATGTAGCATTGAGCAGAGAAGTTACATACCATGGAAGAAGACAGCTTATAATTCAATAACTACATAAATACCTACACAAGAAATTAGACCAAATATTCAAGTGCTATCCAGACTGCAAATCAGGGTGATATGGTACAATGACAATGTAACTTCATTAGGTAAAGTGGTTAGAAAACATGCCCATCTGACAGGGTAATACACAATTCCAAATTAGAACTATTCATGGGAAGATTGAATGGAATGATATTCCAAGGAAAGTTTCTAAAATAAGAATGTACTCCATGCATTCAGGAAACCAAAAGAAGGGCAGTATGGCTAGACCATAGAAGCAATAGAAATGGAATTATGGGATAAGATCATCTTTCAGATTCCATGGAGAAGACAGATGATGTAACAGCTGCTTTAGCTAGACTGTTTAGAGTGGAAGGGCCAATGTAAGACACTTTGAAGAGTTTTATAAAACTATATGGAGAATAATATGTCAGGGTAAAATGTGAGAGTAGACAGAACACAGAGAAGGTTAATTAATTTAAGAAGAAACAATGGTGGTTAGCACAGTGATAATAGAATGAGTGCAAAGTGAAGATATAAGACAATAAATAGATTTTGAAGATAGGGAAGACTAAGAGTTACTGATGTACTAGGGTGAGGGGCAGGTGGTAGTACTCAAAGACAATTTCTCGGCTTTAACCTTGAGTAGCTGATTGAAAGTAATGATCCTTACTGAATTGGGGAACATTAACAGAGAATGAGATGAGAGTGTCAGAAATAGGAATCAGATATTTTTGATATGTTAAATTTGAAATCACTATAAAAAGTCTACATGGACATATTGAGTAAGAAATCTGAGGTTCAGAGAATTCAGATATAAAATTAGGGATCACCAACATATAGTTCATGTTGATGAGCCATTTGAAATGGACAAACTGATAGTGTAGGAGAAAGTAGGGATAATTTTTTGAAGAGAAAAAAATGTCTACAGTATAATGAAGGAACTTATAAGTGCAGGAATATTTCTTCCATGGTAGCAAAATGGAAGGCCAAGAATGCACGTGAATGTGCATTTGCTTCAGATAAGATAAAATTCAGATTATCTTCTTAATGAAGTATGAGTCAAAGAAACTACCTTGACAATGAAGAAAGAATAAGGAAAATTATTAAAAGGGATATATAAAATGAGCATTAGGGATTTGGGGTAGTAGAAAATTAAAGAAAAATGTAAAAATATAATCAGATTTTGAATAATACAAAGGGGTTGTTAGAAATATGCAGTCTTAAATTTCAGATGAGATAACTCAGTTTTAATGAGTGCAGTCATGGAGAAGGCAGAAAATTGAGTTTAATTAGGTATCAGGTAAAACAGATGGCAAAAGGGAAAGGGAGTTAAAAGTGTTTGCAAAGGTGTTGTTATAATTATGGAGTGTTGAATCTAAGTTGAGTACCAAATGACATGAAAATGTAAGTTGGAAAAGTAGAAGAAAATTCAAGTTTTCAATAAGGTCAAAATTTTGGTAGCAAAGAAACTGAATTAGAATGATAGAAAACATGTTCAGAGAGTAGTTTTTCGTTTTTTTCTATTGTGTTGGTTTTTTTAACCTATCCCTGAGTCCTGATGTAAGTGTAATTAAACAAAACCAAATAGAAATTTAAAGAAATGTTCTTTTGAAAGGGCTTTAGAGATAGCACTGTTGCCAGGATACAATCAACTTTCTGTTATAAAGAGGTGAATGGATGTACAGAAATACTTTGAAAATTTGGGGAAATTTGCTGGTTATCGATCTGCCAGTCAACATATCATAGGAAGGTTTGGGAGGATGTATAAATACAAGACATTATGTCAGATTACTATATATATGTATAATGGGAAGTGGACCTGGAGGCTTGGGTATCTAATGGTGTATTAGGTGTATCAGGTGTCGATGATGTGTGGGTTTCTAATGGTGTAAAGGGATGTGTGAGGCTCATGAAGTTCATCATGGTAGTCTCTTGAAGGGAGACAGGAAATATGTTTACTATGAATGGTGTGAGGCTTCTGAGCAATATTCATTTTAGTTCTGGGGAAGTGGTAACCAAGGTGACGAGCTGACTGAAGCCTTGCTCAAGGGACGGCTTCTTTTCGGTGAACTGTTCTCCTAAGGGCTTCTTTATCCAAAATCTTGATCTATGGCACATGACCTTCCCTCCAGTAGAAGCTAGGGAACTTCCTCTTTTCTAAAGGGGCAGAATATTGTTGTGGTTGAACAGGTAGGGGCTATACTGCTTCTTCTCTGTAGAACAATGATGTAAAGAAAAGAAATATGAATTAGCATAGTTTAATATTTGTCTACGGACACTTTCAACCATGTTATTTCATCACTTCACAGTGGAATCCAGATCCTTTTTATTGTGCAAAAGAATTAGATGTAATATGTATACATACTCACATGATAACAAATACATGTATTATACATAAATATGTTTATTTATAAATCGTAAATATGCACACTGGCCTTAGTGTATGTATTTTCAATGTATACAAAATAGATATTTACTTAAACAAATTTAGACTATATATAAGTAGAAGTTCTAATAGTTTCCTGTCCTCAAAGAGCATTCTTGTTTAAATGGATTACATGGAAACTTTTTTGAGTGTGGCTGCCTCATTTTGGAGATCACTCAGAAAATACACATTTCAAGAAACCCACTATCAAAATTATATTAAATTCAGAATTCTAACCAGATATTCTAGTATATACATAGTATATAAAATAAAGATACATTTTATTTTTGTGAAAAATCATAAGAACATCCCTTAACTCATAAAACAGATAAGAATGAACCTATACAATAAAATGTATATTTTGCAAAACATTGAGCTTATTTTCAGCCTTGTGAAACCTGATTTCTGAATTTATCTAGTACAAGATATTTTTGTTTGATGTTGACTACTTTCAGAGCTAACACATGCAACTTAAATGTTTTCTAATGCTCTAAATTTTATGTGTAAATATGAATTCAAATGTATCTTAGTATGGTGAGCAATTTGATTCTTATGTCTTCAGATTGACTCTCACTCTTTATCTACATTGTCCCTATTTGATTAAAAACCCAATCACCCTATTTTGTTTGCTTCAGTAGTCTTCTTTTCTATCTATTCACACTCTCTTTCACCTTTGATCCAATCTGTGACCCATCACCACATTTGTTCTAAATTTAATTCTGGTGCTTCAAAACAAATCAGTATTGCCAAGGTGTTACTGAAACTTATCAGATAGGATTCTAATCCCTCACAAAACATTTATCATTTTCAAAAATTTAAAAAAAAATCACCTAGCTATCTATTATTAAATTTGTCTTTCTTTGTATACAAATGTAACACCTTTATTACAAGTTTCAATTTCTTATTTTACCCTACACAATCCTTTTTTTTTCAGTTTGACATTTTTTTATTGTTAAATTTGTTGGGGTGACATTGGTTAGTAAAAATTAAATAGGTTCCAGGTGTACAATTCTACAATATATCATCTATGTGTTATGTTATGTGTTCATCACCCAGAGTCAGTTCTCTTTCCATCACCATGTATTTGTATCCCTGTCCCTTCTCTCCTACCACCCCTCATACCCTCAGATACCCACTAACCATTGAACTATTGGACAATCTATTATTCTGAGTTTTTTTGGATGTTACTGATTCAGGCTTCTCTTTTTACAATTCAGTCTGTATATTATGAGAATATATCTATATCTCCTGAAATTTCTCTTTAAGAGAGCAATACCATTTGTAAGATATTAGCTTAAGTGAGAGTACAATCCTGACTGTGCTCGAAGACACAAAGGTGTACATGAAAGTTGCACACAGAGGAAGATGGATCTTATAAAAAGAAGTCACTTTTGTTTGAATTAGGATGTGCAAATTTAAAGGTAAAATATGGGTTCATGCTGAGATGTTCTGCATAATAAAAAGAAGAATTTGAATGTTTCTAAAAATCTGGATGACAGTAAAAACATTTCTAGCAAGGTTGCCACTGTATGGGAAATATTTGACAGTAAATCTGACTATGGACATTGGACATTGAAAAATAGATATCTAAGGAAATTGTCTATGAATTTACATTGTAACAACATGTCGTATAAGTTTCTCTGTAAACACACTTTAGTAAAATCTATATTACCCAATTAATTTTTTTTTTTGAGTTACACTGTTGAGGAGAATCAAAGAGGTACCGATAGCCATTCTTGCAGTGATTTGAAAGAAAAGAGCGTGCATGGCCTTAGAAAAGAGAAGGTGAGAGAGGTTGGATGGAATCTCAGTTAGCCACAAGTGTCCTATGAAGTACACATTAGGTACCATCTCTTTAATATACCCTACCTTAGTGTTTCCACCTGATAATTAGTCTATTGGGACCACAAAACAAAGGCCACCGAGTAGCCTAGCCCATGTCACAAATCTAAATCTAAGTCAGCCTGTACTATTGGGCCACATCTGTGAAGGAAAGCTAACATACACCAATCACAATCCTCCAACTAAGTTTTAACTAGCTTACCTTACCCTAGAAAATAGAACCTTCTAGCCTTATAAGGAAATTCCCAACCCCCTATCTAATCATGCCCTGTTTCCACATTGTCTCTTTTAATGCTCTCTAAAACTCACTTTTGCCCAAAATCCACCAGGAAGAATGCGTCATTGCTTGTGACTCACTGCACTCCACCAATTTATGGATCCTTTTCCCTTGAATAAAGGCATTGAACTAGTTACTAAATTGTTTTAGTTTTGTCATTTGACACAAGCTACAATGCTTCCCTCTTAATTTCACTTTTGTATATAAATTGTATTAGTAAATATTATGGCACTTTATATGAAGACTGTCTGGAAAAAATCCAGCCACAAATGCTTCTATTTTTCATATTACAATGGCTGGATACCTTCTGGACAGCCCTCATATATCTCCAGCTATAATATAGTACTCCAATTATGCTAGTTTTTAGAACCTGCTTCCTCCATTATGCAATAAGAAATTTGAAGGCAAAAAAATATAATTAATTTTTTTTTGCCTTTAGAGGCTAGCATTTTCACACAACTTTTCATTATTTTAGTATTTTAGAGTTTAATACATGCAAATAGAATGTATATACATGGTTTTTATAATTAATATTGCATCATTTACAATATACATAGCTTCTTTAAATATCAAATAGTGAGGATATTTAAATATTAAATTTTAACAGTGACAACTTATCTTTATGCTTTATTCTTTTTATTTAAGTAAAGGTGGTAGAAGAAGGTTTAGTGTACATGCAGCACACATTGCCAGAAAACTGGAATCTTGCATTGTTTGTCTTCATTTTGTATTTTAAGCTTGTATTTTGCAAGCTATCAGTAGCATTAGGAATCATCAAGTATGGGTCCTGAGGATAGTGTGGACAGATGGATAAATGCTAACATTATATAGATGCTAACCTTGAGACAACCAAGTGGCTCATAGTTTTGATAGTTCCCCCTCCAAACCCCAGAAAGTCTGTTGTATCAGAAAATGTCATTGCAACTAAGAAAATAAAGACTGTTTTCTAAATCCTGGCCACCAATAGTATTACTGTCAATAAACATTCTCATTAACTTTTGGGGTATTATTTATTTGGTTCAAAAAATGGTTCAAAAAATGCCAGAAATAATCTAAATGTCTACTATTGAATCTATATCTACTGAATGGATTATTACATTCCACCACTTGATTACTCTTTTTCCCAAAGTTGCTATTTAATTGGTTTCCAGGATTAAGTTTATAGTGCATTAATATTCTTTTAAACATATATTGCCAATATAAACTGGTAACTTTTTAAAATTCAGATGACATCTTTTAAAATGAAATACTAGCAATTTTATATTTAAACTAAATTATACAGTAGTTAGTTATTTGAGAGAAAAAATTTGGTTTAGAAGAGAAATGATCACATTCTTAGAGACTAGTCAGATGTCATTCATCTAATAATGATTCAGAAATAGAGAATACCTGAAGCAGAATGAAACTATATTATGTGTAATTTGGGTTCTTCTTTTGATTTATATCCCTCAACACATATTTACTAATCTACTAATATGCATTCTAATAATCATAAATAGAGTAATTAAAAATGATTTTCACCTTTTTAGGTATATGACTCAGCAAAACAATATACATTGATAAATGCAGAAATAATATACAGTTTTAAATTTTAATATGTACAACAACAGCAGAGTTACCATATGAGTGAAGAGTTCAAAGATAAATAATATAGATAGATTAGGGGAAGGTCTCTGAGGATGCGATGATAAATCTGGGATTTGAAAACGAGGCTTCATTCTCTATTCCTCCACCTATTATATGCCCCAAACACAAGTCACCATATTCTATTGACTCTCTGAATTTCTCTCAAATTCACTTTTTCTATTTGAGGTCAGGACTTCTTCATTCCTCACCTGAATCTTCTTAATACTGCACTATTTATCCCTTTCCTCATTGAGTTTCCATTAATTGAGACTCTGAATGTTAACTCTGAAGCCAGAGTTTCTAGAATATAGTTATGACTCTTAAATTTTTTTAATGAGTCCCTCTTGCTTTCAATGATGACTCCAGAATGCTCATCTAGCTTATAACCAATGCTTTGCAAACTTTTCTTGTATTTTACTATCCTGTCTATTAAAAGCCAAATAAAATACTCTAAGATGCCTAAAATGAGTTTTTGGGAAAAATACAATGGGATAGATACATATCATCTGTGAACATTTTGTATCCAGGGCATATTTTTATGGTGCTTTAGAATTATTTTAATGTCTTCCTTACAGAGTAAATACAGTTCAAAGAAGGCTGTTTTGTTTTTTCAAAAATTGCAGTTTTCAAAATATAGGTATGTTTGTCTTATTAGCTCCAAAAATAATAATGAAACATTGCTGTACTGGTTTCACATCACTGTACTGGAAGGCAGGGGATTTTATCCAATATTCCTACTATCTAATATAATGCTACACCTCAGTAGACAGTCAGGAAATCTTCGTTGAGTTTATAAAAAAAATTTCAGTTTTTTTGCATTTTACCTGTGTACAATTTACATAGCTGATATTTGCTTAAATTATATTTGCATACAAATCTATTTGTTCTGACTGATTTTCATTTTAAAATGGAGTCAGGTCTAAAATGGAACAATCAAGAATACCTCTTCATTTCTGATGCTCACATGGGTGGCAGTGAATTTATTTTCCCCCGTAATATATGTGCACACAAAATTCTTTGCTGCTTTGATTCTGTAAAAGGGACTGATGAAAACATGTCCATATGCTTTCTTATTAGCTAAAATATTTTTGCTAATGTAAGGTATTATAACAAAATTGTGAGGAATTTATACCATGTTTGGCTTTGTCAAATGTACATTAGTTAAATTAACATACATAATAAATGTAACATAGAGACTAAACCAAGAATTATAGAATAAAATAATCTCATATTTAAATGAGAAATACCAAAATCACTCTTCCAAGTAGAAGTCAGATGTAAACCTCACCGTATTTTCCTAATCTCTTTTTATTTTAGTCAGGTGATTAGTGATGTAGATATCTTGCCCAATCTTATATTTAATTTTCTTATTTTATTATATTTTAACAGACTTGAAAATCTTTCAATCAAAGATTTAATGACAAAGAAAACACAGCTTAAGAACTAGTCATCCAACATCCAAGTATTAGGGAAGCTGTGCCATGTCTGCTTTGATAACAATGCATTTTCAGAAATTCAAAAGGTTTAAGATGGAAAGAGAAGTCACACTGGGTGGTGAACTTATTATACAACAAGGTGACAATGCACTGTAGAATTGTATGCCTGAAACCTATGTAATCCTTGCTAACAGATGTCACCCCAATAAGTCTAACAATAAAAATGAATTTAAAAAAAAGAATAATATATTTAGAGATAAGCATGTGTTACACACTGGGTTTTGATTACCTTATTTTAGGAAGCCACACTTGCTTTACTGTCAAATATGAAAGTCCTGCTTGTATTATTTTGTATTCTTTTTTTTTTTGCTTTAGCACAGTAAGTTTACTAATTTTAATGAGGCTTTTCTTGTCTTTTAGTGTTGGTTATGTTAAATTGTCATATAGACTGAATTATTTTCATCTCATTTATTCACCTTTTCAGTGATCACCTATTGAGTACCTATAATATGAAAAGCTGATAGAGGTTATTTGAAATATTTATAATGTGGACTATGATCTTTGCTGATCTAGGAGATCTAGGGTAGTAATAGAGAGTAATACTACGAAAGTAACTACAAAATGTTATCTGTGAAGAAATCAAATTATTAATTAAATCACTAACAATCAATATCAACAAAAATTTTCTGAAACTGATAAGCAACTACAGGAAGGTTGCAGAACACAAAATTCATACAGAATAGTCCATTGCTTTCCTGAATACCAGCAATAAACAATTAAAATTTGAAATTAAAAACAACAGAATTTACATTAACATAAAAACACCTGAAACACTGAGATTTAAATCTAACAAAAGAATTCAAGATCTGTATGAGGAAAAATACAAAACTGATGAATTAAAAAGAAGTAAATAAGTGCAAATAGTAATAAAAATGTTCATGTATATAAATAGAAAATATATTGTCAGTTCTTTCCAATTGATGTACACATTCCAAACAATCCCAATCAAAATCACAGAAAGTTATTTTTGGATATCAACAAACTGATTCTAATGTATATATAAAAAGGCAAAAGATCCAGAATAGCCAACACAATATAAAAAAAGAACAAAGTCAAAGAATCGATGCTATAACTACAAGAATTACTATAAACCTGCAGTAATCAAGACAATGTGGTATTAGGGAAAAATAAGCAAATTGTTTTATGAAATGGAATAGGGGCCCACAAACTGACCCACACAAATATAGCCAAGTGACATTTGCCAATGGAGCAAGGACACTTCATTGGAAAAAATAGTCTTTTTAAAAAAGACTTGGTGTTTGGGGATTTTTAGGGCAGTGAACCTATTCTGAAATACACTGCAATGGTAGATATATGTCGCACATTTGTCCAAAAAAGCACAGAATGTACAACACAAACCATGAAACAGTGCAACCGTGGGCTTCAATTAATAACATATTGATATTGTTCATTGATTGTAATAAGTGTACCACACTAAGTCATGATGTTAATAAAGGCAATTGTGTGCAGGATGAGAGAGGGTATTTGGTTTCACTCATTATTTTCCTTTAAAGCTAAAAATGCTCTAAAATGTAAAGTCTGTTAAATTCAATTTTTTAAAAACAGAAAAAATGATATCATAAGTTTAGAAAATTGGAGATAAAACTAATTCCACCAAATAAGTGCCAAGAGTTAAATGAAGCAGGTTGATTATCATAACACTATATTTAATGGAAAAAAGAAGGAAACAAGGGAAGCAAGGGAGGAAGGAAGGAAAGAAGGAAGGAAGATTGCATTTTTCTTTTTCTTTTTCTTTTTTTTTTTTTTGCATTTTTCCATTAGAATTTATCCAATGTGGTCCAGTATTCACCCTTTCCCTCTGCAATAGTTCCAATAATCAAGAAAAGAAGTCTCTTTACCTCCTTTTGATTTAAGACTGGCTGCCTTTGACAAATAAAATGCAGTGGAAGTGGTAGTATGCTTTGTTGTAGCCTTAACTTTAATTGACTTTGTATTTTTTACTCCATCTCTTAAAATTTGAAACCACGTGAACAAGCTTAAACTAGCACGCTGGGGAGTGAGACCACAAGAATAAATACCCCAAGCTTTCCAAGTTATCATTTATGAATGACATTTATAAATGACCAGTCACAGCCCACCCACCAGCTGACCGAGGATACATGAGTGGGCCCAGCTGAGATTGGCTAAGAATGAGTGATCAGTCCAGAAGAGTCACCCAGATAGTTGCCAACCTGCAAATTTATGACCTAAATAACTGCTGTTGCTTTAAGCCAGTTAAGTGTTAGAATGGTTTGTTACACAGAAAAGTTAATTGAAACAAGAAATGAAAATACATAAATATAATTATGACTGTCAAAACTTATTTTTCTCTTATGTGCTCTATCCTAAAATGTTCATAATTTAATTATTTTCTCCAAGTGGATATCCCACTGGCAACTTAAATCTTTTCAATACTGAAATTATTGTTTTCCAATTTTTTATATATATTTTTTTTAATTTTTTATATTTTTCTGTCATATTACTACAAAATTATACAAATTTGAGAAGGTATTATAATTATGACTTTTTCCTTAGTACTTCGCCAATCAAATCATGAATTATCCCAAATGTCTCATAAATATAACCTCTTTTTTCTATTGATGGTATTATTGTCTTCACCCAGCATATCTTTAGTTAAACCTGGACAATTTAATCTTTCTTGAACTGCTGTTTTATCTGCAGGGTTTCTTACTTCAGTTCAAATCTTCTAGAAATAGATTTCTCTGCTGCAATAATTATTATTAAAATATCTCATAAAATTTATTATTTTCTTGATACTTTTTAAGAAAAATTATATTTTGTCTCATAAATAAAAACAAGAACCTTTATAATCAGTTCTACACTCCGAAACCTTAATGCTACCTTAATTTGACCCTTGATGCTTTCATCCTATATTCCAACTACTTCAAAATATTTCACTTGTTCCATGCTTTCTTGTGTTTGTAAATGCTATTTCCTCGGCCTACACTTTCCTAAATTTAACACTGTTGCAAGTTGCCTGTTTTCCTGTTTCTTCAATATTATCACCTATAACTGTAGATGGAATCCTTTTATGAGACTACTTTTGTCTTCTGTGATATTATAAATATTACCAGCCTCTACTGCCTTCAAAGAAGTTAATTGAATATTCACTCTTTTTTGATATATCACTATATTCAACTTAGTTGTAAGATTGTATAATGCTTTAAGAAAAACAAAACTGTAACTCAAATGTGCTTTGTGCAAATAAATCTGATACCAGTGGAGTTACTAAATTTTCATAGTTAATATATATCCTACAGGGTCCTATGCTTTAAAGCAGCAGTGTCCAACATTTTGGCTTCCCTGGGCCACATTGGAAGAATAATCCCACATGTAAAATACACTAACACTAACTGGTGAGCTAAAAAATAGGTGGCAAAAAAGTCTCATAATGTTTTAAGAATTTGTGTTGGGCCACATTCATAGCCGTCCAGACCACAGTTTGGACATGCTTGCTTTAGAGAATTCTCGCTGCATTCCTGTTATTCTCAAACTTTCAGTTAGTGTCGCTGCTACAGCCTTCGTTTTGTTTGTTTGTTGGTTGTTTGGTTTTTGAGGAATTAAAGTTGAGGGAAAATAAACACATGAACAGAATAGAAGGGAAAGTAGACAGTTTTGGCAAGTGAAAATTAAGAATAAGTCTGGGAACAGACTTTAGGGGTGAGAACTAATGAAAGAATGTATCTCTTCTGGAATCATCAGAAATATTGGTAATGGTAGTGGTAGATTCTCAGTAGGTCCTGGAATGAAAGTTGGAGCCATTTATTCGCATTAAGAGGACAAGGTAACTATAAAAAGCTGGTGGGCCAGGAACCCAAAGGGTTATATAGGCTTGAATATTAAAATTATTTTACTTGTATTTAAACATATGTGGAATACTAATCATCTGAATGTGTGTATTTTTCTTAATTATTTTAATTAAAACATTCTTAGAAATATTGAATCTGATTAGAGCTGGCAGACAAAACTGAAAAAAAGAAATAAATATTGACAACTTACAATAACAACCCAGAATACAGCAGCTGCTGCAAATGAACATTTCATAACAAATTTCAGAAAAATTGGGGTAGTGATGGGATCAGATTAAGAGACCAAGTGGAAGTTCATACACAAAATATGTAAAAGAATGAAAATCCCAACCAACCTCTTACCCCATTGTTTTCTATGTTCATCGTCTCTGACATGAAAGTTGCTTTACTAACTTCCATAATAACATGATGGTTTACATAGTCATTGAATCTGACATTGAAATTGGGGAAATGATTTGTTCTGTAACTCTGTAAGACATCATTTTGGGGACGTGTATGTGAGATGTGTAAGTCTAATAAAACCTCTGCATCTCAGATTCAAAAAGCTGCAGCATGGTTTATGTCTAAAGGATTTATTCACAGTCTAAGTATTTTAAAAAAGAAAGATGTTGTCTGAAACTTTGATACCTAGTCAGAGCAATCACATAATCGGTTTTGAAATGTTACCATAGATGATATAGGAACATGCACTGTGGAGTGATGAGAAGCTGTAAATTGTTTACTTGGTAAGGAAACCAACTTGTCCAGATCCAGTGCGTGCCCAGTTTCATTTTTTATTTTTTATTTATTTATTTATTTATTTATTTATTTTTTGCTTTTTGGTATGTGGGTAGCTCCCTGACTGGGAATCGAACCCAGGCCGCAGCGCTGACAGCGCCAGCGCCGAAGCCCCAAGCCACTACACCATCAGGGAACTCCCCCCAGTTTCATTTTTATTCTTTTTTTGTCTTGTTTGTTTGATGCAGTTCAGGGATCAAACATTACTATATATTGTGCATTTGGTAGGCACATTTCACCCTCATTATCACATCACTCTCTTTTCAAAGGATATTTGATGTATACGGCAATTTTTGTACCTTAAGGATGAATATAAAGAACTATTCAAATAATGCTTTGAATTCACATCAAATACACATCAATATTTCTAAAGCCAAACTGATCAGAATTTGCTAAATGCCACAGACAATTCATTTTGGATAAGGGAAAATAAGCCTGGGGAACATTTACCACCTGTGATTGAAAGAATAATCATTTATGGGAAGTTTATTTTGTATGATCCCTGCCAATTAAAAACAGCTACCTGTGAGGAAAACCTGCACAGTCCTCAAGATTGTCAGCATTTAGCCTCACTCTGAATTAGTTCATATTTTCCCAGAGAAACTAGTTTTTAAATTTTAACTTACTAATACAATAGTCATTTAAAAAGCACCTTCATGTTTCTGTTTCAGTTGGCTGAGAATTTACTTCTTCAATTAGACACAAAGATTAGTGTTATAAGTTTAATGTGAATGAGGAAATAGAAAAGAAACCTAAGACATACTTCTTCATAATTAAACATAACTTTCTCCTAAAATAAAAATCAAGGGGACGAACAGGATTAAAATATTCCAAATTTGACCATTTCTATGTCTTCATGGGTGAAGTGTCCGTTCAGGTTGTCTGCCCACTTTTTAATTGAATTGTTTGTGTTTTTTGTTGTTATGGAGTCTTATGAGTTCTTTATATATTTTAGATATTAGTCCCTTATCAGATGCGTTGTTTACAAATATTTTCTCCCATTTGGTTAGCTGCCTCTTTGCATTGTTGATGGTGTGTCTTGCTGTGTAGAAGCTTTTTTAGTTTGATATAGTCCCATTCATCTAATTTTGCTTTTACTTCTCTTACCTTTGAGTTCATATTCATATATGACAAAATGGATGGGCCTTGAGATAGATTATCATGCTAAGCAAAATAAACCAGACAGAAAAAACCAAGAACCATGTGACTTCACTCATACCTGGAAATAAAAGCAAAAGCAACGAAGAAAAGAAAACTCATGGGCACAGTCAATAGTTTAGTGGTTCCCTAAGTGGGGATGGGGAGGGAATGAAGGAGTGATAGTGAAATATATAGTGATGGAAAGAGAACTGACTCTGGATGGTGAACACATAATGCAACACATAGACAGACGATGCACTGTAGAATTGTATAACTGATTGGTAATTTTTGCTAACCAATGTCACCCAATAAAATTTAACAATAAATATATATAAGTACTAAATTTATATTAGAAGTTGCTAATCTTAAAAAAGGATTTTTGAAGTTTAAAAAATAAAATTAAAACATATTCTTATTGCTCTTATTAAGTGGGAAAGAATTTCCTATCTTGAGCATCACTAACAAAGTCATAAGCAAATAAACAAGGGGTAAACAAGATTTGAAAGTAAACTGTTACTAAACATTGAAGTGTTAAGAAATTCAAAGATTATTTTGTATCAATATTTTAGAATCAATATTCTAAATTGATGTAATATTTTAGAATATTTAGAAAGATCAAATTTGAAATATAATATTTCAAATGTATATCAATAAATGTATAAAAGTTTTAAAGAAGCTTTATTAATTCTGTATTTAATTTTGTGTCAGTTATTCAAGAACATTAAGAGACTTTCTTGCTCAGTGATCGCTAGAGGTAGAATGAGAAAAACTAAGCACTTATTGCAAAGAGAATGTGATCTCCCAGTTACTCAGGTTTTATTTTAACATTTTTCTTTTGTCATAAAATTTGTAATAAAATACAAATTTATTAGTGAATGTAGTTTTTTATGGATTAGTTTAGTTTCACTTCACTACCAGTTTAAGACTTCTTTTCCATTAGTTTATAAATGTCCTTTTTGATATCTTAAAACACATAAATACTTCAGAGAATTCATAACTTTTATTACATAAAATTAATCTCTATTTGGACATATATTGGTGCTTAAAAAGAACATTTTTCTGTTGGTATTTTTTACATAGTTATGATGGTCCCCTTAACATTAATACTTATTTTATGCCTTTAATTAGTCTTAAGAGTTTCCTGGATATCCACTAAATAATGAGTATCTTCATATATGTTTAAATATTGAGGTAATTTATATGTGTGTTATGTGTGTGCATGTTAATGTGTGTTATTCATATATTTTTATATAATTCCCTATAGGTTACTTAGTGAATTAAGGAAAAAATTCTAATAATTAGCTTAAAGCATATTTATATTTTCGGTGCTAAAACATCTATAAAGTTATTTTGTGTATACAAGTGCTTTTTTCATGTATAAGAGGACATATTTATTATAAATCATTCTCTTATTCACCAAATTTTATGAACACCACTTTTACTAGACATGGTAAACAGGCAGAAAATAAATTAGTAAATAAAACAGTAAATTAGTAAATTCTGTCTTCATAGTACTAATATTCTAGTGTAGCAAGACACACACTAATATGATAAATAACAAAATGTACAGTATATTGAAAGCAATGGATGCTAAAAGTAAAAGTAAAGCTAAGAAAGTGGATACTGAATGTTGGAGGCTACTCACAATTTGAAGTAGAATAATCAGTGAACATCTCACTGAGCAGCTAACAATCTATCAAAGATATAATGGAATTGAGGACAGAAGCCAAGCAGATAAATATTTGAAGAATACCATTCATTCTAGGTAAATAGTCATCATTGTACTTGTATTGAGGGAACAACAGAAGAAGGCCAGAGGTGCTGGATGCAGTGAGCTAGGGGCCAAGAGGTGCTGAGGTCCAAATGGTTATAATGTGATTTGAAGGATTAAGATTGTGAGAATCTGTAGCACATGTAAGGGTGTGAGATTTTAAGTCTGAGTGAGATAGGACAACATTGGAGGCTTTTATGTTAAGGAACAACATAACTCTGGCTTCTGATGGATTTGGACTTGTTATCCTACGCTCTAGAAAATATACAGACATGAGCGTTGTTCCCTAATTATTTATAGTTAGTACCTGTAAATGTGATGAATCAAGTATACAACCAAACTTATATGCTGTAGGATGTAAAAAAATGGTATGTACTTTAACCCATTTTACATCTACATTGTCTAGGGGTCTTTCAAGAAAATCCTAAGCAGTATTTAGAAAATATTTGCATACATACAGGAAGAAAAAGTCTTTAGAAAGCTAGCACAAAAATAATCTCGTTTATTTGTCTGAACTATAATACAAAGGAATGGATCTAAAGACATATGTGCATAAGAAGACATTTTTTCTATTGAATATATCATTTGCTGTTTTTTCAACTAAAAGATGCCACATCAATGAGGACCCACTTTGGGTTCAGCATAGCTTCTATACTATTTTATTTTTTAATTACTTCAAGTTATTGAAAGGCAGCCCTGATTTGGACTTCAGAACATTAATTGTGTCATATATACTATATCAAGGAGGATGTATTTGATAATTCTAAACTAGGTTTGTTCTCAGTTCATGTCAGTGACAGATGTTTTTGCTCTTCATGTTTTTATGCCCCATTTGTTATTTCAAGGAATATGTATAAATGAATGCTATTTAAGAGTGAAGGAGTTAAACATATTAATTCACAAGATATGTTCACATTGTCATATTTCTCCAAGACTTTTCATGACATAAGAATAGGGTATTCTGAATCAACTAATACTGTTGTAGGATTATATTTTTATTATTTTTTTTGAAAGATATAATTTATTTTCTCCCTAAACTTCCCAGTATATGGAGATTACACAGGCTTATGTTCTTTCTTCTGCTGTGAATAGTGAACTGGTGTCTTTCATAGTTGAACAAATTGCTATGTAGATAATAAAGTTAGAAGTAGAGAATTAGATTTTTGTCTCACGATAAAAGCCAGTAATATCATAATAGCACCTTTTATTAGCTATTTGATAAGTAGAAATAATTTTTAAAAATGTGTATGTGGTTGTTACATGTGGAAAAGATCTCTCCAACAGGCCTGCAGACCTGCTTTTTGAAACAGAGCTTCTGTATATAATCCACACACCTGTGGAGTATAACTACTTATGTTGTAAGCAAATAAGTTTTGAGGTGATAGAAACTCAGCATTACGGAGAAAATGGTTGACTAGCACAGCAGCTACCTGCAAACATAGTGTGAAAATAGCTTGGTAGAAAAATATTCTAGAAGACTGTCTATTGATATATAACAAATATTCCTAAAAGAAAACTTAATGTACAAAGTCTTTTGTTAAGTAATGATCTTTATATAACCTATAATACTTCATGACTGATGTGTAATGTTTAGAATTTTATGTCCAAGTCTTAGTACTAATTATAACCTTGTATTTAAGAGAAGTAGTGCAAATATTTTTGAATCATTCAGAAGTACACTTAATTTTTAGAAAAGTATTCATTACTAACATCGTTGACAGTGCATATTTTAGGATGTAATATTGGTTAATAGCAAATATATTTATTGAAATAATCAATTATTCCTGAGGTATATAGTAGAAAAATTGGCCTTGCCAAAAGAAGTCTGATAGTTACCCTCAGTTTTTGGGAAGTAATCTTTGTACCCTTGAAATGTCATGCCTTGTAAATGTGTGGTTTTTCTGATTCCTATAATCATATACTATCTTTCATTAATTATTTAAAGAGATAAAGCTTAATCTTATGCATGTATACTAAAATAATAATTGTTGGTTTATATCTGTAATTGCTTTTCACCATTTTAAAAAGATTGTATCATTGGGTTTTATTATTTAAATGAATCTGAGAAATATTATGTATTTAAAATATAACTTGTTTTTGTTAAAAATTATTCAGTTTTTTTTTGGGGGGGGTTCTTCTTATTCCCTTTTGGTTTTCTTTCAAAGGTAAACTCTAAAATATTTTTTTTTCAAAATAACTCTTTTAGATTTAGATTTGAAATGTAAGTTATTCAAGGTATAGCTGATTTTTTTACTTAAAATTATTATAGTATATTTAACCATTTTTTCAAAACTTCCCATTACTGCTTCAAAAATAGTTTTATTTTCTTCTGATGGCTGAAATCTGTCTCTTATTCAGATTATTCTTAAGTATATTATTGATTTTTTATGACTTTCTGGAAATTTATTTAAAATTTATTATCTTTTATCTAAAATGTGCCAAGTACTCTACTAGATATTTAACATACTTTTTAAAATCTTTCATGAAAATATTAACTAATGTAAGATAAAGTTGCATGCGCTCTATGATGACAACATCCCATCCCTTCTAATTTTTAAAAACTTCCACTGATCTGTAAAATATTGCTTGAATGTTATTACTCTTTCTGAACCTGCCTTTCTCTGAGGAAATACACTACTCAGAAGCTTTCTAAAGTATGGCTCTTTTGTCTCATGTTGGTTTACAACAGGGTCAACTAGATGCCATCCTTGATTCTTGTTGGTGGTTCCAGACATTAACACTTTTACCTTAGATAATATCATTATGTTTTCTTGTTATATACATCCTCAGCATCCATTTCACTCTCCATAAATTCTTAATATATCTCACTGATATACTTCTTAATGGTTCAGTAACTATATAGATTTCCCCCCTCCCACATACCGTCTATTCAGTTCCTAGAACTTCTGCCGACCAAGGGTATTCACTCTACTTTTCTTATTTGCTCCTAAACTTTGTTGTTAGCAATGAAATGCTGCCCTTTGTATCAGTCAAGTTCCTGACAGGTGGATGGCCCATTAAATTTAGCATAATTCATGGAAGATTTATTTATAAGATGGCTGTTTGAAAAGGTATAGGAAGAAAATAGGGGAAACTCAATTATACTGCAGTAGTATGGGGTTAGCAGAAACAGTTATATTACTCTGATACCTTCCCAGAAGTTTAGACTCTAAAAGTCATGCCACTGTTGCTTAAAAATAAAATATAATGAGAGTAACCTTTTTTTTAATATTCTAGGAAAGATTGTCTTTTAAAGAGCCACAATTTTAGTTAAATTTTGGACTTTTTTGTGATAACTTTTACATACTGTGATCTGGGAGGCAATATGGAACCTAAGAGGTTTAAACTTGTATTCTATTTTAATTTCTTCTTATTGCTTCAAAACTTTATTACGATCTTAAACTTATGAGTTCAACCTCAAAATTCAGGTAGATTTTACTGGTAAGTTGGACTATGATTTGTCAATCAACAGCATTTATAAAGAAAACCACAAGGATTATTATTATTTTGTATCAGCACAGATACGGGGGTAGTCTTACTGCACAGGAAGTCCTCAACAAAAGGCTTCTGCAGTTTTATAGACCTGTATGCTGGAGGAAGGGTAAGGAGAAACGTTTAGGAGAGAAAAAGTGTTGACTACTGAGTAATGTAAAAAATTTGGGTTTTTTTGAACAGCTATGTAAATGTGGGTGTAGTTGAGGTGAAGGGGGAAGGTTAGGCTCCAAAATTTGACATGAAAAAGTTCCCTACATGAGAACCTCCCTTTCTAGATGTGATTAAACAGTTGGTGACATTCAAGTATTCTAGTCAACAATAACCAGGAATGCTAATGTGATAGAGACTGTATTGCCTTAAAGTTAACTGAAAGTGCTGTCCCTGGGGACTGTAATTATGAGTGCATTTCAATCTCTGAAGCAAGATGCATTCAGGACCCAGCCCCTCCCCCCCCCCCCCCCCCCCACCCCGGCCGGCCATGCTTTTTACACGTAGCTGCATTCTTAGCTCAAGCATCTGCATTTGGAGGCCTCCTTATTTGGGGCCTTTGGCTGAGGCCTTCCTCAGGTGTCTTTGCTGAGATTTCTTTATAAAAGAATGGGTGGACTCTGCTCTGACTCAGTAGTCAGTACTTTTTCTCTCCTAAACGTTTCTCCTTACCCTTCCTCCAGCATACAGGTCTATAAAACTGCAGAAGCCTTTTGTTGAGGACTTCCTGTGCAGTAAGACTACCCCCGTATCTGTGCTGATACACCTGTGTCATTCTGTGTGGAAATATAGAATGGGAAGGAGTGAATCACTGCTTTCTCTGGTTTAGCCTCTTGCTTACACTGTATACTATCACAGTAGCAATTAAAGACTTGACTGTTTCTTTCATGTTAGCTTATTGTCTTAATGAGATACTCCAATATCTGGTAGCTCAGGTCTCTTGAACTTAGCTGCAATTCTGATAGAATATATTAAAAAGAGACTCTAGAAAAAATGTTGTAATGATAAAAAAACCAATTCTCTATGAAGCAATCACTATTCTAAATCAGTAAGTATAATCTATGTAAAGCAGAACTTGACAGAAGTTAAAAGATAGTGAATGCCACCTACGTACATTTCTTAATGGCTAATAGAACAAGCCAGCAAAGCATCAGTAAAGATATAGTGCATTTGAAGAACGTAATTACCCACCTTTATCTAACTTGCATAAGTGGAACACACTAGAAATCAATTTTGAACGTGATTTGGCAGTGATAACTGCAGCTCAATGAATGTATATCCTCTAACCTCACTATTCTACTCCTAGAAAATTACTCTGTAGAATATGTATATATATATTTTTTTACCAAAGACATGCACTGGAATGTTCATAATTTTATAACAGCAAATACCTAAAAACTACCTAGTGTTCATCAAGAATTATTTACCCAATCAATTATTACTTGTCAAAGAAAATAAACTACAAGCACTCAATCATTGGATAACTCGCAAATATGGTGTTGACTATAAAAAGCAGATACTGAAGCACATATGCTATATGATTTTATTGATATAATGAAACAAAAAACGTTGGAAGAACTAACCTATGCTATAAAATGTCTAGATAGTTGTTATCCTTTAGCAGGATATGTTAAATGTGGCACCACGTGGGCCTTTGTTGTACTAGTAATGTTCTTCTTAATCTGTGTCCTGACTGCAAACGAGGCAAAAAGTTGAGCTCTTGATAAATTATTTTTCTGTAAGCATGTTATACTTCAATACAAATATAAAAAATGATGATGTTGGAGTTTACAATTTAAAAGAATTTAAAAGTAACGGATTACAAAAAATCACAGAAGAGAAGATACTGTATAGTTCTTATTATCTATGTAAGGTCCATAGAATGAGGTTTTAATCTTTCAATGAAATCTGATTATGTACTGGATACAGAAACAACAAATTTTATTTGTACTGTCACAGACAAGGAACTTTTAATGATAAAAGTTCCTGATAAATCACTGTTACCATCCAGAAAATTAATGCAGTAGCCACTGCTTTGCTCAACACTTTCCTCCCTACCAACTTCAGCTAGACATAATTTACTCAATCCTTAGGTTAGAGTTCACTAAAAATAAAGGTGAGCAAGATTTAGGAGATAGAGAGAGACGGGCTCAGAACACAAAGACTTAATAACTATGAAGAGCCAACAGCTTTCCACAGGCTTTTCCCTGGCTTCTGTAGCCATCAACTATGGTAGACCTTGAACAACAAGTGTTTGAACTGTGTGGGTCCTACTTACAGGCAAATGTTTCCAGTAAAAATTTGTTTTCTCTTCTTCATGGTTTTCTTAAAATATTTTCTTTCTTCTATCTTATTTTATTGTAATAATACAATATGTAATACATGTTACATGCAAAATATGTGTTAATCAACTATTTACATTATTAGTAAAGCTTCTGGTCAGCTATAGGCTATTAGCAGTTAAATTTTTGGTTAGTCAAAAGTTATTCAAGGATTTTCAGCTGCATAGGGAGTGGGGTTGGCACCCCACCCCCACATTGGTCAAGGGTCACTGACCTCTAGCTGGATGTTTTTAGCTTCCAGAGTTACCAGCAAACTCAGGGAAAGCTGGTTCTGTTGTGCCAGGGCGAAGAGTGATATATTATCAAAACAAACTAATGCTATGAAATACATTGAAAATTTGTTCATTTTTTCTCATATAAAATATTTTATATTTAGTGATTAATAATGATTTTCAAAAGATTTTTAAGAGATAATTATTGATGTTTAGGGTGGTGAAAATACTCTGTATGATACTGTATTGGTGGATTCATGTCATTACACATTTGTCTTAACTGATAGAATATACAACCCCAAGAATGAACCCTTATGCAAACTATGGAATTTGGGTGATAATAATGTTCCTCAGTTGTAACAAACATACCACTGTGGGGGGTAGTTCATAATGGGGGAAGCTATCCATGTGAGGACAGGGGGTTTGTGGGAAACCTCTGTAGCTTCCCTTCAATCTTGCTATGAACCTAAAACTGCTCCAAGAAACAAAGTCTTAAAAAATAATTTTTGATACTTGTAGAAATCAATCTTCCTTCTAAGCCTGTGTAGTTTGTAAACAATAGGTTAGAAATTTTATTATCCTCTCTCAAATGTAATGAGTTCTTTTAACCATCACTTGCTAATCTTAAAAAAGGAATTAATAAATCAGTTATAATACACATTTTGCAAAACCATTTCTAAATGATTTTCATTTTGAGATTGTTTTTAGAACTACCATTTTTCTTCTCTAAAGATGGTGATCAATATTTAAATTATTTAAATATTTACAATGCTTAAAATTTCAGAGTATGTTTATCTTCAATTATATCAATTTACAAAACCTTACATTAAACTACTATTTAGGCTTATTCTTAAATAACTTAATCCTTTAACTTTTTGCAGTTTTCCTCCAAAGTATCTTTTTAACTTTCTGAAAATGTGGTCATGGAATATGATGTATACCTGAGGGCAATAGTTTTATTCCATTTTATGTCAGAAGGTGAATATGAGAATCATAAAGAATTTCTCAGCCAAAAAGGAGGGCCAAATTTATGATCCAATCAATTGAAAATACTAAGAAATATATTCCTTATATATAGGTCTTTCTTTTTGAACCTTGATAGAAAAACAAGACTATAGCAAATAATCAAAAGCATTTGGTGAAGTTATGTGAGTTTTAAAATATATCTTCTGATTTTGTTAAAAACCACATATGATCAATCACATCTTTTATAAACTAATTCAGAACAGTTTATAAAAGGTGTGATTGATCATATATGCTATTTACCAAATTTTCTTAATTTTTTTTATTGTACATGTCAGTATAACATCATTTTTGAGGTTTCAAATAATTGAAATATTAAACCACTTAGTTGTTATTACCTTTTAATTTTTCCTTGCATGTGTAATATGTGAGAATAGTATTATTTCTCCAAATATTATAAAATTAACTTAGACATTGTTTCACACATCAAAAATGGAATTTACCTTTAATATAATAAACAATTACTGACTACCTAACAGGCACAACATACTATAAGGTATTGCAAGCATTACAAACTTGAATTACACACTGGCTTTACCATATTTCCATATTAATTGATCAACCAATGTCTATAATTGCTATTCATTTGTTTCACACACAAATTAAAAAATAACCACATCTTTGGCACTCTGTGACAAAGTACTATAAAATACCTTGGCTTATCATTGCCACCAATTCTTTATTTCCTCTTGATTTAGAATCAAGTATATATTCTTGAAAGGAGGGGAGGAGTGGATTTTTTTTTTCTGAAAACAAAACAAAACAAAACAAAACCCAAACAAGTTCCATAAGAACAGTGCTTATGTTAAAAAAAGAAGAAGAAAGAAAAGGTGTAGGTGGTTTTCTATTAATAAATTCATAGAGTATTTAAAGAATACCTTACTTGTGAATCAATGAGGGTGGGGGGAAAGAGCTAAAAATTGATAGCAAATATTTCCTAGATGACTTCGTGATGTAGTACGAATTGTAGGAGGTGAGGTGAGGGAGACTTAAGTCTGACAAGTTCTTGGTGTGGAGGTACAAACAGCAAATAATGTATAGTCCCTATAGCTCCAAAACCTCACACACATTGAAATGACAGAAGCACTATTTAGTTCTTCACTTTTTGCCTTATTGCACACTGTCCCCAGATGATGTTGTGCACGGTATAAATTAGACAGACAGTTTATTGAATCTACTTTTAGTCCATCTTCAAGCCATCACTTTCAAGGTGTCACTTCAGGGGAATAAAGGCAGACTAGAGCAATATTTTAAGTCTGACTCAATAAAATATGGTTTGGAAAACTGCGAGTGCCTTATTACTAGAATAGCTCAGCAAGATACACAGTATATTGAATGAAATTTTAACTGTGATTATTGAGTGAGTTTCTTGTATTTGCATAAAATTATGTGGAATAGAAACATATCGCTCATGAAAAAATTTGAGGTTCAGCATAAATTTTTTTCCGTTCAGGTTATGCTTTGTCCCACTACCATCACTATCTCCAAATCATGACACATGCAGATCTCTGAAATTCTGCTGCATCATGCAGCCAGAAGAGACACAAATAATGGTTAGATTAGAGTAATTCACTTCCCTTGTGTATTTTATGATTATTACAAGTCAGGCTGTATATACTCTACATTTATAAGAAGATAGTTTTAAAGATAACATTAAAGAAAATGGTAGTAAAAATTTTCATATGCAGTCATAGCAGGTAACACTTCCATAGAGACAGAGATGGTAGGAGAGTGAATAAATAATTGTTTAAATTATTACAAAAGTATGGGGGTTATGTAGCAGTGACTCTAGTGTTTAGAATAATCAGATAAATAAAAGAGAAGAGTTTTAATAAATTATACTATATTTTGAGAATATGCATCTCCTTGTACCTTAGCTTGGATTTCCTTACAGGAAAAAAAGAAAAAGAGATAAATGTAAATAATATGAAATGGGGGAGGAGTGAGGTTAAGATCATGGCAATATAAGATGTCCTTCCTTTTATCCACTTTTATTAACAACTAATAAGGCATCTATCCAGGAACAAAAGTGCCTATGTGGGAGTTATGGGATCCAGCACCACATACCAAGGACCCAAGAGGACACCAATGCATCTAGTAATAGGCAGACAGACCTCAGAATGGGTTGCAAAACCAATGGGGACCATAGAGCCCACCCCCAACCCCGCTTGGCCACACCTGGGGAAAAACTAGAGTGTATTAACTTGGATAGAAACCCACAGACAAAAGAGATTTTGTAGAAGTCCAATCTCCCAAGGGGAAATTATAGTACTCCATTGGAGCTAATAATAATAATAATAATAATAATAATAATAATAATAATAATGAGTTTGGACGCATTGGTGATGTTAAAAGAAACTTTTCCAGTAGGCGTTTCTTATAAGGTGACATTGATAGAACTATCCCATGTTGACTCTCAATGCTGGGGAAAGGGAGAGTAGTAAGTACATGGCTTCCCAGCTGTGCAAAACACTGTGGGAGACACCTCTTTCTCTCCAGCAGCTCCCAGAGTGCTGAGGGGGAATTTCATAACTGGGAAGATGGAGGAGATGGGGGGAAAGGCAGGTAAGAATATCAAAGGGCTTTAAAGGGACACATTTTCTGCTGACTTTACTCAGGACTCCCACAGGAAGTCTACCAATGAGCCTATTGGAGAACCTAACAAGAGAGTCTCCCCATTGCGTCTCTGGGCACCCCAATGTTCAAAGTGCTAAACCTATACCACTCTCCACACTGCACAGGTTTGTGTGTGAAACACACAAAAAAATGAGGTATGTGTATATTCTAAGAGAGGGAAGTCAGTCAGAGAAAACATATACTGTATGGTATCAATTATATTTAGAATCTACAAAAGCTGAACTTGTAAGAACAGAGAACAACGGTGGTTACCAGGCACTGAGGCACTGGGAAGGATTGGGAGATGTTGTTTATGGGTACAAACTTACAACTAGTAGTTAAGTTCTATATCACAGCATAGTGATATAGTCAACAATGTTGTATTGTAAACTTCAAAGTTCCTAAGAGACTAGTTTTCCTTACCATGAAAAATAATTATGTGATGTGAAAGAAGTGTTAGCTAATGCTATGGTGGTAATCATATTGCACTATATACATGTATCAGATCCATAGTTATATACCTTAAACTTAAATGATGATTTATATTTCCATAAAAAAAGAAATAGAGATACATACAGATTTTTGAAATGGAAGAAAGCACACAGGATTCTAAATTTGAAATTGGTTTTTCCTAAGCACCAGAGATATAGGGAAATATATATACAGTGAATGATGAATTAATGACTTTTTTAAAATTTCAATGTAACTTCCAAAAGTGTCTGGTAATGTATATGTAGACTACTGTCTAAGGCCATGGAGAGAGCAGGCTGATAGCTGAATTTGTCTGATGACGCCAGGTGTCAATGTCCTTAGGTCAATCACATGGAAGGAAAGAATCTGACTGCAGAGAAGACTAAGATGAACTAGAAAGTTTTAGAATCCATACCAGCGTCCCCCAGCCCCCAACTTTTTTTTTTCTCTAAATTACTGAAGGAAAAGGGGTTCCAAACGGAGGGACAATGGCTGTGTTTCCTCTTAGAAGAGAACGCTCAACTTCTGGCTTTAGGGAAATTGGAGATTCTGTTTCGGCACAGTGGGATGGACCTTGGCAGCTTAGTGTTTTCGGAGAGATGTCCCAGCCTGTTGCCTGGTTTAGCCCTACAAGGCCCAGGCCATCCGCCAACCTCAAGGAGCTTGACTGCGGAGGAACACGAGTCACACATGCGCAGCTCACTTCCGCGTCCCGGCCCTCCAGCATCCGGGAACTCCAGGCTTGTGTGGACCGCCCCGCCCAGCCGCCCAGCCGCCCAGAGGCCTCTGCTCCCAAGTTGGCGGTCTTGCTGGGGCCAGCCAGCGGCACACGTGACGTGAAGCTAGGAAAGTACGCAGTTGGAGCCAGACCCCTTGTGGTCTTTTGCCAAGCTCTGTAGGAGTCAGGTCTCTGAGGAGTCTTCCATTGCATGCCACCCCCGACTGGCCTGGGATGGCAAGGCCAAGGGGTTCTGCCACGATTTGCGTTCACGGGATTGGTAACGCTGTTTTGGAGCAGCAGCAGGATGGACTTTGGCATCCCGGTGAGTTCCCCAGAAATCCCTGTCTGCGGTCCGTCTGAACGTGGCCAGATGCTTTGCCGCCTCCCAGGGAGCCCAGGTGCCAAGGTGCGAGGCCTAAGGGCACGCAGCTGGCGCCCAGACACCTGCCCTCTGTCACCCAGACAGCCTGTGTTCTGGGAAGGTGCACAGGGCGTCTGTGGGGGTCAGGTCCCCCAGGTATCTTCATCAGCGCACTCCCTGGCCCCGTGTGAGATGACGATACCAAGAAGTCCTGCGGGGATTCGGCTTCAGGAGACTGAGGCTTCCTATCTTCGTTTTCCCCGTTCCCAACAAGTGTCGGTCTAAGTTAATGATTCTTCCAGGAATCCTCTTAAAAAGCGGATTTTGAAACGATTCACCATCTTTTCATATTTCAGACAGTAACCCATGAATTTGGTAAGTTCAATTTGGAGCTCATTTGTCTAATTCCTGCATTTCTGATTCTCTCATCCACTATAACTCAAGGTGAGAAGGTACCAGTAAATTTTTTACTTGTGTCTTTGTCTAATTCAGTCACTAAAATTTCTGGATTTTGTCTCACTAACCCGTTTCCTATATAGAACAATATATACTATTTGTAACTTCTGCTTGTAAAAAATTTAAACATCATTTTCCCATGAATGTTTCTTTCAATTCATCAATCTAATTAGAGCATTTCCCCCCAAATGTGATACCATTATAATTTGATAATATTTAATAATAGAATTCTCATTTTCCTATTTTTCACAACATAGTTGGGCCAGAAAGGAAAAAAATTTTCTCTTTTTTTCATTCTGGCACTTTCTGATCTTTTTTTTTTTTTTCACTCTCAACAATTCTTCATTGAGTTATGTCATGTGTTATATTTGACTCCATATTACTAATATATATGTCATATTTCTTGAGAAGTTTTGCATTTAGTTTTAGTCTTTTTTTGATGCCACGATTTCCAAAGAGAATTTCTCTATTAGATTTCAGTTTATTCTGTATAACTTTTTTTCCTTCTATGAGCTCTCTCTCCTTTTCATGATGATTTGGTACCAGGAATACTCATTCTCAAGGTGAGATAACATTGGTGCCCCGTTCAGACTTGCAGTTATTTAGTAGGAGTTCAATGGCTTCTAATCGGTAAGAAAGCAAGAGGGTTAGGGCATAAATGGTGAGTGGTCTTTTTAGGGACCTGTACTTCTACACCACCACTTTATAGTACTCTCCTATTGGTGTGGTGCTTGTGTGGGACTCATTTGATCTATTGTGGAGTTCCTAAGTAAAAGATAAAGGACAGGGATCAGGGATATATTCTAATGTCGAAACTCTGTTGCACTCCTGTTTCAGTTCTCTTCAGAGGCCTCCTGTCACCTTCCTAAAGGATACATATACACACACACACACACACACACACACACATACACATATACAATTAAACCACACACCTACGTGTGTGTGTGTATACACATATACTGGGGGTGCCAAAAAATATACACATTTTTAAGTGATGTTATCTATGGATTACATAAAAACTGATGATAACCACTTTGAGCACCTTTTGTAATTGCCAAAGTCAAATGTGACTTGTATTCATCTTTTTTATCAGTATATGTTCAGTATTACAATTTTAATGCAGTTTTTTCTTTCTTAAAATGTGTATACATTTTTAGCACCCTCTGTATACATTATTTATATATATATGTATATATATATATGTATATGTGTATGAAGGCTGTCCAGAAAGTATCCAGCCATGTAATATGAAAAATGGAAGTATTAATGGTAGGATTATTTTGGACAGCCCTCATGTTACTTGACAGCCTTTAGAAGAGCTATCAGTATTATATTATAAATATAATACATATTTTTATATAATATTTTTATATATAAATATATCTATATAAATATATATCTATATAAATATATGTATGCAAATATGTGTGCATATATCTAATATATACTTTTATATATAATACATTTATCTGACAGCCTTCTTTTGATCTATGGTTGCATTTCACAATCTGGAAAGAATTTTAATTACTCCATCAAGAGTCCATTTCAAAAATAAGCAATTAAATAACTAGCCAGGGATCCCAAATTTTATTAAAGGTCAAGGTTTATGGTAGTGGTTTCTGGAAGCACCACCAGAAGTTATGGTGATTTATTTTTTCTCAATCACAGCATTTAACTTTTTAATAGAAATACCACTTTATGCATTTTTTGGAATTTATCTCATATGATTTAAGGTTACTTTATTTTATTGTTTTCTCTCCACTGCTTCAGCCCCTTTATGACTTTCTGGAAGACTCAGTTCAGGCTCCAAGAATATAATAGGCCTCTAATAATATGAATTGAATGAAATAATAAACCATTCATGCTTCTAATAGGCAATTGAAGTCTAGTTGTTACATCATAAAAATAAATTGTATAAATCAAGTCCATTAATTCTTCTGAAAATCCTTTGTTCAAAATGTTCTTAATGATGTTACTTCAAATATATTGTCTAGCAATTATGTTTGGATTTACTGCTGCCTCAGATTTTCTATAGTAACAGATAGCACATGTTTCTTTTTTATCCATCATTATTTTCAGCATATTAATTTGATATGTTTGATTTTTTTAGAATTCTTATGAAAGATTATAAATTATTTTGAAACCATATTGTATCTTATTGGAAAATACAATCTTTCTATTCATTCTCTGGTTTTTAGACTAGTCATTAAAGTCACAATCTTAACATATTTGTTTGATAAATTGGGTTAGTTTTTCTGTAATGGCCTGAATAGTAATTGTAGACCTCAATACTATTGATTGTGGGAATTGATTCACTCACATACTAAATCTTAAATTATTGAAGAAATCTGAATACCGTTTTGAATGAAGTAGTTGCAGTGAGGAGTAAAATAATCATTACATGGAATAGAATTTGAGCAACTCTTTGAAAGTGGTATGTGTAACATACCTGAAGTTGATAGAAAAAGTCAGAAAACAATATTTATAATGCCATAGGTATTTGAAGTGATAGGATATGTAGAAGATATACTGTGAAAAGATGAGATACTCATATGTAAAATTAATTGATTGTTTAAAATGCACATTGAACATTACAAACTTTGAAGCAATATGTTTGAAACTTTTCTTATGAGAAATGCATATATATGGGGGAAAGAAGGAAACTAATGGATTTATGGATAAACTTAGGATCAATTTTAAAATGGCTAAGTGGAGTGGGAACAGAAACTGAGAGTTAAGACATAGCTAAATAGATAAAATAAGATATCCAAAGGGCATTACAATCTATAGTGAGAGTTCAAGGAAGTGGAAATCAAGTAGTTCTAGAAATTAGTACAAAGTTGTCATAATCTGAGTTGTTCCATGATGGCAATACAGTTTTCTTAGTACCATTTTTATAAAATCCTTGGAACCTGAGAGTCAGGTGGGCTTTTCTGACACTCACATTTTACATGGCTCTCTGTCATTGGCTTCTGGAGAATATGCATGTTATGTGACCTGGATAGAGATAGAAGCCAGCACCTAACCTTTTGGGATCTTGACAATATATACCCATTTCTTTGTTCCTTTCTACTCTGATCTTTTGCTGTAATAAACGTGTTATAATAAACAGAGTCCTTTTGGAGATTCATTCAACTCGAGTATGTTTGAGGAATGTCTGAAACAGATTTTAACATATAAAAAAAGAATGTGATCATAGTGTTACCCAATGTAATATTTTTTATAGTTAAATTTATTGGGGAGTTAAACATTGGTTAGTAAACATTACATAGGTTTCAGGTATACAATTCTCCAGTACTGTTTTTATCCTTAATTGAATTCTCCTTGAAAAGTTGATTGTGAAATAAAAGGAATGTTTAGGCTTGTCTTTGCAAAAGACTTCAAATCATATAAACCCTACAGATATGAAGAACCAAATAAAATTTAGTACTTAGATAAGAAAATATTAATATTACTGTAATGTGAAGCACACACAAAGAGAGGAATGGTACAGTGTTGGTCTACTCAAAATTAAAAATTTTAATGTCTGTGTACATGATGATTCCAAAGTACCAAATATAGTAAAGTTGAGTGGTAACATGGATAATTAAAAATAACTGCAAATAAAAAGGAAAATGAAACATAGAACCATTTTAAGTGCCAAAATCTGTACTAGTCAAAGTTCAAACAGAGAAGAAGAACCAGCAGGCAATATGTTTTAAGAGATTTATTGCAAGAACATGACTTATGTGATTATAGAGCTGTCCAGAATCTATAGGGCAGGCCATCAGGAAGAGCAGTCTGGAACTCTGGGGCATGAGCTGAAACTGCTGTGCACAGGCAGTACGTTTTTCTTATTCAGGAAAATCTGCCTTTAAAACTTTTCAAGTGATTGAATCAGACCTGCTCATATTATTCAAGTTAATGTTCCTTACTTACAGTCAACTAATCAGTTGTTTTAATCACATCTACAAAATACCTTCACAGCAACACATAACTTAGAGTTTGATTGAATCTCTGGGGTCTATAGCTTAGTTAAATTAACACATCAAAGACCATCACTTATATTTCAAGAGAAGGTACATGCATACCTCATTTTATCACGCATCATCTTATTGCGCTTTGCAGATGATGCATTTTAATCAAAATTGAGGCAATACCTTCTTCCATCAGCAAAAAGATTATGACTCACTGGAGACTCAGGTAATGGTTAGCATTTTTTAGCAATAACTCATTTTTAAATAAGTTATGTACATTGCTTTTTTTTTTTTTTTTTTTTAGATATAATGCTATTGAACACTTAATTGACTGCAGTAGTATGTAAACCTAACTTTTATATGTACTGGGAAAGAAAACATTTCTTTGACTTGCTTTACTGTGATGTTCAGTTTATTTCACTTGGTTTATATATATATATATTTATATATATTTATATATATAAATATATATAAATATTTATAAATATATAAATATATATAAATATAAAAATATATAAAAATATATAAATATATATATATTTATATATTTATACACACACACACACACACTCACCAAGTTCAATATCTCCTAAGTGTGCCTGTATATTTATTTTTGGATTCTAGTCAACAGTTCTTGCTTTAAATATGATAGAAATTAGCAATATTTGATACATCCTTTTTCTCTTGTATGTACTTATTTCAGAGATAGAGTTACACTTACAAACTTAGATTGGCTTTAAATACCCTTTGAAACTAAATATTTCAAGTGATATTGCCATAAGGAGGCCTCGTTTCTGTCATCCTACCAGGCAGTGATATTTCCACATATAAAATCAAATCTCTTGGGAAAAGTAGAGCATGAAGACAGTGTAAAACAACTGCAAGATTGGTAAATATTGCAGCCAAAACCACCTATGTAATAACATGCCAATTACCCTTTTTACTCCCTGAACAATAGCAGAGTATTTTTTATGTTTCAGTCATGTAGCATGCTGTTTTACCAAGTCAATACAGATCTTTATGACTGCAGTAGCAGAAGGAATACATGGGAAGAATTTTGACATCAATATGAAAAGCATTTCTTTGATTTAGAAAATATAGGAAATCATTATTTTGTCCAGTAGACAATTTGAGGCTTTGAGAGAGAATATTGGCATTTCATTATCAACAATGAATTAAGAATATGGTTTTTCAGATAGGTATTAAGTTAATTGGAGAAAATAAAAGCAAATGAAAACTGTTTGGAAAGATGAAAGTGTTTGCAGTTTGTATCTTTCAAAACATTAAATTGACTTTCTTTACTTTTGACTGTAGAATTTTTAACAAACACAATTGTAGATGTCATAAACAACTTCAAAGGTGAAATGTTTAGCTTAAAGTAGAGCTAAACATTAAATAATGCATGTGAGTATGCATATATCTTTACATTACATATACACACTTAAATGTATATGTATATATGTACATTATACAAGGGCTGCCAAAAGAAAAAAAAACTCTAGCCATAAATGTCTCTATTTTTTATATTATATGGCTGGATACTTTCTGGACAGCCCTCGTATATGTGTTTATATGGAGAAACACATTATAAAGGAAGATTATATACAGTATGAGAGTGGGACTTAAATTTCTAGAAAAACAGATTTACCTTCCAAATTCAAATGCATTTTGAAATTCCATGCAGTTATAGGGGAAAAAACTCAGCCAATTAGTCAATCAGTACCATAGAAGAAAATCTGAAATACCTGAAGTACGAAGAACTTCAGTAAAGGACGAGTAAGCATTAACGTAGGGACTCATAGAAATATAAATGGAGAGTTTCAAACAAAACATCAAAATATTCATCATTAATGATAATTCACTTATTGAAAAGCACATTTGATTTACTTAGGATATATTAAGAACACATGATATGAAATTTTTGTTACCAAATATAATACTATAATGAATAAAAAGGCCAAAATGTGTTCTTCCAAAGCAAATCCTAAACTTGAATATGAACAAATGCTATCCTAACTTTATAAGCATATTTATGTAAATTCATGGAAGAAAAAAAATCACGTGATTTTGAAAACTCTTTTCATTTTATACCTTGAATGGAACATATTTAAGAATAACAAAAGTGCAAAACAAGCTTGGATTTTACTTTTGTTCCTGGGATGATATTCATTTTACAGTTCTCATACTGTTTCATCTATATACTATAAAAGATCAAATGAGCAAATGTATTGATAATGTTGGATGTTAATTTTTACTGAGTGAGAAAGAGCGGAAATAAAATTAGGGTGTTATATCTGAAACTGAAGCATCAATATTAAATACAAATAGATGTATGAATTGCTCAACAACTAATGTGATCATGTCAAAAGACAAGGAGCTAGTTTGAAATGGCTCCCACTGGCCTATGTTTTGGTATTATCAGCATCAAAATAATAATAATAGTAATAATAATAACAATGTAATTTCATTATATAATAATAATTGTTTTAATAAAAATCATCAATATATACTTCTAGTCAGTAAAGAGGAAGGAGAGGAGGGAAACAAAATTTCTTTATCAAAGAATGCCAATTAATAAATGTATAAGGAATAATAAAATGAGAAACATCATTGTAATAACTTTTAAACTAAGGTTACCAACAGATGTTAAAACCATGGGGTGAAAGATTACTGGGGGAAAGTAATATGTCCTTTTAAAATTTTTCTCTCCATCTCTAAGGGTGATTGTGGAATTATGCTTGTGGCATAATAATTCCTGGAATTCTGTTCTGCTAAATTGTTGAACAGTTTAGCGATGGTCAGAGGTGGTAAACTTATAAAGATCAGTAGTTATTATGGATAGAGTTCAACAGATTTCATTTAACATGTTCATTTGTGATACTTACTCTTGAATTAATTGGATGTTTGCTGAATGTCTGCTTACATTCCCAGCATAGTACCTAATTTGGGAACATGCAGATTAACTAGATGCACTTCCAGGTTTTAAATTGCTTAAGTCTAGTGCAGGAAACTGCACTCTCCACATATACTCAGGTAGATGTATTATGGAAGCAAGGAATTAGATATCTTTGGTGAGCATTGGAAGAATCAGAGAAACTTCTTTAAAGAAAACAATACTGAAGCTAAACTGAACTATAACGGATGAATGAAAAAGGGCTAGATTAAGAGAAGGAAATACATGTATATTGGAGACATGAGATAAAGAAATAGGATTCTATACCGCTGAAAAATGTAAGTGGCTTGGTCCTGGTATAGTATGCAATATTAACCACCACATGGCAAAGAATCAGGCTGCCTAGGAGAGCTATGATAATATAAAGAAAGGCTTCAAAGCTATCTTAAAAGACTGCTCTGTGTGTGTGTGTGTGTGTGTGTGTGTGTATTCAATCTCTAGGTCTCAGGTCACAGAACTGGATTATTCTTTATCTAATTCATGACATTATTTTATCATTGGTCAATGCATAATTCACTTGCATGCATTTGAGGATGTATATGTTTGTTGTTCATGTATATACTGCTCAACATGAAAAATAAAATAATCACAATAACTTATTTCCTCCTTTCTGGTACTATTATTCTCAATTCTTTTACTTTCCACCACACAAGAAAGCCATTCTCTTAATCTTGTTTTTATCATTATCTTTGTTAAAAACTTAATTTAGTTACATTTCAATTTTTCTATTAAGTATATGATCTCAGATATTTTGACATCATGAAAATTATATCATACTTCATACAGTCTTATGGGAATTTGAAACCAAATGTTATATTAATATTTATATCATCATGACTAGCTCTAAATTGTTTACTCTGAGCATTGTGTAATATTTCAAAGTTTAAATAATGCACAATTGATTTATCCATTCTCTTGTGAGGGCACTTTTTTGATACCCTGAACAATGCTGCTATTAATAGACTTGAATATCATCCTCGAATATATTTCCACCATTTTTCTTTTGTGTGTACTTAGAAGTGAGATTCAAATTTCACTTCTAAGAGGGTGAATGTTAAAATTTATAAGATAATGTCAAATTATTTTTTAAACGTCTGTACAAAATGATTATATACACTATGCAAAATTTCAGTAAGAATTTATAAGATTGTGATGAATCGAATTCTTTCCAGCACATGGCATTGTCTTCTTGATTTTTGCTATTTGAAAATATGTAAAATTGAAACTCATTCTGGTTTCAATTTATATTTATCTGATCAGAAATATGATTGAATAACTTTCATATCTTTACTAACAATACGTGTTAACTCTACTATAGAGTACTTTCTCATGTTTTTTTAAATTTTTTTATGTTAGGTTGTTTGTCATTTTCATGCTGATTTGTAGGAGTTCTTTATATTTCTTTATTGGTTATATGTATTGCTAATGTTTTCTTCTAGTTTATAACTTGTATTTTCAATTTCTATAAAATGGTTTTTGATTTAGACAGTTTGCATTTTATTATAATCCCATCTGTCAATCTTTTTCTTTATAAATGGCAATTTTGTTTTATTTAAGAAATACTTCACTACCCCAAGCTAAGAAATAGAACTTACTGAATTTTGTTAAATTTAAAAACATACTACTTTTGAACTTTAACTTCTCTATTCATATGGATTTAATTTTCATTAGTAGTGTGAGAAAAGAATGAAATTTAATTTACCTCATGCCACTAATTATTTACCTGCTGTATTTGATTTTAAAAATGTTCCCATTTTCCTTACATATCTTTCAAGCTAAATCATTATATTTCAAAGATTTATATAAAACTTTCTCTTTTTGGGTGTCTAGTCTGTTCTATTCTAGTTAGAAGTATTAAATCTTATATATTAACATATTGTATTCTACCTGCATGCTACTCTATGGTGGTTTTATGTCTTCATGTCCTATATTGCAAACTTTCCTTCCTTATTATTCAGATGTTTCTTGGTTATTTTCTTCTTTCTATTTCATATGAATGGTTGAGATATTTTATCAAGTGTTATAAAAGCTCTCTTAGCATTTTAATTTGAATTGATTGAATGAACAAAAATATTTGAAAAAATTGATTTCTTTGCAATATTTATTTTCTTATCCATGGAATTTCTCATTTTTTTAAGAAAAAAATTATTAATGTTTAATTTTCTGTGTCTTGTATTCCAGGCACCGTGTCCTATAGTATGAACAGCTTCTAATGATATTCTTAGGAAAGCAGGAAATGACTTGGTCCCCCAAAAAACAAAACAGGAAAAAATGTATTCTTGGTAAACAGTCAATATTATAGTGGGGTGAGTCACAGAATTTTTGCATCACAGAAGAGCATATATAAACATGCAGTATTCACTTAATTGGTTGATAGTCTTTGCCTAAATTATTTTTTTTAGTTCTCAACATACCCACACAAAAGTCTCTGTTCCTAGAAATTTCTTGTCATCAAATTTGATGAGCATTAAATTTGATGCAATGTAAAAGTGTGAAAGGCAATTTTCATTCAGTACTTTTCTCTTATGTCTCTTCCAGAAAAAAAAAAAAACAAACAAAACGAAACCTAAGAAATATCTTGGACAATTAACAAATCAAATTCTAGGATCAATCCAATTCAATTACTCTTTTTAATAGTCTGGAACGATCTTTCCTGATACATCCATCTCATGAAAAATATAACAAAATAAAATTGAACATGGCAATTCCACTTTTGTGGCAATTACTAAGCAAGAAAAATGTTGCATATAAAACTTTTCATTCTTACTAGAAATTTGAGTCTGAGTTTCTAATGCTGGTTCCTTTTCTGAAGTTATACTTTGTGTGATATTCAAAATGAAATCCAAAATCCTTACAAATTTATTCCTGTTGCTCATGTTTGTGACCTGAAATGCTATGTAAAATGATTCCTTTAATGCAATATATTAAGAAGACTATATTCTATCAGTACACATAATTGTTGATATTGAGAGTAAAAGAGCAAACCAAATCAACAATGCAAACCTCTTTTCTATACTGAAGTAAAAATCATACCTGTATATTTTTAACCTATATATTTCACCAATGTTAGTTTCATAGAACCAAAAGAGTTAAAGAAATTTAAAAAGATGTGAAATTACTATGATAATATGTTAAGTGTACATCATAAATGTATTATACTTAATCAATATCCCTTAAGGATTCAAGCTTATAAAATAATATTTGAAACTAAAACTAAAATAAGGAAAAATATCAATTTACTGACTACATTTATAGATTCTCATGATTATGAAATTAGATGATATTCATGAAAGTATTATACTGTTAAGAGTTTTGGAAAAAATAGATATATAGTAATAAGGTATAATTGGTAAAGTTTATAGAACAAGGGTACATTACCCCTGAAAAAATTTATTCAAATTAGAAGAAAATTATTTTAATACATTTGAAATCAGCCTCATGTTTTATTGGATTTTAAAATTTTTATTGAACTTTTATTCATATAACTATATTTTTCTATTTTACTTTAAATCTTCTTCATCTTTTAACAATGAATATTAGAGTATTATTATTTTCTGTACCCTTGGGAAAGCCTGATTCATCCTAATATACATCTTTCTAGAAATACATGAAAAAATACTAATCCTTAGGATTCCATAAAATTGTCATGACTAAACTTGCATGTAAGATTAATCACACTGTTTGAAGACCTCTATGCATTTTACCCCATTTCATAAAATATTATAATTAATTTAGCAAGATCTGGAAATATTACCAGAATCTGTGTTCCTTATATAGGCATTAAAAATAATCAATAGTATTTTTCATATAAAAAGAATGAAAAAAGGAAGGAGAATTATAATACACAAGGTTATTTTCATTTTATTGAAGTACTGTAACATATATATATGTATATACACATATACATACCCCCACACACACACTAAAATGCATAAATCATTACTGTACAACCTGCATTTTGGAAGTATGAACACATCCATGTTATGAGCACTTAGAATATGAAAAAGAATATTGGCAGCCTTCCAAACTCCCTCTCCTGTACCATCCCAGATATCACCTGTGTAAAGGTGACCACTGCTCTGGTATCTAAAATGACATATTACCTTTGCCTATTAGAAACAATATACAACTTCATGTATTTGTTTATTGTTTCTGATAGGTTTTTGGTGGAGTCTTTAGGGTTTCCTATTTAAGAATCATGTCATCTGCAAAAAGTGACAATTTGACTTCTTCATTTCCAATTTGGATGTCTTATTTTTTTCTCTTGCCTGATTGTTCTGGCTAGGACTTTCAATACTGTATGGAAACAGAAGTGACAGAGGGCATCCTTGTCTTGTTCCTGATCTTAGAAGCAAAGCTTTCAGTTTTTCATTATTACGTATGATGTTAGCTGAGGGTTTGTCCTATATTGCCTTTATTATGTTGGGATACTTCTATACCCATTTTATTGAGTGTTTTAATCATAAATGGATGTCATATCTTGTCAGATGCTTCTTTTGTATCTATTGATATGGTCTTAAGACTTTTATCCTTTTTTTTTTTTTGATTTCTGTGGTGTATCACATTGATCGATTTGTGCATGTTGAACGTTGAACCAGTATCCCTAAAATGAACCCCACATGATTGTCTTGTATGATTTTTATAATGTACTGTTTTATTTGGTTTGCTAGTATTTTGTTTAGGATTTTTGCATCTGTATTCATCACCACACTACAATTAATTTTAAAAAAGAGTATTTTAAAATTGACAGCATTAACACTGTAGTTCTCAGTGGTGTCATTGTGCTTCCTCAGGGAGTCAACAACATTTCTAACTTATTATTTGCTTGCCTAATAGATAACAAATGAATTCTAATGACAGTGAAATAGCTCTATAATTTATACTTCTTTCCCAATTATATAATTCTTAAAGGAAAACTTCATAAACTGTTATTATTATTATACAAATAAAACAACAACAAAAAGAAACCATATACAAAGAAATGATACACTCAAGGCCATTTTAATGTCTGGCTTTTTGTATTAACATAATGTTTTTGAGCTTTATCCATGGCATTGTTTATAATTTTGATTTCTAATTCTTAATGCTGTGTAATATCACATTACCTTAATTTTCTACAATTATCCATTCAGCTCTTGATAAATATTTGAATAAATTTATTTATTTTTATTATTATGAATGGTACTGCAATGCATATTATTGTGTATGTGGTTTGAAGACTGTATACACACATTTCTATTAAGTTTGTATTGCCAAAGAGTTTTCTAGAGTTTGGTGATCAAGTTTCTTGTGCATATATGTTTGTAAAATATTTCACTGAGGCCTCTTTCAATTATATTCTCTTTTTATCCTTTTCACATAACACAGAGAATATGATGAATTCTCAAAACCTAAGTATGGGGTAGTTGGTTACTATGAATTATGAGGAGGGAGTCTACTGTTTTATTTTTACCCCTCTTTCCAATGCCACGTTTGAAACAAGCAGTTCCTTTGAAGTTGCATTCTATGCAGGAAAGTTCTTTTCCCATTTCCCTTAAAATGAAGGTGTAGCCCTGTGAGAATCTAGAAATATAAAATTTTAACATTATATTTCTGTTTGGTTAAGCCCTATTCTTTATCATCTGTTCCTCTGCGTTTGTATGAACATGAAAGTATATTTGCCAAGTTTCAGAAGAAACTGTTTATGCCAAAATTAACGATGATACTGGCATACCTCCAAGGGTTACTCACTGTTTTAAAGAATGGTTTGGGGTATATCTATTACTTTATGTGTATAAGGTAGATTACGTATATATATTATATGTGTGTATATGTTATATATAACATGTATTATGTATTAACATGTCATACACACACACACATATGTATACCAACAGTGATTTATTATAATGGTTCTAATTTTCATTTAATATTAAACATTTTATGTGCAGGTACTTTAGTCAGGAGGCTTCCTCTGAGTATCTGATCTGCCATACTCCATGTCAGGGCTGGCTTATTATCAAGTGACAATGACCACTTGTTCTGAGGGTTATCCCCTGACTATCCTATTAAATTGTCCTTACTCTCACATCCTCTCTATCTCATAATTCTATTTTTCTTCACACACTTTTATTTATTTATGTATTTACTTAGTCAAATGTGCTTTTTCATGGCAAAATGAAACTGATTATGGAAGGAACTGTGTATGTTAACTCTTTGCTCCATCACCAAAGTCTATTTTGTTATTTTATTGTATGACACATAAAAATAATTTTTTTAAAAGGGTGAACAGATGAATCAGGTCAATACCTAAGTTTGGAAATTTTAAAAAATACATATAATTCATATTTTCAGGAAAGGAAGAATACTTTATCACTAAATGTAGTTACTTTGTCAGGGGCTACCATGTGGTCCTATAGTATTCTTGTTTTCTACTTTTATGTGAAGAATGAGAAATATAAACAAGTCATTAAAAAGCTGTAGAAATTGTAAAATAGAAAACAAAATTTAAAAATGTGTTGTTGCTTAACTATCTAAAAAACACCTGCTAACGTGCCTACTAAAATGATATGCCTAATAAAATGATGAACTGGCATAATACTCCATTTTTATGCTCAGGAAGAGAATGAGGGCAGTGGAATGTAATCACCTCTGAAAATACTGTTATTTATCCTTAAATTACTATAAAGGATAATAAGAACACCCTTATAAACTGCAAAATCCCTGTGAAAGGCTCAATTTAAAGCTTTATTACTTAAAATAGATCATTTATCACCTAATCAAAAATGCATTGCATAACCCAGGAGAGATAGAACTAGTGATAATATTTTACAGACATTTTATGAGTAAGTAACTTGATCACCAAAGTTAAATCTTCTCATAAAAGGAAATTGATAAGCCAGGTTAACAGTGGTACCTTATATTGTTCAGCTACATAAATTATCTACAATTGACAAATAAAAATCTCATGCCAGAATGTACAGTACATTATTATTTTATTCTTTGCTTACTTGTAGTGTAACAATAGCTCTCAGCAAAGCAATGAAAAAGGTACAGTTGGACCATTTGCACCTTCCATTTAAATGAACTTCTTATTTTTTGCTCATTATGTAAATAAATAGGCATAGTTGTTTTTCAGAAAAACATTATTTACAAAAAATAAATGAGTATACTGCTGGCCCAAATTTGACTATTCCCACTTAAGAATCTACATATAATGTATGTGAATTAAAACTAGAATTTTACCTGGTTGTTTTCTGTTGTTTACTTTTGCAAACATTATTATGATAAACCGCCTTCTACATGAATCTTTGCTTTCATGTAATTATCAAGTGAATGTATATATCTGGAATCAAGGTAGCTGGATCAAATTGTACACACCTTTGACAAATATAAAATACTGCCCTCATTAAGAGAGAATCAATTTCTATTGCCCCCAACAATGTGGGAAAATAACCATTTCCTGGCAGCATTGCCAACTCTGTTTTATTCATTTTTTATAGTTATTGCCACAGTAATAACCATGTTGCTCTTTTCATTTGCAAGAAAAAGTAATTAAAAATTCCAAACCTGATCCGAGACACACTCTTTTCTTGAGATCACTTGTTCTGTCTGGGATGATCAGTGTCCCAACCATAACCCACTGACCTACCCCACATCTCCTTGGTTTTCATACACAAGGACAGGCCCCTGCATCGTCGCGTACAGGATGCTGTGTTTATATTTAATTGTGTTAGGCTTCTCTTGTCTGTGATAGTTTCTCATTTTCCTTGTTTTTGATGATCTTGCTGGTTTCTAACAATGCTTGTCAGGTAGACTGTAGGAAGCTCCTGTATTGGAATTTGTATTATTATTTTCTAATGATTCAAATGGAGATATGTATTTTTGGGTGGAAGATCACAGAGACAAAATGCCACATTTACCACATCATTTCAAGGATATATATACCACCACCGAGATTTATGAGTGTTTATGCTGATCTTGATTGCATGGCTGAAGTAGTGAGTGTCAACTTCTTTTCCTGTAAAGTCACTCTATTTTTTTTTTTTTTTGGTGAGGCTTTCCATATGGTACTTTTCCGAAGGAAGTCACTATGTGCAACCCAAATGTAATGAATGGGGATTTATGCTCCCCCTCCTTTAGGATAGAGTATCTATCTACATTATTTGCAGTGAGTCTGTAGAGGAGATTTGTCTCTTTTTCCTCATTTATTAATATTAATTTATCCACTAATTTATGCATATCAGTATAGACTCATGGCTATTTTTATGCCTAAAGTATGTTTGACATAATTCACTAAATTTTTTTATTGTTAAATTTATTGGGGTGACGTTGGTTAGCAAACATTACATGGGTTCCAGGTGTACAATTCTACATACAGTGCATTGTCCATGTGTTGCATTCTGTGTTAATATCAACAGAGTTTTATTATTTTATACAATCAAGTTAAGATGCCATTCTTTTTTAACTTGAAATTTAGTAAATAACAGTATAGTAGTTCTGTGGTAATAACCTTACACACTTGATTGTATGTCTTTGAATTGATATTTATAATGAGGTAATTAATGGTAATGTTTTTAAAAAATATAAATGAATGGATAAAGAAAAATACTTAGTTATTACAAAACAGTTATTATCTTTGTGACTTTTTCTATAGGCAAAAATGTTAGTTATTCATAACATTTAACATTTAAATAAGGTAAAATAGTTTTATTAAACAGACATTGTCATAAGTATCTTTTGAAAGATTATATTCAGCATTTTCCAATAAATTTTTAATATTATTTGCTAGTATACTTGACTGCAAATATATGTATATAATTAGAAGACATGCATATTAAGGTATATGTTATTTTGTTTCTCTAAAAGGGAGAAATTTTTATGTAATAAGAGTGGATAACGCTGGCAGCGTCATTGTTATATGTTATTTGGGTAGAGAATTTTTTTCATGGAGAAACAGGAAAGAAAAAGAAAAAAAGAAACAGAAAAGTTAATTTTTGTTTTCTTTGTATTTTACCTGGACAGCAGAGATTTTGCCTCACTCAACTACAAGTTGAACTCTTCACAGGGTCATTTACTTTTAGTCTTGTTTTTGTACAATTTATGAATAGGTGATTATTTTAGAAGTGAGAAAAAAATAGTCCAACAACGTGTTTCTTACACCTAAAGAGAAATGAACATGTCTAATATCTGTGCACTTATGTGACTTTACAAATAGTTTGTATGGTTCCATATGCATGCACTATCTATAAAACCTTCTAAGTGTTTATGAAATAGTTATAGGTAGGGCATCATCTTATATACTGCTCTCCCAATAGGGGATTCCACAATCCCCCTTTAACTCTTTCACTGCATTAATTGACTTGGAGTTTTTTTTTCCCCAAAATGTGTCTAAAAGCCAGAAAAAAGTTGTTATTTTGACTTTTAATGCATTTATTAATAACATTTTGAGCTGCTTTGTATATAAATGACTGGTTTATTTTAAATTTTTATATGGTAATAAATGTACTATTATGTTGAATTTTCATAAAAATTACTCAGAACGTATCCAGTGGCATCAATTACATTTAAGTATAGATAAATTAGAATCGAATGGCATTGATGTCATAAAAAATTTGTTACAAAATATTACACAATATGGCCTAAAAAACATATTTGTTGTTAGTACAAGCCACAGGAAAACATATTTAAAAATCTTGTAAGTGGAGAAAAAATCCTTGAAACAGTTTCACACTGAATAACAATTTTACAATTACACTATTTATATTTTTAAATAAACATAGCTTAGGTGGTACATTTTATTAAAAGAAATGATTACATTAAAGTATAAAAATTTCCTATTGTTATTCATTCTTGAATAACACAAAAATACAGAAAAATGTGCATGTTTGTTTGAACTTGTGGGTTAAACTTGAACACCGCAGTCAGGAGATGGAAATACTCATTCAGATATATCTGAACATTGCAGCAAAAGGGTTAATGTTGTTAGTTACTGGAAAAAATTACTGAGCCATTCAGTCTTGACATTATCTGATGACTTTTTCTTTCTCTAACACTAGCCTGAATGTCCTGCAATGAATTAGAAGGCAAAGAACAAATGTTTAAGAAGAAACACCAAGAGGTATTGTTTTAAATATTTTATTTTTTATTTTCATATGCATATAAAGAAGGTTTTTTTCCCTTTTTTTCCTTAATCGGAAATCCACAGTTTTGCAGGTTTATACTAAACTTTTATAATGGGAAAAACTTACAAAATGACTTCTGTCTTTTGATAAAGGGTATTGGATTAAATTTTATCGTATTTCAACTACAGAGCACTTGTGAAAAATCAAAACATTATTTGTGAGCAATTCCACTGCCAGTTTATAATGATTCTGTTGATATATGGTATATATATACAGTATATCGATGGCCTTATTTGCAAAACTGCTCAGAATGGTTACAAGTTATGTTGTAGTTACTTTGTTTTCATGTAGATATAGCTACTTGCATAGGTCAATGTGAATCATCTGTCTTTCCACTAGGGTATAATTACATAAACTGGGTATGTAAAACTTAAATATTTCTTTGGCTTTGGTCCATTTAACAGTTACATATGTGTGTTGGTATTTATTTTGAGCATAAAATACTGAGACTTGTTTGTTTTAATTAATGAATTTTATTATATCTATAATGAAGATATTAGAAGACTTGGATGTTTACTAAGAATCTCTACCTTAATGTATTCTATACCAAACTCATTATCTTTCATCCTAATTCCTCCTAAATCCCTCTAGCAGCTCATATGGAATATCTTGGAGTCATCTTTGACTCCTTTCTTTCTCTCGCCTTCAAACTCTGATGCATCAGCAATTGATATTAGCTCCAGTTAAAAGTATATTAAAACTAAAACAAATTCTCTGTACCTACACTATTATCCCTATATTAAATGTTACCTACTGTAGCCTGCATTGCAATCAATCTTCTCCATATAAATTCTAGCCTTAACAGAGAAGTGATTCAGAATAACTGTGGGTTATATAATCTTACTTGCATATTCAAAACACTTCAATGGTTCCTTTGTCACCAGAATGGAAGCCAGTCCTTTCAATTTGTCCTCAATCCCTTCTTCTGCATGTGCTTGCTCACCCACTTCCAGTCACACTGACTTTCCTGATGCTTTTTGAATTCACGGGGCAGATTTATATATGCTTTCAGGGTCTTTTGTCTGTTTTTCTCCCTGTCTAGACCACTCTTGATGAAACAATTCAGTCTTTTACTTTCTTCAAGTCAAAATGCCCCATTCTCAGAAGCCTTTTCAAACCGCACAGTTTAAAAATGTACTATATATTCTATACATTGATTCTTACCCTTTATCTTTCTTAATGGCAACTGTCTCCTTCTAGCTTAATATTTCCTTGAAAAAATTATTTTTTATCTGCCTCATACCCAGTAAGATGTATGTCCTATTTGGATATAAATTCTATTAGATTAATTCTTTTAGTGCTATAATTTAAGGGCTTAGGTGTAGTGCCTGTGCCACATCTTTGCAAAGCAAGGTTTTTAGCAGTCGCTGTGATAAAAAGAAAAGTGTCACACGAATATAAATATGAAACAGGAAATAAGGGTGTCAGTGTCTAATTGGATTCCAAAGTTTGCCAAACAGATTATAAGTTGTTAGGACATAAATACTTACTAAGTTGTAAGAACATAAAAATATGATATATGGCACTATTATTAATAAATATTTATTTTGGCTTAGGAGCTCCACGAAAAAAAATTACCATGATAGAAATCTCTGGGCTAGAAAGTGTTGAGGAAATTGCACCAAGATCAGTTCTATTCCTAGATGCTACCAGAGAACCCATTTCTAATTAGCCTAGCCAGCCATAGGCTTGGAAGAATTTCTGATTGCCTGATGCCAATAGTCGTCTCACAGTCCTGCATCTGGCTTGTTGTTTTTATGTCTCCGGTGATCTACACTCCAGGTGTGGTCAGTACATCTGAAAGTCCAGAGAGCTGGGACTTCAAGTCAGAGAAGAGATTATAAAAATGTATTTGTTATCTATTAATAATTGTTTATATAAGAAATATCAAGGCTTTCTGAGAGTTGGGGTGTCCAAATTAGTTTAAATGTGCATAGCATCTGATTGAAATCTAATCATCCTTCAGAAAACAACTAAAATACTTTTCCCATAAGTAGTAAGCTTTCTCTATTACATTATCTCATGGAACTTGCCACGTTTCACAGTTATAGGAATGGAAACTTTATGAGCTTAGTACCTGGCAACAGAATTCCTTTTAAAGATGAACATTCTCTGTAGGATTACCTTGTGAGTTTAGGTTGTTGTCAGCAGCACAGCTCATAAATGAACTTTTTGCACATAGCAATATTGGAATAAAATGTATTTCTGTGATAAAGGAGAAAGAAAAAAAGGGAATTGATAAGCATATGAAATGGGCTAAGGGCAAAAAGAGTATTTGTGTGTCAGATAAAATAACGGTGAAGTCTTTTCATGGATGTTCATGGATGTTCATGGACTGAAAAATCTAAAGTGTACCTGGGGAATCACAATGCCTAAGGTATTGGCGTGGTTGTGATTGAAAACTTTTCCATATATTCACAGATTTTGACAATGCTCTTTATTCACAGATGCTCTGAATTTTTTGAGTTAATTTCTTCTTTTTATTTCTTTATGTTATGGAGGATACCAAAGATGGGAAAGCTTTTCTTTTTGTGCATCAGATGCTGAAACATGAGTCCAGAGATAAAAGGAACAATAATATCATTGGCAGTTTTGAATTCAGGGAAATCTTAGCTACTTGAATTTCTTTAAATTTAAAATGCTTGGGAGGGGTTAAATGAAATCAGGATCACACCGTATTTTACAGTTCCTAATTGTAAGTATTTCATTGATATTTGATCAACCTATTTTTCTTAGTAAACTTAATTTCCATGAACAAAGCACTTGTGTCTGTTTTGCTAGTCATTTTAATCCTAGTGCCTATCACACTGTATGGAATATGTAGAAATTAAATTAAAAGAATATTGAACGTTGTCAATTATTTTTGTGGTTTTTCAAGCTCTCAGCTATCATATATTCCAGAATACAATATTATTTATAGACTGTTGGAGTACACGAGATGAATACAATGTCAGCTAATTTCTCATATTTAAATACAATTAAAGCTCCTTGTAGTCATGGGCTATGATTTATTAACTACTATATCTCTAATATTTAATGCAGTGCTTGACATTAGTGGGTTCTTTATCAACATTAGTTTATTGAAATGAACTGAAGGAAAATAAAAAGTATGTGATCATTCCTACCCACTTGCCTCTGACTTTTGTCCTATTTCACATAATTTATATCAGATAGTCATTGTTCTCTAATTATTATCATCTCATATTCTTAAATCCTTAAAGGAACATCCCCCAAATTTTAAATGAAGTATAGTATTTGTTATGCTGCAGTTTAAAAAAATTAATCTATTTTTAATTGTGTGGTTAACAAAAACTCATCTTTGGACATGAGGAATTTTTATTAGTAATGGTGAGTTGAATTTTTCTAACTCAGTATTGATTGTTAGAAATGGAGGAAGATATTTTGTGTGGAAATTTGCAGAATTAAATAACAAGCATTTTTATTGAAGGATCATATTGTATTAATTATACAGCAGTTGGTTCAGCCATTCTGTTGATGGATACCTGGGCTGTTGTACATATTTTTGCTCTTATAAATGAAGCTATTGCAGGGAAAAAAAAAGTAACAGTCATTACTTTAAATAGCACAATGCTAACTCTGAAAATTCTTAATTTTAAGTATTTCTTTCTAGATCTTCCTATGACTACTTCAAATTCCTCAAATGAATTATATCCTGAAAAAAAGTAGATTTTCAATAAAAACAGTGTGCATCAGATTAGTTGTTTCAAGATTATTCTTTTCTGACTTGTTGAATTCTTCTCATATACAAGATTCCAACTAAGACAAACAAGATTATAAATATATTTTCTAAGATTTGTGCTTATGTGTGTTTTATATGAAGTGTGAAAAACAGAAACCAATTTTTAAAAATGTTCCAGCTTTAAAATCACAGAATATTTTAAAATAAATTAATAAGCCAGTCAAAAGATTTTACTTCTTGTCCTGGAACCATGTGAGAGAAGTGTTGAAATGTAAGGTTTTTGTTTTCAGTTATATAAAGACTTTTTAATTTCAGCTGAACATGTTTATGAACAATCTAAATTGGATTAGGAAACGTTTTTTTATAAAGGATCAGAAGACGCATATGTTAGATTTTTCAGGTTATATGATCTTTCGTGAAACTACTTAACTCTGCCATTGTAAACTGAAAGCAACTGTTGATCCTGATAAGTGAGTGGGTGTGACCTTATTTCAGTGAAACTACAAAAACAGGAGCTGGGCAGGATTGTGCCCACAGGCTAAAGTGTTCCTGCCCCTGGTCTAAGTGAGCACACAAGAAATGTATTTAGTTTTAAATATTTAACCTGAGCCTGGTGTGTGACTTTGGGGGCAAGAAAAACACTTACAAAATCAAAACACCAATTTAATGTAGTTATGTGGACAACTACTGTATTTTAGTTGACTTCTCATACTATGAGGGTGAATTAATATGTGAGGAAGCTGTGCTTCTCAGAGATTTCAGTGTCAACTCAGCACCACTGAAGGTCTTTGATGGAATGTTTCACCATTACAATTATTCTTTTGGTCTTTATTTGCATAATATTTGCCCTCAATCTTAATAGAGGTTAGATTTTCGAACACTGTGCAATAAGGATTATTGTCTTCAGAAAAGATTTTTAAAAAACCCCTCCAGTAAAATTTCACTGAAGAAAACCCATTGCATCAGATAAGCTACTTGGGCATAAAGGATAAAAATGAAAGTGGAATGGAACAATTATCTGTGACCTTAGTCTATATTATTCTAGTTCAGAAAAAGTTTCTGAAATTCTGAGAAATATGTTTAGTGATAAAATATTCTTCATGGTAAATATTATCAATTCCTATTAAATTTTCATTTAAGCAAATGCATCTAATGGCAATAATATTTATTTTTGACAAAATCAACTCTATCTCCAACCACTAAAGGACAGAGATACCTCCTTTAAGAGTGCATACATTTTCATTGAAACATGACTATTCTAATTTACCTATTAGAAATTAACAAGGAGATAATAGTTTAATGTTGATTCTATTATTAGTGTGTGTTTATATAAATATTATGTTAATACATGGATATTGAGCCTTGATAACAAAAATCTGAATATATTTGCCGTAAGAAGGGTTAAATAAATGGTGTTAACTCTACTTCCTGTTTATTCTACATTACCTAATCCTCTCTTTTTAATACCACACTGATTTACAATATTAATGATTAGAAAAACAAAACAAACAAAAGCAAATACTTCTTATATTCCTTAATATTTATTAAATAAACACATGGCAGAGCTTCTAGTGAGTCGACATCACGAACTGTGTTATGATTGTGTATGGAGAAATGACATCTTCTGTGAAGCTTTTAAAAAGAAGAGAGCAGTCCTTGACCTTCATTTCTGAAAACTTTTTTGGCTTTTGAATACAGGACCAGAAAATCACCTCAAACAGCTTTTTCAAAAAGCAAAATAAAGAAGAAGATCTCCAGTAAATTTTCTAGAATTCAGAATAGATTTCAAAGATATGAGTCAGTAAGGGACAGAAAAATAATAACTTAGATTAAAAAATGAAAGTAATTATAAAATACTAGTATCAGTGATTATTTTTTATAACTACACAAATTTTTATTAAGTTTGTAGAACTTTGTCACATAACATTTTTATATACCTTTTTATTTATTCACATATTGTGATCATTACCACAGACATTTAATAAGTTCTACTTATGAGTCACCCAGATAAGAGCAGTAAACATCATACCTATCTTTATGTAGTTTATGGCATAGGTGGCTCATGTTTCAATACATAGATTTCAATCATGTCTAGAATATATAGTAATAACAGATCTATGAATGGAGAAAATTTAGAGAGATAGAAAGAAGCCCAAAGGAAAGAGAGGGTCCATCCTACTGAGGACAATGAAGAAATGCATCAAGGATTGAATGGAATTTTAAATGTATGTTGAAAAATAAGACCTTGATATTTCAAGGAAGTCAAAAGTGTTTTGGAAAGAAGAAAACATTTCTAGGAAAAGATGTATTCATAAATAAGGACCTACAGTCATAGAAATGCTAATAGTCTTTATCCTTTCATTAACATGAGAATCTTTCCTTATGATGACCTGTCTTCCCACTATGTACATTTCTTCATTCGTTTTCCATTACTGATATACAAAAGATGTTTTGTTATGCTTGAGCTTTAATGAGGTTTGGATTTATTATAATAACAGAAAAGTTATTATAATATATCAGTGTATCAAATCTGTTTTTAAGTTTTATACCCATTGTTGTGTGGTAATAGTGACAGTATCTGAGTTTTAATTCTCAGCATGGTAAGCAAATCCAGTTGAAGCTTCTCAACACTCTGTAAAGAGTAGTAGCTGCAAAAGCTGTTTTCAAGTCTGTTGTGCGTTGAATGCTAACAAGCTCACAAAGAAAACACATGTCCTTTTTGATAGCCACAGAGAAGCCATTCCAATGTTGGTGATTTTGGATCAGAATTCCTGTATTACTCAATCTTACTTCCCAAGTAAATTCCCATATCTGGTCTCAGTTTAAAATAAAATATGGTATTTTTTTTCTTGTTTTTTTTGTGATGATTTGTATGAAAGTATCTTCTGAAGATTTGTTTGCAACAAGTACTGTTCCCGTGATTTCTGAGAGGTAAAGTGATGTTTATGTGTGAAGAGACATCAAATAACTAAAAAGGAGCCTAATTTATTGCTACTATTAGTTATAATATAGTTTGATAGGTACTACTTTTAACATGTTATCCCTAAATACTGCATAAACCTGCCAGGAAGGTGATAAACTGACCCTGATCTGTCATCCTGAGGGCTGTCTATAAGTATCCAGCCATGTAATATTAAAAGTAGAGATATTTATGGCTCATTTTTTTCCAGACAGCCCTCGTATTCTTTCCCACATTCTGATTCCTATGTAAGTTATTTAAATTATGTTGTGATAAATTTATTCATAGCTAATAAATCACATTGATTATCTAGAAATAAAAAAAATAGTTAAAATGATCATACAATGAAATTGACAGAATATCTACTCTGGTTATTTTTATCAGAGACCTTTCTCTACAATTTTTCTTCAAATTTTCTGAATGTACTTGGGTTTAAATGCTTTAGTTTAAAATACCATTTCTTCTCTTCTGAAGCCAAGTACAAAATATCACATATTATATGATTACTTGTATATGCTATACCCAGAATAGGTAAATTCAGAGACAGAAAGATTAGTGATTACCAAGAGATGAGAGATGGGAATGGGAGTAATTACTGCACAGAATGTTTTTCTGGGGTGATGAAAAAATTTGAAACTAGAGGGAGTGGTTGCTTACTATTGTGAATGGACTGAATCCCACTGAATTGTACACTAGTTTTATTAATCATCTACTATGTGAATTTTACCTCAATTGAAAAAGAAAAAGTATATGTATGGAAATTTTTCATTATGTATTTTTAAAATTACCAGTTCAATTAAGAGTAGATGTTTTAACAGTTTCTTCTCTTTGCCTTTAACTGCTCTTAATGCCCATATTCATATTGTAAAAAAAACCTCAGTTTATTTTCACCTATAGCATATTAATTTTTAAATGTTTTTTGACACCACTTTGTTTATCCACTTATATTTTATCATACTATTTCTTATAAAATACAGTTCTCCTACTCCTTTCCCAAAGGTAATATTTGTGTTTATTTTTTGACTTGCCTATTCACTGTCATTTGGAAAATTCGTGTCATTCAGTTTCCAGAATTCTAATCATCTCTTTTGACTTTTCTGTCTTCTTCAAATTATGCTGTAAAAATACTCATCCTTTTCTGTCATTCATATTTTACCATATCTCTCTCTAAATTAAGCTAGGGACTCCTCTTTTCCATGTATATATATTTTTAAAGTCAAATCTCTTCATTTTATGTAAATATAATACATTTTGACAGAAGCTTTTATTCAAGAGTTCAAAAAGATTGAATGCATAAATAAAGTTATAAATAATATAATAGTTTATTTTAGAAAGGTGTCTAGATTTATCAGTGTATCAGTAATATTTTATAGAATACCCATTTTGTAACTAATTGGTATAAGTTGTGATCCTAGATTAATTAACAGAGTTAAAACTAAAATGATGTAAAACAATTACAGAAAAACAAAAATGCCTTTCAGAACAATTTGACTTCTGAATATATATAATGATAAATATGATATTTTCAAAAAGGCAACTGTGTCTCCTCTTTTGTAGTAGTAAACACTTTATAAGATATTATTTACATGTAAGAAATATAGATTAGGATGACAGGTTGGAGACAAGTTCACCAACTGATTACTTGATGCAATAGAGGGGTAAGGGAATGGAAATGACATTACCCAAGGACCTACAATGTCCTTATGTCTGTAACAGGACTTTTACATATATGATAAGTTTACTATGAGTGAACCTGGACTCTAGAAATTTTTTGTTTGTTTGTTTTGGTTTTTATTTTTTCCTTTTACAGGAACAAAAAATTAAATATAATCTGCTATTTCAAGTTTCATGTTATTTTTCCCTTCAAGGAGATGAAGGACTTTCTTCTTTTTACTTTGAGAAACCCTATTTATTCTTGGTAAACAGCATATACTCAGTGCATACTTATGCAAAAAATGCATTGAAAATATCCTCTAAAATACAGGCATTTGAGAAAAAACATGGTAAAATAAATTATCTCTGCATACTAATGTAAAACATTGTTATGGGCAGGCGTATTCTAGAAAACATCTTCACTTATCATACATTCATAGGACTATACATATTTTTGGCAAATTAGGTATGGCTTTGGTTTTTGCTTTTTAAGTTTATTTGTTATTATCTTGGAATTTATGCAGATTTAGTTTAGAGAGTTCTTGAGAATGTACATCTATGCATTTTTAATGATCTCATATTGTAATGGAGGTAGAAAGAAACTGACTGAGATTGTTGCAGCCTTAATCTACACTATTTCATCCCACTACAGATGTTGGATTACGTAATTCAGGCATTACTAGGTTTAAACTACTACATTATCTTGTATTTTTATGCAGGCTAAAGGCTAGGGATAGCCCTTCATTGAAAATGAATCACTTTTGACTAAAATGAGTGTTACAGAAGTCGATCCAGAGCACTTACTACAAACTAACATGCTATACATTTACATTTTTTGTTTAACTATCTGTTTGTACCATTAGTCCAGGGATTTATATATTACAATTACTACTGTATTCTGGAATCTGGAAAATACCTAGTGTTGCATAGACACTCAAAATATATTGTTATCCAATTTTCCCAGCACCATTTACTGAAGAGGCTTTCTTTTCCCCATTGCATTTTTTTCACTTCTTTATCAAAGATTATTTGTCCACGTATATCTGGATTTATTTCTGGGTTTTTGTTCTGTTCCTTTGGTCTGTGTGTCTGTTTTTCTGCCAGTACCAAACTGTTTTGATTATTGATGCTTTGTAGTATATATTGAAATCAAGGAACGTGATACCTCCAGCCTTATTCTTTTTATGTAGGATTGCTTTGACTATTTGAGATCTTTTGTGGTTCCATACAAATTTCATATTTTTTAAAAATTTATTTTGTGAAAAAATTTTGTGGACTTTTAATGGGAATTGTGTTAAACCTGTATATTTCTTCGGGTAATGTGGCCATTTTAACAATGTTAAGTCTTCTGATCCATGAACATGGAATATCTTTCTATTTCTTTGTGTCCTCTTCAGTTTCTTTTAATAGTGCCTTAAAGTTGTCACTGTGTAAGTCTGTCACATTCTTTGATAATTCCCAGGTATTCCTATTCTGAAATATTAGAATTATAAGTATGGATCTTACCATAAGAAATATGAAGTCAGGTTTATTTTTAAGCCTCCCCATTGGCTTTGTTACCCCCAAAGACCAAAATCAAGATATTTCAGATGTAGGTATAGACATAGTGATGAAAGAATGAGTCATTTAAGTCTTGAGGAAATATATATATATATATATATATATATGACAAAGCAAAATAAATAAACCACAAATATTGTATTAAGGAAGCAAGGCTAGGATAAATATAATAGCTAGAGAACATATTATTTCTGAGAGTCTCTAACAGTGAACTGGTCTTATCTTTATAGTTATCATTGTTACCACCACATTATGTCACATTCTCAAAAGGTCTATTTATATCATTATTTTTAAAGTTCATACTTTAAAACCTTAAGTTGAAAAGGATTGGTTCTTTGCAGTGAAATGCACAGATTCCATGGGCACAGAGTGAATTCTGAACTTTTCTGCTATGTCTAAAGTTCCCAAACCAAACTCTGAGGAACCATCTGGACAAGGGAATTCCATATTCAGTAATGGAAAACAAATGTTGCACAATTCCTGTGACTATGTGGCATTTGTGATTACATTTCCAGAGACACAGTTTGAATTGAAGTCTAATAATCTGATGTAGGATGAAATATTTGTAGTTCAAGGGAAAGGGTTTAGCTTACATCCTGAAAAGCGGTGAGTGTTCCCAAGAGCAAAGCTGATCTCCATCCTGGAAAACATATGGTGTGGACTGCTAGTGAGGATTAACAGAGGCCCACTGGGCTTAGCTAGTCCTTTTTGAAACCTCTAATCTAGGAATTGAAATGAGCTAAGGAGTTGAAAAAGTTGAATATTTTACTTGAAGTCAATATTTGAGGAGAAAAAGAAAGTAGAGACTGAAAAATTAAAATTAGGCAGAATTTGAATTTAGGACTCAGTTGAAATAAAGCCATTGTTGGTAAAAATTATCTTGTAGGTAGCTTCAAAAAGGAAGTTTATAATAATATTAATGCAGTGTCAGTATAGATAATAGCAAGTAATAAAGTGCATTCAGAATTATAGACAATCTAATCATAAAAATGCAATTCTTAAAGATACGAATGGCTTTGTATTTCTTTCTACAATCAGTGAATATCTTTTGGAAGTTAATTTTTTAATAAGAAAACATACTGGAGATTTTATGTGATTTCTGGTTTTATGCCATGAGATAGATTTTTCATAAATGATAGTCTCTTGTGGTGATGTTCTTTTACTGGATGAAATATATTAATATTATTCATTGTCATGTTCACTCTTCATTTTAGCCAAGTAAAGAAACTTCCTTTTGAAAGAACCTTGTGTGAATACCTATAGTTGGGAACAGTCATCTTTCTTCTGTCAGACTAAAGACAGAATTTCTCCTACTCTTTGTCTATACATGATAGTATTATTGTAATACATTAAGTTTCAGGTAAAAGGATACTCTGTTTTTAATTTTCAAGGACTTTAATTTGTAAAAGTTTTTACTCCAATAAAATATAACTGCTTTAAACACTAATTCTGGAAACTGACACTTAAAATGCACTAAACATCTTGAACAAAAAAACAAAGGCTTAAAATTTTCTATTAACTATAATACTTCTAGAGAGCTACACTGTCAATACATATTAAATGCACTACAATTAATTATTTTCTGCCTCATTTGCAATCACCCACATTTCAGCTCTGAAGCAAGAATAAGCATCTCATAATTGCAAAACAAATTTTCTACATTTTTTAAGAACCATACGTCTTTTTTGTCTTTTTCATTTTTGCATTATATGTTCACCACCCAGATGTAGATACAGTTCTCTTTTCATCACCATATATCTGGCTCCCCCTTTCTCCTCTTCCACCCCCTCCCCTCTTCCATTTTTTACTGCATTATTTACTGCATTTTAAGTGTCAGTTTCCAGACACTGAAATTAGGTAAACACTAATTTATTGACTGTGTCCAGGAGGCATGGTCGTATGTGGCTTCTTAGAGCTGTGTATATTCATTTACATATTAATTAATATCATAAGAAATAATGTATACACTAAATACACATGTACAGAATTTTTGGTGTCTGAAATGTTTATAAAGATGAGCCAGAAGTGGTTCTTTTATTGTACTCACTGAAAGATGACATATAGTCATGCAAAAGAGTCATACATTTTACTTCATATGGTTAGTTTTGTAATTAGTTTGTAAGCCTACCTTATTTTAAGTGGTCCATAGGATTGTTGATTGCAGTTTTTATTTCACTAAATCTCAATTTCAAATGGGTAATTTCCTGCACAACTCTAGATCTTGACATTTACATGCTATTACATGAGCTGGAGGATCTGGTGGGAAAATAAGGTGAAATAATTGCCCCAAAGGGATTTTGGGAAAAAGGGCCACATAGGAGAAGCCAGCTTCCGCATGCCACCATGAAGATCAACAATTAGACAGTTATCTATGAACAAAAGTAACAATGGAGATCTTTGAAGTCCACTTAGGAAGTTTCAACAAAACAATCAAACAATAACAACAATAAAAGGTGGTTTGCTGAGGCATGAGTTGTTTTAAGCCTTAAACATATGCTTGTGGGAAAACAAATTTAATGTAGAAGTCAACAATACTAGCTAATGTCAGCATATCAGCAATATGAAAAAGTATTTGATTTATGTAAGCTTGTGAATTCTTTAGATAGAAAGTTTAATTTATCCTATGAATTGTTTTTAATTTTATTAAACGCTATACTCATGTAGAGGCAAACCACCTACTTCAATTACATTTGAGGTCCATTTTTTTCTGTAAGTTTTTAACAGGCTTCCAACTTACAATACAGTAGCAGGGCAGATATTCTTGTCATCAAACAGTTTGCTTTCAACTAAGAATTTGAAATACTGATATAAAGAGATAATTGGAATAGATTCTTTTTATCTTCAATACCATTCCCCCAAATTGTGATAATCGTGGAGCAGTTTGGCAAAGAGATTGAGGGGTTTTAAAAACAAAATCACAGAACCCATGTATTCTAGATGGCAGATTCAAGATAAAATAAATAGGTATGTAAATAGATAAATACATAGATAGATAGGTAGATAGGCACACGCATACATAGGATATATATAAAGAATATATACATGTACACAGACATAATTTCCATTAAAGAAAATAAAATGTTTGAAAACTCTAGACAAAAACTTTAAATTATTTGATTATGTTTATGCACAATAGAAAAAACTCATAGTTTTATTGAAGACTTTTTATATCTCTTCAAAAATATAAATGAATTAGGGACTGTAGTTCAAAATTATGTAAGGAAGAAATAAAGTAAAACTATTTTTGTTATTTAATATATATTAATTTAATATTTCCTGCTTAACTTTTGTATTTCATTACTTTAAATATCAAGAAGAAAATATCCCTCCCCTAATTTCACATGATTATGTATGTATTCTGGTGCATCTAATTTGTCTTTTTGGGTTTTACATGGTTTAGGTAAAGTTTCTTCTATAAATGTGTATAATATAGTCTCATGCATATACACTACATATTGTAAAATGTGATCATACTGTGGACTAATAAACAATACTCCTATAATACATTACTATGAATAGATGTATACGTGCAGTATAAAATAAATTTCAACTTGTTTTGAAACTGTTTTTGGTTTTTGATGTTCAGTTTGCTTTTTACTACTGTTGACTTATTTTCATTATTTGATAGCTGATAACTCAAGCATATTTTAATGCTTTGTTGAAATTTCTAGAAGAATATCAATGAATATACTCATTTTTTTTTTTTTTTTTTGCTATGTGGGTAGCTCCCCGGCCGGGAATCGAACCCAGGCTGCAGCGCTGACAGCGCCAGTGCCGTAGCCTTACTACACCACCAGAGGACTCCCTGAATATACTCATTTTTAATATACATCGTCAAGTCATACATGTATTTTAGCAACTACATATAGCATATTTATACATGATTATTTATTTCCCCATTTCTGGGTAACAAGGGTATGATTACTTAAAAATGATACAGATAAAAAATAAAAATAATGAAACATAAACAATTTCAGAGACAGAACTTATAGTTTTAAATAGATGTAAATAGCATTTGGGAATATAGTCAATGAGGTTGAACATTCTTTAATATGTTCATTAGATATTTGTATTTTTCTCTTATAAATTTTGCCTATTTTTGTTGTTACTTCCTCCTGTTTCTTTTTATTTCTGCATGATAACTCAGTATAATATTACTAAGGATATTAACCATTTGTCATAATAATTATGTTTTTAATGTTTTTAAATTTATTTTTATTTTTCTGAAACAAAGGTAAGAAACAACATATTTATTGTTATAATGATTTTAAATTTTAGCAACTCAACATGCTAAATAGAATCTTGAAAGGTTAATAACCCATATCACTCTATTTTATTTGTGCAATTGAGGTAATTTATATGTAATAAAGCTGTACCCACTTTTAGTGAACCATTCAAGTAACATAAATCTATATACTGATATAGTCACCACAACAATCAAGATATACCCACTGGGAGGTCTGGGAACATATCTCTTACTGATAAGGATGGGGGTACTGTATAACACTTGCAATATAAGAATAATCATAATTGTGAGAATAATTACAAGAATATTTGTAAGAATCCACAGCTTTCCTATTCTATTAGAACCGTTACCAACAATGCAAATTTAAAGCAACAGCATATCAAACTTTTGTTCTTCATTGGATTCTCAATAACCATTTACTTTATACAATGCACCAGTTATCAGTCTTATTTCCAGTTAGAAAATCTACATTTGATTGCCCTTGTTTTGTAACTGAGCCTTCACATTACTATAATACATTGAAAGTATGATATTCTAAGTAAAACAAACTCCTGTGAAATTTTACAGTTTTTTATTGTTGAACTTATTGGGGTGACATTGGTTAGTAAAAGTTACATAGGTTCCAGGTGTACAACTCTACAGTGCGTCGTCTGTGTGTTGCATTGTGTGTTCACCACCCAGTGTGAGTTCTCTCACAGTCTAAGGCAACTGTTATTGGTTTCTATTTAAATAAAATATTTATCATTTGAAATGTATTACAGTGACCTAATTTATGTACATTGTAGTAACTTTTGATAAATATTAAAATAGTTGGCAGGTGTTCTCAAATGTTCACTGGATATTTATTAAATTACTGGGTTGATCACATTTAAAATATTTATTTCATTTTTTTTAAATATACTTCTATAAGAAATTAATTTTGTTCCTAAACTGATTATTTAAATTTATCTTAATTTTATAATATAATGTAGAGTAAAATGTTTCTTTAACTTTTTTATCTATTATATACTATATATAATCTCTAGAATTTATTCTAAATATGATATAGAAGAAATAGACATTTCTCTTGATATTTCTATATGTATATTAATCATTAACTAAAGGAAATCAGAATAAAAAGGCACATTTAAAAAGTATAATTTCTTTTTGAAATGGTTTGTAAGACCTTATTAGAATGTGTTAAAACTACTCTATATGCCTTTGTTTAAATATGTAAAGGCTGATACATCAATTCTGATACTTTCATCAACTCAGGTCTTCACATTTTCTACATGGTTTTCTTTTCCATTTTTTAGATGTTCAAATTAAACTACTTTGATTTCAAAACACTCATGGTATTAGTCATGCCCATATCTGAGTAATAGATTCATTTTCTTAATAGACACATCTTGCTTTTTAGTTCTGATGCTTTGATGTTCTCCCCGATGGTTAACCCCACTCACTTTGTCTTTTCATTGCCTCACTTTTATCTTTGTCCTTCACTAGTAACTCCATCTGCTCTTCAATGAACTTGTAAAGTTATAATTATATTTTCTTCCTTTTGCTCCTCCTTCTTAGAAAAAACATCTTTTATATCATGATCTACTATAGTTATTTTCTTAAGTCTAATATCTAGAAGCAGTTTTTTAAAAAACCTTATGTGATGTTTCAGTTTTCAAATCCCTTTTTATATACATGATTTAAAAAAAGGCACCATTTCTTTTTACTTTTAAAAATGTCTCAGTTCTCATCTAATATAAAAGACTGAATTGTCACACTGATACTATCTTGTAATTTCTGAGTCTAACTATTCATATTAACATCTCAGATAAATACATTTTTGCACTTGTCCTTGAAACATAGTCTTACCCCCTTTTTGTTCAACATATTTTATGAATTATAAGTAGTATTAGCAAGAGAATAATTGTTAGGGAATAAAATTTCCAAAGGTGGAAAAGTCATTATTAAGGATGATATTATCTACTTACTATCATTATTTGATTTTTTGACCTTGAGTCAGTTTATACACATATTTTATTTTTTCTTTAGACTTTACAGTGAGATAAGTTAGCTGCTTATTTAATATCGTACCAACTAAGGGAATCTCTATATTAATACAGCGCTAAGCAACTTTCACAGACCCTGTTTATCCCTGAGGAGCATATAATTTTTATTGTCAAGTAGTCAGGATGGTGTCAAAGAGAACAGTTCTTCCAAAGATATGTTGTTGAAATAGCAACACAATATTTCTCAGAACTCTTTAATTTATTATAAAGTGCTCAAATGATTTAGTTATTTTATCTCAAGGAATATCTGCTAAGTTGTCTATATAGAAATATAAATAACAGGAGGAATAAATGGTGTATTTTATTGATTCTGAAGTATATATTATATTAATATCTTAACTCTGCCTACTTATCTAAGTAATTTCTGGACAGTCATTTATGTTTGCTTAAGTATTCAATAGGGGCAAGTTTTAGGGAAAATTATAGAAAATTAATAACTTTTAAATAGATTATTCTTTAAGATAAATGATGTCCTTTAGTGAATCTGTCATAGTCTGGAGAATGTAAATTAAGTATTTTCTCAAAGAAGGATGGTTAAGGTTCTCTTTCTACTTCTTCATGGGCCTTGATCTTTTTGGCTTTGCCCTATATAAAATTGTTATTTTATATATATATATGTGTGTGTGTATATATATATATACACACATATATACACACACACACACGTGTGTGTGTATATATATATATAATGTTGTTTTAAGTAACTATTGCTAGGCAACACACCAATCTACACTGTAGTACCTTAAAACAGTAACAGCCATTCATTTAGCTCCTGTATCTGCAATGTAGACAGGGCTTACAGGAAAGACCCGTCTTTGTTTTATGCAGCAACAATTGGGCAACTTGATGGGCTGGATAATTTACCAAAATGGCTCATACATGCAGCTCACAAATTGAAGCTGGTTGTTGGGTAGGAACACAGCTATTATTAGAATTGTAAGCCCAAACCCCCATCCATGAGCATTTCAAATGTCCTGGACTTTTTCAAAGCATGGTGGTAGCTGGCTTCTGGGGATAAGTGCCACAGGGATACCATGTGGCAGCTGTATCACTTTTGATGAAGTAAAATTAGAAGTTAACTTCAAGAGTGGTTACATTTTCACCCAGACACAAGAACAGGATACATAGATCTCATCTCTCAATTAGAGGAGTATCAATATCAAGGGATATCTAAGTTGTCTATATAGAAGTATAAATAATAGAGAAGAAAAAAATGGTATATTTTATTGATTCTGAAGAACACAGAGGATAGAAGAATTTTATGGGGCCTCATTAAAAAAAAAAAAAAACAAAAGAAAACAAAAAAACAAACTCCCATATATGCCTAATCTGTGGGAAAATTTGATTTTGTCTTATTTTCTAATTCTGGCCCAGTCCCCACATATCTGGATATATTTAGTTTCATGCTGAGACTTAATGTGAATTTAAAACCAGATGATATGAAATCAAATCCTGGCCCATAAAGATAATGGAGATTGTCAGGTGTGATTCTTTTCACTTCTGCTGCCCCTCCCCAAATCTCTGAGGATCTATAAATAGTTTTCATCTACATTCTCCTTTGCTTTCTTCTTTATTTATTTTATTTTTTATTGTTAAATTTATCGGGATTACATTGGTTAGCAAAAATTACATAGGTTCCAGGTATACAGTTCTACAGTGCATCGTCTGTGTGTCACATTATGTGTTTGCCACCCAGAGTCAGTTCTCTTTCCATCACCATGTATTTGACCCCCTCTTCTGCCTCTCCCCGGCACCCCTGCCTTACTCTCAGGTAACTAAACTATTGACTGTGTCCATGAGATTTTGTTTCTTTGCTTCTTTAAACTTTATATTGCACATATGAGTGAAGTCATATGATTCTTCTTTTTTTCTGTCTGGCTGATTTCGCTTAGCTGGATAATCCCAGGGCCCATCCATTTTGTTGCAAATGGCAGTATTTCATCTTTTCTTATAGCTGAGTTATATTCCATTGTGCTGCATCTTCAATCTCTCTTTCTCTCTACTTGCACCTTCTTCAGAACATAAAAACATGCAAATTTTTTAGTTTCAATAATGCAGTCAAAATACAATATAATTTTATCTGGCCTTTCTAACATTCATACAGTTTCTGAGATTCTTCACTAATATTTTAAAAGAGTAGACTGCAGTCTCTGTCTTAATTTTCTCTTCCATTTACTCCCCATCCCAATCCACTGCATTCTAACATTGTCTTTTTCACTTTATGGAAATAAGTCTGGCAAAGGTCCTGTTGCCAAAGCCAATTAATTTTAGTCCTTACTCACCGAGGCTTTCTGTTTCATTTGAACTGTAGAGTTCATTACTTACCTGTTTAAATTCTCTTTCATTCCCTTTTTTAATACCACACTTGGATATTTCTTCTAATTTTCTCATGCATTCACTTATGGTCATTTTTATGTGTCCCTCTTTCTCACTATATCCTTTTAATGTGTACTTGCCTCAAGATTATATTTTTATCCACTTCTTTATAGGTTGATTTATTTTAAAATATGAAGCTATTGAAACATTCTAGGGCTATGCTAGTTACTGAAATTCGAGTGGTAAACATGATATTAAATTACATTCTGTCAGAATACCAGCGGAAATATATAAACCAGGCACCTAAATAACTCTCTGGAAATCCAGAGCTGTGGTAAGAGCTATTTTGGTGAAGGAAATCGTTTTATATAAACATGCAGGGGCACCGACTGTCATTTTCCACTTACGCTTTCTCATTAACTTTATGATGGTGCCGGCTTTATCCTGCAATCTCTTTGCATCTTCCCTCGCCTCTTTCTTTAATTTGAGATTATGTCAAAATATTTATTGGAAATATTTCCTTGCCTCTCTCACGGAAAGGCAAGCTCAACATGTTCAACATTGCATACCAGCTTTAGTAATCCTTTGCTCTGCGGTCCCTATCTGTGTCAGTGGTTAGATCTTGCAGTCATCAAGTATAATTTAACTCCTTCTTCCTCTCCACTCTGAATCACAAAGTCCTTTCGCTTTTACTTCTTAATTTATTCATAATTCTGCTTTCCATTCTCATCTCTGTTACCTTCCACTACCATATTCCAGACACTTAGCACTTGAGTATCCTTAGACTAACTAAAAAACTGCTTTCTCTGTAGATTGACCCAGTGCAATCTATCCTCCAATGTCCTTTAGGCAATTTATTTAAAAGAAGTTCAGATTAAGTCAGTATTCCCTTTAAAACCTTCAATAGCTTTCCATCATATAAAGATCAAAGTCTGAGCTCCTTAACCAGGTAGCCCACAGTGTAGCTATTGCCCTCTTGTCCATCTATTCTCTTGTTTCTCTTTAAACTTAAACACATTTTACTGATTTTATTTCTCAACACACAATTTTATTTAACCATCTGGATGTCTTTGATCATGCATCCTTGTCCTACTAGGAAATAGCCTCTGCCCTCCCTTCCTCTCTTTAACTAGATTACTTGCAATGTTTTGTTTTAAGGTTTTAAGCAAAGCTTTACCTCACTTTCTCTTCAATTCACACAGACATAGTTAAACATTTATCCTCAAATATGCTCCTATAATTCTTCATGAATATAAACATAATTTAATTTTATATTTTTATTTCACATATATTGATCTCTCCCATGGAGCTAGATTTTGGACAGTGTGTATTTCTGTCTAGATAGACCAGTAGATAGATAGATAGATAGATAGATAGATAGATGACTCCAAATGACTAAAATCCTGCTCTATTTGCCTCATATTCATTTTGCTCCCTGATAAAAAAGAGCACAGTGCACTTTAATGTCTATCATTCTGGAAATAGACTCTGCTGATTGATTACCAATTTCACCTGAAGGGTAATTTAAGTTTGTAAATAAATTTTAATGGTAAGGATAAATATGTATGACTGAATGCTAAAAGAAAAGCATTATATAAAACATCAAATATTAATTACATTGAGAGACCTAAAAGTGTAAGTGGGATAGAGAGAGGAAGTATACAATAATACTAATGATTTAATAGTGATTAGCTCTGGGTGGTAGGATTATGACTCTTTTTATAGCTTTTAAGATGTGTTAAATGTTCTATAATAATTAATTATTATCTTTAAGTTATAAAAATAACATTAAAAATAAAGTCTGTGGGAACTCCATATATAATCTTAATAAATAAGTATTAAGATACATATTTCTAGAACTGAAAATTCCAGGAGCAGTAATGGTGTCACTGAAAACTTACCTTTGATTTGAAGTATATCCAGGTGTCATCTGTTAGAAAGTGTTTCTTAAAAGGAGAACCACAGACCCTTAGTTTTAATTAGTGAGCTGCAAGGGTAGCTCTTAAGCTTTCTGAAATTACATGCTATTTCTGTATATATGCTTATGTGTATTTTTTTCTTGCTTGTTGGTATTTATAAATCTAATTTTGTTCTTAAAGTGGTATGACATAAATGAAATAAAAAAATAATCTATAGATAGCTGAATAAAATGGGAAAAAGCTTGAACAAATGTGTACTATAAATTTAAAAGCCATTCCAGGGAAAAATAAATTCTTTTGACTCCTAATTACCTAAAATTATCTTTGATTATACCAATTCTTAGAGTCAGTATTAAAGATCACTTTCAAGGTAAACGTATCATCCTTATTACATCTCTTAACAACATTTTTATGGTTCACTTTAGTGGTTTGCTTTCCCTCCATTCCCAGCATCCATCTATCCTTCCTACCAGCACTCTGATTTATTTTACATATTTATTTATTTATGTGTGTGTGAAAAAAATGATTCCATTGTGAATTTTGATTCTTGCCTGAATCAGTTGTATTCAATAAGATATCTATTTTTCTCAACTGTCCCATATTTGGCCAATGGGAGGCCCTTCTGTCTGTCTTCCAGATATGTTACAGAGATCGTATGTGGCCTTCAAAACAAAGTATTTACTCTCTGGCCTTTTACAAAAACAAAACAAAACAAAGTTTGTTAACCCTGCTATTAATCTATGAATATTTTTCCAATTAATAACAGGGTTAACAAACCTGTTAGACCTAGTATGAAATTTACCACTGTTGTATCTCAGAAAAAAAGTGCTTGAGGTACAACAGAAAACTTTATAGTAGGTCTATCAGGACCCCACATCTGTCTAGCGTTTATGCCCAATTCCTGGTTGTATATGGTTAGAATTAGTAGCCTTAGCAACATGGTAGATAGCCAGTATTTGCATATCTCACCCATAAAGAAAAGGCAATCATAGAAAACGTGAGTACACTACCTCAGAGTACTTAATTGAATATCAATTAGCTATACATGTAAGTACATGTTCACCTAAATGAATAACTGACATTTAAAGGCACATTATGTTAGACATTATTTTTATCCCTAGCTTTCTAAATGTTTCTTTGTTCCCAGTTACTTATAAACTTTTTCTCCTGGTGCTTTGCTGATCCTCTGAGATCTTAATAAACCAATTAGTTTATTTTGCATGCAAAGAATCCTAATTAGTAAAAAGTAATTCCTTAGTTATTTGTGTTTATACTTCAATTTTAAAATTAGAACATTTTGAAAAGATGCTCAGTAAGCTAACAAAACAGTGTCACAGCATGAAGTTTAAAGTTTTTGATTTGTCTTACTGATTTGTGGAACACAGGTATTAGCTATGTTGGATGTTTTCTCCAGTATAATGAACTGTCTGGACATTTTTACATTTTTTATTGAAGCACAATGAAAGATGGCATGAAATGTAGAATTAAAAAAATAAAGGTAGTGTTATTTGTAATGATTGGTAACAAATAAAAATGGTGTTTGTGTGGAGGGCAAGGAAGGCACTTTACACTTTCCTTTCTGCATGTCATAAAGGACAGAAGTTCTAAAACTGAATCATCTGAGCTTGAGCTACACAGTGGTCTAAATTGAGAAGCTTCCATCTTAACTATTTGTAGTACACACCATAAATTCTCTATAAGCACATACTTCTTCCACATCACTGAGATCACTCGCTTTTATCTTTGCACTGTCATTTTTAAAACCTGAAGTGAAAGATCATTTCTTACATTTTCGTGTTCATAAACTTAGGACTTGCGCACAAGACATTTCAGCCTTGAAGTTCCAACTGGTCTGAGAGTCAACATGTAATAAACTATATAACTGAAAGTGCTGTTTTATGAGTTTAAAGGCCTTTACTTGCCTTTGATATAAATTGTGAATTCTTGCTTCTTTCGGACAAACATTGCAAAGTAAAATATATAGATTTTTTTTTGAGCAGATGCATAAGTAAAATTATAGAAGTCTTGATTTTGAAATCATGAAATTATGAAACTATTTAATCTATACCACTAATTTTACTGCACATAGAAAATAATTGTATTATCTGGATTAAAATATTAGTGTTGGAATATTGTCCAAAAGGTCATGAAATAAATGTGTTTTGAAAAATTTTAATATTTGAAATGTGAAATTTCCAACTAAGAAAAGCAAAATAATTTTAAAACAATATTTTATAAAGCATTGGATTTTTTAAAAATTTACTATTACATTCACCTTAAAGTAACTATCATGAAAATAATTTTATTACTCTATTTATATTATACAGAATAATTTGCAAATAAAGCAAATTATAATTATTAAAGTTATAGGGACATTCTGGTAGTTTATAACATCACAATAAAGAAAAAAATATATAGAAACATAGAAAACAAAATACCATCGTAATTTTGGCTTAAAGTGTAATTAAACAGCTTCTTCAACCATGAGTAATTAAAATGTTATACAATGTGAAATCATGCTTATAGTCACAGTACACCTTTGTAGCTATTTTGTGAGCTTTACTTCTAAGAATAAGACCCTGCTATTCCAACCTCAGCTTGCCATGTCCTAGTTAAAAGACCATGGTTAAATTATAGAATTTCACCAAATCTTGGTCTTTCTATTGGTAAAAATGTTCTGTGCCTGGCCTCACTTTTGATACATGTTAAGAAAGGTACAGAAATCTGTAAAATACTGGTGAGAATCTTGGGTTTGATCTTCTTAATGCACTACCATTAAGATATATGAGAGCACAGGAATATAAAATTGATAATAATATCAGTAACAACATACCACGCAGCTTCTTAGATTATGAGCATAGTCTCTTTCTTCCTAAGTGATCAGAACATTTCAAAGCCTTTATATTATTTAATACAAATTGAAATTCAGTAAGAGAGTCTAAAGACTATGTACCTATGTAATTTTACTAACCAATGTCACCCCAATAAATTTAATAATAAAAAAGACTATGAAGTGTGTAAAAATCCACAGTGAATGAATTAGTAGCAAACTGGTTCTAGATTGAACATCAATCTTGTCCTGAATTTCAGCTCAGAGTACATTTTTAATAAAATATCTCGACTTCTGGCATTATGAAAGGTCTTTGGAAAAACATCTTTAAGAGTCCTGCCTATTCTTCTTCCGTTATTTTAACAGGTTTCACTCCCTTTTCAACTAGAGGAACAAATATTATTCTGATTATTTAAAACATATGTATGAGTAAAATAACTATACTTACATAATACTGTTTATTTAATCAGCCTACTAATTATTTATTTATTTATTTGAAAAATGCAGTGGAAAAACAGCAATACAAAACTGTGACTAGTTTATACTGGTATATAACAACACTAAAATCTGGAATAGTTTTTCTGATTGAATATTTTCACTTTTAGTTAAAATATTTTACATAAAAATTACATAAACTTTTAAATAAATGTTATTGACTGACTTATTATAAAGCAAAACATTATATAAATCATAAAATATCTTTATGCAACACTATTATCTTTTGAGCCAGAGGACCACATCATTAATATCTCAGTAAAAGCAGTTTTCAGTAATGATTGCTACATTGAGATGGAATTATCAAAAGATTTCTGTTTGTTCAGGAATAAATATCTTTCAGAGCAAGTTCTATCTTTGTGCTTCCTAACCTTCTAAGATATAAAGTTAGGTTTTGATTTATTATTATAATTAGGTTTTGTCCCTCCAAAATAAAGTTTTCTAATAGATTTCTTGCAATATTTTCTTTTAAACACACACATAATGTTAAATAGCTTTGTCAACAGGACCCATGTCAATAATGTTAAGATATTATTATATCAACATTTAGCTGACACACTTCTATTCCCCATTGATTTTTAAATAATTTCTGAGTATAAGTATACCTTTCAGTTGATTTTTGAGATCTTTTTACTACAAAATCTCTACTACAACATTTCAGCTGAGCATAAAATATTTCTCTCCATAAGCAAAATATTAAAATATCTGGAAAATTTTTAAAATAATTAATTAACACACTGATGTTTCTTGTTTTTGGTTCACTGATCTCAGTCTTTCCTTGATGGTACAAATATGAAATTAGCTGTTTTTTCCAAACAAGGGAAAAGGATACATTTTTTAATCTATATGGTGCTTTTACAAAAGTCACTATTTCCCTAGAGGTAATATTGCTTTCATTATAAAAAGTAAACAAAAATAAATAGATATTAGAGATTTTTTGTCTATAGAAACATGTTAAATATTTGCAGAATATAGTATATGTTAAAGTGCTATATATATATAGTCTTCCTTGCAAATTCTGTCTAAATAGGTTAATCATTTAGGGTCATTCAAAGCCAACAAAACAGTCAGCATAATTTATAAGAGTCCTATTTTTCTGTAATATCTAATTACCTCTAACTGGCAATAAACATAAATAAAACATTACATTAAGGCCTATTGATGTTGAATATGAATGCTTTGGCCATTTTAAAAGCTTGAATAAAGTAGTAGAAATAGTTCTAAAATTGACATAGCATTATTTATTTGCTGAAATGTGGTTCTGGATAACTGGTTTGAAATACCCAAATGTATTTGAAGACTTAGGTTAGGCATAACTAGCTATCTAATAACTGAGGAAACCTCTTAAAAAGTTATATATGTATTTTTTCTGCTCAATCATCCTCTACTCTCCAACAATTATGATTTTCAGATCTCATATTTCTTCCCCTCTTTAAACTCACCCTAGTTCTCTTTGCCCCAATAGCTGTTGGTACACTTGTTAACTTCCTTCAAACATGCCAACATTATTATTGCTTGTTGCCTTGTTTTAGCTGTGCTCCCCTCCTGCTTTAGTCCTCTTTCCTGCCATCTCAGTCCATCTTTGCATGGGTGGCTCCTTGTCGTTCTATACTGAAAGAAAGTCTTCCTGACCATCTAAGTAAAATAACTGCCCAACTATTGCTGTCACAGCCGTTATCCTGATATATTTCTACTAAGTTTAGACATTGTGTTGTTTAATTTTTCTTAATCTTGTTCACTATAAAGATTCATGACTGTAAAAGCATTATTTGACAAGTTAAATGTTGTTCTTTAGCATGTACACCACTTGATACATAGCAGTATGTTCAATCAAAGTTGTAAGAATGTTTGTTGGAAGAATAAATGAGAATTGAAAAGAGTGAATGAATAAATGGAAATGATTTACCTATCACACAGCAGATATAAAAATATAATGATCATTGTTAAAGGGAATATCAAAGAGAAAACACCAATTAGGGGAAATATAAAGTGGTACAGGCTGTTGGAAGGACAATTTTTCAACACCTACCAAAACCAAAACTGTAAATATCTTTGTGTCTTGTAATGCAACTATGGAGAACTATTTTTAAAAAACACATTAAATTTTTCTAATTTTACTGATATTCATACTTGTAAGTAAAACTTATGGTAAGCAACATAGTCATTAATAAGAATACATTTATTCAACCTTCCTTTAGCACTCTTTGGCTCACAGATCTGGTGTTTGGGCTACATCAGAGAAAAATGTAGCCCTTGTGACACTTACATGCCAGCAGAATAAACAGGAAGTAAATTTTAGACCTAATAAATAAAGTATATAATAAATCAATGCTATTTTTAAAAAGAGCTGAGTAAGTAGGTCTGAAATTCCAGGTATAACAGATCATTGTATTCATATAAGGAGATCTTGAAAGCTTCCTTAGGAGTAAAAATGTTGATCCAAATGATTTGAGAGGTTATCTGAACCTCAGGCAGAAGGAACAGCCAGTGCAAAGGTCCTGAGGCAAAGCATGCCTGCCATGTCATAGTCAGATGCACTCATAAAATTCTTAAAGAAATCTGAGGCTCAGTATACTAAAAGGATCATATTTCATTGATCTAATTTACATATAATAGAATGTATAAAGAAGATTACAAGAAGAGAGAGAACTGGGTGGTAGGCCACTTTTCTAAATCTTAAAGGTGTTAGAACAGTGTAATAATGATCTGTCCTCTTCTTATTTCTGTTTTCTGATAACATATAATAGAGCCTTGCCATTTGATCAAATTAATTGCTATAAGATTAAGTATTCACAATGCCCTCTCCTGTCACACTCATCTTGACCAGAAAATGAAATAGAAGTCAACAATCTTTTGGACTTTGATATAATTTAAGAATTTAGATTTTCAGCTTTATCTCAAGATAAAAAGCAAGATAATTTGATTTTGGATTTTAATTTCTTCTAAGGGGCAATATAGCCTAATTTTTTTGAGAAGCAGCATTATTTGTTAAGTGAGAACCAAACTTTTGATATGTTGCTGAATTCGAACTCAGAACCCATTATTTCTACTAGCTGAGTAATTTTGGATAAAATGGCTAGCTATTCTGCAAAACTGAGTTGTTAGTAGGACTGAACTCAAAGCATTTTTGTGACAATTAAATGAGATATTTATAAACTACTTTGAACAGTTTCTTGCCCATGTAAAATACACATGTACTTATTTATAGCATTTGGACATTAAATTCTAAGTTGATTCAACATGCACCTTTAATTTTTTCCTGGAGTTGGATTGTAAAAAGGCTTTTCTGTTCAGTCATGACAATTTTTAATTCCTCAGTCATCCTATATTTGAGTATTTGGGAATAAGAGATGGAGAGTGTGCAAGATTCATCAACAAATATAGATTAGTAGCAATTTAATAACCTTTTCTACTTACTTGTTACAAAGAATAACCAATTTAGTATAAACAAAAGTTATTTAATTATTAAGTAGTTCATAGTGCCAAAATATGAAATCTTTATTTCACTGAAAAAAATTCTGTAGTTATAGTTTTTGGATTGTTCATCATTTTTTTACAGGAGTAATTTGCCTGCTTACCTCTCTAATCCCACTGCATGCATATATTTTTGTTCAAACAGCACAAACTCTTTATCTTCTGTTTCTCAAGAGTGCTTTTATTTCTCACACACAACACAAAAGGTATTTTTATAACCTTATTTAATGTAGTTTCCATCTTGATAACCTACCTGTGGTATTTTATCTTTATTATATTCATAAAAATTCCTTTGTCTGCCAAACTTTTTAGTGAAATACATGCTTTCATAATTAAAGGATCCTAATACATAAAGCGTGGAATGCTAAAAGCAAACTTCTGTGAAGAATGAATTTTTGGGTAGTTACAATCAGTTGAATCTAAAAAGCAAACACTTTCAGTTACAAATCAGAAATTATATGTTTTCCATATTAGGTTAATTTAGAATCATTCTTACCAATAAAGGCTAAATGTGAGTTGTTCATATGAATCTTTGTTGAACAAGAATTAAAGAAAACATAGTAGCTGCAGACCTTTTTCAGTTTTAGAAAGTATTTATTTACTTATTTATAATTTATATTTTAGTTTGAGAAGCACAGATACCTGAATATCTCTGCTTAGAAAAATGGGGAGTATCATAGAATATGTTCTTTTTCTAAAATCTATATGTGAGTTGTCTGGGGAGAAGTGAGTTATTTATCTCATCATTTTTGGTCAAGATTTATGATCTTTCTACTGATTATTATCTTAAATGTTTTATATTAGTATCATAAAAATAGGATTTAGCTTATCCTTTCTTAACCTCTAACAAAATTTACCTTTAAAGCATTTCATATTAACAATCTTACATTTGTGCTTAGTTTTCTCTATTCACAGATTCATATTGATGCATTTAAGTGCATTTTATATATTTGAGATTAATAAAGTAAGATAAGTTATAAGTTCAAGAATCAGTAAAATGTTAAAACTGAGTTGGGGTAATGGTCTTATTCTATTAAGGTACTATTCAGAAGGTAGGAAAATTATAAGCATGATTAAAATACTTGCTTTTTGATGAAGCTAGAGCTAGAACATTAAAAAAAACTATCCATTGGAAGAACCCCCAACCCCTAAAAAGAAAGAAGAAGAAGAAGGAGGTTGCGGGAGCAAGAGAGACTCTCTATGAACTAGACATCTGCCACTATGCTCTCAGTGATGTCTGCAGGAATGGGCACCAAAGCTGCTGGCTGGTGATTGCTGAAATTCAATTGTGGGAGTGTGCTTTTTATAACCCAGAACATGTTTGACAGATACTACTTGAATATATGCAGTCGTAGCTTTCTCTCAGTGCATTAGAGACTCCTCCATTAGAGACTTTGAGTCAATCGGCAAGCATGAAACTCCCTTAAATTCTTCTTTACATTTCTCCCAAGATTCAACTCTGATGTGTTCAAAACTCTTGTCCTGGACTCCAAAACCATCTCTATCTGGTTGCATATTACTTGTATATTCTAAACAAAAAGGATGTGAATCCCTTATTTCTATGATTTATCTTGCATGTATTACAGATAAATAAATACATTTCACAAACTTTAAGAGTCCTCATCTTCATTGACTAGATGAGAACTCTTACATTTTGTGGATGTCCAAATGCAATTATGTTAGATTTGTGCTTTTCTGTAGTAGATATTTATGTAAAAGTATCTATACACAGTTCTTAAGAAATTTCACTTTATTTTTTTATATAGATTAGATAAAAATAATTTAAATGTTATTTAATTATTTGGACCTTCTGCTAATGTTAGATATCATTGATAAGTGCTTTCTTAGTCTCCAGATGATTTCCTTGATAGTATGCTTTTTGTATATTGTTTTTAAATTTATTCTTTGCTTTTAAAAATTATGACATTTATTAAAATATCTGAAGTATTAAAAGTGGCTTCCCTGAAATATGCAGATATTTGACACAATATAACATAAAAATTAAAAAAACCAAAATGAAGAAAAACAAAACATAAAAGTCAGTGTTGAACAAGAAAATATTTTCTTATAGTAACATTAGATTATTTCCTGATATTTAATGTTTTGTATATTTTCAAATTGAAAGAAAACATCAATACAACTTTAACAATGTGTATGTCATCAGGGTAAAAAATAACATTATAGTCATCTATGACAGGAATGATTCTGTAACCTTTATGCTTAAACACATACAAACTTAAATATTTATATATATTAACATCTTTAATGCATTAATGTGTGATGTTATATGGGCTTACATGCAGTTTCAGATTAAATAAAGTAATGGCTGCATCAAGAATAAGTATCTGAGTCACTCAGGTAAACTATGTTAATTTGAGTTTTCTAAAAAGAAAACAAAAAAGGATTCAATATCCAAAGACTTGTGGGGTGAGGTGAGAATTATGCCTGTAAAGAATAAAGTAGAACAGTAGTACAGAAAGCCTTAATCATTGTGATACAAGCCTAACCTATATGAAAGAAGAAAGAAAGATTGTGTAGGCAGGGCCTCAAACAAAAGTAGAGCTCTAAAATGACAAAATTAGGCCGATGGGGCAGTCCAGGGTAATGAGAACCTTTTAGTGGCATCTCCTCTCAGGTCACATACTCAGTCATTTGCGGAAGGAGTATAGAGAGCATGGCCTCAGTGGAAATGCTAAAATGGAACCAAAGATGTGGCAATTGAAAGTTGTTAGGGAACTACCCTACTTGTCATCGGTTGTTTGTAAAAAGAAGACTGAATAAAACATCTGCGGCAGACATAATTTATGTCTGTCACAGCCACCTGGACAAGCAGAGAAGGGAATCTAGAATGGGTAGTAAAAGGGGAAAAGAATGAGTTTCAGCTGCATATGAGATTAGATGCATCAACAGTCTGTAACTCATCCCACCAAAAGTTTTATAAATTTCCTTAGGAGAAGAGGCCATCCAGAATCTTTGAGCTCTTCACAGATGGGTGAATTTATTACGTGAATCAGTGCATCCAAATGACAAACTTAGTGGTTGCTTCAGATACCAGCTTTCATTCCAGCACTTAGATAATAATTCCCCAGATTTATGAAGTGATAGCTAAGAACTCACAGCTGAGTTCTTCTCCAGGAATAGTTTGCCCAAAGAGACATGCAAATCTACATTTCATGGTTTATTTCCTGCAGAATCCAACTTATTGAACATAAAGATACTCGAGATGATGATAAATGTATATATGTATATACACACACAGAGGTATATATAATATGAAGATAACCATGAACAGGGGAATTTGAACTTCCAGAAGTTCTGATATTATCTTCATACACGTTCATATTTATTATCTAAATTCCTACTGAAATAAGGTCTGTGTTTTTGTTTACTCATATGGTTTATTGCTTTTTATAGTCCTTTGAATTGATACTGTATTTTTTTTTCAAGAGCTCTAACTTGGTCTACCATGGCAAAAAGCAAATTATTTTTATTGCATTTGTCAGACCCATTGTAGTTAGAATTGTATGTGTGGGTGTGTCTTTTATTTTTTTCTTCTATCTATTTATGGGGCTTATTCTAAATTCTCTTCTCACTATATATTTTTTTATTACCCTTGCAGTTTTTTTAAACAGCTTTATTGTGGTATAATTGACATATATTGAATAGCAGATATTTAAAGAGTACAGTTGCTAAGTTGTGACATATGAATACACCTCAAATAATCACCATAATCAAGACAATGGGGACATCACCAACTTTGAAAGTTTCCTCATGCTTCTTTGTAATCTCTTTTAACCTCCCCTCCTCCCCGTTGCAAGGCAACCATTAATGAGCTTTCTATTACTATAGATTAGTTTTTATTTTATTTTATTATTTTAAGTAAATAAGTTCATTTAAATATAATCATATAGTATAGTCTCTTGGTCTTCCATCTTTCACTCATCATAAAAATTTTGGGATTCATTCAGTTTGTAGCATGTATCAAATGTTTATTCCTTTTAATTGATGAGTACCATTTCATTACATAGATATACCAGTTTGTTCATTCATCTGTTCCATGGACATCACAAAACCAGTAGAAAATGAGAAAGTGACTCAGAGTAATCTTGTTACTCTGGTGACCCTTGCCTTTATTTTAAACCAGGGAAAGTATTTAAGAGTTACTATCATGACAATCATGCAGGTATTTCCCTAGATTAAATTGAGTTCCTCACAATAATTCCATCATTTCGTGAGTCACAACTAAGTCAGGCAAAAAATTGGGGGACCTGGCCAGAAAGCAATGTGGGTTTGACTGCAGAGTGAAAGGTTTCGGAGCCTGAAATAGATACTATCAATAAAGATGACCTTGCTATCTAATATAAGGATGCGGGTGCACCAAAATCATTGGCAGTTCATGTTGTGAGCCTTAATCAGCTACCACAATTCACTGTGCTTGTTGTAGCAGCTGTCTCCTCTATGCCTGCTAATCCTTCACTTCCTTTCTAGCTCTAACTACACTTGAAATAAATGTAGTTAGAGGAAATTAATTGGGTGAGCTGAGGTCTTTCTGTCCCCAAAAAGGCCATATGCATGTGTGAAGTAATTCAGGAAGGGAAGGGACTTAAACTTTTATAGATCTTTTGGATATAGGCATCCAGACACCATCAACCCTGCGCTTTGGTGATAGGGACAGATGAATTTAGCTAATTGAGTTAGGGCAAGGTTTGTGGTACAGTAAAGTTAACACAACTGTGTGAGTGAGGCCATTTGAGCCGATTCATTATCATATTATTATGGTTTATGCACTGAATATATAATTAATATTGATGTACTGTGAGTGAAGACACTCTCCCTATCAGGGAGAATGACATACACAGAAGTATATTTTTGAGGCCCCACAAACCGCTTTGAGCTAAAAGTCTCAATGAATGATGATTTTGTCAGTTGGAGCCTCTGGTAATAGGAGGCAGAGTACCTATTGAGGTGGACTCATCACCTCCCTGACGTGGCTACTGGGTAAACCCTTTGAAAAGCAGTTTGCTGCTGGACTTTCCCATAACTTAACTCTAGAGAGTCAAAGACTAACAATGTAGGAAGGTCCCAACAAACCTTACTTGTCAAATGGAAATTGCGTATTCAGGAATGTGGCTGGAGTGACTACAGGGACATCTCAGTTTTATATGAAAAAGTGGTAATTTTCACAGAAAACTTTATTCAGATTCTATCAGTAGAAGCAAAGCCAATTGAAGCCTCAAATTTACAGAGGTTCCCTAAGTGCCTGGGCATGATTCAATGATGGTTTGGCTAAGCTTATTGTCAGTAGTGTCCACATGGCTGTTGTGATCATTCTACTTCAGCCACAGTTATCTAGAAACAAAAATGGATGTGGCATTCTGCTAAGTGGGCATAACTTGTTGCCATTCTCCTAGTACCTGCTAACACTGCTTTTAAAGAAACCTGTTATATTTTTAAAGTCTCTTGGGCTTTTGTCGATAGTCTTGTTTGGTCTGCTCCTTGGGAAACTACCCAATGACAGAAAAATGTAACCCTCATTGGGATACTCATGTAGACATTTGTGTAAAGACCATTCCCTGATGAAATGAAATGTAATTTCACTATTAATTGAGCCTCCTTTTCCTAGAATTTCACTAATTTACTTTCCAAGCATTATTGATGACTGACTTGATCCTTCATCATATATAGCATGAAAAGAAATCTATTATTATGTACTAGAAGCAATGTAAAGCACTCTGTTTCAGATGCAGAGATTACTTTGTGTGCTAGACTGTGATTCTTGACAAAAGTCAACACATTTGTCTTATGGTACAGATGGTTGCATTGTAAGAGGCATGGCCATTGCCTGTTACTTGCAATGGCCAACATTGAATTTTTACTTCTTTGGGGTTAATTAAAGTCTTAAATTGACATTATTTCAGGTTAAATATTAATGTTCCAGTCCAATCACATCTGATTCCAGGATCACAATTGTGGTATTTGAAATTACTCTGTGTCATGCTTTTAGATTTCTATACTGTTTTCGGTCTGACAATGGTGTGCCTTTCATTATTAAAGCCACTCAACAATGGCCTTATAGGCAAGATGAACCATCCATATAATCCAAAAACATGTATTAATCATTAAAATTTTACCCCCCAAATTGACCATAAAATATTTCTGACCCCACCTCTCTCATCTCCTCCAAGTACATTTTAGGCAATGAAGTGTGGCTGTCTCCAGAAAGGGATCATCTCTGCTTGAATAATCTCTGGGGTCTGATTAGAATGAAAGATTTAGGTGATTATACAGAGCTCTTTGAAAATTTGGAATTCCATTGTAGCATTATGCTTCTTTCTTTCCTTAGCAATAACTCTGAGTGACAGTTTGGTCAAAGGGAGGCCTAGGGGATTCAAATTTAATTCTGCTTCAGCCACCTGGACTTTCTTGTTGGATTGGCATGGTCATAGATCAAAATGATAATGACCATTGGAATTAGTACACTGCTCATCAAAACCACCTCTAATTGCCTGTGTTGGCCAAAGTGTAAGACATAATCAGTCTCTGTTAGTTTTATAAAAATGGCCTTACCCTTCTTGTAGCTGACTTCTTCAAACCAAAGAGCTGGATATGAGCAGAGAATTTAGAACTACTGGAATGATAAACATTAACTTTTGGTAATCTAGGAAAGAAACACTGTGGTCTTGGAAAATACATGGGAAAAGGAGCATTAATGATTATCATCTGTCAGAATAACTGTGAAGCCTTCTTCATGAGCGAAACCACCTGGTTTCATCTTACCAAACAGTTCTGAACACCTTAAATTTAACTGATGGTTTTTTTCATTACTTACCATAGAATTTTTCTTGATCTTACTGCAAGTCTATCAGAAACAGCAGAGAACATCCCTATTCTAGCACAACTACATAAAACACCTGTTAATACCTCCAGATACCCTCTTCATGCTCATTCCCATAGCGTTCACTCAGTCATTTCATCAGGTGAATGGATGCCACTCACTTGGTTTAATGGACAGACAGAGTGGTTGGCCTAACTGCCCTTTGACTGTTACTCCAAAATCAAGGACTAGACTCAATTTTTTAACAGTGAATTGGGAAATGCAAGTCACAACAGTTGTCAAAAGGCCAGATGGAAGTAATGACATCCTGTTTCCCCCTCACTAAAATAAGTCCCACTTGAAAGAGGGCAATAATATTAAATAAATCTTTCTTTCCAGGGACAACATATGCACCCTCAGAATTATGCTATTTTGTGTCAAAGCCAAGCACATAAACTCCTTCCTGAAAATACTGAGATGTGCATCTCAGTGGTGGTCATAAGACGCCATCAACGGTTTAAGAAAACATGGTCAGTAAATTATGCCACACTAATGAATTGTCTGGATAACTCCAAATTGCAGCATTGATTATAAAAATTTTATTTTATCATGCTAAAACTGTGCTGTCAAAAGATATATTTATAACAGTGTATAGCTATAATGACAATAACTAAATAAAATATATTATCACTCTGCCAAGGGCTGTGCTTAATTAAGAAGAGCATTTTATGTGTTTGGGCATGATTTTCAAGAGTAGTGGGGTCTGACATCTTTCCCTGCTGATCTATTAAGTTTTAGGCAATGCAGCAGTTTCATTCCCCTTCCTCCTGAGATCCCAAGTCTCTTGTTGTGAGTTGTGTTCCCCAGAAGCAGACCTTGAGAAAAGGATTCAAGTACAAGTAATTTAAGGAAATGTAATAAGGAAATGAAGGAGGGCAGGAAAGGAGAGTAAGCCAAATATAGTGATTTCAGGCCAGGTTTTATAGAAAGTAACTTTGACCTGATCCATCAGTGGAACTTTGGAGTATGAATTAGGTCTCAGTAAGGTTGCTGTGGCTTTTATACTCTCCAATCCATTGATCTTTGCATAAATGCCTCTTCCAGGAGGTGACATAAATTTCCAGGCACTCCAGGCTATTTCTTTATCTGAGCAGACGAGATTTAATTAGCCCAAGTTCAGTCCTCACAAAAAGATACCTAATTGCTGCTTGATTGAAGGAAAAAAAAAACTAATCCAGGTAGTACACTCAAATGGTAAGAAAAAAATTAGAGAATGGTCCAGTTATCTATTCCATTGCAATCTCACATAAAAATTTAGTGGGTTGAAACAACAGTTTTGTTCCATCTCATTATTTTGTAGGTCAGCTATTCAGGTCAGCCTCAGCTGGTTCTGTTTCATGGGACATTGAAATATATCACATGCTGGTATTCAGTTAGCAGAAGGACTAGTCTGGAAGGCACAGTAATGTGTTTCATTCACATATCTGCAGCCTTGGCTAAGATGCCTGGATGGTTGGAGTCAGCTAGAACTGTGGACCGGCACACCTACACAGCATTAAGGGGATGTGGGTAGAGCACCATCAGTGTTCTCTGTGTTGTCCATCTAGCAGCCATTCTTTACCTTCATCTTTACTTATGAAGCACAGTTTTATTCAGGTAGTGAGTAGTAATGTGCTTAAGAAAGTTGGCCCTTCCTCAGCCCCTGTGGAAAATGTGGATCATTCTATGTTGATCATGGTAATCCTATACTCACTGTTAATAATTAATGTAGCTCTAGGCATATAAAAGAGGATATATTTGTTGTGGAAATTTTGAGGAAAATGTAATTTCCCTGATAAAATTATATACTTAAGGAAAGGCTAAGACTCTTCTATTTCTTTAAACAACTGTGTGAGGTTGGTATACCTGGAGTTATTAAAGTCAGTTTCCAACCATTAGGATGTAGGCCTGTGCACAAAGCCAATATGTTGAAGAAAGTAAAGGAAATACATAAAATGCTCTTACAGTTTTGTTGATATTATTTACTTAATTAATTAATGTAGTATGGAATTTCTTGTTATATAAACTAATAAATAACTCTTGGTACATTTATCTTTGGGATAATACCATTTCCTAATATTTAATAACATTTAATACTCTGTTACTTATAGCCAAAAAGCATCTTAAATGTTGTATTTACCCTGTTTCATTATAAAATCAATGTAGTGGATTGCAACAAGCAATATTAAAGAATAGGATAGATTAGGAATTAAAATAGGATAGAGCAGAATAGAATAAAGTAGAATAGAATAATAAAACAAAATACCAGAGTATATTAGGTATAGTAAGAATCAGACCTATTTAAAGATATAGTTGTTTCTATTATACATACTCATAAATATAGTGTATTATGTCTAAATGAAAATTAGATTTCTTTAATTCTTTTAAATTTATGATCTTTCCTAATCTAATTACTTCAAGTTTGAGTAAAGAACAAAAACTTAAACAGTGGATGATATTAACATACTAAGAACTGCCTAAAAAACAAAGGTTTGAAATTTGGAAATTCATAAATATAAATCAGTCTTTTTAGAAATTAATTTAATGGGATGGATAATCAAACTATAAAAAATAGTCATAGTGTCTGAATTTCTAGCTACACATTTCTAACTTTAGTAAACTTTAAAGGTTTGCAAAATAGAATCAGAAGGTATTGAGTGTACCAGAGGTATAATTAGACTGTTTTTAACTTGGTTACTGAAACACCTTGCAATTGATTGAAAAAAGGCGTTTCAAGAAAGCCCTAAGAGACAACACTGACTTTTGGGTGGGGTGTAGGTGTGAATGGCACAGCTAATGCAAAATAATCACTCCAATGAGCTATTCAGTTAATAAGAGATTTCAAAACAACACTGTGATTCAGATTCTCAGACTTTAGAGGTGATGCCCCCTTTAGAAAACTTGAGGATGGTTTAAGACCAGGATTTTCATCTCAGTGCCCAACATTCCATGGTAGAGAGGAAACAAACCTAAAATACGAGGTGTGAAATAAACTCTCAAGAGTGGCATCTAGGATGTTTGTAAGTTTCAGTTTGTGGTTTTCTTACCAAAGGTCTATTTTTTTATATTCACATAAATGTACTGATTTGGGAAAAAATGGATTAAAATAATTAATAAGGATGTTATGTAGTCTACATGTGTCTTACAATGTAATTTATCAAGTGTGCTGGATACTATATTCATTAGCAAAGGTAATTTTCCGTGGAACATATTTCTGTGTAATTGTAGAAAAATGAAGCAAGATTAATTCTACTTAAAAAGAAAAACAAAACAAAGTTTAAGGTAAATTGTTAGAAATCACAAAGAAAGGCATAAAGAAATAAACTGAAAATTCTATATAATGTCATTATAATCAAAATTAAAATATAATTTGCAGTTAAAGAAATTTTGATTTTTAACAAGAATTAAAAATGTGTACTCATATAAATAAAAATTTTAAAAAACTAATGAAAATTATTTGAAAATATATCAAGAATAAAATAGTTACTATATTTTATATTCACAGATAATTGAATGATAGCCATATAAAACTTACAATTAGTTTCCCATCAGTTGTAAATATTAATAATACTGATAATTCCAATATTGGGGAAAATGTATACTTTCTTAAATTATAGGAGTAATTTAGTGCAAGATCATTGAAGGGCAAAACATCAACCTCTATTAACTTTTTAAATGTAAATACTTGTTGGACACAGCAAATCTATCTCTAAGAATTTTTTCAACTTTTAATATACAGATTATTCAAATAACATCTAAATATTTAACACAAAGTGAAATTAAATATTTATTTCTATTTTGTGAGCAATATGTGCTCAAATTTTGGACTATTACTATAGAATATATATGACTAAGTTTAAGAAGAACTACATTTAAGTATTATTGCTACCAATTTAATTAAAACACTTTAAATATATATTATAGTACACACATTTAATTTGGATCTTCATCATTCTAATGTTTTTCTTTGAATAAAATATTATTAGGCTGACCATAGGTACCATTTTAAACAGGACAGAACTGATTTTTTCTACCCTGTTTAAAACAGTACCTATGGTTAGCCTAAATATTATATACACACACACAAACACACACACTAACAAACACACATACACAAAACAGGTGGAGCAGGGATTTTTAAGATTTTTGAATTTTGAAGGATGTCCTTTACTTAAATCCAACACATTGGGATGCAGGAAGCTCTCTCCAAGCTTTGTCTTTGGCCTGCCTCTTTCTACAGCCCAGTATTGATACTTAAAAAGAAATTGGTGGGTATTCCTTTAAAAAAACAGCATCCTTTTTTTAAAGTGGCAAGTATGTATAGTTAAATATTATACACATATTTTTTCTTCTTATGATGGAGCTGCAATATAATTAACAAAAATTATGATTAAATATACATAGATACATATACATGTGTGTATAATTGTTCAATTTTGTGTTACTTACTGAGATGACACTGCACATATCTATGGGATATCACTTAGTGAATTATTCTTCATATGGACATAACCACAACTTTCCTATAGGAAAGCATGAACCTATTTGTTAAATGTTGGTTCAAACTGGTCTATTTCCCAAACTAATTATTCACTTCAGGCTCTAGATATGAAAAAACAGATGAAAATTGAATTATTTTATACTAAAACTGTTGTTATGTTTTTAATAATGTGACTTCATCAGAAATGTAAGCCAATTTCAGTGATAAGCAAGGGCATTTTCCAGGAAATGTATTAAATATTTACCACAAGAAATTAAATATTTATTTATAGTTTCTTGAAACATTTATTTAAGCATGCTTTGGTAAACCTATTCAATATGTTTTTACTAAAGAAACTGTCTCTCTATAGTATAATTTGTAAAGATAGGAAATTAATGTGTTTTTATTTGATTATAGAGAAATAGCACCTTAACTGCTTTACTATTTTAATGTGCTTCTGTGGTTCGAGTGAGTGTATTTTGTATTTTAGTGCTAACACTATGAATCATTAAATTTTTGTGACACACATTAAATTTATTTCTTTGTCATTAAGAACACAAAAAATGTGTTATTTAAATTGTTCTGTTACTTTCATAGTTACTCATTTAAATCAATCCCTTTGTAATCCTGTTTTACATTATATTACTTTATGTTGTGTATATATAATTTAATTTGAATTTAGAACTTCTTTTAGTAAACTTAAAAAAGCATATTTTTGAAGCTTTATTATGATACAGGTTTTTCAGTAATTAACATGATGTTTATTCATTTAAAGAGTAAGGTTTGATGGTTTGCAATATTGAATAGAGTCCTGCAAATCTACTAGACATGAACAATAGGTTCAAAACATGTAATACCTTAAGAATCACTTGTTAAACTGCAACTACTTTAATTGACTTTTTTCCCTTTTAATAAAATCTCATTTCAATTTATTAAATTCAATTTGAACAAAATTGCGAGGAAGGAGAAAAACTGTGTGCTCTTTAAGTAATTTGGCAAACCTAATGTAAATGGCCAGAGGGTAAATATTTTAGGCTTTGCGGGCCAAATGGTCTCTGTCATAACTATTCAACTCTACTATGGAAGTATCAAAGCAATGTAAATAATACTTTAAGGAACGGGTGGCTCTATTGCAATAAAATTTTGCTTGCGAAACAGACAGCTGGACAGATTTGGCCTGCCATAGTTTGCCCACTTCTGCTCGAGAGCAGCACAGCTTCAAGTGTGGTCCACAGCCAGTACTAGCAATGTCTCCCAAGAGACTCAGATTCTTAAAGCCTACCTCTTACTTAAATCTTTTTGAACTGGGTTCCAGTAAACTGTAATGTGCCCTCCATCATCTCAGGAACTTGCTAAAACACAGATTCCTAGACCCTGCCCCACAAATTCTGAGTCATCATGTCTGGTGTGGGCCTGAAAATTGCATTTTTAACAAGCCCCAGGTAATCTCAGCGGGGCTGGTCCTCTGGCCACATTTTGAATAACACTCTTTAAGAGAGAACTAAGCTTGTTTCATGAGTCTTCCTGCCCTAAATAACTCTTATGTTATGTTCTACTTTTAACTGAAAATAATTTTACTTATTCACTCATTTTTTTCTTGCAAATATTCATATAAATATATACAAATATAAAAATATGTATTTGTTAAGAAATTACTCTTTGCTAACGCAGGGATTCAAAGTTGAATAATGGACCTCAATTTGTTATTACTATAAGTATTTTGAGTAAAACAATTTGGGTCAAAAGATGGAAACTTAAAAAAATGCATTTATCAAAGAAATAACTATTGAACATTATTTGCAATATTGTTAGTTTCTGTGTTAAATGTTATGCATACGAAGTTTACCAAACAATTCCCAGCCTTCACAGAACTGACAAACTAATGGAAGTGTAAACAATTTAACAGTTGTTTTCTTTGCAGTGCATAAGGTATCACAGTTAACACCTAAGTAATGTGAGCAATAGTTAATTATAGACAGAACAAGGATTCCAAACAGAAAGAAAACATTTGGAAAGTCAAGGAGGCAAAATTAAACAGTAACATTACGGGGATTGAAGTACTTTAGTAGAGTCTGGACATAGATAATGGTATGGAAGTGGAAAACATGGTTTAAGATATAATCAGGGCATATTTGGGGACTTTGAACATTTTAATTTTTAGGACAATGGTGATTCCTAAATTAAAATTCAGTCATAGATATTATTAGAAAAGTCACTTGATAAGATTTGCATTACACTGAGATCTCTGGGAAAATGTGGCAAGAATTAATGAGAGGCAGCCAGACTCCATTGGAAGAAAAGAATGCTTGAATCAAATAGCAGAAGGCAAAGAGAGAAACTGATAATTTGGGATGCTATTGAGTAAACATACTTGTCAGTTATGGATAATTGACTGGATACACGGTGTATCATGAGCTGACAGCTGAGGATGCCATTAAGATTTCTGGCTACTTGCCCTGGCTGGCTTCTTCAGATGATTCAGAACCCAACTTTTTTTAAATTTATTTTTACTGTTAGACTTATTGGGGTGACAAATGCCAGAACCCAATTTAAATCCTACTTCCTCGGTGTCACCTTTCCTGACTATCCTGTTTACTTGTAATCCACCATAGTTACTCTTCAATAGAGTAGTCTGTTTTATTATCATCATAATGCTTAATTCCAAATGAAATCATTATTTATGTGTATTTTTTCACTTGACTTTCTACTCCTTTCCAATCTAGCATTTGAGCTTTCTTGTTCAACACTATAGCATAGGACCTAGAGAACAGCATGCCAGATAATAATACATGTGATAAATAATAGATGAATAAGTAATGTCACCTAGACAACTGGGTGGATGGTCCTATATTTGACCAAAATTATTATTATCACATATTGTGAAATTGGAAACATGATGAGTTTGAACTGCCTAGGGTCATCCAGAAGGAGATTTCTAATAGACATTTAAATACTCATATACCAGTGTTATAGTTCTTGCAGTCATCAGTAATCACTGAAGTCATAAAGTAAGGTGAGATCATAAGGAAAAATGGTCTCACTCACTGAAAATGGTCAGGGAAAAATTGACACAAAAATAAACATAGAAAGAACAAAGATACTGTAGAATTGTATGCCTGAAACCTATGTAATCCTCGCTAACAGATGTCACCCCAATAAGTCTAACAATAAAAAAAAACAAAAAAACAAAACAAAAAAACACCAAAAAAACAAAGATACAAAAGGATTTGAGAAGGAATTGCTAAAGAAATAAATGGAATCTAATGGATCATGAAATTAGAAGTTTATTTACAAATTTCTTTGCATAAAGAGAAATGGCTGAACAATATAAAATTCTTAAGAGATTAAAAATGAGAATTGAAAGTGTTCATTGCATTTGGTAATTAACCTCATTATTTAAGATAGTCAAAATTAATGTGATCATTGTATAAATAAGGAAAGTTAGCATCATCATAATTAAAAGATTTATTTAATGTTCACATCTAGTAAGATATGAAATCAGAATTGAATCCATTGAATGTCTAAGGATTTAGTTTGTTTCAGAATTTATGAACAGATTTTAAACTTGTCAAGTGATGTTTTGTTATGTATTGAAAAATATGAAGTGCTTTATGATTTTAAGGACTAACATCATGAAATATACTGGTAGATTTAGTAATGGTGTGCCCGTTCCTGCATTCCTGAAATAAATCTTGCTAGATACCTGTGGCAGAAACTTAATAAATGGTCTCCAATACTCTTTTTTTTTTTCTATTGAGGTGGGCTTGAAAACTACTACCAGGGGGCCAAATCCAGTCCTGCTTTTGTGTGGCTCTTGCATTTCAAATGGTTGAAAAACAAATGGAAACAAAGGTGAATAATATTTCATGATGTGAAAGTTATGTGAAATTAAAACTTTATTCTCCATAAATTAAATCATGCTAAAGCACAGCAGCTCTCATTTATGTACATGGTATTTGTGACTGCTTTTGTGCTACAACAGCACTGTTGAGTATTTGCAACAGAGATCATAACTTCAAATATTTACTCACTGTCCCTTTGTGGATTGTTTGCTGATCCCTGATGTAGAGTAATAGAAGATTTAGCTACATATCCATTCAGTGAAAGAATGAATTTTTTACCCGCTTTTCTTCTGGCAATCAGTAAGGTGAATTGGGTGAACAGGCCAACTATTAATATATGGTAATGGGAGGAAACTAGACTTTCGGTGGTGAGCATGCAATAGAGTACACAGGTATTGAATTATAATATTGTACACCTGAAATTTATAAAACGTTATCAACTAACATTACCTCAATATATTAAATTTAAAAAGAAGAATAAATTTTTCATGCTCCTTTGAGTTAGATGTGGTCTTGTGACAGGACCATTGATACTGAAGCATGCATTATGTATGTATCTTCCAGCTCGTGCCCTGGGAGCAGAGAACTATGTTCTCTTTCCTTTCTCTTTCCCCTGGCTCCTATGACTTTTACATCATAGAAAAAGAAAATTTGTTTAATCCATTGCTATTTTGATCTTGCAACATCCAAAACTGTATTATAACCAAATACAGTGTCATATATTTATATTTTTATGTATTATAATACCTGTGATTTAAATTGGAACAATTTTAGTTTAGATTGTATCAAAAAACTCATTTCTAGGAGATTTGCAACAATGGGTAAATGTATTAATATTTCTCTGTAAATAGTTCATATTGATAAGGGAAAGCATGTTTAACGAACATGGAATAACAGTTCCTAATGAAGTATAATTGTAGTTTCTAATGGAAAAAAATGATCCACATATTTGGTAATCCATATATTAAAATTAAAGAAACAATTAGATTTCATTTCACCCATAAAAATTATCCTGGTGTTTTCTTCTGTGTGGAGATCACCAATTTATATAATGTGCTTGGCTTCTCTTTACCCCTTTGTTCACTCTCCCACTTAGAAGTTGATAGAAGTATCTGGTTGGTTAAAAAACTTGGCTTGAATGAGTCATCCCAGTGTCCTCTTGTTAGGAAGCTGCTTGCAGAAAGCACACATTCTCTTCTTTTTCTCTAAGGTATGCATCTTATGGGAAAGTCCCTGCTTGATTGCATGTGTGTGTGTGTGTGTGTGTGTGCGCGTGCGTGTGTGTATGAGATGGGGAGGAAAGAATGGAGACTGTGCCTTTGGGAGGCAAATTCAATTTACAGGAAACTGGCCTTTAACTTTGAGAAATAGGCAAGGAGTAAATTTTCAGAGATAAAGGTACATATTGACTAACTGACGTTTGTCATACCGTCCCATCACATGGCTTCTACTTCTGGACTTTGGTGAGTGGGGTTGGCATTTTGAATTTAGCAGTTTACAGAAGTTTATATTGAATTATGAGTCTGGCTTTCACAGTAGTACTGCAGCCTGAACAAGACGTTTTATCCTATCGGTCGTATGGTATTATGACCTTAGTGGGTGACTTTAGCTTATGCTGATTTTTTTCCAAAATGAATACGTCTTTCTGTATCAGGAGCAGGCACCAATGAAAGAAAGTTTCAAATATGACAAAACTGGCACTTCAAATACTAGTTTTCTTAGACATAATGAGTCAATTTTATATGCTACTTTAAAACTGAGTTTATCATGTTCTATGCAACATCAGTTAGGTCCCTGCTTTAAATTTAGACTCAGGTCTACATAGGCAGTTCTGGATTAGTTGTTGCAATTTCCATTTTTTATCAGGGTCAAGGCAATAGTATGGGTGTAAGGGAGAGAGACAGGTGTGAACTCATAATCTATGTGTAGCCATAGGAGTCATCACCTCTCAGAATCTCAAATTGGCTCTATCTTAGCTATTAATATATAACAGATGAATCATTTTTCATGAGACAGTTGTTAGACCTAAGGATTTCTATACTACATGACAACACATACAGTCACAATGATTCAGTTCAAATTCATTTCCGAAAATAGTTCAGTCTGTATGTAATATGGTACAATCCAAATTTAGTTTCCTAATCTATGGATGCCAGAAACACAGGTTTTCCAGGTAATGAATATTAATATGGTTTGATTATGCTTAAAGAAAAATAAATATACATCAAGTAAGTTACGTTGAATGGAACTACCATTGCTGATCTTTAACTTTTGCATGCAGGCTGCACTGTTTTAATATCTTTCTCCAAGAGAGAAGACATATGCATAGATGGATATTCCCCCACCTTCTCAGTCATATTCCCCCGTGGTAAATAAATCATGCTGTAATTAACATTTTGAAGGAATATATTTCACCAATGAATTTAAGTTTATAGGATTTAGAGTGCTCTCAGTTGGTATTGATTGTGATTTTTCTTGCCTACTCACTATCATGCAGTTATTGTTGTGTTTTTAATATGGTCTTAAGCAAAATTAAAAACTGTGTTCTGGAATTATAATATTGTCTAAGGTCTCAGTTCTGGAAGCTGGGGGTGGGATAATACACGGATGGTAAGAGGAGATTCACAGGTATGGTATTCTTTTATGTCCTTTTAACTGTGCACTCTTGCAATATTGTGATTTATAATAAATATACTTTTCAGATGACCAACATGTGTTTCTTATATGTATTTGGCCTTCATCTACATTTTCTTGCTCGCACCTACCGAAACTCTTGGGATTTCCTAAGTGTTGAGCGTGATACTACTATGTTAATGAGGTGATTTTTAGAAAGCACCTAAGGATGGGAGCTGATTGCCCATGTAGCTAAACATGTGATTAGAGAGTTGGAAATTTTAGTCCCACTACCTAACTTCCAGAGAATGGAGAGGGGCTGCAAGTTGAATCAATTGTCAGTGGTCAGTAATTTAATCATGCCTCTATAATGAATCTTCATAAAAACCAAAAAGGATGCATTTGGAGAGCTTCCAGGTTGGAGCATGTGGAGATCTGAGGAGAGTGGCACTCTTGGAGAGGGCATGGAAGCTCCGCACCCCTTCCCACATACTGTGCCCTATGCATCTCTTCCATCTGGCTGTTCCTCAGTTGTATTCTTTTACAACAAATGATCTATTAAGTAAAATATTTCTTTGAGTTCTGTGAGCCGCTTTTACAAGTTAATCAAAACTAAGGAGGAGGTTGTAGAAACCTCTGATCTACAGAGAGTTGGTCAGAAGTATAGGTAACAATCTGAACTTGCGATGTCCATCCTGACTTGGAGGGGGGTCATTGGGATCTCTAATTTGTTGTTGGATCAGAAGAACAGGTAATAGCCTAGCTAACAACTGACATCTGAAGTGAGGTGAGGGGCATTCTTACAGGACTGATAGTGTTAGAATTTAATTGAATTGTAGGACCTCTACCTTGTGTCTGATAATTGCTTGGTGTTGTGTGAGAAGACCCCCTACACACATGCGTGCATGCACACACACTGGAATTGGGTTAAGAACCCTAATTTAACTTCATAAAAATGATATTCATAAGAGCTTGGGAACTATATTTACATAATATATGAGGCAGTGATGGGGAATTATAGTCATCTATTGAGAGACAGCCATGTCTCTAACTGCTGAAAGAAATACTAGCCCCATCTTGGCATCTGGCTGAGACTGAACATAACAACAACAACAACTACAACAATAGCAAATCTTCATTTTCTTACTTTTAACTCACAAGGAAAATAAATCAATTTTGGATTTTAATGTTTGAATTTTGACATTATGTGCTTTAATTTTCAAGAGGTTTCAATGTTTGTGTTTGAATAGAGTCTTAGGTATTTCATAATGACGGGGATTCTTATTAATTAGGAACATTTTTATATTTTTACTTTACCATTGGGAAATCTTTATATGGTGCACCTTTTAATTGGAGCATTCTTTGCCATTTAATTACAGTACAAGACTTCTTACAGGTGATGGTGGACTTCAAAGCTAAACCTAATTTGGAAAGGGAAATTGAATATAGAGTAAATATATAGATTTGAGAAAGGATACCTTTGAGATTGATTTAATTAACTCACTGTTGTGTTGTAATTCACTTCCTTGTAGGCCCAAAGAAACAGTGGCAATTATTGAAAAATTGGTCTTGTGAGGATACAAATGAAACTGTAAGTGGTTGTTCTGGTCTTTTGAAATAGATAGCCACATCCTTAGTTGATTGTAGTCTTAAAAGCTAAGACCAGCAGGTTAAAGAGAATAGAAATAGGAAAATATTAGGACATAAACATTTTTGCACTCCTGATTTTGCTTTCCATGGGAAGCAATGTCTAATAGTGGAATGCTCTTGGGCTCTCTCTGCTGATTCGCTTATTCTGTATCTGGGAATTTAGATCTAATTAACAGTACTTGGAAAGTAAAACCACAGTACGAGGTCAGACAATTAATTTTGAGAACTCATCCTAAAAAGAGTGCTACATACCTCATTGCTGATATCACTACGATCACCTTCGAAGTAAAGCTATGTACCAACGCCAGTGCCTAGTCCACCCTTTAAAGCAATTTTGGAACTCTTTTTCTGGAATGGCCTCAGAACTGTCATCATCCCCCAAACCTGACAAGTTCGTTAACTTGCTACTGTGCACTTATGTTGGCAGCGCTGAACAAACAACTCCGTGCTGGCAACTTAAGCATATGAGGGCAAGTTCATGAACTTAATTGTCAGGGTTTTGGGCACGATGACAGTTCTTATGGCCATTCCAATAAAAGAGTTTCAAAATTGCTTTGAAGGGCAGACTAGGCACTGGCATTGGTGCATAGCTTCCCAAGGGGAGTATTTCGAAGGTGACTGTAGTGATATTCAGCAGTGAAGTATGTAACACTTTTTCTAGGATCAGTTTGTGAAATTAATTGTCTGACCTTGTATGCATTCCAGGCTCCTTCCATTTTCTTTTACTTGAGAGTTGGCTGCATGGAGGGAATTCAAGTTTTCTCGTGCTTCTCATTTTTCTTTAATTGTTTCTGCAATATATATTCCTTCTATTAGAAAAATAATTATTAGATGCCATAACAAATGGAAAACAAAGTGTTAGGACATAATGTTTGCTTTAGAAAACCTCAAGATTTTGAATGTTAGTGTCTCTTCAAGGATTTGACTTATAACACTACCTAAAAAGGGACAACAAGGACAGCGTCAAATTGGAGGACAGTTGGAGATGAATTGACTCAAATGATTAGGTTGTTTCATGATTTTTATGTAAATATGATCTTGCACTGAACCTTTAGCAATAGACAATGTCTAATATTTATTTTCAGCTTTATTGATATATAATTTACATATAACCTTGTGAAAGTTTTAGGTGTACAACATAATGACTTGATATATGTACATATTGCAAAATGATCACCACTGTAAGGTTAGTTAATACATCCATCACCTAATATTTCTTGAGGTTATTTGTTGATTAGAATATTTTCTAATCAAAATTTTAAATCAGCAGAACTTATTGTCAGTCTAGCAATGCTTTGGGTTTTTCAGGAGTTTGCATAGGTGAAAATATTCTCTATGTAACCGGTTTTCTATTTCTGAGTAAGATATACAACCTGGTGCATTATTTAGTATTATATAGGAGAAAAGGGAGACCTGATAATATCTTTGTTAAAGAGAGAACGAGGACAAAGAGATATTTGAAAGTATTTTAAAAGAGGTTTTTCAATAAATAATATAAAGTATGGCTTTTGTTCCCATTTTATTTGAAATTCTTGGTAAAATACTCACTTGTGTATTGTGGTGTTGGATTTGTGTTTCCAGGCATGTGGTGAAGTGAAAAAATAGACATCATGGTAAACGTGGGATAAAAATGAAGTATTCCCCAGGAAATATTTATATTTATATATGAGAATGCTTATGCACCATCTACTTAATTATTTTATCTTTCTTTTTAATTTTGGTTATCCAGTAGAAAAACAAATAAAAGTTCAGAAAATGGCACTTTGTTTTTTACATTCAGTGTATTGAGTTATAAAATATTTATGTATACAGAGCATTGCAAGGAGGGGGCATAAAAGTGTTCCTAAAACTTGAGAAGTTTTGATTTGTACTACATGATTAATGAGACAAGATACATCACTATGGACACATCTAAAATTCCAGATAACAAATGTCCTAAAATGTGAGTTTAAAATGGGAGTTTAAAATTTCTGCCTTCAAAGTTGAATGACATCAGGAATTTAAAAAAAAAAATTAATGGGTGAGATAGAGCTTGAAAAATGATATATGTTTTAGGATATTTATTATCCATATTATGGCATTTCATGTGAAAAGTACCGAGGAATAGTATCTGTACAAGTGCTCTCTCTGAATGTGTCATGTGTCACGAGTAGGTAAAATTGCAGAGAAAGAGATACATTTAGAAGGCAAATCTGAGAACGCATAGTAAAGGGACTTGAGTTCCAGTTCAAATTTTGATTTAATTAGCAGGCAATAGAGAAGCATCAGTGGTTTTATTGCAGTTTTGTTTGTTTGATTTTTCCGTTTTTATTTTCTCTTTATTTTATTGCTGAGGCAATTTTATTTATTTATTTTTTTTGCATCTCTGTGTTTTGGTTTATACTATTGAGATTATAAATACTATAGTTGGGTATTAGATGATTAAGTGACAAAGAAACTGGAGTAAAAAACCAATTAAATTTTCAGAAGTTATCATTTTAATGTACAAAATGCCTGAAATGAAAGGTTGACAATGAGAAAGCTAAGAAGACAGGAAATAAGACATTAAACTGTCTATGGAGATTCTTTTTATTTCATAAAGTTTTTATGTGTTCTGTTTTACTTATTGCAAATTTTGGTACATATTTTGAATCACTTTGAATTCTGCATTATTAAAATTACACATGAAAACCCTGTAAGAAATTTGGCAAATAACTTCCAATTAAATATGTAATACTAACCTACTATCTCAATTTTAAGAATATATATATTTGAAAGGAGAACAAAATTTAATTCTATACATCAAGTAAGGAGGGGGAAATCTAGTATTTATTTTTATAAATCTTGTTAAAAGATGAAATATTGCCATTTGCAACAAAATGGATGGACCTGGAGATCATCATGCTTAATGAAATAAGCCAGACAGAAAAAACACAGAAGTGTATGACTTCACTCATATGTGGAATATAAAGCTGAAAGCAACAAAGAAAAAAGAAAAGAACAAACAAACAAACAATCCATGGACACAATCAATAGATCAATGTTTATTTGGGGATGAGTGGGTTAGGGAGGGGAGAAAGGGGAGGGGGTGGGAGAGGAGGGAGGGGAAGCTAAATATAAGATGATGGTAGGAGAAGTCACATTAGGTGGTGAAGTTATTATACAACAAGTTGACAATGCACTGTAGAATTGTATGCCTGAAACCTATGTAATCCTTGCTAACAGATGTCACCCCAATAAGTCTAACAATAAAAATGAATTAAAAGATTTGGTATAGATTACCAACTCATAAAAAAGGGTGTTACACCTCACATCCACGTCTTTGAGAAAGCAGTTGTAACAATATAGGCCATGATTTTTCTGGCAAAGTAACTAAAACTACACTAACCTGACTCTTTAGAGTACAACATGGTAATAGAATGTGTTTTTTATAGGTTTCATGATCACAGAAACCATGCCTCTTGTCCACTTCCCATACCTTCATTTCCCTTTACCCTTAACAGAGCCTGGCTCAGAGTGAAATTCTATAGATGTTTGCTGGGTTTATGAATTCTAGTCTCAGTGATTCACTCTCATTCCTTTCAGATATCAATGTCAATAAATACAGTCCCTTTTACTTGCTATGCCTGAAAACACAGATTGGGATTCTCTCACAGTTTAGAAATAATCTCCAACAAGATTTCTGTGAAGCATCTTTTTATTGAGCACTGCTTTTTCTTGTAGCATGTACCAATACATTACCAACATTGGTCACATACAGCTATAACTCACAGTAGTGCTGAGTCTTTTTTCTGTAACTACATCTACGTTACACCTTCTGGACCCGGGCAATGGGCCACATCAAAAAGAAATTTGAGCAAACTTCAGGCTATGAATGAGTATGGAACCACTAATAAATCGAAAACATCCTAGAAAAAACACTTATTCATGTTGAAAAGGAAAGAAAAGTAAAAACAAGAAAGTGATCAAACTAGGCCTAAACGGTACCCGTGTCTACCCAGAAGAGATATTGTGGTATGAAAACAAACACAACATATCTAAGCCTGTTTATAGGATATTGGGGAGATGCAGTAGATATTTGGCTAAAAAAAAAAATCACTACAACTTTAAATGCTATGCTAAAATTTTGGCCCATTTGTTTTTGTCACACTTGTAGAAAAACACAATATATTCTATCTTTATATTATGATGCATTATTTTTAATATTTAGGCACATATACAAACTTTAGGGAAAGTCTATAAACATGTCCTCTGTTCTCCAAGATTAACTCTGTACCTGAGACTATAATTTAAGTTCATTCACTCCATTTTCTCAATGAGTTAGTACAGACTGCAATATCATCTTACTCTTTTTTAAATTTAACAGAAAATTTATTTTATATATACCACATTCTAAACAAAACAGAATCACATAAATGTTCTTAAATATTATGAAAATCTCATTTAAAAGAATATGCAGTTGTATTATAGAGTTGTTAATTTTGTTGGCATAATTCAAGTATCTTTTGTTTGTAAGTTTAAACTTTAAACCACAATCTAATTTTTTTCTCAATTTTTCATTCTTCCTTTACTGTACCATTTTGTGACAAAGGAGAGCATTTGGGCTCTATGTAAGAAATACTTCCAACTTAAGAAACATTTTTTTTCCAATTTATTGAGATCTACAGCACTGTATAAATTTAAAAGAAATGTATTTTAACTTGGATTTACCCATGCAAAGTTTAGGTCAGCCTGTGAAAACAGAAGCAAAATGTAATTCACTCTAATGTGTATATGTAGGTGATGGAAATTTCCCACTTCTGAATAAGAACAATTTTATTAGAACTAATAAAATTGTTTCTCAGTAGAGGAGAAACAGTAGAATTGAAATGATAACGTAAGCCCACTCATTTGTGAAGATTTCTACTTTTATTTATCTTTTCTAATTTTCTTTTTTTTTTCTTGAGAGTGAACAGTTTTAGTAGACAATAAAAAACAGCAGGGAGTAAAATTTTGATACTATCATTACATTGAAAGGTTTTCTCATTTTAGAAGTTTTCTAACCATTACCATTCTTAAAATGTTTTTCATTACATTAATGCCTTTGAAAATTATATTAATAATTTGTAGAGGATCTAAAGATTCTTTTGGGCCCAGACACAAAGGAATGGATAATTCATTGGTGACTCAGACTTTTGTCATGATGAAAATTGAGCATTTTAGCCCAAGGAAGTGTATCAAAATTAGAATCCATTATATAACATTTTAAGAATTAATAAGAAGAGAGAAGGTACTGTTAAACCACAGCAGGAAATATAATGTGTCTTCTTCCCATTACAAGAAGGTGTCATTTGTAGTCATATGGCATTATGCTAAATATGTAAGATTAAATTTAAAGTAACTAAGTGTGATGCTTGAGAGAAATAAAATCATGATTATCTGAATTGGCAGAGGACATAAAGTTTTAAAAAGACACTAACAGAACTAAATATAAGCATCTTTTGTATTCTGTTATTTATACTTACATAAACAAACTGAGAAGTCTGTAAAAAAAAGAATGCCTAAAAATTAATTTCTTCACATTTCCCATTCTTGAAATGAATCCACCTTATTTAGTTTACAAAAGAAATACTTTAAATCTGTAATGTATCAAAATCATCCTAGGGGTTTATTTCTCCTCTGTCTCCCTCTCTCTCCTTTTTTTGCTTTTGTTTGTTTGTTTGTTTGTTTGTTTTTACCATTTGTCACTTAAAACAAAAAGGGTGTGGTATGACTTTTTTGAGAGAATTAACTTTTAAAGTTATAGAAGTCTGGGTAGCTTTGTGTTGATACATTTGATTGCATGCTTTACCATTACCACATGTGAATCCTTCCTCTTTACAGCTGATAGCGATGCCTTTCTTCCAATTTCTGAGGTCAAAATATTGGGAGTTGTCTTGACTCTTGCCTTATTCACTCTCTTCACCACCATCCCGTATGGGCATCCTTTCGTTTCTACTTAAAATATATGTACAGAATTTAATTACTGCTTTCACTAGAATGAGGCATCTTTATCTCTCACTTAGGTTATGAGTAAAATATGTATTTTTAAATGGTCTCCCTGATTCTCTTTTTGCTCTGTTAGAGTTTATTTTCCATACAGAAGCCCGATGGATCAGTCACTACATGTCACACTTCTGGTCAAAACTCTGCAATAGTTCCCGTTTCACTCCTAGTTAAGCCTCAGTTCTTTCAATTACCTACATGGTTTTCTGTAATTTGCCAACTCTCTCCCACAAGGATTGGTACTCTTCTTCTGCTGTTCTTCATTCATTATAGGAAAAGTTTGTTTTGAATTTTTATTTATCAGATAGCATGATTTTTAAAATATATGAAACAAAGGTAAATTGAGCTAAAAAAATCTACAATTATGCTTGGGCATTTTAGCATACCTTTCTCAGTACCTGATAAACGAAGCATACCAAAAAAAATTGTAACAATATAAAAAATTGAACAACACATTTTGACATATATAGAACATTACAACCAACAGTTTCAATAGACATATTCTTTTTATATATATAGGAAATGTTTAGCCAAAGGGGTCAGATGTTGGGGTGTAACGTAAATCACAACACATTTGTAAACAACAAATATAAAGAATTATGTTTTCTTCCTATAGTGGAATTAACATAGGAATAAGTACCAGAGAGATAAGTAGAAAATTCTCAGTATTTACAGATTAAACAGCATACTTAAAAATATCAAATGAGTCAAAAAGAAATACAATAACATTTCAGTAATAGTTTGCATTGAATAATTATAAAAAATGCAGAGTTAAATCTTGTGATATAGTGACAGTGGTGTGTATAGTTCTAAATGGATATATTAGAAAGGTAGACATGCTAAAAATCAATAACTAAAACTTAGGCCTCAAGAAGCTAAAAAAAGACAATCAGAAATGAAGGAAATAGATAAAAAGAGAGATTACATGGAAGAGCAGAAATCAATTAAATATTAAACACAAGTTCAATAGAAAGAAACAATAAAGCCAAATTTCATTAACATTAATATAATGGATAAAACTTTATAAGAATCTAAGTAAAAAAAGATAAAAGAGAAGGGAAAAATATTGCCATGTAAGAAGAGAAAGATGATATTAGAACAGAATTTGTAGATATTAAGTAGATAAGACTATGTATGTTAATAAAATTTGAAAATTTATTAATATTATTAGAAAATATTTTGTAAAACACAGTCTTCTGAAATGGACAGAAAGGAAATAGAAAATCTGAATCATTCTATATTTATTAAAAATATATTATTTAAAAAATGTGTCTTTAAAAAATGTAATCACAGACGGCTTCCTTTATAAGTTCTTTCAAAAATTCAAGTTACAAAGAATATCAGTTTTAATCAAATTCTTCCAGTAAAGAGAAAGGAAGAAACACTTTCCAATGTGATTTGTAAGGCCACCTGAAGCCTGATAGGAAAATCTGACAAAGAAATTACAAGGAAAATTACTGTGTAACACTTCTCATGGTCCTAGTGAAATACACTAAGTATTAACCAATCAAAGGAAGCATCGCATAAGAAGAAAAAGCCATTTGTGACTCGATTATGTTCCAGGAAAGCAAAGTTGTTTAAGCTTTGAAAATCAGTCAATGTTCTTAAGGCTTCGGTGCTGGCGCTGTTAATGCTGCGGCCTGGGTTCGACTCCCAGCCAGGGAAATTCCCACATACTAAAAAAAAAAAAAAAAAAAAAAAAAAAAAAAAAAAAAAAAAAAAAAAAAAAAAAAAAAAAAAAAAAAAAAAAAAAAAAAAAAATCAGTCAGTGTTGTTGAATACATTTGCAAAAGTAATACATTATATTGTCATCTAATAAATGCAGAAAAATATTTCATAAAATCAATACTAATTCATGAAAAATACCTCTCATCAAACTACAGATAGAAGTAAACTTTCATAATCTCATAAAACATACCTACGAAAAAGGAAGAAAAGGAAGGAAGGATGGATGGAGGAGAAGAGGGAGGAAGGGAGAAGGTTAGAAACTCTTCACCTTTATACTTGATGAAATACTAAATGCTCTCACCAGATCTCCAAAGAAGAATGCTCACTTTTGTCAAGTTTCATTAATATTGTTTGAAAGTATAAGAATTGTAAATGTTGGAGAAAATAAATTATCTGTAGGTGGCATGATTGTATACTTAGATAATTTAATTTGCAGACTTTTTGAATTCATATGTGGATTTAGTAAGAACACTGAAGGTATATAGGTATAGATAGAGATATAGATAAAGTTAGATATATTGATTACATTGCAATATGTGAGCATTAAAAATATAAAAATAGATATATAAAACCATGCTCTTTATTCAGAAACAAAAATTTAGAGATACATATAAGGAAAGATGTTCTTTTTCCAGATGTCCCTGTGGCTTGATTCCATGCCTCCTTAAATTCATCTTCTCAACAGTTCCCTCAAAATTGAAACCCACACTTTACTTTTCTGTCTTTTCTGTTTCTTTCATCTCTTAGCCTATCATTTGTGTTTTTTTTTCTATAGTAATTGCTTATTTTATCTAAATTTATTGTCCTTTCCCCTAAGAATGTCAGCTTCATGGTCTGTTTTGTTCACTGATATATTCTAAGCTCAACTTGGTATATAGTAGACATTCATCAAATATTTGTTGAATCAATGAATAAAGTCAGTATAATTTTATACCCACTAGATTGAAAAAAAAATAGTCTGGCAATATAAGATGCTGGTGAGGATATAGAGCATTAGGAGTGCTCGTCAACTGCTGGAAACACAATTATGAAGGAATTTTGATACTAAACAACAAAATCAACATGTGTATACCCGATAACAAAATACTCATGGATAATATTTGCATATGTATAGCAGGAAATATAAAATAATATTTATTCAAGCATTGCTGGTAAAAAATGTTCCATAGGAGTAGAATAGATAAATATGTTCCGTCATACTCATGCAATGGGATGTTGTACCACAGTAAAAAAGTAGGTATTAAAACCTGTGAAAAAAAATGGAAAGAATGATTAGTATTCATTTCAGCATGCAGGGAGTAGGGTCCAGGAAAATAGTGGTAAAGCCTGTTTGGGATTTCACCAAATATTTTCCAATTTTCTCCCAAGTAAGGCTAGACTATAATTCTAATGCTCACAGAAAATTCCTTGACACTGTTTTATGCATCTGTCCAATGGAATATGATTTGACTATTAAAAACCTATTGAACTATGCTATGCTACATGTACTCTCAAGTCTTGTGTTTACCAACCAAATGAAGTATGAGCGGAAAATGTCCAGCCATAAATGCCTCTGTTATTCATATTACATGGCTGGAAACTTCCTGGACAGCCCTCAGATAATTCATTGAAAGATTCCAGGACTTCAGGGGATGTCAGACTAGTATATGGAAACTTGGTTCATGAGTGACTCTGTGTCACAGATGTGAATTTTGAGTAGGGTGGTTAGCCTGTGTTGACTATTTAGGAGAGAACTGAGAGAAGATGAAATCAGGAAGGTCATGCATGGAGCTTATGGGTCATGATAGGCTTCCACTTTGGGGCCTGGAAGGTGGATAAGTGGTTTAATGTTTAATAATTATTCTTTAAAATGTGCACATTTCTTTTCATGTACTTATTATAGGTATTCTATAATTTTCAAATAAAATTTAAATGATTACATGCAATTTACCTATTTATCACATTAAATAGTGTAAATTTTATACCATGTATAGTGTCTTCAACTGTTTAATATAACTCAAAATATTACTAAAAACACACAATGTTATTTATAAAGCATTTTACAAGAGATAAACTCACTGAGTTAAGTTCCAAAGCTGACATATAAACTCCATACAAATCACTGTACTCGTATCTTTCTAATATTGGTAGCTCCATCTCCAATTTGCTTGTTTGGCTATGAAAATGTTAGATAAGAGAAAAGAATTAGTATAATGAGATAGATCATTATAGATTATTTCTTTATTTTTTTCTAAACATGGCTTTACTTTTTTCTAAAAAGACAAACTGTTAAAGAAAAAGTACATTGAAGTACTTAGTATAAACAGGTTCATTCATTTTTAATAGTCTGCTCCTGTAATCTTTTTGAAAATTACTATAAAAATATTAAAAGTTCTTAAAATATTTAAAGATGATCACAATTTTTGAGAATTAAAACTGTGATTTTTCTACTTTTACTTTAGAGAAATCAGTGTGTCCTTTGTTGTTTTTATTGCTGCTTTTTCTTTTGTTATTTTCTTTTTATTGGAGAATTTAATGTGGCATTATATCCTTTTGCTTTCACTTGATATGAAAAACAACATTTATATAGTTTGTGCTTTTGTTCTTTTTTTGTTATCCTGGGAAAACACAGTATAATTGTCACCAAAAATACCACAAATATAAGTACAAATATTTGTGCTGAAATCTCATGCCAGTACTAGTTCTTGCACTATTTTGTCTCCAGATAGATGTTATCTTCATCCTCAGATTTATAAAGTCTTTTATGTGATCATCAAAATAAAAATATTAAATCAAAACTTCCACCTTGCTCTTTAAAAGAGGCCTTGAGATACTGCCAAGATCTTTGGACTACACGGTGTTTCATCTATCAGAATGGGAAGTGAATGTAGAGAATTGGTGGTTGACATTTTGGGAGTGGATAGTAAGGAAAGTAGATATTAGCAACAGCAAAAAGCATCTAACTCTCCTACCCCTATTCTGCAAGCACTTGCTTATTTATCAGATGGAAGTTTATAGACATGGATGTCTGTAATGGAATCTGCTGGGGTCAACCTCCTTGGCTTCCTTCCTCCCTTCCTTTCTTCCTTCCTTCCTTCCTTTCTTCCTTTCCTCCCTCCCTACCTCCCTACCTCCCTTCTTCCCTTTTTTCTTCCTTCCTTTTTCTTTCTTTCCCCTCAGCCTTCTTTATCATTCATAGCAAAATAATTTTATCATTGTCATTTTCATTAATGTCATTTTAAGCTAAAGAATTCATTTGATATGCCTTCATTTAATACATTCTGGGTTTTAAAAAATGTCTTTTACTTTATTCTTAAGCATTATCTTTATGCATTGCAATTTATAGTTTATATTATGTCTGTTTTAAAATTATTGGGATTTTATTTTGCTTGAGAACTCCGTATAAAGTATTAGAGTACAATTCCTATTTAGAGACAGTACTGATTTTTAAAACAATCCCTCCACCTTGAGCAATCTTTAGGATACTCTGTGTTTTTTTTCATAGTTCACTGATTTTTTATTCTTGACATCATTACAGTATCCTGCTGGACCTTCTCTCATGCACTTTCTCTTACTCATCCTGCATTGGTGGGAAGACAAATATTAAGACAAAACATTTCTAATCTGAAAAAAGGAAAACTTCTGTTCACTAGTTTTAAATAATCTTATAGTTTCTTATTCCAATATTCTTAATCTCTCCTTTAAAAGAAAGTTTCCTACTCTTTATTGATTCTGATGGTGCTTCATCGGTCCCCCCCAATGAAAGATTTTATTGTATGGCATTATCACCTACTTCACCTTTCTCTGTCACACAAAGTCAGCCTTGCATTGTGATCAGATAGCTCTCCCAGACTCACTTGGCTTTTTCCCCTTTAGTCTGTCACACAGTATTTTCCCTTAGTAAGATCTTTGCATGTTTTATGTTGTCATGGAAATTATAAATTTCTTACCTATCAGCTCCAAATTCACCCTTAATCTCCTCATCTGTGAAAATGGACCTAGGCCCTTTAGATAATGTAGTTTCATTCTGACAGCTGCCATGATGTAAACTTTGGAATGGAGGACATTAAAAAGATACTGCAGAAAAAAAGCAATTTGGGCTTCCTGATTCCAGTGTGCTCACTTGACAGGCTTCTATGTGCAATTTACTCTGGGAGCAGTTTTCTGAAAGCTCACAGCTTATCAGACTCCTAGCCACTGAGATGCACAGTGGGCAGAAGTGCCCAGTACCCAGCAGATGTTTCTGGCATCTTCTTCATGGGAAGTTTTTTAAACAGAATGCTTGTGGTGAGTCATCTTCCCTCCTCATAAACAGCTGTCCCAAGTACCTTATAGGAGGCGATTCTAACAAATTCTGGAAGGCAGATTTCTAGCAAGTTCTTCTAGTATAGCACTACAGCAACTTCTCTATTATTGAAAAAAAAAAACCCATGACTTCAGTTTCTCCAACTAAGTCAGAATCTCAGCCCAAAGTAAAATGGGTGTCTCGCTTGGATGCTATATATCCGCCTCGAAATAATGGTTGTTACTTATATATACTATTTGTATGTTTTTTTAGACTTCTTTATTCTACTTATTAGCTAATTCCTCTTATTCCAATTCCCTGTTACAGCTCAAAAAATTTTATATTATACTTTACCTGTTAAAATCACTGTGTGACTCACCTCTTTATAGGACTTACACTAACATAGTATCTGCTTCACAGAGGATTCAGACTAATATACTGCTTGAAATAAAAATAAATTAGATTTTATCATTGCACATAATAAAGGAAGGATACTTTTCTGTGCACAGAAATATCTACCTAAAATATCTTGAACCTGCTGACCCTGAGGCTGGACAGACTTTTCAACTCCAGTGAGCTTGTCAAGTCATAGTCCCAAGTCAGGTCATTGCTCATAGGATCTTGATAACCACATTTAAAATAACACCTTTTAAATCACTTGCAGCTAATCTTAAACCTGATAATATACTTAAACTCTATGGATTTTAATAAGCAGTGAATTGAACTTTGAAAAATTTTAGTTTTTAACTCAATTGTCATCTTGGCTGAAGATTTATCTTTTTTTTTTTTTAGATTTTTTAAGGTAATCAAAAACATCATATATAACCTAAATTTGATAATTTACCATTGTTTCCTTGAAATAAGATTATAGACCAAGGTTCAGGTATTCAGGATGATACAAAACTCATCACTTTGCAATTATTTCTTGATGGTAGAAATATTCAAAAGGAGCTTATATAGAAAACTAGAAGAATAGCCCCATTTTCATCATTGATGGGATTAATATTTCTGAGAAATAGGCTTTACTTTTATTTTCAATTAAGTAACAATTTAAAAAGTTGTTTTTAGGGCACTCGATAGCATGATTATAAGAATTTCCGGTAAAAGTTACAAGTTTAGATTATTGCATATGAAGATTACAAGTTTATATTGCAATACCTTAAGCTAAATACTGATGAAAATATTTAGGAAAACAACAGTAAACAAAACTGAGCCAAAAAATGAAATGAAAGAAAAAGAGAAGAATAATTTTAAAAATTAATAAAAGAACCTGAAATGGAAGAAAATGGTTATAAAATACACCAGAATGGAAGAAATTATCTATCTAATTCAGAGGGATGGATTAAAGAACATATTTATTTCTATCTTCATTTAATTAGTATCATATAATGTGTTAGGACAAATAAATGGAAAACTATTTTTCTAAGTTTGACTTATAATTTGAGTTAAAAATAATAATGCTAATGGTTTACATATTTAGGAGACAGTGTTTTCTATATTTTGTAGCTTTTTACAATTTTTGGTGACAGTAATTTCTGAAAAGATGGAAAAATAGAAGGGGCTTTACAGAAAAACAACAAATTTAGAAGAAACTATGGGTGTACCATTTCAGAAGGAGATCACCTTCAGTAGTGCAGTGGCGATATGTATATGATCATGTATGGTTGGATTAGGTAGCAGTCATAAGTCAAAAATGAAATGAATTGGAAGCAGGAATAACGTTATCTTTATAGCAGATCTGATGCTATGAAATCTGTAACCTTAAACTGTAAATTTAGGTATAGTTGTGCTGAGTTTCTGTAATTAGAGGATTTTTATGAATATAATATAAATTGCTATTTCTATAGGTATCTGACAGTCATAATAAAATATTTAAATAAGAATATACTAGATATAACATATGAACTAAATAAACAATATGGTTAAATAAATAAATGCAGTAACAAACTTTGCATTCTACGATGGATGTACATTATTTTTAAATGTCCATATAGCATGTAAGAGAAAATAATTATGTGCTAGGCAACAAAGAATATCTCAAACATATTACTTTCATCTGTTTTCAGTTAGACATCCTCTCAGAAACCTGGACCTGGATCCCTGGAAATATATGCCTAGTGGAAAACTGATACATAGACTCAGATATCCTAAACTGTTAAGAGTACTTGTCATCTCACTGTCCTACTATAAAGGTGGGATTTTGCTGTTGCTCATGTTATCCTTAATCAACCAGGGAGCCTCACTTCAGGTTGTAAACATATATATTTCTTTTCAAAAGGATGTCTGAAATTTCAAGGACAATTTGCTGCCTTCTTATATAAACTGACAAGTGATGGCAGAATAACTAACTAACCCTATGCTCTTAAAATGACATCTATGTGAAGCCTAACTAATCCGTTTCAACCTAAGAAATTTCCTGGTGGCGGGCTTCTAAAACTAAGACTGTTTTGTTTTTTGTTTTTTTTTTTTTGTATTTCAGCATAAATTTTGAAGATAAATTCGAATAGGAATTTTTTCTCATAACACTTTTGTAGAAAAGCTTTATGTAGTCTTCCAAAGTCAGATAGCTCTTCTGTCCTATAACTATCATTTAGATTGGATTCTTGGCTGTCCTGAAAATACCCCTTTCTTTAGTTTAGTATTGCTGGCTCTGAATTCACCTCTGATAAATATATCTGTGTCTGTTGCCTTCTAACCTCAATACATTTGCTTAGATTTGCATCTGTTGGTCTTTTGGTTTTATCATTTTAAATCAATTTTAAAGATAACAGAGCTGTGAAATGAAGACTATGCGAACTAAAATTCCACAGAAAGAGGAGCCCTTATCAGTAAAACTGCTCTTAGAAGCTATTAATTTCCTGAGGCTGAGGATTAATATCAGCAGAAATTTTGAAAATTGTGGAAGCTGATGTGACAAATTGGAATCCAGTAGTGCTTCAGTACATGGCAAGATTACTCCGTGGAGCATTTGTTATGTTCTGAGGTGGGGAAGTCATGGATTGAGGAGGTTGGTATGGAGAGTAGAGTGAAATTTTCTACAGTCTCATAATGCATACAAGTGTATGTAAAATTCAAGCTAGTAGAAGTCACTAGAATAAATATATACTAGTTTTTTTCTGAAAATATTTTTCAGATATTAAACATACAATAGAAATAAATATAAATGCTAAATAATAAATATCCACAGGCAGAGTTTTCAGGGCAAGGAGTATCATAATTTATAGAGTATCTGGAGTGCAAAAGTGGAGGCATAAGGGCAGAGAAAAATCTTCAGTGGTGTATTTAATTCTTATACAAAACTCCACCAATGAGAAGAGTTTGTACAAAAATTTTAAAAGAACAAACAAAGCAATGAATAGAAACTACAGTTTTTGCTTGAGAAAATAGGATACCCTATATGAAAATAAAAGCAATAAAAAATAAGAATTACAGTAATCTTATCAGAAATGGAATTTAATACACAGAAAACATGCCTTTCAAAAATTAAGACTAACTACATTTTCAGCCAATACTGACATAAAATGGTGATGTAAATAGTAACATAAAAAATAATAAGAAATTCATACTCTAGGCACATGGAAAAAGAAAAAAAGAATAAAGAAGAGATGGAACAAATAGTAATAAAGAATTGGAAAACTATTAGACACATTTAAATCAACTATTAATACTTATATGATATAGATTATGAAACTTAAAAGACGGAACTGTGAGATTTGATTTAAAATGCAAGACCCTTCCATATGCTGTCTTCAATGAATCTCCTGTAAAGACATGCAGAGGTTAAAAAATGGGAAGGGAGTTCCCTGATGGTGTAGTGGATTAAGGCTTCAGCGCTGGTGCTGTCAGAGCTGCGGCCTGGGTTTGATTCCCAGCCAGGGAGCTACCCACATACCAAAAAGCAAAAAAAAAAAAAAAAAAAAAAAAGGGAAAAGATGAACTATTTGATTATTAATTAAAAACAGACAATTTGACTATATTAAGATCAGAAGTAGACTACAGAACACCATGGGTGAAAAGAGGCTTTTATAAGCAATAAATTTATCATTAATATACAATAATCCTAAATGTGTATACATCTAATAATAGAGCTGCAATATTTATTAAGCCAAAAAAAGTGAAAAATGAGGAATATCAGAGAACTGCACAATTTTAGTTGAAGACCAACACTTTTTTTCTCAGAGCAGTAAGTCAGAAAATCAGTAAGAATATAGGAGATCTGGGCAATATTATCAATTACTTGACCTAATTGACATACATAGAGCATTCTATCCAACAAACAATAGGAAACAATATTTTTTAAGTGCACAAGGAACATTTACTAAAATGAAATGTATCCTGGGGCATCAAACAAATGTTAACATACTTTTAAAAAATTGAATACACACTAGGTATGTTCTACAGTCAGATTGGAATTGAGCTAAATATCAATATCAGAAAGATAGCTGGGAAATCACTGAATATAAGAAATTAAATAATGTACATTTAAATGTATTCATGTTTCAAAGACAATCACAAGAGAAGGAATAGTATCTTTAGAATTTAATGGAAATGAAAACACTGACAATACCAAATGCTGATGAGAATGTGGAACAACAGGAATTCTCATTCATCCTTGATGGAAATGCAAAATACTACAACTTCTTTGGAAAATAGTTTGGCTACTTACAAAGCTAAACATACATACTATTACCATATGATCCAGTTAAGTGTGCTCCTTGGTATTTACCCAAAGGAGTTGAAAACTTGCACATGGGTATTTATAACAGCTTTATTCAAAATTGCCAAAAACTTAGAAGCAAACAAATAGACTTTAAGTAGGTGACTGGATAAATAAACTGTGGGACATTCAGTCAGTGGACTGTTTATTCAGCATTAAAAAGAAATGAGCTATCGGCAATGAAAAGACATGGCACAATCTTTAATGCATCATTACTAAGCGAAGGAAGCTAATCTGAAAAGGCTACATGTTGTATGATTTCAACTATATGACATTCTGGAAAAGGTAAAACTGTGGAGACAGTAGAGAAGATCAGAGTTTGGGGGTGAGGGAGAGGAACAAGTGGAGTGCAGAGGATTTTTCACATGGTGAAAATACTCTTTGCAGTATAGTATTGATGAATATGTGTTTTGTTCAAACCCATAGGATATACATCACCAAGAGTGAACTATAATTAAAACTATGGACTTATGATCTGTCAATCTAGGTTCATCAGTTGTAACAAATGTCATCACTCTGGTGTGGGATCTTGATAATGGGGGAGGCTGTGCATGTGAGGACAGAGTGTAGATGGGAAATTTCTGTACCCCACCTCAATTTTTCTGTGACTCTAAAAATACAAAAATTTTAATGTAAGTCAGCGGTTCTCAACCTGTGAGTCGCGACCCCTTTGGGGGTCAAATGACCCTCTCACAGGGGTCGCCTAAGACCATCAGAAAACACATATCAGATATTTACATGACGATTCATAACAGTAGCAAAATGACAGTTATGAAGTAGCAACGAAAATACTTTTATGGGGTTCACCACAACATGAGGAACTGTATTAAAGGGTCGCGGCATCAGGAAGGTTGAGAACCACTGATGTAAGTAATGCATTTAACCAGAAAAAGGATGAAGATGTTTAATATTTGCCTATCTCCAAATTGATTGGGCCTTTGAATTATATATTTAGTTTTCTGTAATGTGGTAGAAAGAACATTGATGGCAGTGTTCATGGCTATTTCTGAGAAAGAAGAACGGAAGTGCCTGTTTTAGAATGTAAAGAAAGATTTTGTAAGTTTGTATACTGTCTACTGTTATGTACATTCTAGCATTTCTACAAAGTTTGTGTCATATCACGTGTATGATCTCTATTATTTACAAATTAATTTTCTTCATGTTTTCTCATGATTCAATTAAACTTGAGTACCTAACATGTTATTGAGATACTAGTTTCAAACTGCCTAATAAATCTAACTAAGAAAGAAAAGAGTACTTTTATAGTTTACACGTATACAATAATGATTTTTGTCTATTATGAGACTTTTTAGTCTACTAATGAGTGGCTGAAATTCTCAGCAGGTACTTCATTAACTATCTTTAGTCAAATTTGCATTAAGAAAAAGGTGTGTGTGTGTGTGTGTGTGTGTGTGTGTGTGTGAGTGATAATTTAAAAATCCTGTTTTCCTAGGAAGTAGTGTCACCAAACTGGGGCTTCTTTTCCCTTCTCCAGGTTAAATTTGAATTTGTAATAGTGATTTTGAATATTGCAGAAGTCAAATATCTCTTGACTTCATATTTTAATTAACTTTGACAAACACTTGGGACATTCTGCTAAACCCTATTTTGAATGTCTAGAAGATTCAGATTTCAGTTAATAGGGTCACAGAGCTCACAAGTGTAGGAGGAAAAGAAGTGTCTTGAGTATGTTAGGAAGTGTTTGAATCAATGAGGAACAAGTTAGATGGCATGATTCTATGAGCCTTCTGCTACCAATTGCCTTGTCATTAACTAGTTTCATAGAATACTAAGCTGCTTGTACAATTGAAAATAGTTTTCCTTTAAAGTCTAATTTAGGAGCTAGTTTCCTAGGGTTACTGCCTGGCTCTCTACAAATTATATTCTAATTAGAGGAATCCATACCCACAAGATTTAATTTGAAGTGTCATTATAGCTTAATAGAAAAATCAGGTTACCAGAAAAAAATATTAGAAACAATTCCGTTTTTTCTATAAACTTTTAAAATGAAGATAAACTGAAGTAATGCATTTGATTCAATAATTTTGTTTTATTCATTCTCCACTTCCAAAATTATATCCAGAAAAGGAAATTTTAATTGTGGTTTGAATTATAATTAAACCTGAACTTTCAGCTTGGTGAAACTAATGGCAAACATACCAAGATATTTGAAGCTTTTCTTATGCTTTTTATAGACTTATTGGTGATTTTATAATTACAGTCACTAATAGGCTAATTATACTATTCATCTGTTATTGTGTTTTGAGATTATCCCATTCTCTGTGACCAAAGTGGAGTAAAAGATTGGTTAAATAAATTTATGCAAAATATTGATTGTTTAAAACAAGAAAAATATGACTAAATTAGGTCAAGATATGTCAGTATGCAGTAAAACTATTTTTTTGCAATTATTATATGCTCTTCTCTCTTGAATATGAACTGTTACATAAATTTGAATTTTTTCCTCTTATGTGCATTGAGAAAATGTGTTCTCAGTTTGCCTTCATGTAATAAAAGATTTGACTTTGTGTTTAAGTACCGAGTCTGTATTTCAGTGTGCTGCTAAAGGATCTTCACCCAGATTTCCTGTTAGATTCTGTCTTTTCTTTTAAAGTTACTTTTTATTTTTATGACAGTGAAAAAATACAATGTGAATACATAAGGAATGCAAAGTAGTATGCAAAACGGTCATCTTTTTCTAAGCTGAGCTTCTGCTATCCTCATCACAATTTTATTCTTGTGATTCGGAGACAGACACAATAGCTCATACTTATTTTTTTTATTGCAATGTGGTCTAGAAATTCTATGCAAATATAAGAGCTAGATCTTAAGAAAATTTCTGACTAGAGTTAGAAGACAGTATAGTAGAAAGGAAAGCTTTTGTCTTTCCAATGGGTGTTCCACAATGGTTTTCAAAAACAGACAAAAAATAGAAAGAAAGACAGAAAGAAAGAAAGAAAGAAAGAAAAGAGATGATTATATTTACTTTTCCATGTTTCTCATAACTGCCTCTATAGGCTTTTCCTAGAAATTTATTTGAAGCAAAAGAAACAAAATAGGAACTGAAACAATTAAAATAATGATCTTCCAGTTATTTCTACATGTATAATAGATAAAACAACTTTCGAATCATATTGCATAAAGACAAAATTCACCACTTATAATTCTGTTCACAAAAATGTAATTTTAAAACAATATTTAAGAAATATTGGATACAAAGAGAAACTGCAGTAATTCAGCTCTCTCTCCCATCAAGATGTTCATAAATAGTATGATACACCTCATCAATCTAAACTTTTATTTTTTAACACAATTTAATTAGTCTCAAATTCTACATACTTTGTAATTTTCTTGTGATGACTCAATATGCATGGGATACTTTATATACCTTAAGTATGGGTTAATTTTGTAGAATCTTTCAGATATATACATTTTCTAAGTCTGTAACAATGCAGTCTAAATTAAACATGTTATTGACATTTTGTATTACACAACAAAGATAAGACAGAAAAATAAATATGACCTGTTTAAGCAACTTTATCAGGTTATTCGGTAATGCCGTTTTTTATTTTAAATGACTCCAAATGGAATTCTTGGCTATTCTTCTCAGTTTCCTCAATTATAAATTAAATTGTTGCTGTTATAGAAGTGATATTTTTTACCACTTTCTTTCTTTAAGATAAATCTGCAATTCTTCAAACATTCTCATAAAAGAAATAAAAATTTCAATAAATCTGTTGTTTATATTTGGTGAAAGGCAGGTTCTTTACCCAGTGTGTCAAATATAAAAGAAGTTATTAATGTTATTGTCTTTAAAAATATGATTAGTTCCAATGCCTTAAAAGCTGTGTTATTAGGAGATAATCATCAAGGTGCTTACATAGCTATAAAACTCAAGTTGGGACTTAATCTCATTTAAATGTCAAGTATATAAAAATATATTTTTCTGATTAGTTATTATAGTTATAATCTAGAGTGTCTTTATTACTTGTGTCATTAACACCTTATCTCATTGTTGGGGAACATATTTTGTTGAAAGCTATATTTATAACATCATGGGAAGCTGGGCATTCAGTTGCCATAGTATCAATGGGTGTTAGCAATTTGTCTAATATTAAAACTCTCTTTATATTATAGTCTCCTTAAATTGTAGCATGTACAACCTTAGAGTAAAATATTTATTAAATTCCTAATATATACCTGAACTGGGGCTAAGTAATTTATTTGCAGACCGTCTTCATAATCACATAAATTTTACATAAATTTTTAATTTAATTTTTAGACATATTCTAGATTTACAAATAATAGACATATTTTTATTATTTTTTTATAGATGAGGCAACTTAGAATGTGAGGCCAAAATTAGTTGAGCAAATGCATTGTTATGTATTAAATAGGTAATCCAAATGCAGCTCTATTTAATTCTAATAATCATTCTTTTCCCACCACAGATTAATCACCATAGCAAATAATAAAATACAATGTTATAGACACATACATAGTAGAAATCAAAATATTAATATATTTATTAAACAGGCATTTCCAGAATCTAACCATTTACAAGAAATGCAGTCCTTCTTTTTCAAATAACTTTTTATCTTAAGTTTATGTTTCATTTGTATCTGTAAAAACCCCTTGCTTTGACATAGCAGAAGAAGAAATGTATTCTGTTTGCTGAGGTCTCAAGTTAAACTGAGTTTATTAGTTACCTCTCACAGATACATTTGAGGCTAGTTATAATCTTGTTTTCTTATCTTCTCATCATGCTACATATACACTTATTTTTATTCTATTGCTTTTCTCTTCTTTGCCTTTACCAATATATGAAGTTCTATTTTTGCATGACATTCTGTTTATATGATTTTTTAAACTCACTATTTTAAGACAATAAGTTTGTTTCTTCAACTTTACTTTGGTTTATATTTTCATGGTATTTTTCTTTTATCATTTAAAACCCTTTCTGCATTCCCTTTGTGCTTGTTACAAATGCAGACACTGCAATATGAGAACTTGTTATTATTTAAAATCTAAGTGACCTTCTCTTTTAATACATATATTTAAACTATATTAATGGAATTGCTATGTTGCTTGCATTTATTTTCATCACTTTATTTTATGCTTATTATTTACAGTATTTAATTTTTGAGTAATAGAAATTTGTAATTTCTATTCTTCTCATTTGTTCATAGTCTTTAGCTTAAGTACCATCCTTGTGTTTCTTTACCAATAGTGACTTAATATTAGCAGTAACATTTTGTTCTTTCTAACTTTACAGTTACTTCAGAACACTTTCATGTTCATTTGGCTTCTAACCCCTTACTCCCTCAACTCGAAGCAAAACACTTCCACGTACAGTGTTTTTCATTAAATTGAAAATGAGAGAACAGAAAGTTTAATTATATTTTTTAGTAAAATAAAAAATTAGAGTAAACAATCTAAATGATTTTTAAATCACTGAAAGAAGGCTAATTACAATACAAATACTTTTAATTTGGGTTCCAAAACTACATGCTCTTTAGAAAAAACTAGGTATTCAACAAAACTGCAGTAGTCACCAAATAAAAAAGGCTGTGTTATTAAGAGATAACCATCAATGTGCGTATATAGCTATTAAGCTCAAGGTGGGACTTAGTCTCATTTAAATGTTTACATATTACCTAACGCAATGGGTAAAAATTAAATAAAAAGACAGACATGATGTTTTAACAAAATATTTAGGTATATTCATGTTCATTAAAAAGAAGTGCATTAGTTGGTTTATACTGGGTCATTTTGTGCAATTGGAACACCTGAAGAAATTAAAATAAATTAAATAGATGGCAATGAAAAGCCATCAATGGATCAAAAACAGTTCTTCTAGAAGTTAAAATACAACAAAATAAAAATGAAAATCAATTATTTTAAGACACATGCCTTTCTCTGCCATCCCTACTGCCAGAATAAGATTATTATGAAATAAAATTTAAAATATCATTTATACTTTGGGTTAAGTATCCTACTTACTCTGCTTAATATGATCCCTACTTTAGAAATGTTGCAGAGATATACAGGTACTCCCAACAGGCTCATAGACTACCTCACTACCACCCCCACTTCAGGCAACATGTGTACACACACACACACACACACACACACACACGCACACACACACGCTCACGCATGTGCACACAAACAATCTAGTAGGAAAAGTAGTTCATTGCATTCCAGAATGTAAGTTCTGTTCTAAATTTTTTAATCTTCACTCTATGCAAACAAAATTACGTGCTGTTGAACATATTATCACTGTTTTTTAAAATTTTATTTTAAAATACTCAACTTTCTTCTTTCTACTTCAAAATTTATCTAAAATGCTATCAACTTCATAAGGAGTTTTCTCATTCTCTCTCCCTATTTAATTTTTCAACTTGTTCACTTTTCACTAAATTTATTGTAGTGACATTGGTTAATAAAATTAGATAGGTTTCAAGAGTACAATTCTGTTATACGCCATCTGTGTGTTGCCTTGTGTGTTCCCCACTCAAAGTCGTACCTCCTTTCATCATCAGATTTTTGACCCCCTTTATCTTCAACTTGTTCTTTTGAATTTTTCTAGGAAGATGCACTCCTTTTAAAGCAATTTTATTAACTTGTTTCAAATTATAGTATATTTGGTGCTCTTATGACTTATTTAACTTATTTGAGAATAAAATATGTTTATAACATGTTTATTAAATATTGTTGAGTATTATTATATAACATCTTCAGAGTTAATCCTCAATAAGTAATATGAACTAAATACTAATATTATTTTATGTGCCAATAGTGACTAAAACAGTTTAGCTCTGAATTATTTTATAAATTACCAAAAATGACATAGCTAATAAGATACAAGGTTGTGATTTTAACCCAGCACAGCTACATCCAAAGGCACCATTTCTTAAATATTCTATTTTAGTGCTGGGGATCTAAAATATACTGATTCTATTGACCAATTATTTTTTATTTAATTGATCACTATTCATGTAATGGTTACTATGTATCAATCTGTTCTAGATTATAGTAGTAAACCAGTGAATAAAATAGAAAAAATATCTTCCCTTTATGAAGTTAAGATTACATTTCCCTAAATGTAGAATAATACTAATAGTCACAGTAAAAAGTAATAACAATATTTGTTGTGCTCTGTCATAAATTGACAACTTCATTCTTAAAAATGACAAAAAAACTGGCTCTTGTTATTCTCGTTTTATAGCTAATGAAAATAAGCTTCTCTTAGAATCCAGTGAGGATTTTTAAATAGCCATATTTCTAAATTTAGAATGCCATTTCTAACATAAACATTATCACTGAACTGTATGATACACAACAGTTTTAAGCTTTATGTAGAGTATATGTAAAATATAACATGTTGTAGAGCATAATTTCCTGGGACTACACATATTGGAAATAATTGCCCTCTAGGAAAAAGGGTTAGAAGATTAAGGCTGTCTGGTTTCATAAGACTTTTAGTCATAGAAAAGTGCTTATGTATGATCCTGGTCAACAGAGCAGTGAGGAGTTTAAGGCTTCAGTATTGATTAATCACCGTGAGTAATTGGTCTCTAAATGTGTTTGATGGGTGTAAAGTATCAAGACAAGGAGTTTTATTATCTAATCCTGATTTTATAAAAAATCCATGTATCATTCAACTTTCAAGAAGAGAGGAGGAGAATAAGAGAAAAAAAATCAAATATAAATTCTAGGGCAAATGAGCAGACACATCAGAACAGTCACAAAGCAGAAATTACCAAGTAAGAATGGCGGGGTGGGTGGAAGGGTAAACAACATATTGTGCCCAATTGAGAGTCCTTTTTGCCCATACTGCTCTGGGTATTATGCAGAGTAGAGCACTGCCAGAGCCAATTTACCAAATGCTAAAAATGTGTCTCAGCATTGTAGTGCTTGACAGTGTTTCTCTATCTCTCAATTAACAAAATGCTAGATCTTTATAATCAAGGAGTAAATGAAGAAAATATAGTATGAATTAATGGGGATAGTTGGAGAACACTTTTTATTTTTCACTTAGTTTCATTATTACTTGATTTTTTATCTTAATTCAATTTGCAATTCAATTGCCTCTTATTATTTATAAAATAAGCTAATAATGCATACAAGAGAAACAGTTTTGCTCATTTCTCTTGGGGAATTAAATTTTCTAACAGACATAAGAACACAATTATCCATTTTTACACAAAGGTATATGGCTTAGTTGACTGAAAATGGGCCTAGCACCTCCCAAGTAAGAAAATAGCATCATTTGATTAACCTAACAGGACAACTATTAAACTGATGTTTGCATTGCATAGATAAACATCTTTACTATTCTTTTTCTTTCCAATTGCAAGGTGTGAGGTGGTTATATTGTGGTTTAGCTCTGGGCTTGTAGCCATAAATACCTCTATTTTTCATAGTACATGACTGGATACTTTCTGGACAGCTCTCATATATATTCCTACATTTAATGAAGCACTATTCATGGTGGCGAAGACATGGAAACAACCAAAGTGTTTTGCGATAGATGATTGCATAAAGATGTGGTGCATATATTTACAATGAAATGTTGCTCAGCCATAAGAAAAGATGAAATACTGCCATTCGTGACAACATGGATGGATCTTGAAATTGTCATGCTAAGCAAAATTAAATCAGATAGAAAAAGTAAGAACCATATGACTTCATTCATTACGGGATATAAAACTGAAAGTAACAAATGACCAATACACAAACAAGGAAACAAAAATTCATAGACATAGACAACAGTTCAGTGATTACTAGGGGGTAAGGGGGCATAGTAAAGAAGGGAGAGGGCGTCAAATATATGATGGTGGAAGGTGAACTGACTCTGAGTGGTGAACACTCAGTGCAATATATAGATGATGTATTATAGAAGTGTATACTTGAAACCAATGTCAACCCAATGAATTTGAACAAGCAAGCAAGCAAGCAAACAAGCGCACAATTGGTACAGGCATGCTAATCAGGAAGAGTGACAAAGGTTTCCTTTCCTGAAGGAAAAAATTGCTTTTGTTTACACTAAATTAGCATTCTTGTTGTTTTTTGAGTGAATCAAATAGAGTTGATTTCATAAAGCTGGCAGATACTCTGGGAGATGTGGAGGCGAGGTGGAAGACTGTAGGAGAATGAAGTTAGATTTTTATTCTGTGCCAGCACTAGCTCTGCTGGAGAACTACAAAGTAAATACCATTTTTATTTCTTGACTTAAAATATAAATTTTAAAGCTTATATCTTCATTGCCTAGACAACTCTCCAGGGCGTTTTGGTATACAAACTGTTCTTTACCCTTAGGCACATTCTTTTATGACTTTACAAAATAAAAAGTATCATTCCAAAACAGTACCCATATTTTGTTACAATGTGACAAATGAGAATTGAATGGGATCTGGTAATATTACCTGCTCTCTTAAAGATACATATCAACAAGAAGAATTCAACCAAAATGTGTTAAAATCACTTTAATACATACAAATATCTCTTGTCACTATCCCAACCACTTCATCCTCCGATATTAATTTTAGGATGAATTTTCACAATTAACTCTAGGTAGAATTTTTGGGCAGGTGTTTTGTAAGCAGTGTTAATAGGCTATTAGGCCTCTGCTTTTAAATTTATTGTACTGCATTCAAAGAGTTAAAGAGCAGTCATATAGTCACCCTACTGTGTGCTAAAATTACCAAAAAATAACTTATATTTTGTTTTTTGAATCCATAAGTGAAAATAAGAAAATTTTTCTTTTGCATGTGATAGTATACTTCTTGGAAAAGAAAGATAACATTTTAGGCACATTGGAATATATTATGTATTCACATTAAATTTTCGTAATAAATACAAGCACATACTACTTTGTCTCTAGTCCTGCATACCAATGATTGTTTCATGGGCTAATGAATAATAAACCCCTGTTTTATGCACTTTCAGCCTCTGAGGAGCTATTTTATTCTTTTTGATTAGGCTTTCTTCTGAGGGGGGAATGTATACCTTTCTCATACGCTTTTATGAGAAATGCCTTTGATGGGAGGGGGAATAGGATAAGGAGTCCTTGAATTAAAGTTAAACTTAGTTTTCAATGAAAACACTTGAAAAAGTATAATGTTAAAATATGCACTAAGTGAGGCTGAGATCTTTTTTGTGTGTCTGTTTGCATTGTATATTATATCATTGTAGTACTGTAATGAGGGAGACTGCTGATAAGGCAGCAGGAACTGGTATCAGTGGCCTCCTTCCATTATGAACACTTTTGTAGGCTGAGGTCTTCAGAGGCAGATGCTGAAATGCAGTTTGGCATTCACGGTACTCATCAGGCATCAATAACTGTGAAAGGAAGGGGGAAGAAGTAAATTTGGGAAAAGGTAGAACTCTACCAGCAATTTAGGCCTGAAAAAAATCTCTGCCAACCCAAAAGAAAGTTTGGTGGTATATATGGCTTCATCACAGATGACCACCCTTTTAACCCTCACCATAATTAGTCACTGGATGTGGCCTGCCCTAGGGGGACAAGCTGAGGCAATTCTGAAGACACTGACAACTGCAGTCTGTGCTGACAGCTAGGGCAACTCCCTCCGGGGCAGATTCAGTGAACACATCTCTGTGCCCATCAAAGCCCATCTCATGAACTACTCATCTTACGAACTAGTCATCTCTGATGAGTAGTTCATGGGATGGAGGACCTTCTCTATACACTCAGCTTTTACCTTTACCAGCATTAGTGGCTTCTCTAGGGCTGTGACCTAAACTCCCATCCCTAAGTATTCTGAGACCCTGATCACCACATCCTTACTAAGCTGAAGTTGATAAAGGTGTTTATGTATAATCACAATTGGGAAAAAGTGCACCAGTAGGCACCAGAGTGGATCATCTGGAGCACAGCTACACATATCCTCCCTGCCCCCACTGTGTAACAGCAGCCCTGCCTCCTTCTGGGGTGGTCGGAGTCCATTACCCCCGCCAGGCTTCTGCCCGCTGGTTCCTGAACACAAGTAACCTGAAGTGCGTGTGTGGCAGTGGTACTAGGTTGCAACACCTGGTGGAAGAAAGTCCTCCTTGGAGAAAGAAGCTATTAATATAACTTTGCAGAGCATGAATTTGTGGGAGCAGAAAGCCAAAACTCCCCAGTGAATTATTGAAAGTGATGGTACATGGGGATAAGTCCCACTTCCATGTTTCTCAGTCATGTATTTTTCCTGTTGGCTATACAGTAACAGAGAGGTCGTTAATTCATTTTCTATACCACATTCTGGAAAACATGAGTATATCCTTGTAAACTATTGTCTTGCTAGTCGGGGATCAACTATTCCTTCAGCAGATTGTTCAAATGCTCTTTCAGCTTGTCATCTCAGAGTGCTGCAGTACGTGATATGACAGTAGATTCTAAGGTATGGAATAAATCCTACACTTTCTCTGCCATAAAGTGGTTCCCCTAGTCTGATGTGATTTATGTGGATTAAACCCTCTATATATCTCAGATAGTAATGGTGCACACTGAGGCCCTGTGAATAGCAGAGGCATACCCAGATTATTTGTCTAAACAAATCTATGGACTTATCAAAAAGACTTCAATATGAATATTTGTAGAATATTTATTTGTAATAGGCAACAAATGGAAATTGTCAAAATAATTCACAATAGGTGAATGGATAAAACATTTTTGGATATCTATATAGTGCAATGCTCTACAGCAATATAAAGGAAAAACTATTAATACAACCAACAACATGAATGAATCTCAAAAGTACTATGTTGAGTGCAAGAAGCAAGACAAAGAGCACATGCTCCTAATTCCTCTTATATAAAATTATAAAAATTGCAAACTGATCTGTAATGGTAGACAACAGATGAAATGCCGCCTAGGGTAGGGGTGGGATGTGTGGAGAGGTAAGAGAGATGGATTACATGGGAGCAGAAGGACATGTTTATGTTCATTACCTTGAGTGTAGTGATGATTTCACAGGCATGTATTATGGAAAATCTTATGACATTTTAAATATGTGTAATATATTGTATATCAGTCTTCCACAAAATTGACAGGAACATAAAACAAACTCACCTACCCCTACATGGTTATTTCCAGAATTAATTATTAAAAGTAAACATAAAGTACTTTAGTCACACAGGTGCTAAATAAATGTTGGCTCTTTTATTATTACTACTAGTAAAAATAAAGTACTAGTATTAATAATAAAAATAGCAAAAAAGCCTTAATAATAACTCATGGTCAAAAAGTGAACCATGATACATTGTTTTTAAGACTGGAAACTGAATGATAATAAAAGTATTAGTAAAAATTTAAAAGATGATTGCAGCAAAAGTGGTAATTTGAGAGACACCTGCAACCATAATTATTTAAATTAAAATAGAAGGAGTAATATAAAATACTGTCACTTGTGAAAACGTGGATGGATCTTGAGATTATCACAAAAGAAATGAGAGAGAAAATGTCAAAAGCAACAAAGGAACAAGACAAACAAACAAAAACTCATACACACAAAGAAGAGTTGAGTGGTTGCCGGAAGGTAAGGGGGAAGAAGGGAGGTAAAAGATAGTAAAGGGGTCAAATATTGACCTATTTAGTGCCTATAAAACTTGAATCAAAGGTAATGGAGTTGTTACGGTGAGAAAAGAAGGCACCTTGGTTAAATATTTGGCAAGAACTGATACAGTTAGCTAACAGGACCCAGTGCAAGTAGCAGGCAGACACCAGTAGATATGGTTGCCACAAATAAAATAGGTTTCATTAAGGGCTACCCAGGCTTCATGGAAATAATTGTCCTGTGGATTTTTATTTTGTGAGCTCTTTTGAAGGAGATTTTATCTCATCCAGCCGGGACTAGGAAAGTTCTTGGGTTGTTTTTTTTCCAGGACAGAGAGTCCTAAGTGTACTAGAAAATTATGCTTAGGAGCGAGCATATGCGTCTACTAATGCATGTAACAAGACAGGGGATACGTACTCTTGCATCCGTAATTACAGTGTAAATCTTTGTATTGGTGGCAAAATAAGTGTAACTGTTCATACTTAAGCAGTTACTGAGGATGATATTTTGTGTAATAAATGAGTATGTCTTTGTATATTTGGATGACTTTGCCAGTGAAATCCCATGATCACTTGAAAGAGTCAGTGGAATTCCCCACATGGGAAACACTTGTTTTATTAAGTTTAGCAGCAGTATTGGCAGTGAACATTTATAAAGAAAAACTTCAAGCTAGTGGGAGAACATGCATGTAAGGGCAAGAGCATATTTATAACCATAAGATTTAGGGAGCTGAATAAAACCTAATTGTCAGTGAAGAAAACGTCCTAATCAGTTGCATACTAATGAAACTTTTTAGGTAATTTAAGTGAGTCCCCAGTTGAAAACCACTTTTCAGAATGGATTTAAATTAAAGATTTAAAACTGCAACCAAAACAATGCTTTTAAAAAACAACTAAAATAATAACTGATGTTATTATTCTATTTTCTAATTGTGCTTTAATGTTTAGTAATGATGTAAATATTTAATGAATACCCAAATAATTATCTTAATTTAGCATAAATTTAAGGTGTTAAGCTAACGGTATATCTTGGAAATTATATTTAATTTGATTTATTACAAAACATAATTAAATGTTGGAATAAAGTTTGTTAAAATATGACTTTATTTGGTTAAATATATGTATATAATATAATATTATCTTATTTAAATATTTAGTGCATAAAATGCTAGCTTATTCAATCAGCAAACCTGTATAGGTTTAGTAGGAACATATTAAATTGGTGTAAAAATATATGATTGCTTATTGTTAACACTGATAACTCAGAACACATAGATTTTTTAAAATTAAATTAACAATATTATACTAATCCTATTGCTGAATAATGATCTCTATTATAAAAAGTTGAATTTATAAAATATTTATGTCAGTTCTTTTGAAATATTAGAAATTTATATTTTTAAAAAAATTCTGGACATTTTAAGAATATTTAACTTACATGTGTTTATTTATCTTTAAGCCAATCAATACAGAGCTGCTATAAGAGATTTTTATCATGTACTTTGGTAATCTCATCTAGATGTAGGAAAATATTATATGTATATAGCATGCATACCTGTATACATGCATATGCATACATAAACATACAGAGAAGTAGAGTGCTTATAGCTTTAATTTTAAAATTTTAGCTATGAGTCTGACATTATTACAGACATACAAAATTTAGTTTTGTATAAAAGAGCTGGTTCTTGTTTCTGTTTCATCTTTATATTTTTATCACGGTATGTTTCTCTCGGGTGGAACAAGTTGAGATTGCCAGCTCAATATGAAGCACACTCAGGGAGAAGACGTGTGTTAAGGACCGAGGGGAGAGTGCGCTGCTCTTTGGGTGTTTCCAGTGCCCATCTGAGTGGATTAAATGTCCAGTCTGTCTCACATGATCTTTTCAGCCTCAGGTAGTAGATCTTCTTACCTACAAGCCTTTCAAGAGCGCCTTGTAGGTGATGTTGAGTTACTACAGGGAGTTGAGGGACAGGATTAGGGAGGAAAACGTCCGGCAGCAGGGGTTAAGTTAAGGATGAAGTGGGTGGATACAGGTTATGAAGTTGGCAGAACTGAAGAAATCAAGGGAGCTGAAGGAAAGATCGAAGTAATAAAAATGAGTTAAGAAGGAACAGAGGAAGGGAGAGATCCTACGTGAGCTAGTTTGGGAAGATACCAAGTTTCCTCAAAGAGGCCATGATGTTCCAAATTACCCTTTGTCAGTTTCTTTTTTCATTTTAAGGATATTGGCTCAAATTAGTGCCATAATGGTGGAACATAGAGTCATCAGGGAAGTGGGTCTGAGGCTCAACTGTGGAGTGAGAATTACCTAATGGCATTACAATGGAATTTAGATGAATAGAACAGGACTTATGAAAGAGCTGGGAAGTTTCCTGCTGAACAGAAAGAAGTCAGGACAAGTCCTACTTAATAGAGAAAGCCAAGAACTTAACCTTCTTTCAAGAAAAGCCAAGAAAACATCCAATCAAGAAGATTCTTGCTTAAACATAAATAAACCGGGAAGAGTTTCACTGAACACAAAGTCAAAGATCAAATCCCCGCTAAAGAAGAGCCAAGAACTCTCGTCCAGGAAGATTCGCCCTGGCACAGAAGAGAACCAGGAAGAACCTGATTCTAAATCTGTTTTCTAAAATGAGACTCAAATCTACTCTATTTTATAATTGCTGCTCATTTTAATGCTTTAGTTGTCATTGCACATGTCACTAAAACAAATTTAAAATAATACATTTAGAAATGAAATGAAAACAAATGTAGTTTATTTCAGAACAAATGTATGTGGAAGTTTTAACTGTACCCAAAATATTTTATTCTTACCATGATTAAATTATATTATGGCTCAACTAACTCTTCCTAAGTTTTGTATAGCATGTCCTACATAGGCTTCAAATGCATTAATGACCCAGTCTGATCATGTAAATTCAGACAAATCTTTTACTTTACTAATTATATAATAGTATCAAAAAGAACAATAATGCCTTCTAACCAGTAACTTTAACTCTTTTAATAAGCACTAAAAAATGGAACCTTTTTAAATTCTCTAATAAATATTTTACTTTGATAAGATTGATTTTATTTCCTCTTAGCACAAAAAATACTCATTCAACTTTACAAATAAACCTAAAATATAATATAAAATTTAGCAATAATTTATTTCCAATGTTTTCTTCAATGAATGAATGAAATATTCTACTTATTTTTTTCAAATAAAATATTTTTAAACAATACTTTTAAAATTTGTATTGCTTCTAATTGTAGGTTAAAATGCTAATATTTCTTTTAATCTTGTTTCACAGCCTAACAAAAAATTCACTATTTGATAAATTACTTTTATTTTATTTTATTTTTTTTTTTAATTCATTTTTATTGTTAGACTTATTGGGGTGACATCTGTTAGCAAGGATTACATAGGTTTCAGGCATACAATTCCACAGTGCATTGTCAACTTGATGCATAAGTTCACCACCTAATGTGACCCCTCTTTCCATCTACTTTTAATGTATTAGTGACATTGATATTTTTCTTCGATTTTTAAATTTTTCTCTATTTAGTGCCTAAATGTTGAGGATGATTAATATAATGAATTGTTAAAAACACCTGACATGTTTTTATGATGGCCAACATTCATGCTGCTGATCATCAGAGCTGATATTTCTTCTAATGCGCAGTGACTAGAAAAATAAATATTTTTCAGTAGGTAACATTTAAAGATTTCATTCATTGAAAAACTCTATTGAGTCACTCTTATGAATGTTAGCATTATCTTCCCTCTGTAATTTTTTCCTCTCTTAGAAAAATTACAGATGCAAGTAGTCAATCTTCATTATCATGCAGTATCATTTCATCTACTTATAATAAAAATTTGCTTCACTGCAGTTCATTACACAGCTGATTTTCAACATTTTTGCTATCCTATTGATTCTTCATGACACCATATCATTGTCCAATGAATAGAATAAATTATTTCACTTAGATTTCTTTCCACTACCACACTAATAATTGTGCAACAGGTAAGATTAATTATTCTCTAATATTTTGTGGCTTACAACCTTTTCTTGTGATTCATTTTATTCAACAAAAAAATTGCACAATACAATGAGAGTACAATAATATATACAATACTATTATAATTAGAAGAGTTTTTAATCATAGTGGAGAAAATAGCATTGCTTCAATATTCAATTTTTCTAATACATATGCAAAATAATATATGCATATAATATTGTATTTGCATATTTATTTGTAAAGTGTCCACTTACTCCTAATGAATTTATTGTAATAGTAATAAAGAATATATATTAGCAGACCAGGGCATTAGTTCATGAAGATTTTTTTCCCTTTTACTCAAGCTACTCAAACTATTACTTTGTAACAAGACATAAACATAAACTATATAACAGTGTGAATGGCTACAGCTACAAATACATATAAAATCCAATTGTGCTATATTGGGTATCTACCACAAGTGACTTTGCCATAGATGAGATTATCTTTGCAAGATGGGATTCCTCAAATTTAATACTAAATGTACTTATGAAAATCACAGGGCATGTTAAAACCAGGTATTACAAAAGTTTTACATTTATATGTAAAATAGATTTATGTTCTAGTTACAGATAAATTTTACATTCATGATTATCAAGTGGGTCGTTTGAAGGTCATATTGGAAGTAAATTCTTCATTGTGTGTGACTCTCCCTTACGTTGCAAGATTTAGCATCTTTGAAATCTACTTATTATGTATCAACAGATTTACTTGGTAATTTTGTCTACCAAAGTCCATTAGTGGGCAACATCACTTCTATTGAAAAACAATTTTGTATATGATAAATGTGGTACATTGGATGATTATTAATATAACCCAGACTTCAGCAACCCTCTCAAATTATATTACTAATAGTCATACTGTAGTGATAAGATTTAAAGTGCTTTTCATATAGTCTTATTCCACATAGTCTCCCCTGCTCATTCTAACATTTAACAAACCCCATTTCACATGGATTGCCTTAATAGTTTTCTCAGAAAATAATTCTTTGCACCCAGTTCTGTGGACATACATCTTCTTTGCTACCTTATTTGTATGTGTGTTTCTCCAGAACTGTACTTACCAGTAATTATTTTTATGTGTATGTATGTGTGTGTGCATATATATATATGTATGTGTGTATATGTATATGTGTATATACATATATACAAACACATATGTATACACATATCTCAAATATATAGATATCTATATCTATATCTATATCTCTAGACAGAGAGACAGAGAGAGAGAGACAGAGAGAGAGAGGGAGAGAGAGAGAGAGAGGATGTCCAGAAAATATCCAGCCATATAATATGAAAAATAGAGGCATTTATGACTGCATTTTTTGAACTGCCCTTGTATGTGTATATATGTTTGTGTGCATGCGTGTGTGTGTGTGTGTGTGTGTGTGTGTGTATGTATAGAGAGAGAGGGAGAGAGAGAGAGAGAGCTATTAAAAAACAGAAAGATAACAAGCACACCCCCCCCAAGGCATTTTATCTTTCTCCCAAATAACCTCACTGAAATTCTTAACAACTTTATTAATGTATATTTAACATATAATAAACTGCATATAAAGTGTAAAATTTGGTAAGTTTTTGATGTGCATGTACACCACAGAATCATAACTACAATCAAGACAATGAATTTTTCTCTATTAGCTCCTGAAAAATCCTCATGCCCCTTGTTTATCTCCACCACCTGACCCCATCATTTGCATTTTCTTAAGTTTAATATAAATGAACTAATTCAGTATGTGCTCTTTTATATCTGCATTATTTCATTTTGAAGTTTAGTTATTAAGTATTTAAATGTTCAGCTTTTTATGTCTATGGGATTATACTTTTCATCAATTTTAGAAATTTCTTTATTATTTCTTTAAGTATTTTTCCATCCTACCCTTTCAGTCTTTACTGACTTCCAAAACCTAGGCCACTTGAACTTGTCCCACAACTCATTAATGTGCTGTTCATCTTTATTGATTGATTCTACTGCTGTGTCTTTAAGTTCACCATTATTTTTCTCTGTGATATCAAATTTGATATCTATCTCACCTGTTAAAATTTTTATCTGAGATACTACCTTTTTAATTTCTAATACTTCAATTGGGGTCTTGAAAAAATATCGTCTATACCTATACTTTGTATGTTTTATGTTACTTCCAGGTTCTTGAACATATAGAATTGTAATTTTTAATGTCCTTGTTTACTAATTAGATCGTCCTGTCATTTCTAGATTTGTTTTTGTTGTTTTGTCTCCTTGTTATGGATTTTATTTTCTTGTTTCTTTGAATGTCTGTTCGTTTATGATTGAAGGCTAGCCTTTTTGAATTTTCCTATATGCTTGATATTTTTGTTCTTATAAATATATCTGAGCTTTAATCTATGATTTTGTTAAATTATTTAAAAAGAGTTTGATCTTTCTTAGTCTTTTTAGTGTGCTAGTTGACACAAGATCAGTATTTTGGGGCTAATTTTCCTCACTACTCTGTTAAAACACATCTACATAGTCTATCAAATATCTCATGATTTGTGAGCTGTGCCAGTCAACTGTTTTTTGAACTCTGGGTATTACTTATTTTAATCTCTTTAGAGGGATTTCTAATTTCTCCCAGTCTTAGCCAATTTCTTTATAGTAGTTTATGTTAGCTTGTTCTCAAACTAGTTTCCTCAGCATGACTGACTTGACTGGGCCCCTTTGCAGACTTCCCGTGTCCTCTCTCTGTGCTGTTTTTTCTTCTCTGGTACTCAGCTCTGTGAATTCTGACCTAGGCCTCCTTAAATGCCCATTTCCCTCCCTTCAACTCAGGGTTCAATGTTCTTGCACCTTCCAACATTCTTGGAATCTCTCTTTAGTCAGTTACCTCAAGCAAATGTAGGGCTCACCTTTTTTGTTCTCTGTATCTCAGTGATCATTGTTGTTTTACTCTAATCTTAATTAAAAATAATAATAATATGCCTTGAAGATCTTTTCATGTCAGCAAAGACATATTACTCATTTTTTAAAGTAACTCCATTGTAGTACATCATGTTGTTTGTCTATAGAAAATGCTTCACTGAAAGTTCCTAGTATATGGCTTGCTGAAATGTTGCAAGTATACATAATACATACAATATTTAGTTTATATTGTGTTTATTTCCAAATCGTGTGCATAGCATTTCTACAAATTTACAACATGTATTGACTGACTGTGAAGAATATGTGTTTTCAGTTAACATTGAGCATCTGTTATTTAAATGGTAGTTTAACACTATCAGACATTTGTATTTGAACCCTGCTTCTGCGAATTGCTAGCTAACTTGGCAAATGGTTTAATCTCACTGAATCTTAGTTCTCTTTTCATTAATCTGTGCAAAAAGAATACTATATTCATGGGTTGGAAAACATAACATATAAAGAGCTTACTTTAAAACAATCCTCAGAACACAGTAAACCCTGATTAAATTGGAGTCTGTGTTATTATATTATTTATTATTATTATTATTAAAATGATATTAGGTTGATGCCAGCAACATGTATTTATGCCTTACCTTGTAAATCTATTTTTCTCCCTTAGTAGTAAGTTCAAAAACTGTTTAATTGAATATGATATCCCTGAGAATTTATAGTATCTTATCTTGGGCTATAATTACTGAGAAAAGGTCTGTTATTGTCAACTGATATGGAAAATTTGAACTGGTCAAGTCTATTCTTTCAAATGGAGAGACTTTCTTACACTGAAGTAGATTACACATGAACTGTAATGATATCCAGAGACAAATACATGTGACAGAGTGTGTTGTATAACTAAGGACTTAGATTTAGACAGACATAGAGTGGATAATCAGAAAGAGTAAAATAATCTTTCCTGTTCTTTCTAGATTCTGAAGAGAATAATAGAGGAGCAACACTCTTTTTTATTTTCTATAGGTTTATGACAAAGTGTTGAAATTTAATATTGTTCACAAACTCAAAGCAGATTATAATATTACTCATTCCACACACAAATACAAATCTTGATCAGAAAAGATTTTCAGTCATCAGTATGCATGGAGGTCATAACATTTTCTTCCTACTGAGATGATATGACAGATATAAAGGAGCCTTTATCAGCCTTGTCTAATTATCCTCAAGAAAAATACAAATAGTTCTGTGAATAGGGAAGCCAACTTAGAAGTATCAGATTGGAATATTTCAGTATTTGATAGATGAATTTCTACAAATTACTAGTAGCTCTAAAGAAACAGATTTACTGAGATTCAGATATTTTGGTTCTGGATCTCTCTCTTGTAACAAATTCTGTCTTTTTATTTTAACTAACACTCAGAAAAGGTTCAAGTTGCTCCAGGTAAAGTGAGAATAAGATCATCTATTTCAGTTAATAACATATGGGAGCATAATCATATATAACAGAGAATTATATAACATAATTGTTTTCAACTTAACATCTAGTACAGTTTATCACACTTTTGATTTAACTAAAAAGTCCAGAACACATTAGCCTTGCCATGGTTTATAGTCTTCTCTTTTCATTAAAAGAAAGGACGGTTCCCTGATGGTGTAGCGGCTAGGCTTTGGTGCTCTCAATGCCGCAGCCTGGGTTTGATTCCCAGCCAGGGAACTACGCCCCCTCAACACAAAAAGAAATAGCCAAGATAATTTGAAAGTTAAGACTTTATAATTAAAATGTAACAGCATTCAACATTGCTCATTTTCTTGTGAATGACTAGGGCTCAATTAAAAATCACATAAAAATTGGAGAGTATCTATGACGTTCTCTGCATTATTACACGTATTTTGGAAATACATTAGACATACAGCAAAATAGGTGGTTGTTGGTGATGGGGCCTCTTTACTTATCTGAACTAATATTTTGAAAACATAAACATTTGAGGAAAGATTTATGTCTGGAAGGAAACTAAGAGATTCTGAACTGCAAATTACTTTGATTTCAGAATAATTTTATTTTTGTCTTCATGATATAAAATACATATTTTTTCCAAAATTTGCAAATTACTTGGTGTCATTTTTTACGTTGGCAAGCAAAAAACAAACAAACAAACAAACAAACAAAACACCTAAGCAGCACCTTTTGCTCAAAATAATAAAACACATAAAAAATCTCTAAGGATTTATTTGAAGTTCAATTGTAGAAGTACATATGGCCATTTAACAGGGTGTCAGTGTTAATCCAGGGGCAACAAGTCACATTCACAACCACATTGGGTTCTCTTTTTTAAACATTGACTGGGATATCTGGTTTTGTCACAGGAAAAGAGATAACTAAAATTCTTTGGGATGGGTGACCCTATACAATACAAATATGTCTAAAAATAAAGTAAGTTTTTGAAGCACAGCTTTCTTCTTGATTTACTTGCAAAAGAACTTGGTTGAATTTTCTACTGGTACTCTAAGCATGAATGCTGTCCCCTGACAAGATAAAGGCCCACAAGTAGTACTGGTGGGTAGGTTACAGTATCCCGCTTAACCTGTCACACAGCGTAGGTGCCACTGTTCTTCCCTGCTGTGCTTCCAAGTTATGTTTCATTTTAGTAAAGACAAAAGGATATTTCAATCACTGGGCCACAGTAGAAAGGTGGCTGTTTTTCTCCGTACTTTTCCTTCACTTACCATTTTATTACTCTTCCCTCCAAGTGAAGAAAGATAATGTATTCATTTCTTTTTCTTTTATCAATGGCGATAACAGCATGTCAGAGAAGTAATGACTTTTTTCCCCCTAAGGGTCCAAGTGTCACAAAGTATAAGTCAGTAAAACAAATAGAAAAAAGGAAAGAAAATATTTTCTCAAGTTTTCTCCTTCCAATTTTATTTTGAGAGAGTCCTTTATACATGCTTTATGTATATCAAACAAAAAAAATACAATAAATACAGTACTGATTCATATATACTAACTACTTCTTTTATAATCTCTATTTAATGTTATATAGTAAAAGCTGATTTTATTCTGTGGTATTACTGAAATAGTAATCAGAATAATTTGTTTTCTTTGGACATATGCCAACATTACATTCTTCCATTACAAAAAAGTTAGTGAATTCCTAAAAATCTCCAAAGAAGCCAATGATGTATATACTTGTAGTTATGGTTGTTAACAGTAATGACAATGATTTAGGGAACACATACAGTATTTTAATAATATATTGTGTTGAAAAGGAAATTGTAAAAACTTTGTAATGAGATAAAATGATCGGCAAGGGATTTATGGCCCTCAATAAACAGAGCCATAGACGGAGCAAAAGGTTTTAATGATTCATATAGATAGTAATGTCTCTCTACCCAACAGTGGACATCTAGCCATTCCAGTCAAAAGAACAATGGAATAGTGTGATAAAGATTACTTCATTTACAGAGTGTTGGAAACTTAAATACATTCTTTTAAATTTAAACTTTATTAATTTTAAAAAAAAACTCCTAAAACAGTCATTGTTTTTAAAGAAAAGTTTTTGCAAGTCATTTTCTGCAAAACAAAAGGTATATTGCCATATTTTACTCCCTTAAATTTTAGTTATTTTTCATAATAAGTCATAACTGATGAAAGGAAATATTTTATGGGCTGTCTGGTGATGTTAAAAAGTGTCCCTTAAGTCACTTCATATCATTGTGTGCATGCACAAATATATAATTATTAGTTAGGGCACACATAATTGCTGTTTTTGCATTGTTGAAATTTATTGTTTGATACTGGAATGCATTCTTAAATAAATGTGGTTATGTTATACATCATCTTAATGTGCATTTCTCACTTTGTTCTTTTGCTAATGACTTACTACTTGCTGTTTATTTTATATTTATTTTAAACCATGGAAATGATGTTAGACAAAAAGCAAATTAGAGCGATTTTCTTATTCGAGTTCAAAATAAGTTGTAAAGCAGGGAGACAACTCGCAATATCACCAATGCATTTGGCCCAGGAACTGCTAAGGAATATACAGTGTAGTGATGGTTCAAAAGTTTCACAAAAAAGAGGAGTGTCTTGAAGATGAGGAGCATAGTGGCCGGCCATCAGAAGTTGACAATGACCAGTTGAAAGTAATCATGGCAGCTGATTCTCTTACAAAAACACTAAAGGTTGCTGAAGAACTCAGTGCTGACCATTCTACAGTTATTTAGCATTTGAAGCAAATTGCAAATGCGAAAAGGCTTGATAAGTGGGTGCCTCATGAGCTGACCAGAAATTCTAAAAAATCTTTGTTTTGAAATGTTGTCTTCTCTTACTCTACGCAACAACAATGAACTATTTTTTGTTTGGATTGTGACGTGCAACGAAAAGTGGGTTTTATATGACAACCCGCGATGACCAGCCCAGTGGTTGGACCAAGAAGAAGCTCCAAAGGACTTCTCAAAGCCAAACTTGCATCAAAAAGGTCATGGTCACTGTTAGGTGGTCTGCTGCTAGTCTGATCCACTACAGCTTTCTGAATCCTGGCAAAACTATTATATCTGAGAAGTATGCTCAGCAAATCAATGAGATGTACTGAAAATGGCAATGCCTGCAGCTGGCATTGGTCACCAGAAAAGGTCCAATAATTCTCCACAACAGTGCCCGACCACACATCACACTACCAGTACCTCAAAAGTTGAATAAATTGGACTACGAAGCTTTGCCTCTATCTGCCATATTCACCTGACCTCTTGCCAACCAACTACCACTTCTTCAAGCATTTCAACAACGTTTTGCAGGGAAAATGCTTCCACAACCAGCAGGATGCAGAAAAGCTTCCCAAGAGTTTGTTGAATCCCAAAGCATGGATTTTTACACTACAGGCGTAAACAAACTTATTTCTCCTTGACAAAAATGTGTTTATTGTAATGGTTCCTATTTTGATTAATAAAGATGTATTTGAGCCTATATATAATGATTTAAAATTCACAGTCCACAACCGCAATTACTTTTGCACCAAACTAATGGAAAGTTTAATATCTAGAAAGTCTTACATTGTTATGATAATTTATTTTTCTTGAAGAACACATTGAATTTGTGGGGTATGTCGATGCTTTAGCTGTTGTCCGTATAATAGCGAGAAACCCATGCCACATGGTAAGACAAATAATACTGGGTGAAGATTTAGAGCACAGCATTGGAGATGGACTTCTTGGAATGTGAGCACTTGTTAACTATATGACAAATTACATTCTTTGCATTTCTTAGTTTCTTCAGTAGTAACTGTGGCTTTAAAAGGCTCCTTTATAGCATATTATCTATAGTAAAATCTCAATGAATGTTAGATATTTATATTATCAATGTAGTGTATATTTTGGGTATCAAATATTATTATCCTGGTTCTATGTCAATGAGTGCTATATTCTAAGATGTACTGGTGTATAGCAATTTATACAGAGTGGCTTACATATATAATAGCCGTTCAGATAACATGGAAATAATACCTTACCCTCTCAAGTGCCTTCTTAAACTATTAACCATTATTTATATCTTTAAAGATTTAAAGTACTGATAAGACACTTGAAAAAAGAAGGCAGCAAAAGGATTCAGGGAAGATAAAATAATTCGTTAGCTCAGCTAGTATGGTAGCTTTCCCACAGGATTTAAAATAGAGGAAGGGAGGTTATGGTTTTAAAAAAAATGTAGCCTTTTAAGGTTACTGTGAAGCTTCCGGGCTTGAGCAAGATCAACTCGAGGGACTGCTTTTAGTGAAGACCATCCTCAAAACTGAGAACAACAGCAGTAAATCTATTTTTATCATGTGGTGGTACAACAATATTTTACTTTCCATAAAATATTTTGAAAGACATTTGTAAATTAGTTCTGTTTTTACTGTTGGTTTTTTTTTAGCATTACGCAGGGGCTGATAATCACAGACTATTATGTGAGTTAGTTTTATCTACCAGACACTATTTTTGAGGTTTGATATTGAGGTTTTATATTGGTCTGATGTTCTAGTTTTTTTCCCCAAAATTAGTTATCTGAGATAAATAGTTAAATTTAAAGTGAACACACGTAGTCTGATGTAATGAAACAGGCATGAATAGAAATGTAATTTTGTCATGTACTGTTAAACCCTTCTAAGTAGAAACGTTGCTACTGAGAGAGAGAGGCTGAATTTGTGGCTGTAAAAATTGTTGAGAAAGAATCAATTTAAGAACAGTACGAACTTCTAGAAACACATTACTTCTAAATTAAAATAATGTTTGCATTGCCTAATAATTGATATCTTCACTGGAGAGGTAACCCTATTCTTATTATGCATAGAGCAGGCAGGGAGATTAGACAGGCAGTATTTCTATTTCCTTCATGTGACTTCTGGAATTAGCCCAAGGTTCACAAGTGAATGAAAATAAACTTTTAAATTAATACTGTAATTCTTTATTAGGCTTGTTAATAATTACTGTCTCTTCCAGTTTTGACAAGATGTATAATTTTTATTGGTCTAGTTGGCTAATAGACCTTTGCCTGTGGTGATGTTCTTGTCACACTCTCTTGCATGCTTCCTAGAAAATAACAATTAAAGTTAATAGAGTATTTATCATTATTTCAAAGCCATAACCTTTTTTATCCAATATACAGTTGCTAAGATCTAAATGCAGCATTTGCATTTAAATTAATCGTAGAAGAATTAGACCACAGTTTGTAAAGCTCAATAAAATAAGTATAGAGATATACCTAAATTAATAAAATAGCTAGTATATATTTAGTCCTCAGGTATTCCAAATATTATGCCAGTATTGCCTTGGCTCTACACTTTACAACAAAGAAATGTTTATCCCAATTTAAAAATTAAGAAATGGAGTTCAACAAAGTTATGCATACAAAGAATAATGTGAAATTGCCATTTTTTCTAATTCAGGCATATTTATAACATAACTAGTAAGTGACTGAGTCATGATTAGCACGTTCTGCCTTCACGATACTTTTCACTATGTCACTGTCTTACCTTGTACTGACAGTATTTCCAGTGAAGACAAAAATTGTTAACATGTTATTTAGATTTACTAGGAAAGCTAGATATAAAAAATATGAAGGGATTATTATGATTATAATTATTATCCAAGTATGACCTTTTTTAAGCAAACTTAAATTCAGCTTTTTAAAGGTTCAACTTTAAGCTGCCTGATCTATCTTTTGTATAAATTTGTTTCTCTAATGGTAATTGGTTTCAAGACATATACTTTAGAAAGGAAACACAGAAAGAAATACAGCATATATATTACCTGATTAAATTGAAGAGCACAGAAATTCTGACTCTAGCTTAGACGTAATTGTCCAGATATGAGACAATTAAATTATTCAGGTCTGAGAAATTTGGATGGAGGCAAACCTAGAAGAAATGAGGAAAAAAATTTTATGTGACTTTGGATAAGTAACAATTATTACATCAACAATTCTGAAGAAAATTAAGAATTAAGATAAACCACATAACTTCTAAAGTTTCACCTAACTTTAGACTTGATAATTCAATTCAGTTTCATGAGAATTTAATAATTAGCTACTTCAGGTCAGCTACAGTGGCCCAGTAATTGTGGAGCCATTTGAAACTGAAGACAAGGTTCCAATACACAAGGGTTTCAATTAATATGGTATCATGCAAAAGTGAGAACTGCTTTATATTAAAAAATATTTGGAATAAAGTGGTCATGCTGGTATATATAAATTAGGTAGCCAATTATCCTTGAATAGTTTAGGAGGTTTCCAGATTCTTTCTTGGCAGGGTATATAAACAGTTTTAGATGTCTTGTGAGTATTCAGAACACTGATAACAACAATGAGTAAACTAACTTAAAATGTATTGATTTTGTCATTACCATAGAATCATTCTATGTTCTCAGCATGCATCATTTAACTTAATTTTTACAGCATACCTACAAGTAGTTACTTTTAGTATGCCCGTTATATAGTAAAAGGAAAAAGTTACAGTAGCTCCAGTTCACAGCTCTAATTACTGGCAAAACAGGCACTTGAATTCGCAAGTGGCTTCAAATGCCAAGTTCCTGAGCTTCATGACTCATTGCCACTTTACCCTTTGCAAAAGTCATTTACATTTGTAAGGACATTCTCCATTTGTAGGGGTGTCTATCTGGCTGTACCAAGAGAGGGGGATGACCTTATCTCTAGAAACTCTTATTAATGTAGAAGACTGGGACTTAAATCTGCATTAACAACTTTTCCCTTATTTACTGTACTGTTCCTGATAACCTCTCATTACTAACTCCCCCCATCCTCAACATCTTTTGTCTTCAGCCGAAGATGGTATTTAAGGAGGTGGCTTTAGCCATTTCGGTGAGTTTCTCAGTTTTCCTGGGTCTCTCCCATGTATTAGGAAGTTATGTGTTATTAAACTTTGTTTTTCTTCCTATTAGTGTCTTTTATTACAGGGCAATCTGAGCTGAGAACCCAGGGTAGAAGTAAAATTATTTTTCTCCCCTACAGAGCAATAGGATTTACCATACAGAGCTGAGGTGTGTGGTAGGCAATGCCACTTATAAATACACTCTGTGATCACGTAATAATAAAATCACCTGCTGATGCATTTCTCAGAAAGTATCCCCGTCATTAAGTGCATGATATAGTGAAATTTTTGTGTTGTTCAGTAGTAATTGCATGTTTAACTTTTTAAGACAATGCCAGCCTGTTTTTTACGGTGGCTGTACCAGTTCACATTCTCCGCAGCAGGGTTGAGTAACAGGTTTTCTTGGCATCCTCTCCAGCATTTGGAGTCATCGTTACTTTTTTATTTTAGCCATTTTGATCAGTGTGCAGTGTTTCTGATGTGGTTTTAATTTCAGTTTTCCTAACGGCTAATGAAGTTGAACCACTTTTCATGTGCTTATATAAAATCAGTATATCTTCTTTGGTGAAATATTTTTTCATATCTTTTACCAGTTTTCCAATTGAATTGTTTAATATTTACTCTTGAGTTTTGTATTCTTTATATATTCAAAACACTAGGTAGTAATGTATATGTGATATGTAAATAATTTCTTCCGGTATGTACTTTGCCTTTTCATTCTCTTCCCGAGGAAAGGCCTCTTGCAGAATAAAATTCTGTTTATTTTGTGAGGTTCAATTTATCAATTTCTCCTGTGTTATCGTCTAGGAATTTTATATTTCAGCATTTCACATTTAGGTTGGTCAGTGATCCACTTTGAGTGGTGATCCACTTTGAGTTACTTTCTGTGAAAGGCTTAAGGTTTTGTCAAGACTGCTATTTTGTCTGGATGTCAGTTGTTTCAGCACCATTTGTTGAAAAGACTCTCCTTTCACTATTTAATTGCTTTTGCTCCTCTGTCTAAGATCAGTTGACTCTATTTGTGTGAGTTTTCCATTGATCTATTTGTCTTTTCTTTCACCAGTACTACACTGTCTTCATTACTGTACCTCATATTAAATCTTAAAATTGGACATTGCTAGTCCTCAGGCTCTATTCTTCTCCTTCAATATTGTGTCAGCTATCATGCTCTTTTGCCTCTCCATACAAACTTTAGAATCATCTTGTCGATATCCACAAAATAACCTGCTGGCATTTTCTTTGGGATTACACTGAATATATAAATTAATTTAGAAAGAATTGACATCTTGATGATATTGAGTATTTCTGTCTGTGAATGTGGTAGCTAGCTCTTCATTTATTTCAATCTTGATTTATCAGAGTTTTTTCTTCATATAGATCTTATACTAAGTTTTTCTAAATGCTTTAGTGTAATGTTTTTACAACATTTACAATCCATTTTGAGTTAAATTTTAATAAGGTGTGAGACTTAGGTCAAGGTTTTTTGCTTGCTTATTTGTTTGACAGAGGGTACCTAATAGTTTCAGCACTGTGCCCTGAAAAGGCTCCCACTCTTCATTTTTCTATGTGTCTATCCCTCATTGATAACCACACTCTATTAATTACTGTATGTTGACTTATTACTAAGTGGAGTGATCCTTCCCACTATATATTTTTTAAAGGATGCATTACCTATTATAGTTTTTATATCCTTCCATATAAATTTTAGAGTAAGCTTTTCTGTATCTATAAAATACCTTACTGGTATCTGAATCTGAATTACTTTGAATCTGTATAACAATTTGGTATTGATACTATAGAATCTGGAGACTCTCTGCCACTTGGTGGAAAGTCAGAAGACCTCAGGCCAGATTCATCTCCTTCCCTTGTTTGAAAGACCTAGAGACATGTGAACTAGGTTGATTTCTGCCACTAAGTAGAGGTTGATCTCTAGGTAGAGATGCCTAGTTTTGATATTACTCTCCTGCTGAGTATTCTGTGTCTGACTGACCTCTGTGTTGCCTTTCGCTACTGAGTGGTGGGTCAGGAAACTCAAGGTCTGTTGGTGCTGCTTGTGTAGGCAGAGCAGCTTGCTTGCTGTTACCTCTTGTGGGACATAGATTGGCCTATCAGAGCTCTGCTGTTGGTTTTTTGGATAAGTTGGGTCACTGCAGACAGAAGTTTTGGAACTGGAAAAGCAGATGGTTTTGTTTCCCAAGTTCTGCTGATAATGTTGCTGCAGACGTGTTGGACCTACTGGTTCTCACTCAGGTTGGGTCTCCTTCGTACGTCCCAGGCTAAGATTCAGTTTCCTGGTTCCCCAGCCAGGGAAAACAGAACACTCTCCTTTTTACTGTTTTCTCCCCCACCCACTCTCTCTCTGTCTCTCTGTCTCTCTCTCTCTCACTCTCTGTCTTTCTCTTTGTGTCTGTGTCTGTGTCTGTGTCTGTGTCTATGTCTGTTGGCATTTTGGGGTTGCATAGCATTCTGCCACCCAATCTGGAAATGACACACATGTTGTTCTTTAAGTCTTGATGTCCCTAGCTAGTTGACTTCCTTTCAATTTTCAAAGTCCTTTTATGGTTGTATTGGCTTATTTCCACTGTACTAATTTATATTGAGGGAAAGAAAAGGGAAAAGTGAATCTAAAAGAATCATCTTCTTTTAAACCCAAAAGTTATAAACTAACTTTAATATGCTCTAAGTGATAAAGGATTATTTTCCAAAGGAATTGGCTTCTGGATTGAGCATCATAAGGAAAACTATTCAGGAGGTTTTCATGAATCGTCATTTTAGATACTCCCCTGATTATAGAAGACACTGGGGAAAGCACGTCATACAGGAATGGATACTGAAGATGAGCTTCGAAGTGTTTATCTTTTTTTTCTACTTAAAGTTGCAGAATTTTGTCAAAGGATAAAATCATTATGGATGAAAATTTGAGAAACAATATAGAAATTTTAAAAAGTGAGAGAAGCCTTGTTAACTGTGATTATTTCAAATTTAACCAAAATTGAACAAACATAGGTAAACATTGATGGCAGATGGGCACAGAGATGGAAAAAAAATGATTTCCAAGATAAGGAATTCAACCATTCTATGGCAACCACTGAAATTCTGAGATGGGGAATTAAATAATTTGATTTTTTCTTTGCTACAAATGTGATAATTGTATCATCCAGGAAACCAGTGGGCTGTCTGGTACAAAACAAAAAAATCAATTAATATTTGTTGGTGATGTACAGATGTTATGGAAGAAGTACAGAATATATATAGAGAATTCTGAGATTGCAATTCAGAATGTCACCATAATCAATATATACTACAATGTTCCTTTATCTTAAAAAAGCTTGCTGTAGTTATATTTCTACCTGTAATTAAACATAGCTTTAAAAAGTCTTGATACTTAGTAGCATTTAAGGCTGGAGGAAGAATGTATTTATTTAGAAGGCGTTATAAGCATTGACCCTGGTAACATTTTTAGTTACATTTGTTGTCATTTTTGTTCTGGATTTGCATGCTATCTTTCATCTTTTCTTAGAGGCTTTTTCCTTGAATTATGAGCCAATTCTGTTGTACCGGATATATTCTTTATTTCATTCAGTTTCACTTCTTTGTGTCTTTCATGCAGACATCATGGATATTAGTAAAGAAATACAACAGAAAAAATCCTCCTTTGACATATTCAAAGTCTTCTGAAGGACAGTGAAAATTCCAACTTTAAAGAATATAAAAATAGGATGAAAACATACAGAAAAAAAATCTAATAAAACTTTTGTCAACAGATTCAATAAAAAAGTCTTCTTTATAATGCATGTTGAATTAATCCAACTAAAATGAGATTCCTTCTGACTAATTTAAAAGCAAATAGTAGTGATCAATAAGCTATATACTGTATAATTTGAAATAATTATACTCTTTTCATTTCTCAAATAAACAGGTACTTTCTTTTCTCTAAATACGAATACATTGTTTTATGATCCTCTTTTTAAAGTAATTTTATTACATTATGCATATGCTAGATAACAACTAATTTTGGATGTTTTAACAACTAATTTTGGATGTTTTTCTTCTAAAATCCATCTAATGTTATCTTATACTTATTAAGTTTTTTATTTTTAACAATGTTACATACAGTATGCACAAGGTGGTATATACACAAATACAGTATATATCTAAATAAATTATTGACATATTATCTAATCTAAGCTGTCTATGTGGCCAGTGCCCTCTGATCTTCTGACCCTCCTGTTGTATACTAGTGTTCTGTGGAGTCACCAATAACAGAAATGAATCCCATCAATCTTTCCAGCCAGAGGTATAAAGGGCTCACTAAATCTGAGACCATTCACTTCTAGCAAAGTCAAGATTACCTCTCCATGTCCAGTTGATATGCCATTGATTTAATTATTGTAGACATTGCAAATAAAATCAGCTTTTGCTGCTAAAGATAGGCAAAGACATATGAAGGGCTGCACACCCCCATTATAAGTCTAAACCACAAAGGCTAATCATTACACCAGAACATAATGCACTGACTGAAGTTATATTATAGTCACCCATTCATTTCCCTAATACATTCTAACTCATTTTGATTCAGATGTAAGCTCTTCATTAATCAATTTTTACATTTTTTAATCTTCTATTTTTTTAAGCCTTGTGCAACTAGTTACTATGATAAATTAGAACATTATACAGTTAGATTCCTTATATGTTTACTTTCAGTATCAAGACTAAGTTTTTGCTTTGTTTTTCATTTGGATTAGCTAGACTCTGCTAGACTGTATTATTATACTGTGTGATGCATTTGATAACATTTTGTGCAAGCATCAATTATCAAACTAATTTGTTTGTTTTGAATTTGGTTTTCAAACAATAGAATTTCAATGTGTAGATCATAAATCGATATTATTTGATTTTAGATGCTTATAATACCTTTATGATTAATTCTTTAATACCTTTGATATTAATTATATCAAAGCAGACTTGTTGAAAAATGCAATTAAGATAAATATACTGTAGGAAGAGAAACTAACCAAGGCAATTTCTAAATAAGGCAATTTCTGTCTTTGAATGAAATGTGTAATACCAGAAATCTCCATAGCATTTCCACAATAAAAATAAACAAATTTATAGCCAATTATTTACTATAACTCTTGACCAAGGGTCTAAACCAAATGGAAGTGAGAGGGAATATTTTATCCTTTGCTAAAAGTAACCTCTTTAGCCATTGTTTCCTAAAACCAAGATAGAATATATTTTACCATGATATGTTATTAAAATCATTGTAAACTAATTAACTATCATTTGAGGATTTGGGGGATCAAGTGTAAATTTAGCAAATATGGAAATGACTACCTACAAATTATTAATAGAAACAAAATTATACTAAGTTAAATTTCAATGCATATTTTAACAGATAATTATTTATTGCCTTATAATAAATTATCTCAAAACTTTGTGGCTTAAAACAACATGCATTTATTATCTCACAGATTCTGTGGGTCAGTAAACTGAGTACAATTTAGTTAAATGCTTCTGACTTCATGTCTCTCACAAGGTTGCAGTCAAGGTACACTCACAAAGCAGGGCTGCAGTCATCTTAAGGCATGGCTGGGCAAGTACCACTTCCAAACTCAATCGCAGGGCTGTTAGCTTGCGTCAGGCTCTTATTTGCAATTAGCAGGAAATACAGTTTTTTTACATGTGTGTTTACTCCCAACATTGTTGCTCAATTCAATGAAAACATGAACCAAAAGACAGACAGAAAGAGAAAGGAGAGAGAGAGAGAGAGAGAGAGAGAAGGCAAGCAAGATGAAAGTTGCAGTAATTTTGTAATCTAATCTCAAAGGTGACATTTGTTCACCTTTGCCATATTCTGTTTCTTAGGGGGTAGAGATTGAACAAGGTTGTAAATACCAGGAGGCAGAGGCTTTTGGGAGCCGTTTTAGATGCTGTCTACCATTTATTTATAATATTTATGTATGTGTAATTGCCCATCATTAAAAATCATTGAACAGTTTCTCCCTAAAGCTGCATGGATTTAGTTGTTTTATATATGAGCGTAACTTCTATGGATGCATATGCTTTCATTTTGTAGTAAAAAATGATGTGGACAAAATTATCACCTAATAAATGTTAGCTAAAGTTAGACTAATGTAGTCTCAGTTTATATGCAAGCTGGTTCAAATCGTTTTTAGAAATTTACCTAACAGGCAAAGTGGTGTCCTATTTTTCTGAATGCTTTACCAAGTAACTAGATTTTCAGTAGTCAACTAGGGAAAAGCTAACACAGCAAGTAATCTCTGCCTGTGATTTATCTCTAATAAATAGATTCCAAACACACTTGAGAAATCTTTGAAAAGTTTCTAATGTGATGTTTTGCCACTTATGTTGCTACTTATGTTTTCTTATGGGCTAAAAAAAAGAGTCAGTACTGCCAACAATGCATATTTAAATGTGTCTGTTAACTCACTAAAATGAGGAGCATCCACACTGATACATTAAACATTGGAATTACATTGGAATTACATCAGTAGTGCTGAAGAGTATCTTTTCTGGATGTTCTTCTACAGGTTTGTCCTGAGTGCTGCCCACACTACAAAACAAAGCACTAAAAATTGATATTAACTAAGTAGAATTAAATACTATCCGAAGATCAATGCATACCTTCCAAATCAAGCTTGTCCAACCCACAGCTCCGCGGGCTGCATGTGGCCCAAGACGGCTTTGAATGCAGCGCAACACAGATTTGTGAACTTTCTTAAATCATTATGAGATTGTTTTTGCGCCCCTTTTTAAAAGCTCATCAGCTATTGTTAATATTAGTGTATTTTATGTGTGGTGCAAGACAACTCTTCTTCCACTGTGGCCCAGGGAAGCCAAAAGATTGGACAGCCCTATAAATGATATTAAAACTCCACAGAACCTCAAAAGTAAAAATTGAAGAAATAATATTCTCCCTTCAATTGAGGGGCATAGACATTTTGTGAAGATGACAGGCTACACTCATGATCATGACTCCTCCCTTTTATAACTTCCTCTCTTGAATAATAACTGTAAAAACTTGGTGGCAGATCCTGGATGATGCAGTTAATGTAAATCTTCAGGTGTGAGAGCAGTTGACTAATTTAAGAGTCGTACACAAGCTACTATTCATCTGGCAAAGTGAAATATTTTCAGACTTGTAGGGATCACAGTTGGTAACAGTGATGAAACTTATTTAAGGAAATGCTTAGAGTCCATTTAACAATGTGCCAGGTGAATTAAGAAAAATAAGCCATAATTCAGTTATAAAATAATAACACAAAATAGACTCAACACTCAACCTTGAACTATATGAGTGTGGTGATGGTAATGTAACTGAAAGTTAATAATATAAATATTTAGTAAAGTTTTATAATAATAAAAGTTATATAAAATAAAAGGGAATATTAACCTGGATTTAATATTACTCATGGAGATCAAACAAAGCTAGAATTAGTTTGGGGAGAGGAGAGAATAAATTCTGAATATTTGAAGAGTAAACAAGCAAATAATCCTCTATTTATAGAAGCATGGAACATGATAAGAAGAAAATCATAAATCTGACTCAAAAGTTATCAATAAATAGCAACATTTAAACTAATACTTGAATTGTTACTAACAATGATAAAAAATAGTATAGTACAATAGTATCAACATTGAGAGAAAAATCAATTACAACTTACATCTGTCATTAATTTTTTACCATTCAGTGAGTAAGGGCCTTTTTTTACCATCCAAATAAATGTGCAAGTATGAAACACAAATAAACGCTTATTAAAGAAAGTGGTGAAATACATATTTCTGGAAGAAGATCTGAAATCCTATAAAAATGATACTATAAGTAGGTTTGGCATACAAGTAAAAACAGAACAAGAAAAGTGTAAAACAAAATTGATTCCTTAAAATAAAAATACATTTTTAAAAATTTGAATGATTAGTGATCTATAAAAGTAACAATGACCAAAAAAAAGCATCTAAATCAAAAAGAGAAGGTTGTAAATAAAATGCTTTAAGATCCTTATTGTACAGTAAGTGAGTAAATATCTTTAAGTTTAGGATTTGATAATTTATGTATTTTAAAATTCTCATAAAGATCACTGAAGTGCTTGGCATCCAAACTAGTAAATAAAAGTAAAAATACAACGAGAAAAGAAAAATGATTTTATAGAGATAAAGTTTATGAAGATGAACAATAATAAAGTAAACAATATCTAAGAAAAAAACAAAACATTATCACAGACTGACCATGCAGCATACATAAGCCAAAGACTACACTCATGGTCCATAATAAATTTAAATAAGATATACATGGCAAAAAGTTTGAAATCTTGTAGAAATTGAAAAATATTTTATTAATAAAATATGTTAAAATGTGTAAAATATGTATTTTGATAAAAATACCACATTTCAAATTTTGTTGCAATTAGATGGAAATAGATTTTTGTTTCATTATTCATCTTATTTCATTTTTCTAAGTCAGGTTTGCTAAGATATTAGTAAGTAGTAAAACAATATACAGTTCTGAGTTTTAACAAATGCATACAATTTAACCGTGCCTAAAATCAAGGTATAAAATCTCCTGTATTCAACAGTTACCTACTGCTGTTGGACAGGTACTGCCAAAAAAATGCATTAAAACAGAAAATACTGTTTGTCCCTCCTCCTAACTTCCAATACTCCAATATTACCTCCTTTTGACAGAACTAACCAGAAACCAAATGGTAAGAGTCTGTGGAGGAAGATTATGAGGGTCTTAGTTTTTATATAACATATAGCATTAAATAACAGAGTGGAAGTGGGGTCTCTGAGTTCCCAAACATAAGAAATATCTGTTCAAACATGAGATAAAGGATTGGAAAGTAGGTGTTTTTATAAGAGTTTCACCAAACTACATTTTAACTGTACATCTTTTCGTTTGCCATTATTATAGAAATTAAGACACTTGATACCATTACTTTTTAAAAGACATAATTTGATTTCTGGCCTGTTATTATATTATTTCTGAGAAATGATGTAATTATGAGAGCTACTGCAATGTAATTTTATTTGAAAATTGTTTACATTTGATGGGAAATTAGGAAATGCTTACGTTGTATGGAATGCTACTCTATAATCTATAAAATCGAGCTCTGCGTGATACTGTGCAATAGAATCTATAAAAACATGCTTTTAACTCTAATGCTTTAGACTATTACTACCTAAGAAAAATGAAATAACATTTACAGTAAAAAAAGTTTCTTTTTTAGGTTGTTGCAAAAAATTAAATTGTGTCATTCTTTGAATTATCGATAAAATAATTTTGGATATTGAATATTAATCTATTTATTTCTGCATTCCTAGAAGGGAAGTGCCAAAATACCAATTGAAACTGATCAATATAAATTTAAAAACCCCATAAATTTACTTTAACTTAATTAAATGGAAGAAATGTTCATGTAAATATATATTACATGAATACTGTTTTTAACAAATGTTAGTTACTTGGAGAGCATGAATACTTTGAAGAGCAGTGTCTCAGGAGTATATTAGCTTGGAGAATGTTTAATAATACTTCACTGTAGGGGACCCTCTTTAAAAATATGACTACAAATTGTAGATGACTTCACACCTATTGAGTTTTTTAATGCTTTTTTCATTGTTCAATCTACAGAACTTAAGACACAGCACAGTTAGGCTAAAAAGAGCCAGTAGGCTGTAGCATCATAAGACTGTCGTCATTAACCAGTAACATGGATAGCCAGAATTTCAGAGTACATGCTGGAGAGAAGAAAAAATTCTATAGTAGTCAATATGTGAAAATATTGAACATGAAGACTTTGCTTGGGATCATAAGGAAATATCAGTGACTTCAAGTGATTAGTAAAAAGGGCCAGGCAAAGAGGTACCAAAAATAAGTAGCACCCAAAATAGAAGCCCACGGAAGTCTTCACTGTAAGGGGTATTTTTCTATTGGATCCCTAGTTAAATACTATTTCATGTTCCTTAAGAGTAGGAAATACATATCTGTATCAGAAGTCATTGTGTTTTCAGTATATGTAATTGATAAAAGTATTTGTATTCACAATTCTCACAAGTGCTTTTATTAACTACAATCCCAAATGAAAAAGTCATCCAGTTTCCTTATACATGTAGATGTGCATTGGCGCTGACATTTGTCTTAACTTGAGCTTATTTCTATATTAATGAGTCCAACATATAAATAAATATTTAATTTAATTTTTATAAGGATCTACATTTTGTAGGGATTCGTGGCAAATTATTAAAACAAAAATAGTTTTACTCTCAAAAGCCTTATTGATAATGCTTAAGTATCTGCTTGGTTTTTTATCAACAGTGTTTTCTTACTATAAAAATTATGTGGTAAAAAGGCAACATGTGCTAGCAGAAGAGAGATCACAAATGATTTTAAATTAGAATCACGGTCAAATACAACTGTCCTAACCATATCCACATCCTTGAGCAAGTTCAAGATGGTTTGTATCCCAGACCCAACCAGAACTAGGTATAACATATAAGTGAAAAATTAACCTTTATTTTTCTGAGCTACTCAGAGACCAGGTGTGGTTTGTTACCTTAGCTTAACCTTACCTATCTGGGCGATTAAATACAGTAATATATCCTTTGTGAAAAATAGATGAAAATACCTTTTTTTATATATGAAATTTATTGGAGAGATGGGGTAAAAAATACTAGGAAATGTCTTCTCCCATTCAGTTGGTTGCCTCTCTTTTGTTGATGGTTTCTTTTGCTGTACAGAAGCTTTTTAGTTTGATTGTAGTCCCATTTGTTTATTTTTGCTTTTACTTCCCTTGTCTTTAAGGTCAAATTCATAAAATCCTCCCTGAAGCCAAGCTCCATAAGTTTAGTACCTATGCTTTCTTCTATGCAATTTATTGTTTCAGGTCTTATGCTTAGGTCTTTGATCTATTTTGAGTTGATTTGGTATATGATGAGACATAACAGTCTAGCTTCATTCTTTTGCATGTGGCTTTCTAATTTTTAATTTCTAAAAATTAAAAATAACTGTTTAAAAGTAACAGTGCAGTTTCATTTATGGGTTTATATAAAACCACATATGTATAATATGTGATTTATTAGTTTTTTGCAAAACTAATTACGATTTAAGTAATTGAAAAATATAAAAGAAAGTTTGACTTTAAGATATATATATGCATACACACTGACATCAACCCGTTTAACTTTGACAAAAATCAAGCTTTTTGAATGGAAAATAAAAAGACATATTATAAAAATATGTAATCAAGTCATCAAAATTACCCCTCCATGACTCATTTTGGACATTTCTCTTTCACCACAGTGCTCTGGCCAGAAGTAGCCCAGAATCCTTCTGTACATAGGGCTCCGGGTAACAATTGACAGGTTTCAGCCTTCTGCATTAAAGCAGTATTGCCTCAACTGCCTCAGTGGTCTGAAGCAAGCTTATATGAGTGTCAGAAGATGAGCTGAGGAAAATTTAATTTCATATCTCTGATCTATTATATTTATTAATCTTATTCAACCTTATTAAAAAATGGTATACCTAATCTTGGAAGAGAAATTTCTTTTCCCTATGCTTTGTTGTTCATGAATTGTTTCAGGTCTTTAGTGTTGCTCTGACTTAAAGATATAAAAGTTAATTATTCTGCATTAACTATGTGCTTACTTATGGCCATTAGCTAAGAAAACATTGCAAATACTCAGTGGGATTTCCATATTTAAGTGGAGACCTGTACCACTTTCTCTCCCCTGATCATTTTATTTATGTGCTTTGGCATATCCTCCTTTTCTCTTCTAATATGCCAATTTATTTTGTAGCCATTCTACAACTTAGTATATGTTCATTATAGCACTTGATTAAAAGTTCACAATCCACCTTAGTCCCACTGAGACTTATAGAATCATGCAGTGTTCTACATCATTAGAGTTTAGGTCACAATCTCAAATTTTTATGACTTAAGGTAAAACTCCAAGCTGTGAAAACCTGATGTGAGCCAGATAGTAAAAATTGAACTAGCAATATAACAAGGAACATTAAAAGCATTAATGAACAAACATAACCATAGAAACTTTTAGGAACCAGAAGTAGATGTCAATAAAATAAAATGAAAAACAGTTAAAGCTAAAGACAAATGATTTCCAGTGGAGCTAGAATAAGTACCAGTCAACTTCTCTAGAAATATTATTTTAGAACTGTTTAGACCTAATTATAACCTCATGACAATAAAGAAACACTCTCCTTTAGTGACTCTTAGCCTCAGTGTTTTTTGTGTTGTTTGTTTAAGTATCAATTTATTTCATTTTTGCGTATTCAATTCAGAATTATGAATGAAATTAACAGATCTAAAATAATGCAGTGTAATGCAACTCAATTGTTTTAGAACATTAAGTACATTAAAATTAGTTTAAAAACTATCACAATTAATAAAAATTTAGTTCAGTATACAAGGAGTACATATGGGATCATGCATATTAACAGTGAAATTTTTGCAATTCACACATTTTTAAGTGCAGACAAAAAAATGTCCTATTTTGTGTATTTATCCTCTGCTGTGTTACTGACGTGAGAGAGTAGGATTTTCTATTGCTTCATTAGACAGTCAATTTCTCTTGCCTGCAATAATGACATATACACACACGCGCATACACACACAGTTTATTTTTTATTTGCACACTAAGGATCTGATATATCTTTCAATTAAGGTAGATCTGTCACCCTCTAGGCATTCTAAGGTAAGATATTAATAAAAGAGGAAACTGCAGGTTATATGAGAAATCTCAGTACCATTTTCTAAACTTTTCTGTAACTCTAAAGCTATTCTAAAATGGAAATTTTATTTAAAATAAAAACTACCTTTAGCTCCATTGTAAAGAAAATATAGTCATCCCAGGAATGTGGATATACATTTTTCTATTGAAAATATTTTAGAAAAAAATGATTAAAGCATTAATAATGGAGTAGAAAGAATAACCACATAAGATTGAAAGACCTATGATACACATTTGAAATAAGAGAATTATTATGTATGGAGGAATTCCCGATATGTTCGTTGGAAGGAGTCAGTACAGTGAGTGAAATTACACTAATTGTCCTATTCTTTATGTCATTTTTCTAATTGTTGTACTTTCAAATAAGTTGTGAGTGGAACTGATAGGTACACTAAGGGTTCTCAAAGCTAGTTTTCTATTCCAATATATTTTTATTTGTAAGTAGAATTTAGTAAATTATTACAATTGCCTAAAACTTTAATCTCTAGAATGTGAAACAAAAAATTAGAGTGCATCCCTTTCTACCACACTCCAAAAGCTATTCAGAAAAATGAGGCATTTGATATGTATGAATATTGTAGTTCATAAAATGGAATCTGGATATTTTCAGCAAAATATGTTTTCAAAGGACTTTGAAGTCCTCTAAAAGTGGCTAAAGCCTATGAGCGATATGCTTATAAAACCATTTTGATTAAATAAATATGAATTAAAAATGTCTTTTGTAACCCAGAATATTAATATATATTTTAAAACTAGGTAAATGGATGAAAGGACAGAGAAAAATGCATCTTCTTGAATTGATTCCAATAATATAAATGCCAAAAGCTTTTTGGAAATTAATTTGCAATTCATAGACAGTAACTTAAATATCTTTTGTCAGTCAGAAAATAGCCAATAAAACATACTAGCTATTTAAAATAATAGATTTAAAATAGAAAACATGTTTATAGAGGTAAGAAGGCTAAAAGCTAAAGCAAAAACCAATACTGCACGGCCAGAGAACCTAAGTGGAGAAGGCGTTACCACCCTCAAGACAGGAGAACAAAAGAGAAGAGGTTGGGTTTCCAAAAATTGGGAGATTAAATAAGGGGTTTGTTGCAGTTATAATTCAGATGTTTGAAGACTGGGTTACATAAATATTCTGGTACCTCAGGATGTCGGAGGAATACTATGAAACACTGTTGCTTAGATGTCTCCAGAAGGTATATTTGTAAAGCATTTCAATTGAACTGTTTCAAGAATTGCCCAAAAAATCTATGTCAACTGGTTGATGCTGGGGTGAACTTCCAATGCTGGGTAATGCCAGCAAGAATGTTAATAAAAGGAAAGATGTCATTTTCTTTTCCTTCTACTTCCAATTTCCCTGTAATGACTCCCATTGGAAAAATTCAATAAGAATCAAACTGACAAAGATATATCGTTGATGTATAATAATTTGCTGACTTCCAAATTTTACAGCACAGAGTTTAAAAAGTAGATTTGGAATTGAAAGACAATAATTATAAATAGATTCATATCTAAAAATCTATTATAATGACATAAATAGAGATGCAAAATGTACTTTTATTTATTGTCGTTATAATTAATGGAAACATCACAAATGTTCATTCACCATAGCATTCATAAATGGACACAACAAAAAACATAACAGTAACATAAAAACAAGTCTCCATACACTCAGGGTTTTTTGTTTACATAGTTTTCTCTGCTGTTTCTTCTGTGCCGTCATCATCCCTTCTACAGATCTTCCAGAATTGACCCTTGTGAAGGGAACCAGAAACTTGTGCTGAGTCTTAGAAATAAGAAATTCCAAATAATTGGAGAAAACATATTACTTAGAATTAGATTGTGGAACAGATAACATGTGGAAAAGTCAAGTATGACTGGAGGACAGAACATTTGAAAGATCTGCTAAGAGTGCCAACTGACTTAGCAATCAATATTTATTTATTTTTATGTTAAGCACTTGATTATGGGACAAACATGAAAGTGTAATTTATTTTGGATATTTATGGGGCTTTGGAAGAGATAAGAAGTTTTGGCTTGTGAAGCAATCAAGCAGAGGCAAAGGGAAACATGACCAGGGCAGGAGGAAAAGAACCAGTTCAGAACACAATCTCTGGCCACTCCGATGTTAAGGAGGAGAAGATGAAGCCAAAGAGTATGTTCACGGAACATAAAAGATTGAGAACATTTTAAAATATACTGCTATGTTGCTGTGGTTGAAACTCAAATGAAGAACTACTAGTATACTAAATCCCATTCAAATTACTAATAGTCTTAATTACATCACCAGATTTGGAAATTATGAAAACACTAATATAACAAACTATTATTATCAAATTAAAAAATGTAATTGAATAGCTAATCATGTAGGTTTATTTATCTAAAACTGTTAACACATTTCAGTACATAATGAAGGTTTCCAGGACATGCTATTCAATGTAGAGTGATGTTTCAAGGCCTTAAAAATGTACTCAGTTTGAAAATATGAGTAACTACTGTGCATTTCGCTATAAAATACTCTTAGATTTTACTAATTAGCAAGTATTTGGACAGGCATTATGTTATCAAGTGTTTTGGGACACCTTTTGCTTCATGCTTCAGATAGTCTGTTTAGCGTGATGAATTTAAATAGTAACCTTAACTTGCATATTTTTTATTCCCTTTGAAGTACATCTCATAAGTTCAAAGCAGTGGGTGTATTGTAAAATCTAATTAGTTTCAAGCTTCCTGTCACTTTTGTTTTTCTACTAGCAGTGAGAAAACACGTCACATATAGGTAATGCCTCTCTCTAAGTTTTCTAAAGAACATTACAAAGCTCCTAGTATTTAAGCTGGAAAAATTTAGAAGTACATTGACTCAAGTCATTAGGGGAACATTTAGTGCAGTAGAGCAGTAATTCACTGAATTTCAGGCACTGCTGGCTTAATGCAGTTAGTACAATGTAATTTACACTCAGGGAGTAGTTTATATACCTGGAAGGATTTAACCATTGCCTACTTAATTGACATGATTTTTTAAAGAGAGATGGAGCACCCTAATATTTACACACAAAGAAAATTGGGATTAAATTTCCTCTTCAAAGTCGGAGAAAAAAATTAATTACTCAAATAAGACTTGAAATTTTGTTTTTATTCTCAATGTTCTACTTAGAAAATATCATTATTTTGATGTCAACCTATTGAGGATAATTCTGGACTTTGTTTAGATTGTGCTTTCAAAAGACACAGGTTAATATGCATATAATATAAATCCTAAAGTTATACAGCGCACTTATCATTTATATAAGAAACAAATTATAAAATTAGCAGGCTATGCAAATATCAAAATCAAATTACCCTTGAACAATTTTTCTGGAAGGTGCCACTAAAGACACACATGTATTTCCCCTCAGGAATCCAACATGATGAGTTTTGATATTAGAACATATCCTTTTCGCCTTGAATACTATGTGAAAAACAGCTTAATTTTAGGAACTGTGAAAAATGTATAGCATCAAACACTAGAGTAGTGCTTACTGTGTTACGTTCCCACTTTGAGGATTGGGGGAATGAGAGTCAACTGAGTGTAGAGAAGGGTTATTGCAAGGACACCATTGGAACTAAATTCCAATGTATAACAAGCACCTCCAAGAAAACGTGGGACATATTAAATGTTTCACCTTTTTTGGTGAGGTACCAAATTTTGCCATTAAAGTAACAGAGAAAACATTTGAGGTTTTACATGTTCTTAAAGTCTGAGTGTGGGTTACAGTGACAGTATAAAATACCTAGGAGCCACAGACACACATGGAATCCAGACTCCCTTATCAGCTATTTCCACAGGTTTTGACCATGAACTCACAAATCAGGTTAAGAAAAAGGCATCCTTAACTAAAAGAGTCATCTCTTAGTGCTACAGTGAAACAAAACCTGTCTGCTCCTCAGGTTCCTGTTTGAATCCCTGACAAAGTTTCACTGCTGATGAAGCAGGGGAGAAAGCAATATCCATCTGCCCCTGGAAGAGAGGTAGGAAAGACCACTGCCCCACCACAAGTCTTTCAGTAAATAAAAGGCAGGTAGGACACTTAACACTGTGTGAGGGACAGCAACCCATATCACGAGGCAAAGGATTACTGGGAAGATAGGCAAAAAAAATTCACCTGGGTCAGTGGGAGAGGCAAAGACCCTGATCTGACCATAAATCAAAAGTCTGTTATCACAAGGATTGGCAGGACTCTCATCCTAAAAAAAAATCCTCCATAGAAATTTGGCCAATTTAATGCCTCAGGATTCTGGAAGATTTACAGTACTCTGACAATTCCCCACCACAATGCCAGGCACACAGAGAGGTATGGTGAAGAGGTGAATCAAAAGATTAGGAACGTAAGAATAAATCTGCTGCTGTGGAAGAAACAAATGTATATAACAGCACAGAGAAAAACTCTCTGGCACTTCAGATCTAACATAAATCGTAAAGTAGCAGCAGAGATATCCAGGTGTTAGATGTATCAGGAAGATATTTTAACTGGTCTAATAATAATTAAGATGCTAACGAATCTCATGAAAAAGTTGTAACTAGGTATGGACAGACGGGACTTTTCAGGAAAACATTTGGAAGTATAAAAAGCTTAAACACAAATGCTAAATTATATATAATCTAAACATAAAACATATTTATAAAAGATGTTAACAAATAATTCTTTCAAGAAGTTTATCAATGAGCTTAAAACTTTATCAAAATCCTCAGAGTAAATAAAATAATAAATCATGGAGGTCAACAATGATTACACAAATTTGAAAAACAAAGATACAAAAAAGCATACAAAAGAGAACAAAAATTAAAGGAACTGTAGGGTAATATTATCTGTATTGTGCCAAGTAGAGAAGAAAAAAAAAGTATAGAAGAATCTCTTGAAGAAGTTACTAGTTTCCAAATACTGTAATACAAGACACAAATGCAAAGAAAAAGAGGGTCAGAGAACCCCAAGCAAAGAATATTATTTTAAAATTATGTTATACTATTGTCAAGCTGCTGAAAACCAAATAAAAGGAAATGAATATTATAGGAGTCAAAAGAAAAAAATAAAGAGAAACCTTACGTATAGAGAAACAGACCTAAGACTACAGCAGACTTTCCATATATTTCAGAAGCCAGAGGACAATGAAGAAGTTCTTTAAGATACTGAATTAAAAATTGTGAACCCAGAATTATATGAGGTTGGGCAATTAATTTTGTGAACTCATCCTAGAAAAAACGTTACATATCTCATTGCTGAATATCATTACGGTCACCTTCGAAGGACTCCCCTTGGGAAGCTATGCACCGACACCATCACCTAGTCCACCCTTCAAAGCAATTTTAGAACTCTTTTTCTAGATTGGCCATCAGAGCTGTTGTTGTACCCAAAATCTGATAATTAAGTTCGCAAACTTACTACCATGTACTTATGTTGGCAGCACTGCACAAACGACTTGGTAAGGTGTCAGACATCGGATACCACGACAGCTCTGATGGTCTTTCCAGATAAAAGAGTTCCAAAATTGCTTTGCTTTGTGGACTAGGTGCTGGCATGAGTGCATACATAGCTTCCCAAGGCGGGTACTTTGAAGGTGATTGTAGTGACGTTCAGCAATGAGGTATGAAGCCCTTTTCCAGGATGAATTTGCAAACTTAATAGTCAGACTTGGTATTCCTCTGCCTCAGGTTTGAAAAGCATCTCCTTTTACACACCCTTCTATTATGATAGCTTCTCAGTTACTACACACATTTAACAATAACAATCTTTGCTCCTCTTGCATTGAGTTAGCTTTCGTATATACTCTTTATCCTTTTACTTATTTTATTTCTTCATTTCTAATTAGACAGTCTAGTCTCTGACCAAAGCTTTAAATAATCTTATTGTCTCGACCTCCCCAGCAGTGGGTAATCTCACACTTTACCTAAAATGATCTCTGCTTCAATTATACCTGCTTATCAGAATCCAAAACCACCTCTTCTTTTCTGCTACACTCTAAAAATAACTGACTCTCCTAGTTCATTGTAAAATCACTTAGAATGTCATTCATCACATTCTCTTGTCTATTCATCAACTACTTTCAAATTCGCAACTTATTGTATTCTAGTTCCTTCTTTAGTACATTATTGAAATTCATTTTCTCAGGCCATTCATTTATTTCTTAATTATCTCTGCCTTGTCCATGTCTCAAGGCATAATAAAAAAAAGACAAATGGAATGTCATCATGAATATGGATCTACATAGTGGAGTACATAAAAGAATGAACAACCTTTTATTTTAAAAAATAACAGTCCATTTAAAATGGGTTATCAAATCAGAAACTACATGTTTTAAATTTTTATGAACTGAGTCTTAACTGTTGTTTACAATTGGATAAAAAAGTAATGGCAGTAAAGATTCAATGATTGTTATTTGATTGGAATCAGGATATTAAACTAAAAACAGAACAAAGAATAGTCAAATGTGTGAAATTTAATTAAGGGCTTAAATAACATAGTCATATGAATTGAAACAAATGATACTTAGAAATGGTTTGAGTTGGTGAAATTTTCCTTGGGGAAAGCTGTGTAAACAAAAGAACTAAGTGAATATGCAAGTCATTCCTATAAATTTGTTAATATATGGATTATCTATCAAGTATGTTAGCAAATGAAATCTCCCAAGAGAATACAAAATAAATAATATTAAGTATTAGTTATGGCGTCAGCAGTAAGAGTGGTTCCCAATTGTGTTTGTGTACCTTCAGAGGTGAAAAAGACCATCCATTATAGAAGTAGGAAAAACTTACTTGAATTTCTATTTTTTCTTCATAGAAATTAAAAAGAAAATAAGTCTATTTCATTAAATTATCTGCAAAACTCATTACATTTAAGTACATATTTATATGTACATATCAATTATGATTGATTGTATCACAGTATTTATAATTTATATATAAAAATAAATTTTTTTAATGAGTAATGGTTGTCAAAAATTGAAGCATAGCACAATTCCTATTTAGTATCTATTGCCCTTTCATCCTAAGTTTATTGGGACAGTATCAAAGGCAAGGGAAAATAAAATATAATATTTTATTGATAATCATATTTATAAAAAGTTACAGATGTATCAGTTACTGTTTTTCTCTTCATTTTTCTGTCTTTTCTTGGCTTTAGCATTTATAAATTTAGCAGACTTTGGTATACTCACAAGACAACACAAATGAAGAAAAATGCTAATATTCTAAAATTGACAGAGAGGGCAGACAAAATTAAATGGTTTATTAAAGGGATTTTCGACCACAACCAATTGCAGCCTCCATGTACCTATATAATAATGTGAGGTATAAAATAAAAATATTTTTTATTTAATTCACAAAAAGTTTAGTTTCCATTACTTGCAGCTAATTCTATTTCTGTATATAGTAAAAGAGTGATACAATAGACAGTACAAGGGAAGGATATATGCATTCAAAGGATATTTGATTTGACTCCAATTCTCCAATTTCTACACATTCCTATACAACATATGCACTAGTCCGTTGAACTATTTGCCTTTTTTACATTTAATATCTTCCTTAGGAGAGTAAATTTGTTCTTGACATTTTCTTTAAAGACACAGATGTTATTTATTTTGGATGATCACATTTTTATTGTTACTATTTATTATATTATGTCCTGATTTGTTTTTTTCTCCAGTAAGTGCCTAAAAGACAATTTATTTTTATTTGCATATAATGTTTAATAGGCTCAAGGTAGTTATAAGAAAATGTTAAATGAATAAAGGAATGACACTACCATAATTCTTATACGAGGGAGGGCTTGAGGTTAAATTTTTCTTAACTGTGAATGTGTTTAATTAAAAGGAATCATTAGAAAAGCATCTTGAAAAAGGGTGAGATCAAAGGCACAAAGAACAAGAAGAAAGTCGCCTGCTCAAGGGTTTTTATGTACTGTACTCTACCAGCTTTTGTTTAGCAAACAGTTACATAGCCATAGGTACTCTCCTCAGAGCTTACCACATGTTAATTCATTTAAGTCTCAGTAATATAATAAGAGTATTCATTGTGATGTATGTACTAATATTACCACTTTTCAGAGGCAAGGCAAAGAAATGGGGGTGGGATGTAATTTCAGATGTGGAACTTTATCAGCGTGAGTCCACCTACCACCAATACTGAATCAATATGTGAGTTACTTAGTGTTCTACTTGCATGATAAGGAAAACACAACATAGTGATATTTTGTGATGGGTCATTAAGAAATGTTTAAGGAACATCATAACTTTAAATGTTATAATAAAATATTAAAATTATCTGATTCCACCTTTAGAAATTAGAAAAATCATAGAAATTAAATGAATAAAAGTAAGAAGATATAATAAAAACATTAACAAGACAAAAATAGAAAATATCAATGAAACAATAAATTGTTTCAGAAATCTGGTAAACATTTAACTATATTATAAAAAAAAGATGATGCAAATTACTGATTTTTTTTTGTAATTTTGGCCACTTATGTAGAACTACTACTCGTGCCAAAAGCATAAATGTCAACTCTGTAGCTTGTTGCTGTGGTTACCATCAACAAGAATGTCACAGGAAGTGACAGGGCATAAAGCGATTCTGAGTGATGATATTCCTGTTGATAACAGATTGGCTCCCATGTATATTGCAGCAGCTTTGATCTCTGAAACTTCTCATTTCTAAAGAAAAAAAAATTGAGAATTCCACTACTCTGTGATCGGAAATTTCATTCTTTAACTCAACAATTGTCAAAATTATCTTCAGATGAATTAAATATGATGCTCACTCTATTTGTTGGATGATTTTTATGATATAAGTAAGACCCAAGATTAACTATCATGTAATCAGGAATCATAGCCGTTATTTATTTCTGAATATAATCTGTGGTATACAAATAGTTAAGTATTTATGAGTAGTGTGGTATTTTGAACCAAAACGACAGGGAGACAGAAGAGAAACATTTTCTGAGTATGCCACAGATTTTTTATACATCATAGTCTGGGTTTTCTTGTGCATGATGAGAACAACTCAGCATGATCCATTTGCAAATAAGCATCTCTTCATTGATTTTAGTGATGAATTTTAAAAGAAGATAAAGATTGTCACTTAAACTTATAGAAATCTATCAATTTTAGCAGCATAATCTTAATTTAAAAATTTTTAATGAATAAAAATGTTAAAATTAACTAGCTCTTTGAAATTCTAATATTAGATTCAGTTCTTCAGAGTCTGTTATGCTTGAACTATTTTTTTCATTTTTTAGCAATTAAAAAATTACATAAGCCCCAATTAAAATATGTTTCATTGCTAGGTTTTACTATATTTTACAGCTTTTATCAACTTTATATATTTATGATATTTATGAAAAGTTCAGAATATGAATGCTATAAAAATACAAAAGTCTAAAAACTTACAGTAAATATAATTATCAAGAGGATCAATATATCGATACTCTATAAACAGGAGAAATATGATTTAAAATCTAAAATCACTTTGGAGTACATAGAGCAACCTATACTAGTGAACAAGACAGTTTGTGTCCCCAGGAACTGACTGTTAATATAATAATTAACAAATATTACTCTGATTTGCAGATAACCTTTTACTCTAGTATGACCCTTAAAAATTAGGTGAAACTTGGGAATTGTGTGATTGCATTACCTAAATTATTTTTCCTTATTTAAGCCTTTATGCTTGCACTTAAACTTAGGTAAATACTTACCATGCACTGATGATCTTATCCTTTCTTTAAGAAGAGTAAACCCAAACTCTCATTAGGCATCACTCCTGAACAAACATGATATATGCACTTTTCCTGTAAGTTCTGTATTGTGTAGTTGAGCACCATACCTCAGGGGAAAAAAAAGTTGAAAAATAGAATACTGGTTAATATACAAGTAATAAAAGTATACCTAGCTTCTATAATTCTCATATCTGTGCTGACCATGATGCTGTAGTTGGCTTTTATTAAGTTTTTATCCACCTTTGTCACAGCCAGAACCTAAGATGGTCAGATTTCTTTTCTTGGAGAGGTGATCCAAAACCTTCATTTTAAAGGGTCTGAGTTCTCAGTGGGTCTTGATTTATTAGGTTGCTGTATATTCCCATTAAACTTGGCTATGGACATACTAAGAGTTTAATACCATAGGTTCTAAATATGTCCCATTCTGCTTGAATTCTGTAGCCAAAAACTAATGCAGTAAATCAGTTTTGTGGTCCAGTGGGTTAAATTTCATTCAATTCATGTCAGTTCAGGTCTCATAGTCATAGGGTATACCACAGTTATATATTCAGTCTCCATCAGGCCCCATTAGAAAGAAAAGAGCTGTCTTTCAAAAAGAATAGTTTTATCACTAGGAGAAGGCATTATTTTGCTGTAAAGTCCTCAGAATCTGTGCCCTAATTACTATAGTGGGGCTAACCAGAGATCTATAAAACATCACTTATTTGGGATTGGCAGTGTAAGTACCATCATCATACCTGCTGGTTTATGAGGCCTAATTTTCAAGAGGCTTTCACTTGGGCTGAACCTTCTGTAGAACCTTATTTTTCTCTTGATTCCACTCAAAATTTTTTATCTTAATGAGTTAAATAATGAGTTGGCACAGGAATGTGGTTATGTGATTTATGTTGCCTCTAAAATCTGAAGAGACTCAACCTTTTGCCACTTTCTCAGTGTTTCTCACTTTAGAGGGATTTTCCCAACATGTTCAAAATTGTTGAACCTCTAGAAACTTTTTAGTAACATGACCAGATCTAGAATTATCATTAAGTCTATCTTATAGCTAGCACACATATTATAGGATACACCACCCCCAAATATAAACACGCATTGAATTATTATAGTCAGTGTTTATTAACAGTTTATTTTCAAAACTGAAAAGAATCTGCAGAAGTGAATATTTTTTTCTTTTTTGTTAATGCCTGTTTTCAAACTGATGAGCATTCTGCTCCAGGCACCACTGGCAATGCAAAGCAATGGAATCGCAAACATCAAGAATGATTTCATTTGGTGTTTGTGTGCATTCTCATTCAATGGCTGCTTTCAGTTTGCCAACTGTTGCTGATTTTGTACCATAAACTTTATCTTTTATTGTATCCCCATAAAAAAAAAAAGTCCAGTGCTGTGAAGTCTGGTGAATGTGGATGGTATTTTATGTTCACTAGACTTCACCCATTATTTCAAATTGGTTAAACATGAAAAGGAGAGGAAATTATGTATCAGCTGTTACAGTGTGTATACATTTTGGGGGGACACCCTGTATTTTACTAGAGTATCTGGTTAGTAGCTACTTTCTGCTTACCAGATCCCACCATTTGGGGTTACTGATAGTGACACAGCATGGTATTCTGTAAAATATTCAGATTATTGATTTCCCTTATAATTCTTTTATGATAGAGAGCTTGACAGCTGATGTTTCTCTGAAGACAGGAAGGACGTATTATTATTTCTGCCTGATGCAAGTTATTTGCTTCTCTTTATTTCTGTTAATTGCTTTGGAGAAAATAGCATTTTCATGACTTCCCAGGGAGTAAGTTGTGAGTTGACCTAGTTGAAGGACAACACATAAAATAGCAGCTGATTTAGAGTCATCATCTGCTTAAGTTTTCGATAACAAACAATCCGTATAGGTTTTTGTACCAGCCAAACACATTAGTTAAATGGGTATGTGAGAGGAACCACCACTCCTATATCTTTCATATCTTTTATATGGCCACTAGTTTCTCCAGTACTTCCAGGAATGAGGTTACTTATACTTAGCTATTTTGTTAAGAAGGGTAAGTATTTGGTATCTTCCACGTAACTCTTCCCTTTCTATCATAACACCTTAGTAATAAGGGAGCCAAATTGCAGCCATTCGCAACTTGCTCATTAGATTCATTCAAACTATATAATCTTATTGTGAGAATCACTGTATTACAGAACTGGGTCGAAGCTTTACTTATCACTTAGTTTGCATAAACATTCACTCAGACCAATGGAATCACATTTTATTTCAGAACTCAGTGATTAGAATCCATTCAATATTAGTATCTATATTATCTCTAAGACTTTTAGGTCACCAGAGTCGTTATTCTGATGGGAAGTTTACATTTCTTATGGGAAGTTTGTGAGAAAATTTACAATGTATATGAATAAAGGTATGATGGATATTCTTTAAGATTTGAGTCAGTTTCCTAATTCAAGCATCTATGCACCAAGCCAAGTTTTATATAAATAAATTACTTTAAAATAGTATTTTTTTAGACTACCACCTATGCCATTTTTAAAGGTGCTATACTCAATTAACAACTATAGATCATGGGATGCCACACAAATGATTACCATTCCCATGCTTCTGATTAATAGTCATTTCACCAAAGTTGTCAGTAATATTTAAACACAGTCACCTGAGCTCTACATTCCAGTATGCCATTATTACTGTTAGAGGCACCACATGTCAGTGGTGACATTTTCTATTATTATTCCCTATCTAAAGAGCTTTCTAAGAATGCTAGTACTCATATTACTAACACATTTTTCAATGATTGGAGAAAGGGGTACCCTTGGGGTCCTTTCTGTGAATATTTATTGGTAGAAGGCAGGTGAGTTTTACATAATAAATCCAACACATCATGTACACCTCCACATTTTTTTCTCTACAGTAAACCAGGTGAACTCAGGAATCTCAATATCATTTAAAGTAGCTAGCTATAACACTGTTAATTCCAGGTTTTGTGTACTGAAGCAAGCAAAATATTAGGGCTACTTTCAACTGTCAAAGCTAGTACAGTAAATCCCTAAATATGATGATGAACTGTCTGTGTGTGTGTGTGTGTGTGTGTATGTGTGTGTGTGTGTGTGTGTGTGTGTGTGTGTGTGTGTGTGTATATATATATATATATATATATATATATATATATATATATATAAAAATTTCAGTAAAATTTAACCTTATGCTTTGGCCTAGTACTCCTACAGTACATCTTCACACACACTTATAAGGTTTTTGCTACTAAAATATGCAGGTTTACACAATGTCTTTATCATATAGACCTTATCTTTCTGCTCAAGATGTTAACAGTCCTTCTCCTGGGATGAGACTTACTTTATGAGCTTGGAAATTATAATAGATGAATGACTTGTGTTATCAAAGATCTTCAATTCATCTAAGCATGCATAATATTCTCAAACCAAGTCTGAGGTACCCCAGCTTACTCTATGAATGCCACAAACTTAGCTTAAGAAATTTTGCAAATTTATTTATTAAAGTTGATTTGTAATTCAGTAATTAAACACAATCAAATTGGAACTTTATGTTTAGGTGTTGTCTTAGTCCATCCCAGCTACTATAGGAAAAATGTCAGATTAGGTAGCTTATAAACAACAGAACGTTTTTTCTCACAGTTGTGAATGATGGGAGTTTAACAAGAGGGTGCCCGCATGGTTGAGTGAAGGCCCTCTTCTAGGTCACAGACTTTTAGTTGTATTCTCATGTGGTACAAGGGGAGAGGGATATCATTAGGATCTCTTTTATAAGAGCATTAATCTCATTCATGAGAGCTCTACATTCATAACCTAGTAACATCTCAAAGTCCCCACATTCTACTATTATGACATTGGGCAATAAGATATCAGCATATGAATTTTGGAGAGACAAATATTCAGCCTTTAACAGGTATATAAGCCTTGAAATTCAAAAGAATAAGATATTGATTTAAACTTTCTAATGAAGTCCTGTGTCTTCATCCATTATTTTAGCTGAGAATTCAAGCACCTGAGCTTATTTAATCTCTTAAAGTTCTTCAGTGGATCATATACTTTATGTATATTCAATTTTTTCCCCACAAGGAGGTCATTACAATGTTCAGACTCAAAGAGTTGAGTAAGCCACTCTCAAAATCACGTGTTATGCTTTGTTTCTGAAACCACGCATAGTAACAAAAACTGTGTTATTAATCCAGTACTCTTCCTCCTGTCTGGAGGAAGACATTATCACTAGAGATGGCAAATATGGGGCCAAGAAATCTGTACAAACCAACCTTGTTAAACTAACTTTTACCTTCCTAGTTACTTCTTCACCATTTACTACCCTCAGCCCAAGCCTCTTCGTTTTGTCCATTTTTCAGAATGTATTGTTTCTTTGTCTCTAAGAGGTACAAAAGGTTTTTTACTCTGGTCACTTCTTTCCGGTCTTCATTATAAAGGCTTCCATGTGCACATAAGTGTTTAATAATAGTTAAATTTGTGTGCTTTTCTCCTGTTAAATAAACCTGACTTATATCAGCTCAATTCTTAGGCCCAGCCAGAGATCCTAAAAGGACAGAGGAACATTTTTCCCTCCCTTATAGGTGCTTGTGTAATAGACTGTGGGGCACAGACACTCCTGGTACAGAGTAGGAGAATGACAAAAGAATAGAACTGATGCAGATAAGGACTAACACATGTGCTTTTAAAGATAAATGTCAGAAATATTTTATTGTGGATTTAAAAAATAACATGGCTCTTAATATTTCAGCAAATTATAGTGTAAAGAAAATAATACTTTTATATATGTTCATGTTCTTTTACATTGTGTATAAATTGTTTATTTTTTTCTTTTTTTCTTTTTTTTTCTTGTTAGACTTATTGGGGTGACATTTGTTAGCAAGAATTACATAGGTTCCAGATGTACAATTCTACAGTGCATTGTCAACTTGTAGTATAATAAGTTCACCACCTAGTGTGAGTTCTCGTTCCATCACCTTATATTTAGCTTCCCCTCCTTCCTCCCCCATCCCTCTCCCTTCTCCCATCCCCTCCCTACTTGTCCCCAAATAAACATTAGACTATTGATTGTGTCCATGGGTTTTTTGTTTGTTTGTTCTTTTTCTTTGTTGCTTTCATTTTTATATTCCACATATGAGTGAAGTTATATGGTTCTTGGTTTTTTCTGTCTGGCTTATTTCGCTTAGTATGATGATCTCCAGGTCCATCCATTTTGTTGCAAATGGCAATATTTCATCTTTTCTTATAGCTAAGTAATATTCCATTGTGTATATGTACCACAGCTTATTTATCCAGTCATCTGTCACAGGGCACTTTGGTTGTTTCATGTTTTGACCACTGTGAATAGCACTGCGATGAACATTGGGGTACATAAGCCTTTGCGGACTAAGGTTTTCAAGTTTTTTGGGTAGATCCCCAGAAGGGGGATTGCTGGGTCATATGGTAACCCCATTCCTAATTTTCTGAGGAACCCCCACACTGCCTTCCACAGTGGTTGTACCAGTTTGCCCTCCCACCAGCAGTGTACCAGAGTTCCTTTCTCTTCACATCCTCTCCAGCCATGTTGATAATAGCCATTCTCACAGGTGTGAGGTGGTATCTCATTGTGGTTTTGATTTGCATTTCCCTGATAGCTAATGATGATGAGCATTTTTTCGTATGTCTGCTGGCCATTTGTATTTCTTCGTGAGAGAAGTGTCAGTTTAGTTCTTCTGTCCACTTTTTAATTGGCTTGTTTGTTTTTTCATTGTTAAGTAACATTAGTTGTTTATATATTTTAGATATTAGACCCTTATCTGATGTGTTATTTGCAAATATTTTCTCCCATTCAGTTGGCTGTCTCTGTGCTTTGTATATATGTTTAAATCATAAAATTTATTAATGCTATAAATTAAGTATCTAATGAAGACTTTGTTTAAATTTTAGTTTTAACCCTTGAGTTACACTATTTATGATAAGAAATTTTGTGCATTAACTTCCTAGAAATCCTATTATTTAATTCATTATTTATTTATATTAAAGTGTAGTTGACCTATAATATTAGTTTTAGGTGTACACATATTCTTTATGTGTGCTATAAAATAGCTGCCTTCTCTGGCACAAAGGGAGGTACTGTATATTTTCAAAGAATATTTTCTATTCATTTGATAGGCACAGCAAAGGTCTAATGATAAATTGAATATGTTTACTCAGGATAATAGACTAGTAAAGGGGATATATTTTTACTATTAAGCAAATATTCTTGCAAAGATTATCAGTGGCCTTCACTGAGAAGTCTACCCTGAGAACATAAGATGTTCATGGAGAATTGTGTGTCTCAATGGACACATAATCTTAACTGTGGTATTTAAATAGGATTCATTTAGCACAGCTACTTTTATACCACAATATCTGTAGAGAATTATTTAAATACCTTTCTAAAAGGTTAAATAATCAGAGTAAGATTGAAAATTTTGAGAAATCTGGATTCATACTTTTGAACAACTGGAAACATTCTATTTTAATCTTAACTAGTCTGACTAGTCTGCTTATCGAGAGTTCATTCCAGATTTTTAATTCAAGCTGGAAACAACTCATAGTTTTCATTTCCTCCTATCTGATAGACAACAGAATAATTCCTCTGTAAAATCTTTATGTAGTTTCTCCTCTTTCCAGTCTCATCTTCTTTATAGTAGCCAAGGGAAGTTATCTCCATTGTTGTTGTTTTAAAACAATTCCATATATTTCACAAACTACAAAGAAAGTACTAATTTCATATACAATACATATTGCATAATAAATTAAACCATAAGATTCCCCCAGGGGAAGTAAACTTATTATTTACTTGCTCCAAAGCCAGTTGATTCCCTCAAATAAACTGTCATATCTAAACAATAGAATTTGGCAGGAGCCAACCCATAAAAAAAATACATGGTTTGTGCTATGTAAAAATGACCAATTTAATAAAAATGCACCCCTGCATTTATCATTTAAATTTTTCAAAGTTAGATAGGCATCCTGTTGAGCAATTTAAATGTATGAAAAAAATTTAAATATTATTTAGAGGAATAAATCAGATTTTTATTTAAAATATCTTATTGTTATGAGATCTTTAGCAGTCATCAAATCTGACTGCTAGCAAATATTTGATGTCATTGACAACTAATTGACAATTGGTTTCTCAAAACTTCACTAATCCTTCAAGAGAACCCATTTCATTTAAGATAATCATGGAAAATTTTAGTGTTATGTTGGTTCATATCCTAAATTGCTATTACATAATTTTATTGTAGCACAATACATATTAACATAAAATTTATCATTTTAACCATTTTAATATTTGCCACTTAGTACATTCACAATGTTGTACCACTATTACCACTATCTAGGTCAAGAACTTTTTCATTTCCCTCAAAGGAAAGTCTGTAGCTATTAAGCAGATATGTTTTAAAAATATTCTGGCAAATTTTATAGAAACCTATACTACTTTACATTCATATGCCATGATCAGTCATCTGCCTTTTCATTTTGATGTTTATTTAGTTTGGTACCCCCACTGCAAACTAAATCTTTTAAATTTATTGAAGATTTTTAACCCAAATGTTCCATTGTGCTTATTGACTTTTGAGTTTATTTATTCCATTAACATTTGATCTTCTTAGCTCTAACATCTGTCAGCAACATCTCCACTAATTAGTACAACAGTGAGCTTAAGGAAATTGAGGCTTCTTCTGTTTGGCATCCTTATTCCATTGGTTACCATGCTTGTTTGTATATCAGAATCTCGGGAGTATCTTGAAAAGTACATGTTTGTATGATTCCAAATATCTGACATACTAGAAAAGGAGAAAATAAGAGATATAAAAATATCAGTGGTAGTAGAGGTTGGTGGGAAGGAGGGAAGGGTGACTAGAAGGAGTACAGGGAAATTTTAGAAAATCGTAGAGTGCAGGAAAATTACTCTGATACTGGAATGATGGATATATGCTATTACACATTTGTCAAAACCCATAGAAGTATACACGAAAGAAGTAAACTCTGAGAAAAACTAGGGACTTTAGTTAATAATAATCTGGAAGTATTGGTTCATCAGTTACAAAAAATGCACCACAGTAATGCAGGGTGTTAGTAATAGAAGAAACACAGGGTCGGGGAGGTGAAAAGATAGAGATATATGGGAACTTTCTATATTATCCACACAATTTTTTGGTAAACCTAAATCAACTCTAAAAATAGTCCACTATTTTTTTAAGTAAATGATCTATAACACATTTATATTTATGAGCTCCATTAAATGATTGTGATTCTTTGGCCTATATACACAGACACATGTTTAAGGCCACGGCAGAAAATGCTGCCCTTGAGCCATCAAGCAACACTCACTCTTCTATAAAAACAAAAAAACAAAAAACAAAACAAAAAACCTGTTGTAAACAGCATTTAGGAAAAAATTTGTCTTCATATTTCAAGTAATTGGCATCATATAGAGAATTTAACTTAATTCATTCAGAGTAGATTTTCTATATTTAATTCAAAATATATATTCCAACTCATGTTTTGTTACAGAACTCAAAATTACATAAGTTATTTGCATGGTGAAGAAGTGTCAAATTTTCAATTTGGTAATAAAATAAATTGAGTATTAAAATATGTATACTTATCTTCTTTGACCATCTCACTCTTAATGTCTTAATTGAGACAATGTCTAAAATAAGAAAATATTGATCTATAATGCCTATAAATAGAAACAAAAGACATAAATATGATTAAAATATATTATTATATGAGTAAAATTATATGTCATTATATAAGTAAAATTATATAAAAACTATAAAATTTGAAAATTGTAGTGTAAAAATTATATAATCCAATACATAATAAGGACAGATTTTTTCCAGTAGCATGAATCATTACCAAACTTTGAACTGTTGTTACTATAGAAATCTTTCTTTCCTAATATTGACATCGTATTTTAAATCCTTTTTTTTACAACTTGGTCAAATGTAATGTTTTTATAAATTTTTGTTTTTCCATATGATTGACTTAACCACCAATTATTGAAACTAAACAGTGATCAATTTTGATACCTGTGAGCAGAAAGCAGTGTTCTTGAATACTTTTATAATTTAAAAGGTGGATGGTTAGTGAAATTAAAATAATAAAATCAGGTGCTGTGCTTATTAAATGAAGCTGCCTTTTGTAACATAATATGTGTAACTCAATACCACTGTTCCATACACTTGGTTATTCAAATAGAGAAACAAGATTAGATTCCTTTAACCAGTCTTAAGTGACATAAGGACAATTAATCCTGATATTTTATACAAATTTTAGCTCCGAATTCAGTGTCAGTGTCTTCCATTAGGGAATGTCCGTAGAACATCTAGGAAGTCTGTCAGTAATCATCTATGCCTTTGTCGGCAAAAGATGGATGAACAGAGTGGTTTCTCATATAGCAGACAAAGAGAATGTCATACATCAAGAAATAGCTTTTCAAATAAACAGCAAGACACTACTATTTAATTTGAAAGTCATGATCTTGGAGACAAAATTCTTAAATAATAAACTGGCAATTTTCCTAAAATATTAGAGTGCTCAAAATACGTCTTCTCTTTGTTGTGTGTCATTTATGCCATAGCTGTGCTATGTGGAATTACTTTCTGAGAATTCTCTTCCATTTTTATCATTCTCAAGTCATCCCAGCAAAATAAACCCCTCTTTTTTCCTAATTGGAAATCACTTTATGCCGTAGTGATTTATTCATTTGTACATTTTTAAAGATTTAAAGGAAAAGGAGAAGAGACAGGTTTGGAGACATGTATATTTGGAAGAAATATTGTGTTTGAAAGTAATTAAAACTTGACCTTAAAATCAGATTGAGATATAAAGCTTCAATTACTGTTTTTGTGTAAAACATCTAAATCCACTGAAGTCATGTATGAGGGAATAATACACCTCTGCTTCATTCCTTTGTTCTTTCTTTCAATCAGGCTTACAACTGACTTCAGAGGAGCCCTAGCCTAGAGCCAACTGTTGTTTTCATGCTGTGAGAAGCAAAGTGTGGCTGTATTCACCCTAAACCGAGTGCATACATTCAACAGGATAAAACACCATCAGAATCTTAGGGTGTTACTTAAAAGAAACATAGAAGTTTCAGTTTATAGTTGGTTAAATAAGTGTACATGGTTTTTCTCCTTCAAGGTCAAGTAAGTCTGTGCTCTTGACAGTACAATATTACTTAGCAAAAATGAGGGTACTTTTTTTTATTATTTCTCAACATAAATGAAATGACATGCATTTTTATATTAATAGCATGTTTATATTGATATGGTTTGTCAAATTGTATTAGTATTAAACATTTAAGTTATTCATTCTTCAGTTTTGTACCTGAAGGCAAATATTGAGTCTATTCACAAAAATGAAAACTCCAGAGGTAATGGTTAACCTCATTCTATCTTACCTATAGCTCTAATTGTCTACTATGTAACTGTCTCAATTTGTAGAAAGGACAGCAATTCATTCTTACTAAACATAAAAAAACAAGATGCATAAAAGAGAAAGGGGTTTGTGTCTGTGAAGACTGCTGTCTGGTCACATACAGCGTTTATTGATTCAGTCCAAGCCTGAACTGTTATATTGCTTGTAGATATCTATCAGGAAAATTTTCTCATCTTTCTATTTTGTGGTATTAGGGATTTTCAACAGCACATTTGTATTCAGCATATAATGTATCCTACATGCTTCCATATATACCCTTTTGTACCTACACCGCTTTTATTACTTTCTTTAATAAAATCATCTCAGAGGCAAGCAGAGTAGACTAAATAAATAAGAATTCATCATGAAAATTACTTGCAAAGTCAATACATATATGCACCTGGGTTGTTAAAAAGGTGGTGAACATGGAGTTAAAGCAGGATTAATTACAAAAGGGACATAAGAATATTATGAAATCCATTATAAAAGCCTTCTAGAGCCAAAATCAATATTTGTTTCTGGCATAAATTGCTAGTTAGTTTAATAGAGTGAATAGATCTGGGTGAAACATATTAAAGTAACAAATTTGGATAAGCTTCTGATCTGTAGAATAAGGTATAAAAAAAAAAAACGTAGCAGTGGTTAGAATCAAATAAAAAAAAAAATAATTTGGTCGTTCTATACCTAAGAATGCTCCTAGGAAACACGGCTGAAAGGTTTTAAGCAAGTTAGTTAACTAGTGAGTTTCTAAAATAAAAATCATAAAACAAACATAAAACTCCAGTTTCACTTTAGGTATACAATACCCAACAATATCAGTGATACATAACATTTTCGTGCAACATGGGAGAATAGTGTTAAGTCATCATCTCAGATGAGCTGTTTATGGAGAGTTTAAGGAACTGGCTGGCATAGATTATGGGTGGATAAAGAAATTATAGAAAGAAAATAGCAGTCATGCTTTCTGAAGGAACTTCTCTAATCTAATTTGCAGTTCCCTGCAATGGGCATTTCCCAGAGAATATTGTAATTAGAGAATATTAAAACATGTCTAATGGATTACTTTTAGAATCCTCCATACTCTAAATGAAGAAAGGAACTGAGTCCATAGGCTTCTTTAACATTGCTAATTTATATGAGATTAGATTGATTCAAAAAATGCTGATCATAAACATATATATATACACACACACACACACACACACACACAGATATATATACCACCTTCCACTGTTTTAGATTCTTTTATTAAAACTTGCTCTTCTGAAGTTAAAAATAGTTTAGTCTCTGAAAAACTAAAAGTCTACTAAAGATTAGATGTAAAGAATCACTTAGAATTATATATGAAGCATCTCACTTACGAAGCTGGCATTCAGTATAAGTCTAGTATTGGGGAGAGAATAAACATAGTCACTAGCTGCTTATGAAGCAATGAATTGAAAACAGTGCCACCAAAGACCATGTTTTACATAAAAGAAGCAGTATAGTATAATAGTTACGATACAGAGGCTGTACCCAATCTGTTTGGGTAGTAATCCCAACCCCACATCTACTTGGCCAAGTCACTTAAGTGCCTTCTGTACTGTGCTTTCACCTGTGAAAGGAGGAATGTGGTTAATACCCAATGTGTTTTTATGAAGATTAAATGAATTAACCTAATAAAGCATTTAGAATAGTGGCTGAAACATAGGAAGTACAATATTGGTATTTGTTAAATAAATAAACATTGTCCAAAAAGTTTGTTACATCTTTTATCTCCTATAAGTTCCCAAAATACAAAAAGATAAAGAATATCATCTATAACAACATTACTGTTGAAAAAACGTGATTTTGCAGGGCTTCATTAAAATGAAGATCTTCTGTTCTGCAAAAGACATTGTCAAGAGAATGAGAAGAGAAACCACAGACTGGGAGCAAATATTGGTAGAAAACACATGTGATAAAGGACTGTTAACTCAGAATATATGAAGAACTCTTAAAACTCAACAATAAGAAAACAAACAACCTGATTAAAAAAAAAATTTGAACCAAAGACCTTAACAGACACCTTACCAAAGAAGATACAGAGATGGCAAATAAGCACATAAAAAGATGCTCCACATTATATGTCATCAGAGAAATGCAAATTAAGACAACAGTGAGATGCTTAAGACATCTATGAGAATGGCCAAAATCTGGAACATTGAGCACAGCAAATGGTGGTGAGCAGATGGCGCTACAGGAATTCACATTCATTGCTGAGGGAATGCAAAATGGTACAACTATTTTGGCAGATAGAGGAATATGAAAAGAAACAAAATGTCTAATAAATATCTACAACACAGGTTAAGTACCTAAGGAGCTAACAAGTGTTTAGTTTAACTAATACACTTGGTCTCAGCCGAAAATCCAAGAACTGATGATTTAGTTTAACTTTACTGCATTTACCTTCCCAGCAACCAGTGTTCTGCATTAGTGAATATTAGTCACCTGCTGTGAAATAATGGAGACAATTTAGTTCTTCATCTTTTAATGATTTCAAGGTGTAATTTTATCTACAGGACATAAAAACCTAAAGCCATTTTTAAAGCAAGGCAATTTGTAAATTTCTTTTGAAGGTTAGTAGTTGTAAATATAGAGTAAAACTCATTAAATATTTGAAGAAGCTTTTTTAAAAAATCAGTCTGGAAATTCACTTGGCAAAATTTTACCTATTTTAATTCCTCCTGGACTTACTCTAATAAATCAGTATGAATTATGCAATTACCACATTGTTTGTATGCAAAGATTCTTATTAAAATATTTGAAAATAATTAAGTTTAATATTCTGCTGTTTTCTCTGAAACTGTTGAAAAATAATACCTGTTAATATATGAACAATTTCAATAAACTTTCTGGAGCTTGGGTTACTCATTTTTAAAATAGGATGAGGCTTAATGGTTTCTAAATCTTATTCTGCATCTACCCAATATTTTTATGCAATGTATTATAGTGTTTACAGTTTAAAATTACTTTGAAGTAACATTTCAAATTACTTGAAAATCACTGCCTGTTTTTCTTGTTTCTTGCCATACCTCTCCCTTCCCTGCTTACCCCCAACATGGACCCTAAGGAAAAAAAATAACAAACACCTAGATTATCTAGTCATCTGTCATGGCATGATTCTCTGATTACTGTGTTTGAAAATAAAATATGAGTCAACTTTGAACTCCACTCTCAAGTCTGTATTATATGAACATGGAAAAGTGCCGTCATCTATGAATACTTCACAATTAAATGTAATTCACACTGTATTTCTTTTCATGACATGTGTTTGGAAATCTGGGTTTTCAGCAATCGTTATGATAACCAAGTACTGTGTGGAAATCACTATGAAACCCAGAACTTGAGGATGGTTGTGTCCAGTCCAATTCCAAGATTTGAAAAGCTATATAGTGCCCAAGAGATATACACATCCAAGCATAAGAAATTGTATTTGTTTAAGAATTAAGTAAAAGTATTCGAGTATTCATTTTATGTTTTAATTTGTGTGTATTCTTTTTGAATGACTATCCTAAGTTTGGGTTATTTATTTAAATGGAATTTATTGGTATTTCTTTTGAGAAAGGGGCACCATGAAAAACTTCTTGCTACACTAAGGGCCCTGTGAAATGAGAAAATTTGGAAATCTCTGGTCTGCAATAGCAGTGCTACTCCCAGGATGTAAATCCTAGGTGTCAGAGGAGCTTTCTCTTCTGAGCATGTCCACGGAAAACCTTCTTCTGCCATTTCTGATATCTTTTTAATACAAACCACAGGGTCCATCTTAAAAGTTCTCTCATTAACTGTTTTCTCAGCTTTTGGATTGCACTCCTTGAGCAATATCTGCGTTAATGCTTAATGGACAACAAACAGTGCAACAACAACAACACTGAAAAAGTGTCTCATCTTCTCTTTTCAATCTTAATGTTCTTTCTTCACCAGTTGTGGTTGTTTGAGGTTCCTGAAATAAGCTAAAAAGACAGTGGTACAACTCTCTACCAATACATAAGGGGGTTTTATTATTGCAGGTAGTAAGGCACACTCATAGGAGGTCGATGAAGCAGCATTTCAAAGTTACACGTTTGGGACAAATACAGTTTTATTTGGCAAAAAATGTCTTCAGTGTGTACTGATTTTAGTCTGTGCACTTCCAGCAGGCCTCTTCCCAACACGCTATGCCAGAGCAGAGTAAATGAGGCTTGTTGACAACGGACGGAACATCAGCTTGCCACTTCCCTCTGCTGAGGTCCTAATCTCCCTGCGCCCAGTGGAACACTCTGCTATTTCTCACTCTTTGCTCTGAAGGATCCATGATTACAAAATATTTTGATGGTGTGATCATTCCCCTGTGTCCACATACATACCTAAAACATGTATGTCAAATGTGGCAAACAAAAAATAGGGGAAATGATTCTAAAACTATGAGAGAAACCCTTTTTTTTCCCCTGGGTAAAATTGAAAAAATGTTAACACCACAAGCTAAATATCAGAAATATTTTTTAACCTTTGGGAAAATCATAAAACCTTGATTCCAAATATTTGATGTGTTATGAAGGATTCCAGAAAACTCCCTGGATTTTAACTGTAGCCAACAAAAGGACGCAAGGGAGCTCACCACCAGTGCAGGGCTCCCCATGGGTAAGCAGTGCGCGTCTACAGTCTGCTCTGTGCCCTTTCCCTCTTCATAAAATCCATTTCTCTTAAAAGCAAACTGGCCTCCCCTTCATGTAAGCAGCAAAGACCTCAAAGCAGTTTTGATTCGTATACCTTCTTGAAGGTATTTCAAATTGTGGGGGGCTAGAGAGGGTCTTTATACAGGTAAAACTGAAAGGAGCTCTTTCGTTTCTGTTTTTCTCAGCAACAAAGAAACTGGATACCACTGATGATTAATCTAAGTCTTAAAAAAAAAACAAGAAAAAATGGAAGATTTTAACTTATAATTCTCCTTTCTCCTTGAACTCTATACAATGTGTCTTCCTAATCAATATTTTATTTATTTTTTTTAATTCATTTTTATTGTTAGACTTATTGGGGTGACATCTGTTAGCAAGGATTACATAGGTTTCAGGCATACAATTCTACAGTGCATTGTCAACTTGATGTATAATAAGTTCACCACCTAATGTGACTTCTCTTTCCATCACCTTATATTTTAAATATCCTTAAATTTATTTTTTTACTCTATCCTTAAATTTAAGCTTCTGACTTACCTCTACTGTCTAGCAAACTCTGCAAGTACAACTTTCTCAAGTACGAGGGCTGTCCAGAAAGTATCCGGCCATGTAATATGAAAAATAGAGGCATTTATGGTTGGATTTTTTCTGGACAGCCCTTGTATGTTATAGCACATTTATAGAATTGCTCCTAAGCATATGGAGATTAAGTGAGAAGAGTACCTGTGCGTGCATAGGAAGTTTGTACGTTTTAGCCGCCTTTACCCATTTTGCCCACCTCAACCCCTACCCCTACCGCTAGCAACCATCAATCACTTCTCCATATCTGTGAGTTCAGTTTTTTAAAATGATAACTGGACTTAATGTGGTGATAATTTCACAATGTATAAAAATATAAAATCATGTTATACATCTAAAATTAATAATATGTCAATTATAAGTCAATTTTTAAAAAGCATAGGAAACTATTATATTTGTCACACAGAAGGTACTCAATAGTTGTAAGTATTGTTGCCTGTGGGAGGTAGCAATTGGTTCAGTTTAAGATATTATGACAGTTTCTGTGTGCTAAGGAGATAGCACAGACTGGGAATTCAGGGCGGAGTGGGGCATGAAATTCTTTCTGATATTAAGTAATATTATTTCAGAGGTAGTTTATTTTAGTAACTCTTAACTCGTGTCTCACTGGCCAGATATGACTTATAGATATGGTACCTCTAAACTGTATCACAAAGAAAGAATGGAATTGGTTTAGAATAATGATTCTCCTCTAGAAGCTGATGTCTATCAAAGATACCAGGGGGGAAGCCCCAAAAAACCAAAAACAAATAGACAGAAAACACCAGAATTGTCTGTCTTTGATGTGGGAAGGATTATGCACTTGGAATTTGTTCCTCCGGGTCAAACACTCAACCAAAGTTTTTATCTGGAAGTTTTGAGAAGGTTGCATCACCATTTGTGGAAGAAATATCTAGAGTTGACTGATTCTTCCACCATGACAAAGCAGCTGCCCACACCAGGCTGAATGTTCAGCTGTTTTGGACCCAAAACAGCATGACCCCCATGTCCCACCCTTCCTATTCACCAGATCTTGCTCTCAGTGACTTTGTTGTTTCCTGGATAAAAAAAGTCTTCAGAGGGAAATGTTTTGCCCATGTAGAAGAAGTGAAACAAAAAATAGCAGAAGCACTAAAAGGCATCAAAAGCCACAGCGGTTCCCTGGTGGTGTACTGGCTAGGCTCTGACACTCTCAACACCACACGACCTGGGTTCGATTCCCAGCCAGGAACTACCCCCTCCACCACCACCACCAAAAAAAAAAATCCATGAATTCAAAAACTATTTTGAGTAGTGGAAAAAAATGATCTTGATATGTGTATTGCATCAAACTGAGAGTACTTTGACAGTGACTGAGAGTTAAACGTGTAAGAATAAGTACACAATTTGTTATAAATAAATTCCAGTTTTTTAGTCCCCTCTTGTATATGTATATGTGTGTCTGCGGTGGGGGGGTGAGGAATGAGAGAGAGAGAGATTGACTGATTCATTGATTATATAGAATTAGTGCTGTGATTGTAGCTACTGGCAAATTCAAATCAGCAATGCAGGCAACCAGGCTAGAGACGCACGAGAACTGATGATGAAGTTCTAGTCCAAAAGCTGGCATTCTGAAGACACAGGAGGAGAGCCAATAGTGCACATGAAGTCTAAGGCAGTCTTTTGGAGAATTCTTTCTTGCTTGGGGGAGCTCTTTTTTTGTTGATGTTTTTCTATTGAAGCCTTCAACTGATAGGATGAGCACAAACACATGATGGAGTCTGCTTACACAAAGCTCACTGATTTGAATGTTAATTTTATCCAAAACACCCTTGAGTTGACACATTGAATTAACCATCACAGCCAGCAATTTCCTTTTATACGGTATAGTAGAACATGCTTTCTGTTCATATTCCATTGGTAAAAATGTAATCAGATGTACAAATGTGGTAGTGACAAAGAGGTGGGAATATAGTCCTCAGCTGAAAATTTATATGCCCTGGAGTAAGAAAATGATAGATTTGGGGAGACATCTATATGCAATCCACTGAATATGAAGAATTTCATGGGAATAATCTTTCTACCCTTCAAAGACAACTCTCCTCTATGGTGAGGTCTGTCAAGTTACTTTATTTAGCAAAAGTCTGTGATCCCTGTGTGATGCAGTGTCCTTTACAGCAGGTCCAGATTTGGCTGCTTTTTGACTTGAGACTACAGACTGAAAGACAAAGTATTTACTCTCACTACCTAAAGTATAAAATTGTGGAGCCAGAAGAGGATAAAAAAACAAACCAATAAGAATTTGGCAAAAAGAATAAAAGAAATCCACAACAGTTCTTGGTCAACAGCAGTGGGAGAGGAGGGAGGGGGAGCTAAATATATGGTGATGGAAAGAGAACTCACACTGAGTGGTAAACTTATGAAACAAGTTGACAATGCACTGTAGAATTGTACACCTGGAACCTATGTAATTCTTGCTAACAAATGTCACCCCAATAAGTCTAACAACAACAACAAAAAATCCAACTGGGGCAGGTTTGAAAGTCTCCTCAACCTGGCAGTGTAGTGCCTTCCTTAGCAAATTGGTTTCCTATTGCTGTTGTAACAAATTTTCACAAATTCAGGGACTTAAAACAACACAAATGTATTCTTTTACAGTTTTGAATGTCAGCAGTTATTTGAGGCTAACATCAAGGTGTCCATTGGGCTAGTTCTCTTTGGAGGCTTTAGGCAGAATTCATTGCCTTGGCTTTTCCAGCTTCTAGAGATTTCTAGAGATTTCCAGAACTTTGGCTCCTGGTCAGCACCACATACACGTTTTTGTTGTTAACGCCCATCATCACATACCCTTACTGTTGACTCTGATTCTTCTGCCTGCCTGTTGTAAAGCCACCGGGCCCACTCAGATAATCTAGGACATCCTTCCTCTTCTCAAGATCCATCTGCAAAGTCCTTTTTACCATGTAGTTAACGAATTCACAGGTACTGGAGTTTTTAAGATATGGACATCTTTTCCCCTCTTTTTCTGTTCACTGGGACAAACTCCTTTATCCAATGCCATCCACAACCTCTGAGAGGTGTTCCTTGCCATTTTCTTTCTTGGCTATAGTGGGTGTTGGAGAACTCTCCTTTAGAATTCGCTTTTTATAGTCTGTTACTTCTGATGCATGCTTAGGGACCTGAATCCTTTTACTCAGACCAAGCATGTGGCATTAATCATAAAATTATCTAAAAAATATATATATGCGCACACACACACACACACACACACACACACACACACAAATAAAGAGGCTTGTGACAGCAGGTAAGTAACCAAGCACAATGTTCTTTTTTGGACAGAGTTCTCCATCCTGCCTTATTAACCGCCTTAAATCTATAAAGCTTCCCTTATTTTATTAGTAGTTACAATAAAACTATCTGAAATAACCAGCTTGAGTTAGAAGGTAATATCTTTATTTAATATGTTCTTAGCTGCAGGATTGGGACTCATTTTAAATGAGAGCTCTTGGTATGAAGCCTTTGAGAATGCCATGAGGAACAGTGTTATACTCCATTTCAAATATTATTATTAATATTTGATAAATTACTTCAGAACTGTAAATGAATAAATCTTATTCCTTTAAACCATTAAATCTGTGGAATTTTGTTACAGCAGAAATAGGAAACGAATATACTAAGCACTTGCTCCACTGCCAGGTCAAAGAGGCTTTCAAAAGCTGCCAGCTGGCTTTATCATGACCATGAACCCAGAACTGCCATGTGATTTCATTTCTCCTTATTGCCTCCTTTTTTTTGGTTTGTTTGTGGTGTTTTCTTTTTCTGTTTCATCAAAGAGATAAATAACTCCCTCCCCAACCCCCAAGGTAAGTGAGAAAAGGATGGGTAGAGGGCAGTCTAGCAGATAGTAGACATCACTTCCAAATGGGCTAACCTGAAAACATGGGGGAAGTACAATTGTCTGACAAAGTTGTCAGACATTGCTAGGTTCATAAAAGAATGTTAACTGCCCTCTTTCATATAATTATTCAGATAAGTTGACTTGGCTAAATGATTTCTTCTCTCTCATTTTACTATAGTAAAGTTTGAAGAATTAACTAGCCAAATCATGCTCTCACGTATTTCTATCAAGCACTCACAAACTCATTAATAGGCAAAACATTTGAGGCAAGAGATTTTATTTGAGGAGATAGATATAGATATAAATATGTTTTTAAATGAAGCTCTCTGTTTATACTAACATAGCAAATATCAACAGCTCATCATACCTTTGATGAAGAAATGTTTATGACTCTACTCCTTTGCATAACCACTCTCACTTTTTATGATGTTCCTTTCAATACTTACAGTTACCAATTTGTATTAAGTGGGGTTTTTTGTTGTTGTTGTTTATTAATCATAGAAAAACAATTTGAACTCTAATATGGGAAAATATTGATTAACAAAATTATTGGCCTATAATTTGAGCTCAAGGCCAGCAAGACCCATTGTGCTTGCCTTCTCTCCTGACATCTCTCTCAATGTCAAATTTTTTAAGTGAGGTTGAAGCCTGTGATTTTTCTTTTTTTATACCAGTATTATCTGGTTTTACTATCAAGGTTATTCTAACTTAAGAATAGTGGGGGATATTCCATTTTCATTTATTCTTTACCAGAGTTTAATTTTTTTTATTGTTGGAACATCCTGTAAAACTGTCTGGGCCTGGTGTGATGAAGACTTTACACTATTTACCCAATTACTACAGTAGTTATAGGACTAAATTAATTAAGTTTTTGTCTCTCTGCCTCACATACTCAGTTTTATGATGCTGAGGCTGATTCCATAAGCCCCATTTTTGCTTCTAGAGCATACTACCTATTAGGCTTTGCCAATAGGGGGCACTAGAGGAAGACTGGAAGAGGGAGGACGTGAACTCTCATTTACGTACTATGGGTTTCTTGATGGCTCTCTATTTTATCAGCAGCATTCTAGCCCCGCCTCTTCACCACAGCACTGGCATTTCATTCTCTTAACAGAAGTTGAATTTAGTTTGTGGTTTTCCCAACATTTGCATAATCAGCCTCATGTCTCAATATCAATGTTAATCTCTTCTTCTAGAACATATAATCCATTTTCATGTTCCAAGGGACCATAATACTGATTTTCTGAGTTTTACACTCACAGAAACGAATGTTCTTTACACTCTATTTCTACTTGAAACATCTCAGAGAATTTCTCACTAGTTCCCTTCAAGTCACATGCCAAACAGTTGACCATTCATTGTGCTTAGGGTAAGGCATGTTCCCAGATAGAAGAAAGCTAAGCTGGATAAACATAGTAATAGATTTCCACTATACCCTCCCCACCTCTAATGACTATATTTAATCTTTACTATCTGATTTTACATTTCCATCGTGTCTCTCTTCCCATTTATATTATTTATAACATTTTCATTAATACCTATTTTTATTAATATGTATATACACATAGGCCAGGCACTGGGTATTTTGATCCTTACTGTGTTCCCATTGCCTGGCACATGGCCAGGCTACTGATTTGTCTTTAGTTATTAAGAATGAATTAACTGGATAAAGAAGCTGTGGTACATATACACAATGGAATATTACTCAGCTATAAGAAAAGGTGAAATATTGCCATTTGCAACACAATGGATGGACCTGGAGATCATCATGCTTAGTGAAATAAGCCAGACAGAAAAAACAAAGAACTGCATGACATCACTCAGATGCAGAATATAAAACTAAAAGCAACAAAGAAAAAAGAAATGAACAAACAGACAAATAACCCATGGATACAATCAATAGTTTAATGTTTATTTGGGGACAACTAGGTTAGGGAGGGGAGAAAGGAGAGGGGGTGTGAGAGGAGGGAGGGGAAGCTAAATATAAGGGGATGGAAAGAGAAGTCACATTAGGTGGTGAACTTACTATACAACGAGTTGACAATGCACTGTAGAATTGTATGCCTGAAACCTAGTAATCCTTGCTAACAAATGTCACCTCAGTAAGTCTAACAATAAAAATAAATTTTAAAAAAGAATGAATTAATTGTCTTCCTTCTTTTCTTTTTATACAAAAAAATTTAGATCCCAAGTGGTATTATGTATTATTGAACTAATTCCATAGCTGAGAAGTACAGCTTAACCTGATGATGCTTTACTTAACTACTACTCTCCTGCTTCTACTCTTTTCACAACAAGGAGAAGTGTGAATTTCAGCCTCATTCTGCACTTGTCAGGTCAGAGGAAATATCTATGCTGCTACATGTGACAGCAGCTTAAAAAATTACTAATGGAAAATTTATAGAAATGGAGAGTAGATTGTTAGTTGCCAGAGTTTAAGGGGGTGTGGGGAAAATGGGTGATGGTGGCCAAGGGTACAAATTCCAGTTATAAGGTGAATAAGTTCTGGGGCTTTAATGTACAGCATGGTGACTATACATAACAATACAGTATTGTATACTTGGCATTTGCTGAGAGTGGACCTTAAATGTTCTTACCAGAAAAAAAAGTAACTATATGCAGTGATGAGTGTGCTAACTAACCTTATTGTGGTGATCGTTTTGCAGTATGTACATGTAGCAACTCATCGTGTTGTACACCTTAAACTTACACAATGATTTATGCCAATTGTATCTCAGTAAAGCTGAAAAAATTACTACAGGAATGTTGCCTTGATAGTTGGTATAATGTTTAAATGAATTTTCATTATCAAGAATCTTAAGTAAAAAGTTAATATATCTCCAGAATTCCTTTGGCTTGCCTTGAGTCATCGAGATTTTATAACTGACAATGTTTAGAAAGTCACTCAGGAAAGGAAACTGTGCACCTGAAATTTTTCTTCCTTCAGCTGTGCTTGTCAGTCATAGATTCTGAGTCCAGCACAGTTGTGTAAATTCAGCCCCATTTCCAGGCCTAGCCACATTCCTTTGAAGAATTTAGGGGGAGTGGGTAGGGCAGCAAAAGCAGAGATGACCAGAGCTGATATTGTGTGTGTGTGTGTGTGTGTGTGTGTGTGTGGTCATTATCACATGATAGCTCTCCGAACTCTGTCAAATAAGACAGCTTTGTGTTACTAATGTGACAGAAAGGGCTTCTCCCCATCTCAGTGAAGCAAATTCACTGAAGCCCAGTGTTGATCTAACAGCACTTTAGTGGACGTCGTCAGATATCACCGACAGTGCACTGGTACCAGCAACATTAGTGGCTCTGAACATCATTAGCCCACTGAAATATTAGCTGGGGAGTTTGCTGGCCTTTAAAGGCTTAGAAAGGTGAATTTTATCAAAGAGAATCAGAGTCACAGCAGAAGACAAGGTAAAAGGTGATGGCTCTGTGTCAGTTGACAGCTGTGTTGTGATCATAGAACCACAACTCCTGTGGATCCGAAGGAATAAATAGGACAGAGGCTTTGAAAATCTCCTCAAATAGAGACACATAACTTTTCTTAGTTATAGAAATTGTGACAGTATATTTATATTCAGTTCCTAAGATTCTAGATCCCTTATGCAATATGTGTCAACTATGTCACAGGGTTGTTGTGAAGAGATAGTTATGCACTCTGGTGATTCAAAACATAAAATATTCTACCAAAATAGAATATTTACTTATACCTCTCTATTTAAATGTTACATGGGTATTATAAAACATCACATTATTTAATTTTACATGTCAATCCTGAAACTAGATAATAGGATATATTTCAAAAAAGTATGTGCTCATTGATGAAACCTGTTTCCTTTTATCATAGAATAGAGTGGAGGAGAAATTAGAAAATTTCAGATTTTATGAGTCTCTGAGTTGCAGAAGTATTAAAAAAATGAGCTGTCCTATGTTTGATGTATTTTCCTTTGGGGCTTGAGTAATAAACATAGATATATGGAGGAAAGAATTTTATATCAAGTTTTAATGAAAGGTTAATCACTTCAGCATCAATAAGTCATTTGCTAGGAAAGGCATTCTAATTCATAACTGTAAGGTTTGATATGTGTTTCCATTTATTAAGAAGTAAGGAGAGAAAAAATGAAAACAACCAAACTTAAGCTATAGCTATTAACTGCTTGATGTTGCCATATACTAATATGTTCCTGTCAAAATAAGAAGCTGACTTAGATGACCTTGGTTGAAGTTGACTAGTACTGAAATTCAATGAACTGTTACACGAGGGTAGTAATGAACACAATTTATTACAGGTTAGTAACATCCAGAAGAAGCAAAGCCCAAAAGGTACAAGTTGATAAGTATGCCACAGAGATAGCAGAAGAAAAAGAGTAAAATTCTATGCAAGCAACTGGAAACTTCATTTAATATGTTATTCTTAATATTATATTATAGACAAAATCCCTTGATTCTTTAAGGAAAATCTCAGAGCAGCGAATTGCTAAAGAAAGTTGCTCATGGTATATAAGATCAACTACGATAGACTGGGAATATGGCCACAATTACCTATGGTTTCTTGTGTTGATGTTCTTTGCAGAGTGTCTTTGCAGGTCTTTCTGTAAAAGCTGGAGACTCTTCCCATACTCCTTGAATTTGAGCTGGTGTGGTGGCTTGCTTTGGTCAAGAAAGATGCAAAGTGATTTTTTTTAATTCATTTTTATTGTTAGACTTATTGGGGTGACATCTGTTAGCAAGGATTACATAGGTTTCAGGCATACAGTTCTACAGTGCATTGTCAACTTGTTGTATTTCTTTGCTTCACGCTCAAGAGGCCTTGCATGTCTCTGCCCACTTTCTTGGATTCCTGCAGTCTCCATATGTATATGACCCAAACTAGCCTCTTGGAAGATGAGGGACCAGATGGAGCAGAGTCAGTCAGCAGATTCATCTAAGGCTAAGTCAAGGCCCAAGACATGTGAAATAGCTCATAAAAACTCAGTAGAGCCAAACCTCATCAGACTTTCAGGCTACCCAGCTGAAGGGTAGCAGATACATACCCAAGGCCACCCTAGACCCGCCAGGTACTTATGCACTAAATAAATGTTTATGGTTTTACTCCACCAAGTTTTGCAGTAGTGTATTAGCCTGAACCTTCCTCCTTTATCTATCATATGGAACAAAAGCCTGCTTGTTGTGGAGAGGTCAAAAAATACTGTGGTCCTTAAGGCACTGGAGAAAAACCATCACGGCTGGAGCTAGGGGACTAAAATATAAAACACTGTACTTTTAGGAGAGAGGCAGGAGTATGCCAGAAATACAATGTGGGAGAGGACACTTTGGGGACCACCCTACCTGAGACTAGGGACACAATAGCTGCCTAAGATTGGCTTACTCAGAAAAAAAAGAGAATTCCTCCTCTATGCCTTCCATCAAAAAACATTGAGTAAGAGTGAGAGAGGGGCAGGGGAACAAGAATGCCAAAAACCTTCTCTGAAGCACCATAAGGATTAAAAATCTAAAACTGCCTAAAATGCAAGAAGAAATGTAGCAGGAAGTAAAGACTGGCCATAAAATAAATACCTTCAAGGAGACTCATGAAAAGTAATAGTGTGTGTAATACATAAAAACTGATTATGCATATGCACACACACATATACAAGTGATCTGTATCTACAGATAGAGGTAGATAAAAGAGCAGAACATTTTTTCCGCTGGAGCAAATATGTTTAGAAAATTGGAATATCTTGTGTATTCAGAGAGTAAGTTTTTTTCATGACCTTGACTCTTCAATCAGAACAACTTTGGTTACTTTAGCTTCATGTGTATATGAAGCATGTGAAAAATGTTCCCTTGTATTTCCAAGGACTAAAGATTGAGCTACTATAATAAAGAGAAAGAACCAACATACATAGCATTTAATGTTACATGCAATTCCTATTGACTGTAGCATGATTAGCATTAAGGGCAAGATACAGCCAAGTTCATTTTACCACTCGGCAACTCCCTTAATTCTCTGACTGTGATGTAGTAAATATTCCTTCTATACTCTCATGCCTTCAGTTGTCCCTGGTTTCTCAGATTTGAACAATGGATATAAGTAATCAAAATGAAAACTTTGTAAGGGACAACAAAAGACTTAAAAAGTTTAAAAATGTATTTTAGAAATACCTATATAATATATTAAATTTGGTATCATTTAATGATGGCACAGTTTTTTATTTAAAATGTTTTGATTTTTTATGACCTTAGCTTCTCTGTCACAATAACACATTTTATTAAATACCTATAGGAAAACTATTCAGTTTTTCAAATTTGTGATGTTTAAATTTTATATATATATATATATATATATATATATATATATATATATATATATAGAGAGAGAGAGAGAGAGAGAGAGAGAGAGAGAGGTATACAGAAAGTTAGGCATAGTTAAATTTTTATTTGGCACTATTCTATACAATGTCAGACAGTTAATTTCAGAAACTCATCCTAGAAAACGTGCTGCATACTTCATTGCTGAATATCACTGTGGTCACCTTTTAAGTACTCATCTTGGGAATTCATTAGTCTAGTCCCCTGTTAACATTTTGTTATTATGAATAAAGTCATGAACATTCATATATATATACACACATACACACACACACACACATATGTATATATACACACACACACATGTATATACACACACATGTATATACACACACACATATGTGTGTGTGTGTGTGTGTGTGTGTGTGTGTGTGTGTATATATAATATATATATATATATCCCTTTTGTGCAGATAGGCACTGTTTCTCTTATTTATTATGTAAAAGTAGAATTTTCTTTGTCATAGTTTCAGTATATGTTTATAATATTTAATAGCTATTACCAGGTTGCACAACTGTTGTACCAATTTGAATTCCAACCTTCAATGATGACTATTATGAGTTATCAATATTTTAAATTTTACCCATTCTGGTGAATATCTAATGCATTGCCTTGTGATTTTGTGTATTTTCTTGATGAATAATGATGTTGTACACCTTTTTATACTTGTATGCTGATTTGTGAAATGTAAGTTCAAGTTCTTAATGTAATTTTTTCTAGGATGAGTTTGTGAAATTGTCTGACCTTATATGACAAAGAATAGAAAGAAGAGTTATTTGTCCCAGTGTATTTTAGCAGTCATCATATTCTTGCTACTTGATAAGGATATTATAGGAAAGGACAGTTTGAGACCAAATTCTTCATGAATGTAGATCTAATACCCCTAAACAGAATAGAAGGAAAGTTCTTTCTTTTAAATAGAAGGGATGTATTTATATCATATTATAAACAAATTGTGTTTGTCCATGGACTGCTCAGTTCTGAGAATATTTGAAAATGTAATTATATGATCTATCACATTAATAAAACAAACAAAAGTCATAAACGTTTATTAAATGGAGAAAGCCATTTAATAAAGAGAAGGGAATTTACTTAATCTTCCTTAATCTTAATAAAGGATTTCTATTAAAAACAAATCCTTCAGCAAACATCAGACTTGGTGAATTTATTGAAAGTTTTAGTTTTAGTTGTACAGAAAAACTGAAGAGACAATGCAGAGAGTTCCCATGTACTGCACACCATATTTTCCCTATATAAACCTCTCCTAAATCTCTCATTTGGGGAAACTCCCTGTAAGGACTACATATGAACTTCCCCTAAACTATTCTATTATTTGTGACACTGTTATGAACAGATGTTGAGAGACAGATTTCTAACTGTTGTGGTAGAAATTCAAAGAAAAGCAAGGGGATTGTGCTAAATCTATGTGGTAATAGATTAGAGTTGGAGTGATCATACTGAATTCAGGTTTAGCTTACCGGAGATATAGATAGTTTCCAATAGAAATATTTATTATATGCACTTTTCCACCAGGAACCCTCTTACGATTGTCTGACTACAGACCTCCTTTTTCAGTGTTGAAGTGAGTAAGGTGTTAATGCTTTTCTTTTTCTTGGTAAAATGAGTGGTCGGTACCTTTAAGCTCATGTTCCTCACACGTGGTATACAACTTTAGCCAAAGTTGATTCACTAGGTTTTCAAGCTGCCTTGTGTGGGTTCAATGAAAGTGGAGGCACAATTCCTTCAGCTTTTGAAAGTGTAGATGAGAGTGCGTGGACTAGCCGTGGAAACACTGGCCCGCCTGCCCAGTGCGGTTCCCTCTGGCCTTCAGGCATCCGCACGCCCGTCCCTCCTCTGCTGTCCCTTCTTTACTGGGGGCCCCCTGAACCTGTCCTGCCCCGACGAGGTCCTCTTTATTAACACTCATAAATAAAGCAGAATAAACTGAGTTACAAGTAGTTGACAAAAAGGTTCTCTTTTCGTTTTTATCCCTCCCTGAGTTAGCTAATTAATTTCACATTATTTCTTTTTCATATGGGTACAAATATTTTATTATTTTTACTTCATCACCCAAACTTGCTATTTCTCCAATTACTTAAGGAAAAAAAGGTAGTTTTAATTATGTCTTTAGGAGTTCCCTGGTGGTGTAGTGGCTTAAGGCTTTGGCGCTGGCGCTGTCAACACTGCGGCCTGGGTTCGATTCCCAGCCAGGGAGCTACCCACATACTAAAAAAAAAAAATTATGTCTTTATTTCCCTAGTAATCCAGCAAATATTAAATCATAACCTACAACATGAGCAATGAAATCTTTTTCAGTTAAATGAAAGTTATTAAATAAAATAAAGTATAACATCAAGTAAGAATCATCAATCTCTGAAACTCTTGGATGATTTAAGCATTTTAATGACAATTTTCAATTAACTTTCATCTAAATATTTATTTTGAAACTGCTTTCTCTTAAGAAAACAATATTCACAATTAAATGTAAAATGTTTTACTAATCTATGCACACATTTCAGCTTTATTAAACCACCTGTATTTTTAAATTATTAACACTATTTTCCTTTGAGTCCACTAAAAAGGTTCCATATACAGACCCTATCGTATTCTATATTGGTTTTATGGGTTAGTTTTATTTCAAGCATTAGCTCAAGAGAAAAATCTTTCTGAGTGTTAAGTAGCTAACATAAAAATGAGTTTGGAATCCATGTCTGAATCACGTTTGCAGGTTTTTCTGTTTCTGCTTCTTTACACATAGTTTTGAACCTGGAAACCCTTATGTTACAGCTGTAAATTTTATCTGTAATTGCAAAGAAAAATCTATTATTATACAAGAATGAAAAGCGTGTTTCTGTCTAAAATGTATATGTGTTGCTATATTAAGGATCATATATCCCAATGGTTAAAATAAAATGGAAATAAGTTAGTTAAGACTCACAAAACTAATTTATAGCATTCCCAGTAGAAAGATTAAAATAATATCATATGCATTGCCTAAAAAAACTACGCCAGACCATAAGTCACTATAATAATGGTTTCTGAATCCTATACTTAGATATATGTAAATATTCTATATTATTCTTCTAGTAACACTTTTTTTACCTACCATTGGAAAAACAGACAATTATGCACTAATATAAATAGTACAAACACGTCTGAGGAATGGTAGTAGAAGTGATTATATAAATCACAGATGTATATAACAGGATCATAATTACTGACAATTTGTTAGGTTGAAGGCAAAACAAAAAATTAAGTTAGTATTAGCAATTCTGTAAAATCTCCAGGTGAATTTGAAATACTTGCTGTAGGGAAAAAATTAAGTAACCTGAATGTTTGGTCATTAAAAAGTATACTAACTGTTAGCAAATATGTTTACATGAGTAAATAAATAATACTATTTAACATTGTATTGTCAGTATAAATTATTATCCTTTACTACTGACTGAATAACAAATAATTTTAAAAGTAATTTTTTAAGCATCATGGACTTGTCTGGCTTCTGATTATAAAAAGCAGTTCTAATATTTCAGTCTTAAAAATGTGTTTGCTGTAAGATTTGCTAACTGATCTTTAGCAGGTGAAGCACAAAGAGAAATTCTTATAACAGCAGAAATTATGAAGTCATTTTTTTATTTATTGAAATAATTATTTCTTTATCCTTTAATCTGTTAAAGTACTATGTTACACTGGTAGAGTTTTCTAGTTTAGATTTGCCTTTAGGATGTTTTTTGCATCTAAGGTCATAGGTAGTTGAATTTTATTCCCTCTGTTGTTTCTCTTGCTCTTACTTGGCTTATTTTCTGAGTTTTTACGTTTTACATGCGATTTGATGACTGACTGAGTTGGTGGTTCCTGTGAGGCTGGGTTGAGGGTTTTTCACTTCATGGAGACTGGCTTTTGCCTCTGCTAAGCATTCTGAAGAGCTCCTACTGGGATCATTTTAAATTAATGTTCCTGTTTTGATTTTGATGGACTTTACCAATAGATAACTTCATACTCCACATCATTAATAAGTACAGGTCCCTATTTACAAATTCTTATCTAAAAAAGTATCTTCATCTATGACTTAAGCAAAGGAGACATGTTTATGTGTGTGTCCCTTTCCTTAAAATGAAGATTTTCCCCCCTCTGAGTCTTCTTTCACTGAGGCCATTTCTCAAAGGTTTTGGACTTACATGAAATGGAAGAGAGTTCTCATTCCATATTCATGTCTAAATCCTTACTTTGCCTGAGTCCCAAAGCCTTGTGTTTTTTCCTTATGTGATTCCTAAATCCCAGAGCTTCATATTAGGCAAATACTTTGTGTGTGAATATGGATTCATTGCTTGATCACTCATGTGTTCCCCTGCTATCTATTTCATTTCCACAGTTGAGAATTTACACTTACAATTTTTGTGGTTCACCCGGTATCAGTGTTAGCACAGTTGCCCTATCTTCTCATCATGAAATTCTAGGTATTCCCTTCTGTCAAGTACATAGTTATCTGGAAAATTGCCACGGTTTTGTTTTTTGTTTTTTTGGAAAGATTAGAGAAATATTTTCTATACATAATTTTTAATAGGATTACAATGTCTTTCCTCAAGATGATATCTCCTCTTTTATTTGGGTTCAACCACTGGTTTTACGAACTGTATTACTTGTAGAAACTGGGGAAAGGATTAATAGTTTCAATTGTGATGGCTCACATATTGACCTTCTCACTAACTTTCCATTTTATTTTGATTTTATTGACTAAGCAACTTTCTAGTTGGCTGCCTACTTACTAAACTTCCAGGAACATTATGAAAGGTCAATATATTGTCCTAAGAGTCCAGATACACTGCAAACCCTGCAGCATTGCTGCACATTGGAGATAAAATCATTTTATATATGAAGGTAAAAGTGTCATAACCTGACCACTGTCATTCTGGAATTCTGTCATCCATGTTAAAATTAAGAAGCACTATTTCATGGAAACATCTTCCATTGTTAACTTTGGCTGGAAAAACAAGGCAGCCAATACCAAATTTCTATACATCTGGGGAATTTCTTAAATGTTAGGGTAGATTGGAGAGATTTAACAGTATTTTTTTTATTGTTAGACTTACTGGGGTGACATTTGTTAGCAAGAATTACATAGGTTCCAGGTGTACAATTCTATAGTGCATTGTCAACTTGTACAATAAGTTCACCACCCAGTGTGATTTCTCTTTCCATCACCTTATATTTAGCTTCCCCTCCCTCCTCTCTCACCCCCTCCCTCTTCTCCCATCCCTTCCCCACTTGTCCCCAAATAAATATTAAACTGTTGATTGTGTCCATGGTTTTCTTGTTTGTTGTTTTTTTCTTCTTTGTTGCTTTCAGTTTCATATTCTACATATGAGTGAAGTCATGCAGGTTTTGTTTTTTTTTTTTTCTGTCTGGCTTATTTCACTAAGCATGATGATTTCTAGGTCCATCAATTTTGTCATAAATGGCAGTATTTCATCTTTTCTGAAAGCTGAGTAATATTCCATTGTGTATATGTACCACAGTCATCTGTCACAGGGCACTTTGGTTGTTTCCATGTTTTGGCCACTGTGAACAGCGCTGTGATGAACATTGGGGTACATAAGTCTTTGCGGACAAAGGTTTTCAAGTTTTTTGGGTAGATCCCCAGAAGGGGGATTGCTGGGTCATATGGTAATCCCATTCCTAATTTTCTGAGGAACCTCCACACTGCCTTCCACAGTGGTTGTACCAGTTTGCACTCCCACCAGCAGTGTACCAGAGTTCCTTTTTCTCCACACCCTCTCCAGCACTTGTTATTCCTGGTCTTGTTGATAATAGCCATTCTCACAGGTGTGAGGTGGTATCTCATTGTGGTTTTGATTTGCATTTCCCTGATAGCTAATGAGGATGAGCATTTTTTCATATGTCTGCTGGCCATTTGTATTTCTTCGTGGGAGAAGTGTCAGTTTAGTTCTTCTGCCCTCTTTTTAATTGGGTTGTTTGTTTTTTTGTTGTTAAGTCTTATTAGTTCTTTATATATTTTAGATATTAGACCCTTATCTGATGTGTTATTGGCAAATATTTTCTCCCATTCAGTTGGCTGTCCCTTTGCTTTTTTGAAGGTTTCTTTCGCTGTGCAGAAGTTTTTAATTTGATATAGTCCCATTCATTTATTTTTTTTTGCTTTTACTTCCCTTGCCTTTGATGTCAGGTTCATGAAGACTTTCTTGAGCCCTAGGTCTATAAGTGTAGTACCAATGTTTTCTTCTATACAGTTTATTGTTGCAGGTCTTATATAAAGGTCTTTAATCCATTTTGAGTTAATTTTTGTATATGGTGAGAGTTCACAGCTCAGGTTCCTTCTTTTGCATATGTTTTTCCAGCTTTCCCAGCACCACCTACTAAAGAAGCTGTCTTTTCCCCATTGCATATTTTTGTTCCTTTATCAAAAATTATTTGTCCATAAGTTTGTGGATTTATTCCTGGGTTTTCAGTTCTGTTCCATTGGTCTATGTGTCTGTTTTTCTACCAATACCAATCTGTTTTGACTGTTGATGCTTTGTAATATAAATTGAAGTCAGGGAGTGTAATACCACCAGCCTTATTCTTTTTTTTTTTCCCAGCCTTATTCTTTTTATGTTGTATTGCTTTGGCAATTCGAGGTCTTTTATGGTTCCATATAAATCTGATAATTCTTATATCTATTTCACCAAAGTATGATTGTGGAATTTTAATAGGTATTGCATTAAATCTGTAGATTGCTTTGGGCAAAATGGCCATTTTAACAATGTTAAGTCTTCCTATTCATGAATAGGGGATATTTTTCCATTTCTTGGTGTCCTCTTCAATTTCTTTCAAAAGTGTCTTATAGTTTTCTGTGTATAAGTCTGTCACGTTCTTTGTTAAGTTAATTCCCAGGTATTTCATTCTTTTTGTTGTGATAGCAAAAGGAATTAACTCCCTCATTTCTTTTTCTGAGGATTCATTGTTTGTATATAGGAATGCTGCTGATTTTTGTAGATCGAGTTTGTATCCTGTGACTTTACTGTATTCATTTATTGTTTCTAATAGTTTCCTGGTGGGATCTTTGGAATTTTCTATATAAAGGATCATGTCATCTGCAAGTAGTGACAATTTGACCTCTTCTTTCCCAATTTGGATAACTTCTGTTCCTTTCCTTTGCCTGATTGCTGTGTCTAGAACTTCCAGTACTATATTGAATAGCAGTGGTGACAGCGGGCATCCCTGTCTTGTTCCTGATTTTAGGGGAATAGGCTTCAGCTTTTCCCCATTCAGTATGATGTTAGCCGAGGGTTTGTCATACATGGCCTTTATTATGTTGAGATACTTTCCTTCTATACCTATTTTATTTAGTGTTTTGATCATAAATGGATTTGTATCTTGTCGAAAACTTTTTCAATTGAAATGACCATATGGTCTTTATTTTTTATTTTGTTTATGTGGTGTATCACATTGATTGATTTTCGTATGTTGAACCATCCTTGTGCTCCCGGGATGAATCCCACTTGATCATGATGTATGATCTTTTTGATGCATTGTTGTATTCTGTTTGCTAATATTTTGTTTAGGATTTTTGCATCTGTGTTCATCAGAGATATTGATCAATAGTTTTCTTTCTTTGTGTTGTCTTTGCCAGGCTTTGGTATTAGGGTAATGTTGGCCTCATAGAATGAGTTAGGAAGTATTGCTTCCTCTTCAATTTTTTTTGGAAGAGTCTAAGGAGGATAGGCATTAATTCTTCTTGGAATGCTTGGTAGAACTCGGTGAGACCATCTGGTCCAGGGCTTTTGCCTTTAGAGAGATTACGGATAATCATTTCAATCTCTTTGCTATTGATGGGCCTATTTAGATTATCCAGTTCTTCTTGGTTCAGTCTAGGTAGGCTATATGTTTCTAGAAACTTGTCCATTTCTCCTAGGTTGTTAAATTGAGTGGCATAAAGCCCTTCATAATGTTTTCTTATAATCCTTTGTATTTCTGTGGTATCACTGGTAATTTCTCCCCTTTCATTTCTAATTTTGGATATTTGTGTCCTTTCCTTTTGTCCTTTGATTAGTCTAGCCACAGGTTTGTCAATTTTGTTGACTTTCTCAAAGAACCAGCTGTTTGTACTATTAATTTTTTCTATTGTCCTTCTGTTCTCTAATTGGTTTAGCTCTGCCTTAGTTTTTATTATTTCTTTCCTTCTGGTCACTTTGAGTTTTGTCTGCTCTTCTTTTTCTAGTTCTTTAAGATGGGATGCTAAGGTGTTTACTTGTGATATTTCTTGTTTCTTAGGATAGGCCTGTAATGATATAAATTTCTCTCTTATTACTGCTTTTGCTGTGTCTGAATATTTATGATATGTTGTATTTTCATTGTCATTAGTTTCTATATATTTTTAATCTCATCTTTTATTTTTTCTTTTATCCAGTCATTTTTTAATAAGACTGTTGTTTAATCTCCATGTGTATGTGTTTTTTTATGCTTTCTTTTTATGGTTGACCTTCAATTTCAAAGCTTTGTGGTCTGAGAATATACTTGGTATGATTTTAATCTTCTTGAATTTGCTGAGGCTACTTTTGTGTCCCAGCATGTGGTCTATTCTTGAGAATGTTTCATGTGCACTAGAAAAGAACATATAGTCTCCTTTTGCTGAGGATGAAATGTCCTATAAATGTCCATTATGTCCAATTGCTGTAATGTATCATTTAGAGCTGATATTTCCTTTTTTAATTTCTGTTTGGATGATCTGTCCATAGTTGTTAGGCAGGTGTTTAAGTCTCCCACAATGATTCTGCTTTTGTCAGTTTCCTCTTTCAGATCTGTTAGTAGTTGCTTTGTATATTTTGGTATATCCTGGTTGGGAGCATATATATTAATTAGTGTCAGATCTTGTTGTTGTATTGTGCCTTTTATCATCATGTAATGTCCATCTTTGTCTCTTTCTATATTTTTTAACCTGAAGTTTATTTCATCAGTTATCAGTCTGGCAACTCCTACTTTTCTCTGGTTACCATTTGCTTGGAGTATTGTTTCCCATTCTTTTACTCTGAGTCTGTGTCCTTATGGCTGAGGTGTGTCTCTTCGAGACAGCATATGGATGGGTTTTGTTTTTTAATTCAGTCTGCTACTCTGTGTCTTTTCACTGGTGAGTTTAGTCCATTAACATTTAGAGTGATGATCGATATGTGAAGATTTTTGTGGCCATTACTTTTTTTGTTATTGTTTTATTTTTGTTTCTTTCTTGTTGCCCAACTCTATTCCATTTGTCCTGATGTTCTGTTTCAGGTTGAAGAGCCTCTTCAGTATTTCTTGAAGTGTTGGCCTTGTGCTGGTGAATTCCCTCAGCTTGTGTGTGTCTGAGGTCTTTATTCCACCTTCATATCTGAAAGATAATTTTGCTGGATAATTTATTCTTGGCTGGAAGTTTCTCTCTTTTAAAGTTTTGAGTATTTGATTCCACTCCCTCCTGACTCGTAGAGTTTCTGCTGAGAAGTCTGATGCCAGTCTGATGGGTTTTCCTCTAAAGGTTATAATTCTTTTTCCCCCAGGCTGCCTTGAGAATTGTCTCTTTGTCTTTAGTTTTTGACATTTTTAGTACCATGTGTCTTGGAGAAGATCTGCTAGGGTCCAGGTATCTAGGGGACCTGTTTTCTTCTTGAATTTGGGGTTCCAGATATTTCCATAGGTTTGGAAAGTTCTCATCTACTATTTGAGTATACTCTCTGTAGAGTGCTCTGCTCCTTCTTCTAATCCTATTATCCTGATGTTGTTTTGTCTCATGGAGTCAGATAGTTCTTGCAGAGTTCTTTCAATCCTTTTGGTTCTGTATTCCTTCTCTTCCTCTTTTTGAGATGTTTCCATGTTTTGATCTTCATTATCACTAATTCTTTCCTCTTTCTAGTTGGCCCTGTTTCCTATAGCAGTTATTTCATTTCTCACTTCTTTTATTGTATTATTTATCTCTTGAATTTCCATCTCATTCTTCCTTATGTTTTGAATTTCTTTGTTAAATTGTTCCTTTTGTTCACAGATTTCCTTTCTTAGGTTTTTCACCTCAGCTATGGTGTTATGCCAGTATGTTTTCATTTCTTTCAGAGGCTTTAGAATGGCTACTTTAAATTCTCTGTCTCTTAGTTCAGAAAATTCTAGGTCTATGAGACTGTGTTCTGGATATTTTTCATGTTCTTTCTGAGCAGGTTTAGATTTTAAGGAATTTATAATGTCTGCTGGCTTCTTCCTCTTTGGCATGAGGGCATTATTATCTTCAGCAGAGCCCAGGAGCCCTGATTAGTATTTTTGTGATGTCTTGCTGTAGGGCAGACACTAGGTGGCACGGGGGGCTAAGTTTTGGGAGAGAGGGGTATTGTTGAGACTTTATCACTGGTCTTTAGCAGCATTTGGAGGAGGGGCATATCTATCTGGTGTCCCTCCACTTCCTACAGTTCATTGGGGAGGCTGTAGGAGAAGGGAGAGGCCAACAAAAAGCGTGCTGTGGCAGCTCCACCTCCTGCCCTCTGCAGAGGAAGCTGGGGGATGTGGGCCAAGGCTGCTCTTGCTGGCTGGGGTGAAAGCTATCAAATCCGCCTTTCTTCCCAGGCCTGCTCCAGCAACCAGTCATTGGGGGTGGGGTCTGCAGGCTCACACCACAGGTGGGCACTAGGCACGGCACAAACCACAGGTTTAAAGCCGTGGGCCTGATGCCACGGGTTGTGAGAAGGCAGCCAGCTGACACCTCCGCCTTGGGCTGGGAAGCAGGGCCGTGCGCATGTGTGCTGTGGGTCGTGAGAGCGCTGGGAGCTGAGGAGCTGACTCTGGAGCCGCACCTTGGCCTGCAGCTGTTCAGAGTTCTCGCTCAGCCCTTTTGCTACCCAAGAGCTCCAGAGGCTGGCCCCCAAGCTCTGTTCCCAACACGCTGCTCTAAGGCCCGGCTCCCCCACAGTCTCCCACTGTTATGCCACTTAGACTGGCTTTCACTCTTGTCACCTCTTGGCCTCCCTGCTCCCATGCACTGTGCTGCTCCTGAATAGTCAGCAGCGATGGGGTCCTGTTGGGATCCATCTCTGCTACCTCCCCTCTCCCCAGTGCATGGATTTCTCAGCTGTCAATTGGGTCACTCAGGGTCCTCTTTCTTGGCTCCTGGATGGCTGTTGAATTGTGTTTTGTGGGATAGGCTTTGGGGACCGCCTTCCCGGTTACCATCTTGCCCTCTTCGGAGATTTAACAGTATTTAACAACTCTGTTTGCATACAAAATTGGAGAGTAATAGAGTAGGAAATTTTCCTAAAGGATATAGTAGTCTGGACAATGCAATTAATTGAGAAGTAATCCACAGTTTTAAAAATGAGATAGTAATTAGGAATATAGCCTATCAGCTGTAATTCTAATTTTTCTTTACTCATGGGCACATAACTTGTTTTTAGGAGGAGAGGGCTATAATTAACAATTGCAACAGCTATTTTTCTATAGCATAAACAAGCAAACAAAATTCTATAAAATTTTGTAGCTCAAGCAGAAATGATTTGGGTCTTAGAAACATAAATAACAGAAAATGTAGAGTTACGACCACTCCTAAACTTCATCTCAGACCTCCAAGAAATGTGATTCCTTACAAATACAACAACAAACCACCACCACAACAAAAATGAACAGGTTAAATCAATTACCTTCTTTTTGGTTTTTGTTTTGACAGTTTTTAGCAAAAATCATCTGTTTGCTTAGCTTTATTTACCTAAGGTTTCATACTGTTATTATCTAAGACAGGCATGTCCAACTTGTGGCACAGAACAACTTTGAATGGAGCCCAACACAAATTCTTAAAACCTAGTGAGATTTTTTTTTTTTTTTTTTTTTTTAGCTCATCAGCTATCATTAGTGTTATTGTATTTTATGTGTGGCCCAACACAATTCTTCTTCCATATGGCCTACTGATTTAAGAGTTGGTGGTTTGCTGCTTGTAAATTGTTTACCTAGCTGGGGTTGTAACCAAGTTAGATTTGGTGAGTAAAGTTAGATTTGGTTAGTAGAAGAAAATGTTTTTGATCTCATACATAACCATCAACACTGCCACCAGTCACTTCATGAGACAATTGGTGAAAATAATGAGAGAAATTTAAAATTAATAATTATAGTAGTAGGCTGTGATCTCTGTGTTAGATACTATATCCACAAATATCACTGATTAGGAAGGTCATTGATTAAGTATGAAATTTAATGAACTCATAACTTTTTAATGAGAAGAAACACCTCTAAAGTTAAACTTAATCATTTGAAATGACGGGAGGCTGAATAAAATATCACCTACTGGCATTTTTAGTTAAGTAATCTGTTGTGAGGAAAACGCAATATATAAAAATACTCTTTTTTCTTAAAAATACTGATGATCTAAGACATAATTTTACACTTACAGGTAGGGTGAAAATGTAGCCTGCTACATAAATTGTTGCGTCAGTGGCAGCCATTTACATAATGGTTCAGATTCTTTGATAGCCCACTGATTATGTCAGTTTGTACAGAATGTCCAGCATTTTGATTTACCAGTTTAACATATCAGAATCTAAATTTTTCATATTCATTTCCTGAAACTAATTACCAATGATGAGAACTGTGAAATCATAGATTCTAAGATATCTCACATTAGAAAAATATGTGGGTTAGATGGCATTTATTTTCTATAATTCTAGTTTTTCCTACCTACATTTTTGAGATGTTGAAGCTTATCTTTTAAAGTACCTAAAATCAATATGCATAAAAGTAACAGTGACATCATACAGTTGATGATATATCTACCAAATTAATACATATGTAATATAATATACTCCATAGATGAAAGTACATGTAGCTTATATTTCTTCCTCATTTTTTCTTCCCTTGCATGAATGCATATGTTTATTTATTTACTCATCAAATACATATTAATTGAGTGACAATTATACTCCAGTTATTGTTCAAGTATCTGGGTATTTAAGGTCTTTGTACTCATGAGCTCAAGTTACAGGATAAATTTGCACTCAGTGATTGGTATCTAGTGGAAGTTTATAGAAATAAAATAATAATTTAGTGATTTGTGACTGTTTTCACAAAAGTACCAGTTTTGATACATTTTGGAGCTGTGAAATGTATTGCAACTGAGCAATAAGAATAAATCAATAAAAGCAAGCATAAGATAGATGCATTTGGCCATAATGTGAATAAATTGGTCATTTATCAGAAATAGAATTTTTGAGATTCCATCTTTATTTGCAAATATGCATGCAATTGAAAATAGGTATTTTGAACTTCTATAATTAAGTGGCCATTTATATGCATTAGTTTAGTTGGAAAAATCACTTTGTTCAATAAATTGGTACTTTGACTAGACTTAAATTCCAAAATGCTTTTAAATATTGTTCTGTCCTCATAAGAAAAAAAAAGTGGAGGTTTTTCCTTTTCTTTTTCCTGCTCCTCCTCCTCCTCTCTTACTTCCCCCCACCCTTCTCTCTCATGTTCCTGCTGCGTCTTCTGTGGCTGCTACATCTGCTTCCTCCATTTGTACTCCTCTTCCTGAACATCTTCCTCCCTTTTTTCTTTCTCTTTTGTCTTCATTGTTTTTTGCTTCTCCCTCTTTCTTCTCTTCATTGTTTTTTTCTCTTACATTCTTTCTTCTTCTCCTCTTCACCTCTGATTATTTATTTGGAAAACAAACATGCATATTTAAATTAATATAAAAAGAAAATCCATTTCCTTTATTACTGTGTGTAACTATGATCTTCAGACAGTTTTTCAGGTCCCCAAAGGGTTTTAATAGCCATCCTGAGTTCTGATTTTTCATTTGACCAACATTGGCCTAAGGCAATAATGAATCATGCTTCAAACTGTACAGTGCACAAAAGAAAGTACATACACCCTAGGACCAATAGCCTGAGGTTTTATCATTGTACTATAATTACTAACATGAGTTAACACTAATGCCATCTAAAACTGAGTTTAATTACCTAAAGACAACAAAACGATAGGTTACAGCATATAAGCTAAAAATTACACCAGTTACTTTGGCAAGTAGAGACCTAAAGCAGAAGCAATTTGCTAACTAGGTTAGACAGAGAGCCACTTGAACTCCACATTATAATTTTAGATCACTGAAGCTTGAAAAGGTAAGCTATAGTTATGTCAACTATTAAATATCACTGGGATATGTTTCATGTAATTAAAAAATGATCACTCCTTTTCCTCTTCCAGTATCTAGCTGCTGCATATTGATTATTTTATTTTTAAATTTCCACATTGATTTTATTGTCTTTTAATATACGACTTATTCTTTTGTCTATATTAGCAAAACTTCCTTTTATTGTACCATTGAAAGTCTTAACATGATGCTTATGTCATCTGCCTAATGTGAGAATGATTGAGACTGCTAATTATGAATGCCTGAAATTTCTACAGATCAGCTAGTACATTTTCTTGGTATACATACTTTATTCCTTGATTTTGTAAACATCAAATATTTTCAGTAAAATGTATTTTAAACTAAGGGTATCAATATCATTTCCATAAATAGCTTACACATTATTATACAAATAGCAATCACTAACAGGAATATACTTGTATGTATATATAATATTATATGACATGAAATAACACTATACATTATATAAAATATATATTACATATAATTTGATACAATAGTGCATCTATAACGTAATAAATGCACACATAATATATGTGTGTATATATAATTATTTTACTGTGAAATATTCCTGTAGTAAAAATAATACCACTTATGTTTGTGTTATAACAAATATAAACTGAGCACCTCAGAAGAAAACAGAATATAACCAGCACTGTAGAAGTCTCCAGTGGAGACTTCCACCATAGGAAACTACGGTCGTGCAATTTATCACTTTGCACTGGAAAAGGTGCTTGTTTACTTCACTTAGACTCTAGGCTTTTCTTTAATACTTACATATAAGTATTAACTCTTTTTGAAGAGTTTCATGGTAGTAATGATGGCTATCATTTATTAAGCCAACAGTATGTGTTAATCTATTCTAAGTCATTTACAAACAATTTCATTTCATTTTTACAGCATATTTCTGAGGGGGGTTCTTATTTTCCCATCCCACAAATGAGGAAACTGAGGATCAGATACGTTAAATAATTGCTTAAGAGCACACAGAAAGGAACTGGGTAGTCTATAGTCACAATGTGATACTGAACATACATTGATACCCACTAAAAGAGCTTCATTTTAATCAAAGAATTGTTTTGGTGCCTAGAATCATGGAAGACTTTTTGGTAAAATATCAAAGTGAGATATTGAATTTAAATAAAGCAGTGCTTCCTCAGATTAGTAATCAGTCATTTCAAATTGATATACTGAATGTATCCTCTATAATATATTTAAAAATAAATTTATTTTGTCCACTTAAAATATTTACCCAAAATATGGTACAAACTATTGGAAATGACTTGTTTTCAAAATCTAAAAGTCTGGATTATACTTTCTTTCAAATAACTTTTAGGCAGTCAGAGGTTAATATAATGCCAAGTAATATTTTTTTATATCAGAAAAGTATATTTATGTAGATGATGTGGATATCATTGAATAATTAAACAATGAGACTTACAGAGAGTGGAACAGAGAAAAAAAGTAAAGGTGAAAGTTGGAATTCAAGGGAGAATATAATATGCCTGAAAAAGTTCATAACTTTGAAACAGATGAGTGACGAGGCCTCCGGAATTAAGCATTGAGATGGAACAAGGCCTGACACCAATAGTTTTTCTCTTTAAGCTGGTTTGAGTTGGATTTCTGTACTTTGTGTCTGGAACGGCCAAGGGTGGATGACACAGGGCTGGTAATGTGTTAAGATAAGAACATTTCCAAGATGAGTGATAACCAAATCGTATTTGTTTTTCTCAGCGGGTGTGGAAACAGAACAAGAGTCAGGGTGTGTGTGTGTATTTCTTTGTGACTTTTCTTTTTTCAATACCACTGTCTAACTTATATGAGCAAAGACTAAGGTTTCACACTGAAAGTATTTATAATTTGTTGGACATCTGAAATTCTTTAGCCTATTACCAATACTTTAATTCAAATACAGGAAAAATTCATGGGAAGCCAATATATTTTAGGATAACAGATAGACCAAATTTGTTCAGATAAAGCATTTAATTGTTTCATGTATTTTTTGATGTAATTTGTGAAATAAGTTTATACAGCAAAATAGATTCCAAGTAGGAATACTCTAAGAGTAAACTGAAGAAAGATGGTCAATGATAAAAATAAATGTAATCAGCTTATTACATTTGCTTATCTTTATGCAAAAATATGTAGAGGTTTTAAGAGTTATCTTTTAAGAAACAATGATGTAGAACTGTATAAAATAAAACACTAGTCAGCTGGAATTGGTTAATATCAGACTATCATAATCAAATATTTATTTGTGTCCTTTCCCAGGTCTAAGTTCAATGACATCAGGTTAGTAGCTAGAAATTGATTATAGTGGAAGTATTTACACTATAAAAATTGGCAAACACTAGAAAATTGGGTATGTTTCCCTCCAGAGAGTTGGCTTACTAGCATTTAATTTTGATACAATATTACATTGTATATGATTTTGTTATAATCTTAAATGTTCTTACATTTCTTATGAAAGAACTTTTTCTCAGATGAAAAATTAATCAAAATGTAGATTCAGTCAACCTATATCGATTCAATATTTATTCAGTATCGTATGAGTATCAAGCATCAGATGCTAAAAAAACTAGACATAAAAATGATACAGTGAGTGTCCTGTTGCTTAATGTCTAGTGTGAACCTTTAGATGACATTGTTTTAATATAGTCTTATTCATAATATGTCATGTAATTTTGTTCAGACCAGACCTAAATATTTCCAGGAGGGAAGGATACATTGTTAATGTTTATACTAATAGGCATAAAACGGGAGTTTAAAAAAAAAAAGAAGAATGTCTACACAGATACTGTACCAATACGCAGGACGTGCGTGTCAGCTTTGCAAGCTGTCAGTTTTAACCGAGGATCTTAATTTTAGGAGTTATTCAGGTGAAAATGGTGGAAAAGTCATTCCAGGTCAAGCAGGATATAAGGAGATAGAACAATTTCATTATAATATATCATTGCCATGTATCAATGAGATGATACAATATTTCCTTCATTGGGAAAACCTCTAAATACAGATGTGTGTGTGTTTGTGTATATATCTACACACATTCACATCTATATACACACACAAGTACATATGTATATGTGTGTGTATATATCCAAATGTATAGAATAAATTTAATTTATATATATACACCTATATATGTGTGTGTATGCACACTGTATTCTTATCTGCAACTACACCGAACACTTCCAAATTACCCAAGCAAGGATTTTTCTCTTTTGTCTGGTGGTCTTCAGATATTGAGCCTATTACATGGAATAGTGCTTCTCAGAGATGATCTGTGAACCAGTTTGTTACTGAACCATTTATGATGCTATAAGGAGCTCAAACCATTGAAAAATTGTTGGACACATACATATACATCCACACAAGTATAACATCTAAGCTTGTATTCCCACGGGATATCACATCACTATCTTTGAAAAGAGTAAAGTATCTCTTTCTTTTTCAGTTCAAAAAGGAAGTGAGAAATACCTCAGCAAAAACTAAAAAACAGGAAGGAACATATGGTACCCTTAAAAAGTTAGTATTCAAAATCTTAACTATTTGTTTCCTAAGCCTGTTTTAGATATTTGGCTTAGTGTTAGGACAGGATTTAGCTGATTCTTCATCCCTTTGTTTAATTTCAAGTAAAAGAGAAATGCTGCCAAATGCTTAGAGAGATCAATTATTCTAAGTTTTCCTTCTGAGTAACAAACTTTGAGTTCTGTAGACTCTTTAGTCTGATTAAAAGTAATCATTGTTAGAGTTATTGGAATCCAAATTACCACATCATTAGCACAAGAATCTGGACATCCTTTTACAGACTTATTTATCAAATGCCCATTAACTTACAGCCCTGCGGGCTTGGCAGGTCGGTGTATTGGAATTAGGAGACTACACTGTCCCTGTATCTCTTGACATATAAATCATTCCTGTCTTGGTTGACATATGAATTGTTTCTTCTAAAACAAGTGTCTAATTGGCTAGGTAAGAAATATCCTCTTGCTTAAGAGACATTTGATTGAGACTGGTACCTTTATAATTAAATCTGTGCAAAGCAAATCTATTTGGTGAGAGAAAAGGAAATTATTTAGTACCAAGATTTGGACATAATCTTTAGGAGATGTCCCATGAATAGACTGGAAAAATTTTCAAAACAAACTTACTTTATTACTTAGGATAACTTAAGCAGGATATATGGATTAAGTGTAAGCTTTGCTCATTGTTGGTATTATGACATCTATAGACAGGTGTCTGTGTATGAAGTTTTAAAATACTGATATAAACAAACAAACAAACAATCCAAAAAGCAAAGAATGAGACATAACAGTGACACTGAATTGAAATGAAACTGTGTTATAAAGCAAAAGAGAATGTTTGGTAGTTCTGGCTCGCAGTAAAGCACCTTCAAGCAGTAGAAGGTGACAGCAAGACTGAGAGAATGGCGCAAAGGACTTAGGAAGTGATAAGAAGTACTGTCCATGGTCTTATGTCTGTGATCTTGCACACAAGAAAATAACATATTTAGTAATGAAGGAAGAGTCACAAAAGGTTATGTCCTCTACCTCTACAGTGGAGAGATTTAAAGAGAAAGGGAGTTAAAACAGAACACAATCAAAACTTGTGCCCAAACCCTGAAGTCATGAAGTGTTGTGAACACACTTTTTGGTATGAATTAAGTTTCATCAATTTCACGCCAAGATTGCTGCAAGCAGATTAATATTTATTTCTATTTATAATTGATAATACAGTTTTATTTTTATCTTCAAGTTGGATTATACCTGTTTTCAAACAATTTTAACAGAGACTGTGATACCATGGAGTCAAAAATCATGGTACTGAAATGGTGAAAACTTTGACTAAGGTGGGAAGTAGCAATGCAGATTAATTTAAAATCAATTTTTGGAATAGATAATGGGATCTAGGTAGTATCCCATTGGCAGGTAAGCTTAAATGCTTTGGAAAATAAAAGGAAAGAAATAAATATGCAGCATTCTTGGCCGTCATTTATTATGTAACAGTCTATAATTTTATTATTTATTCCTAGACCTGTAATTATTTGAGTTTATGTCGGCAAACACATTTGGTTTTAAAAACTGTGCTACTAATTATTAGGTTTCTGAAGATTTATTTGGTAGTATCTATTCAATTAGTGCTCTTTATCATTTATAGTTTGACCCTGTAAATTCACAACTTCTATATGGTTCTGGGAGTATTCTCCCTTTAATGAGACATTTTTAGTGCAAGGGCATTAACATGAAACATTTCATTGAAAAGGTCATTAAACATCGAAATTCATAAGCAAGTCTATTTAAGTGGTGCTATAATGGCATTTTCATAAGTACTAAAAAATCATTAAAGATGTATTATTACTAGAAGTAAATAGCGAATCCTTAAGTTTAAAATTGTTTTTTAAATTATTTTATTTAGTGAATTTGAATGTAAGAGCTATAATAAAGACTGAAGGTCATTTAGTTTTATAGTTTTTATACCTGATTTAATATTAGAATATGTTGGTTCCTAGAAACTTTACTCAATAAGATTTGTTATTTGGCCAGAAATTTCTGTTTCAAACATGATAAACCAATTCTACAGAAAATTCTGACATAACAAGTCTGTGTAATGGCTATTTGAGAATGTTTTTCATTTTACAAAGAAGAAAGTGATATCTAAAAAAAAAAAAAACCCAGGTTAAAAACCTATTTTAATTTTGTCCAGTTTCTTAGATTTTTCAGCCAGGGGAGAATGTTAAATACCAGTGACTTCAACATACATGGCAGAACACATTCTAACATTCTTTTTTTTAGTGTACTATGTGTCTTTTCTTTGTAAATATGTGGTCTACCTCTTTTTTAAATTCTTAGTGCTTGTTTTAGAGTTCAAAATATGCCTCATTAATTTATGAAAGAGCCTTTAGAGTCAATATTGTATTATTTAAACTTTGCACTTAATACTTTGCCTCTTACAAACTTTCTATTTCACACTTCGTACTTAACCAATTTTTAGTTTCAATGCCTGTTTCTGACTTCTCAAATGAAATTATGTTCCAGGAGTATAATTCCCTCTATCCTCATATCAACAATGAAGTGTAATTCCAAGTGTTGTCATCACATCTTGTATTTCTGTGTGTATTATAAATCATTTTACATTCTATTAATTTTAATTTTACTAGTTCTCTAGGAGTATTATGAAAGGAAATACATAGGCCTTTGTACTTACCCACATAGTTACTAATCTTCCTTCCATTAGATCCACATTTGCAGGGGTGGGGCAGGTATTATGCTTCAGCTTGAAAAGTATTCTTTAGCATTTTTTATTATGCAGGTCTTTGGGCAACCAGGTGTCTCAGTTTTCATTTATCTGAAAATATTTTGTTTTACCCTTGTTTTCAAGAATATTTTCACTGTATTGAACCCTGGGTGGAAAATACCTGGTTTTATTTTTCTTTCTTTCAGCCTTTAAAAATATCAGTCCGTTTCCTTTGGGCCTCCAATATTTATGATGAGTAGCAGGTGGAAATTTTTGTTCTTTCCCTGTCTGTGAGATTTATTTTTCTTCTGAATGTTTTTGGGATTATCTTTGATTTTCTAATGAGTTTATTTGGATTTCCAACCTCATTTATTTCTATCATTTTTTGGGTAATTTTTGTATGTTGTGTTTCTTAATGACCTAAGGACTGGGCCAAGTCACTGTCCCTAAAATACCCCAGTGCTCCAGCCACATATTTTCTGATAAACTTTGTTTTTACCAAAGATTAAAATTCCATGTGCTGCAAGTGAAATGAAACGTCTTCCTCAGAATGGCAACCAACTTGTATTCAGAGCTAGCTAGCTGCAGCTCCTAAACCTACTTGGTGTTTCCTCCCTAGACTCTGGAGTCATCTTGTACATGGGACCTCTGGTGGCTGGCCATTGAAGCTAAGAAATTTTCTTTACTGCCTTTAATCGGATTTGACACATACAATAAACATGGTTTTTCCATGTGCTCTGAGGATACCATAAGTCATCATTTCTTTAGGGACATTTTTTTTGTATCTGAAAAAGAAAGTAAAAAGAGCATTCTCTTGGAGGATGATATCTGATAGCACGGTACGATGACATGTTGAGTCATGCTTCAGAGCATCGTGGTTTGGCAATGACTTGATTACACTTTCTCTGCTACAGAGTATGGGTTATCTTTACACAGTCCATCACTGACTTCTCCCATAGGTTGTGAACACACTACAAAATAAAAGAACACATACACTTAACATTCTGCTTTTGTCTGTATATTCTGTTTTCTCTATATTTCTGAACTTTATTTCTTTGCAAAATTGCTGACATTACACATTATCCATAAAGTTGTAGCTTGCAAACTTAAGTGGAAAAGTTTATTTTCATAAGATGACTAAACTGTTTAGTTTTATTTCACACCTCTCCATGTTTTATGACACAAAATAAAATATCTTATGATAGCAAAGTTATGAATCATTTAGTGTCCTAAAATATATGATAAGAATTGTCATCTAAGACAATAGAAAATACTTAGAATCTCTCAGAACTCAATTGGCCTATTTTAAACCCTATAAATATTTCTGTTCTATGGAATACTGTATCAAGGAATAATGAGCAAAAGAATATAGATGGTGTAATTTAATAATCATCTCCATTAAAAAAAAACTGACACAGACCTGTGTAGTTATTTAGTAGAGGAATAACTCTGATTATTACTATATGTAATGTTTAATATAGTATACAAGTCATCTTGATGTATTCTTCTGTGATAGGATGCATTTTACTTTGATATTTTTCTGAGTTTATCTACAAGAGAAAGGTAATTAAATATGAAGATGCAATGTGTATTCCCATCACAAATTATACTTTATTGTGTGCATAGTTTTAAATACACATTTAAAGGGTATCCATCATAAATTTTTATGTTGCACATGAAGAAAAGTAGGTAATATTCCAAGTAGGTAATGACTTTACAAATTGTATGGAAATGAATGGCACAAAAGTGCAGGTGCCGCTTTATCTGAGAAATACACAGCAGTGAAATTCATCACTTAGAAAGTTTTTTATTCAAATGCTTATAAGTCCAGAAATCTTTCTTATTCAGAACCATTTTTACCTGGTCCCTTTTGGGGTTGTGTTATGAATACAGAAAAGAAGTAAATAGCCAAACCAGCATTCAGAGGGTGTCAATATTTCCCAGTGTGTTTTTGTGAAGTCCAGGGATAATTACTTGGAGCATCTGGGGCCTGTAGCATACTCTGGTCTTCTCTCTCCTCTTTTTCTTTTCCAAGATTTCTGTGCATAGAGGGGATTAACTGGGGGACACATAATCCATCCAGGAATAACTGAGTTGTTCATCCGGAGTGTTGCGCGTTGCTGTGGGGAGATAAAATGCATGGTACAATCGTGTAAACATTTCAAAACCGTCTATCCCTTTCTTCAGATGAATTTTCACCTGTAACTTCCAAATGTAAATCAGCTTTGTTGGCTGCATCTTGGATGAACTTACTGTACCTCTTGGACTTTATCAATGTGCTCTTGACATAGTCTGTACTCAGTAGGGCCCAGAAAACATTGTTTTAAAACCACTAAATAAATATAGATAGATAGATAGATAGATAGATAGATAGATAGATAAAGCATGGACATTTATTATTTAAATGCTCAGTTTCAGTTTGTACTAAGGGGATAATAGTATTTCCTAAGATTATAGCAAAAATTAAAATAAAAAAATGAATTTAAATGTCCTCAACAGTTCCTTAAAAACAAGCTCTAAATGAGTGTTAATTCTGTTCCCCATATATTTACTGACATAGGAGACTACCCACAGCATAATCACATAGGATCCCAAAGTAACCTCATTCACTAAAAAATTATGAGATAGACATTAAGAAGTAAGAACTTAAATTGTCACATAGCTCCAGCAGTACATCATAGTTATTTTTATCTTACTCAAGCAGGCTAGAGACTTGGGAGAACTAAGAGGCACTCATTCATTCAGTTATTATTTATTCATTCAGTAACTATTTGTGGAAAATCTTATATGGCAGGCACTGTATGAAGTTCTGGGATTAAAGCAGTGAGCAAAACAGACCTGCTCCCTATTCACAGATAACATGAAACAAATATATTAAACACATGCTCTAAAATGCATTTACCAAACAAAAGTATTATGCCTCATAATTCACAATCTGACTCATGATTTAAAATTTTAGACACAATTTTTACGTGGTCACATAGAAAGACGGAGCTTAAATAACTCAGGTTCTGTTTCTTTGTCTTTATTAACACTGTGCTATCATTGTTTACTTCAAATCCACTGGTTAAATGCAGAACAATGTAGCATCACAGGGGTTGGAGGCAGAATTGAGCTTTTAGTGTGTCTAAGCAACTTCAAATCGTGAATTGACTCTTTGAAAAATGTATATACTCTTTAAAAGTACATAGAATCTATGTGATTCAAAGACAAACTATAGGGCTGATAATTTTCCAAATTAACTTCCATGAAGAATATATGTAAAATACAATGTTTATTAAGGCAAAAAACATTTATTTTTATCACTGACTTATTTACAACTCCTAGTGTATGTTGATAATATAAAATTAACCAATGCTCAGTTGGTTTTATTTTTGTTTATAAATTCTCTATAGAATATGTGATACCCTGTTGCCTGCACCCAGGGAAGATGTGTCTCACTACCTCAATTTAGCATGCCACTGGACCACACCCATTTCAGAAACCACCCCCACCCCACACCTGTTGGGAAAGATGTGGAATTGACTGATAAATACCTTAGTATGTCACCTGGAGCCAGTAACATTAAGCCCTATGTAACATTAGGATTAAACTCCCCTACTAACTCTAATCCACTCCCATTAAATTGCAGCACAGCAAAAGTATTTTTTAAGCTTATCTATCATTGCCATAATTTGATTATGATCTAGTGTATCATCATAAGGGGGTCATACCCAGTCACGCTCCTGTCTTCCGTTATGCTCAGTACAAAAGAAGAAACTTGCAAATACTTTCAACATAGGCATTTCTGACTTTCAAATAGTTGATCTGACACCCAAAGAAAAATATTCTTCCTCATTCCATGAGTGAGATGTGAACTCAGCAGGAGAGAAACCAACCCAAATATTCCAAGAACCCAGTCCTAAAAATCTGTAGCCTGACTTAGATGCTGTGGCCACAGCAGATATAAATTATATAACCCTAAAGCACCATAGATGGGAATGAATATGTCCCTAGACTGGGATTAAAATTTGGTGCTACTGTCCAAGGGAAAGAATGGAACTGAAGAGAGTAATGGAAATCTGCATTGGAGGGTGAGACGGCATGATCACCCCCTTCTACAATGGTTCTTATTCCAGTTAAACTAGGCTCCCCTGGCAGACAACTTTACTTTCCCTCACTTTAATGCACTCTGTAAATAGGGATATTTATTGTGACTGTATGATCTTTAGTTGAGCTTTAACTCCTGTGAAAACAAACACAATGCCTGCAATAAAGAAAATACACAATAGGTTTGTAATGAATAAGGCACTGAAGTACCCAAAAGTCACTATTTAATCAAAAGAAGATTACCATCAGAATGATTTTAAAGCTAAATATTGTTATTTGAAAATCAGAAACAGATGTAAGAGTAAACACAGGAATACTTTCATTCTACTTGATCAGTATTCAACTAATCTCTAATTACTTTATTGCCCAGTAGTCCTACATAAATGTGAGGTTTTTGCACTTACTTTTCTACATTGAGACCACCCTACTTGATTAAATGACTGAAAACCTAGACCACGTAAAACCATATTGTTTGTTTCTAAGTGGGCTTATAATTTTGCATTTTGCTTTGCTTTCCAAATCCTCACATGATGTTTTTATTTTTTCAAAAGAAAAATCATTTAGTTTTCTCTACCATTACTTAAAAATTCAGAATATTAATTTCTAAGATTCTCAGTAGAACTATGGAATACTGTGGTATTGATAAAGTACAGATGGAAAAGTATCTGGAAAAAGCACAAACATTCATATGAACTTGTAGTAATTACCTGCTTGTAATCAAGCTTTCTGTAGTCTCTTTTTTTATCATCTCATGTATGACTGACAAAGCCCCTTTATGCCTGTCATGTTTAACCCTGCACACACAGCTAACCAAATAGTTATTTGATCTAAAATTAGTCAAATTTAGACATCTAGAACCTATCTCAAAAGTAGAATGTAGTAAAAAAACACCAAACCAAAAAACAGACAAAAACAAATGATCTAAAAATGGATGCAGCAGTTACTAGGGGGCACTAAAGTGGAGTTTTGTAAGTCAGTTAGGAAAAACAGGGAAATGAAGACAGCAAACAAATTTTAAAAAGGGCAAAAATAAAAACAAACAAAAAAAATCTTAAAACTCATCTTACCATATTAGGGGATTGGAATAAGTTAATCACCAAACATGATGCCCAAAAGACAGTGAAAATCACAAACAGGTTTATCTGTAACCTTTCTCCTCTTGATAATAACTCCATTCTTCAGTAAAACAGCATGATCTGATTTTGTCAGGGATACTGATCGTTGGTAGTTGTTTTCTGACAAAGCCTAATGTTCCCTTCAGTTTGACAGAGCTTTAGATAGTTTGGTACCTGATTACAGGCCCTTGGTCTCCATTTTTTGGAGCTTTTATTTTAGAAATTTTACAATTGTAATTTCTAATTCTTCTTTGATATGTAAATTTTCTTTGAGCCTCTTGGCAGTGTTATAACCCAGGAATATCTTTCTCAAGAACTTCAAATCATTTCTTTGATTGCAAGTATCATGAAAATTGGGCCTCTATCTACTTGTCTTTGTGGGAGGGTAGAACACTCACTTTGATAAGTGTCAAATAGCAAACAAAAATGGCCTAATTACCTCGACCAACCCTTTCCCTTAATATCTTCCTGTACTTTTCCACTTGTCACACCAGTGCTTTGGTTGCAGCAGAATTGAGTTCAATTTCTCTCCCCTATTTCAATAGTCTTGAATAAAGTATTTCTTGCCTATTTAAGTTCAAAAATGTTTGTTGACTGCTTCCTTGGGAATTGAGAGAGGTGTGGCCAAAATTGACTTCTTTCTATAGAATTGCCGATATAATTCTGCAAAAAAAAAATTCTTGTGATAATTTTATATCTGAGAGAGTTAAAAAACTGCCCACGGTGCAGGAATTGTTTCAATTCTCCTCTTATTCTCCCAGGATTCTACACACAATCTAGGCAATGGAAGAGGCCAGGAGAGAATTTTCCCTTTACTGCCATCTTAATTGGCTCATAAGACTATTTTAATAAAAATAAATTTATCTACATTTGTCCAAATATTAAAAAGATATGTTATTGAAAAACAATGAGACATTTGCAAACATGTATTTAATTTTTTATTCATGGGCCAGTAACTTAAGTATCTAGATTGTTTCCTTTTCATCCCAATATCAAGTGTCTTAGTCCATTCAGGCTGCCGTAACAGATATACCATAGACTGAGTGATTTACAAATGACAGAGATTTATTTCTCATAGTTCTGAAGCTGGGAAATCCACGATCAAGGCACTGGCACATTCAGTGCTGTGTGAGAACTTTCTGATTCATAAATAGCCATGTTTTTGCTGTGACTTCACATGATGAAAGTGACAAGGGAGCTCTCTGGCATCTCTTTGTAAGAGTACTGATTGTATTCATGCTCCACCCTCAGCACCCAAAGGCGGTATCTCCAGATACCATCAGACCGGGGGATCAGTTTTAAGATATAGATTTGGGAGGAGGAGGCATAAACATACAGTCAAATGCACCAATCAACATGTCTTAATTATTCCTGTGACTATATTTATTTAAAAAATTAAGTATGATCACAAATATTGAATCAATACTGCTATATCTGACATATCATTGCTCAGTATTTTGCAAACCTTTGATTCATTACTATTCTTCTACAGAGTCTTTTAGACTTTTTTGCTAATTGTCTGGCTTCTACCATGAAATTTTAATAGCTCACATATGTAGTATATCTGTTTAGGCACTGTAGTCCTATGGAAAGACACAAACCATGGTAATATCTAAGACATGTTGACCCTAAAGAGCCAGTTTTTATCTTCTTGAGTGTAATATTCTTCCTTTCAGAATGTATAGTTTTAATTTCTTTGATAAGGTGCTAATTACATTATTCTCTATAATACTGCTAATATGAAAACAAAATTCATCTTTGCCAATTAATTTTATGTATATCATGAAAATCTCATTACTTTCACCAATTTAAAATGCTATCTTTGTATACTAAGGGAAGGTGGAAGTGGGTGGACTGGTTGTGGGAGAGATGACAAAATCCCAGGTCACCTTTGGGTACCACATAATTTTGTGTGTTTATTCCAGGAAAACACTATCAAAATGAGCCTACATATAATTGACAATGAACATAATGAAAACAGTTAAAGGGCCTGAAGGAATATTGAGAGGAATAATTAATCCCTTAAAAAGCAGTTTTGTGTATTCATTATTACCCTCATTCACATCTGTTTCATTATATATGTCTCTTTACATGATGTTGAAGAAAAACAGATAATTTTCTATTCACCCTGGAAAGTCTCACAGCACGTCAATAATTTTCTTCTGAGTTCTTAATGAGAAGCTTTAAATTTTAATAAAGAATGTTCTTCCATTTGGGAACTCAGGAAGAGTTACATCAGTTTATTCCCAGACAAGGTTGTATGTCATTATTATGCCAACATTTTCACTAAGTAATTTCACCCCAGTAATTCAATAAGAAAATACCTATGTAAACAGTTTTCTTGATCCTGATATCATTGATTAATTAACACCAGTCTTTCAAAAAATAATAATATGCCACAATAATATGTTGTTGAATTTACAATGTTATTTTTAATGAGCCTATTAATTTTACTGTAAATTATATTGTGATATACATTCATCTTTTTAACATCTAATTTAAGTCTTTTTAATTTGTAATACTTTGCCAGAAAATCTAGTCTATATATGCAGGGTGAAGTAGAATATTTAGAGACTAATTTTAAATACTTTGGTAAAACCAATTTCTGAATCAGTAAGATAATTCTATCAAAAGTATTTTTTTATTGTTTAAATTTCTAGATGATTGCCTTGGTTCTACATTCCTTTGTATAAAATATGCTGAAGTAACATAAGGGCATAACCATGATTTATTATTAGTTAGTACTTTTAAAAATAGTAAACATATTTTATAATAAATTAAAACTCTAAGCCTTTGATAATATATTTAGTTATTATAGGTAAATTCATGGGAATTCAAATAAGTGGGCATTGAACATACTATTAAGAACATAAACTCTAGAATAAAGTTGTGAAATTTGAACCTGAGTTCTAACACCTACTTCTGAATGACCTTTGGCTATAGTAATTAGCCACTAACTATTTTTCTTCTCTATGAAATCAGGATATTAATAGCACCTAGATTTAAAAAAACATATACAAAAGAGTTTTAACTATATTCGTACACTTACATACCATTTTATAGCAGGCCAAACTAACCTGTGGTACAAATCATAATAGATAACTCTAGCTGATAGGGGTTTGCTGGGAAAAGACAATAAAAAGTTTTTGTGGTGAAGGAATGATCTATATCATGATAGTGGTATGAGTTATATGGTTATAGGCATTGTCAAAAATCATCGAAGTTTGCCCTCAATATCTTCTAATTTTATTATATGTAAATAATAAAACATCAATCTTTTAAAAATATAATGATAAAAATATATTAAATGTAAATTCAGTAAAGTATAGAGTGAATGTGTCATAATAATTAAATGATCAGTGACTGTCAGAGGTCAGGGCTTGCTTGTGGCCCTGCTCTGCCTGTTATGGTAGTGGCAATTACTGGCTTTGAGCCTATCCTCCCTTCCTTCATTCCATATGCCTCCATGTGTGGATACATCAAAATTGAACCTCTGCCTTAAAGGAGCTGAAAGTGTAGCAAATGACATTTCTTAGTTTACTTTCTCATCTAGTAGAAGGAGAGTTTGATACTCATAAGTGCTCTTTAAGCTTAAGCTAAGTGGGAGAATTCATTGTTCCTGGAACAAAAACATAATACTTGTCTGCCTTTAGGTACTACATCTGGGAGTTGGCTCATATTTTCCTCTGCTTTTCCATCAACTCTCATTTTTGTTACACATTGTTTCTTTCTGATTACTTCTTAAGGCCAGAAAATTTTGTGGTAATCCACTCACTGACACACAAGTATTTATCTTAAGGAAAGAAAGACCCTTTACTTCCCATGATGCGTATGTCAAAATGTGTCAAAAACTAGAAAAATCCTTATGGCCTAGACATATGTATGGATAGTGGATGGAAGTATCTTCACATAAATCCTATGGAATAGATTTTCAACACCAGAAAAATAGATGATTGGGACACTGATGACACCAAAACAACTGCCACCTACAGCATTCCACACGAGGACATTGTAGTGTGGAAAGCAGAAACCTTAAAGAGTGGAAGCTGGAGACAACAGCAAGTTTTGCAATATATGTGCTGTAGGATTTTCCAAGTTTACTTAAATTCTCAGTGCTTCAGTTTCCTTCTTTTAAAAATGTGGATTGTAGCACTATCTTATAATTAGAAAAATAAGATAATGTAAAGAATATTTAAAATGGTGTCTGCCACTACATAAATGTTTGATGAATGTAAAATCTAAACTCCACAATGTTACGATTAATTAGAATTAGTGTTATTTTTCTTCTCATCTTCTCAGAAACTATAGAAATATTTTGAAATCCATAAATTCCCCCAGAAAACAGTGATATTAAAATCATGTTTCTAAAGAACAGTCATACTAAATAGACTCATTTAAACTTTGTTATTTCTCTGGAGTTTATTTTTGAACAAGGTAAAAATTATGATGCAATATCCTCCTAAACATGCCAGTTTTGGACACATTATTAAGCTATATATAGACAAAACTGCAGGGTGTTGTACCAGCTATGAAACTACAGATGTAAAATAGATGATTGCTTATGTTGTTACAGGAGCAAGTTGATTTCAGTCAAAATTACAGTGTTCAAATGTAGCGTCTCATAAATGTCAAGTTATATTTAAGTTAAAAATTGCTACATTCAAGTTATTATTAAGATTTTAAAAGACTGAAGTGTCATAAATATCTTTCTTATTCCACTATAGAATATGGTTATATTTCTGGAGCATTTTGGAAACCTAAAGACTTCAGAAAAGACCATTGTTTTGGTTTCTTTATAGAGTTGCATTGTAATAGTTGGTCACTATGGTATTTATTTTATGTTTTAATAGCAATAGTGAAAGCATGTATATCCCAACTGACTTCTTAGGTTACATCTCGATAAAAAGTAAGAATATTTTAGCACCGCACTTGGTGCCACAGGTAAATTTCCTTTGGATCCTAAGAGAGTCCAGCAATTTTATACTTTTCACTTGAGAGAGCCACTTCTGATGTTAAAACAGTACAAAAATGCAACACCAAAAAAAGCCTAATGCCTTATTTTCTAAAGTTACATCCATCCAAAGACTTGCTCTGGTCAAACACAGACTAGCTGTAGTATCTAGATGAAGAGGTAGGGTCAAATATTTCCTAATTTCCTGTTTAATACTGTCTGTAGATTTGCTGCATTTGGTAATGTGTCCCAAAATATGTAAAAAAAAATTAGTTACACTGTTGCTCTAAAAAGATGCCATGTTTTGGTAAAGATTATGGAAATTTGTTTATATTGGCTTCCAGAAATACAGGCTCTGGCACAAATAATGCCCCCTTTTTATGAACACATGTTCATAAAACCTGGAACACAAAGGTTACTGAGGTTGCAAAGACAACACATCTGTTCATACTATACTACTTTAAAAAGGACATTACTACTGCTGGACCCTGTATATTAACAAAATAAGAACACATTTATCTGTGACTGAATGTTAACTACATCCCATTCCACTTCATATTCTGCTTTATTTTGGTCTGTTAATATGTTAGGTATTGAAAATAAGGAGGGTTACTTTGATGCACTATAAAATATATGACATTACTTATGATATAAAAATAATAATTGCCACCACTGTTGAACAAATATGCTTTCTGGTCTCGCAGAGGCTCTTAAATTGTTTTATTCCTAGGGAGAAGTGTTCTTTAAGTTCAGACAGTGCCTATCTATGACCAGTTAAAGTTGAAAGGGAAACCTAAACCAAATGTTTGTCTCCATGCAGAAGAAATAGTTGATGCTTAAATTCACTTGTTTAATTCATGCATCTCTGTGTGTATACAAAGCTAATGATTAAAATAATATTTATTCAGCCACAGAAAAATTATATGTTATGTTGTTCTTTCCTCAAAATAATATGAGTTTCATTTTGTTCCAACAAGCACAGGAGATTTACTTTCTTTTTCCTGGACATGAAGTTAATCAGGGAAAGGGGAAAGCTAATAAAAATAATTGAATGCTTACCAAATGCCAGCTGTTTATCAAATATCAAGTACAGTGCCAGGAATGTTAGTGGTGGCTTAAACCAACAGGCTTTGGAGTCAGATATAATTCACATTTAAGCTACCTCTTATAGAGACCTTAGCAAGATTCTTACCTCTCTTTATGCATCATTTTTTCAATTATATAAAAAATGTAATACTGCCACTTATCTGTAGTGATTTCTGTAAGAATTATATAACATACAAAGCCTTAAATATCTGAAATGTACTCAGTAAAGTGCTTTTTATCATTACTTACTATTGTTTGGTTTAATGAAGACAATAATCCTTATACGAATAGAGAAAAGTGAAGTCTAGAAAATTAAAATGATATAGCCAAAGGTATGTAGCTAGTTTAAGCAATTTAAACCCAATCTTTAAAGTTAACTGGTCTTTGGACTGCACTCTTGCCTACTTTCCACTCGGATATCTGTTACGCAATGGTTGTTTCGCCCACTCCACACTCCACAGTCCACTGGGTAGAAAATGGGCACACTGTTCACATAGAATGCACATCACGATTATTATCATTTCACAGTTACTTCCTCTGTTTGTTGAGCACAGTATATGGATAAAAAGAATTACTCCACTTAGTTTTCAGAACATTCTGAAATATAGATGTGTTTCTTTTTATTTTACAATAAGAAAACTGATCACAGAGGGCAAGTGATGTGTTTATGATCAGACAACCAATGTGAAGAGGATCCATTACTTGAAACCATGTCTACCACATTCCAATGTTTATGATATGATCATAAAGCAACACTGCCCCTCATGTGGGTCTGGCAAATAAGGTTAGATTTATATTTTTCAAAATTGCTTCTGCCAACATGAACTCTCACATTCACCTCTACTCTGAGAGAAATTTTACTGAGTTTTACAACATACACACTTATGACTCCCAGTTTTTATGGCTTCTGTAGAAATACTAAATAGGGGGGAAATTTAGAAAGCAAACTACCTCCTTCTTTCTGGTGTCCTTGCAACAATTGGAGTATTTAACTGTTACTCTTTTGTGATAGCTTTGACGCAAACTAGTCCTGAGACAGCATGAGACAATGGAACTTGCCCACCTTCAGAGTGTTTTTCCTACAAACCCAAATCTAGGCTTATATTTTGGGATATGATCACATATAAAGGGTAGAGCAAGGATTCCAGTCCACATGAACTCTAGATTTGCTTAACCAGACCTCACAATTATGTTTACCTATTTCTTGTAACAAATCCATATAAAATTGAATAGCTCATTCATAAATATCCTCAATCTACACTCATGATCTCTGCTTCACAGGCTGACTCCTTTGCAGCACACCAATCTCTTTCTTGTTCAGGTTAGACTCCCTGGTTATAGTAAACAAATTATAAAGATGTTTGTTACTGAAAGAGTCTAAATAGTTTTTTATTGTGTGGAATAGTGGGTGGAATTCTCTGGTTGATTGCATTGTAGCTGAAAATTACTGAAAGATTTCATTCATGACTCAATTCATGTACAAGAAAATACCTTCAGTACTTCAGCAGAGGTGTAAGTGATGCATATTATTGTTTTATCCTATTGGTTATTTTTATTTTAGTGTGTGATAAAAGGAAAATGTGTGTATACTTTATTTTCTACATAAAGTAGTAAGACTTTAAATAAGGGTTTTCATATACTTAACATTATTATTCGTAAAGAGTTAATGGTTAGCACAGAATGAGACCTCTTAAACCAGCTTCAGCACTTTGATGTTCACTTTCTATCAGTTGTTAAATATTTGAATGTCATATTAATTTCTGTATCAGCACACTTTTTTAATTAGCAAGTCTGCAAACACAGAGATGCTCTATGTTTTAATGCATAACCTGAAGACTATTCTATTTACACTCCAGCTCCTTCTCTCTTTTATCTTCATATTGGGAATTTATATGCTTTCTCTGGGGCATCTTTAATAAGCCAGAAAGAATTTGACTTGTCCATCAGAATCACTTTGAGAAAACTTAAAGATGGTAAATGGGAATAGACTTTCTAAGCAATGAGCAAGAAAATTGTATAATTTATACATATAATTAACCCATGAACAACATGGAGGTTAAGGGCACTAACCCCTGCACAACTGATATCTGTGTATAACTTTTGACTCCACCAAAACTTAAGTTATCCCTTAGTACCCCTGGGGGTTTGGTTTCAGGAACCTCTGGGGATATCAAAATCCATGGATGCTCAAGTCTGCTATATAATGGTGTAGATCAATGGATATAGCCAGCCCTCCTCATCTGTGGATTTCCAACTATGGATTGAAAACAGTACAGGTACTTACTGGAAAAAGCTCCATGTATAAGTGGACCCATGTTGTTCCAAGACCAACTGTATATACTTTTCTTCTAGAAGTAGGCCTTCCTCCAGGCATAAGGTGGGAGTTAGTTTATGTGGCAATGGCCATTGGATGAGCTTCTTTACCTTAGCTAAAGCGAGAGAAAAACCATTTCTAGCCTCCAAAAAAGTTATAAGAGGAAGAAGCATATCAGTGTCAAAATAAGCTGGAGTTGTTGGGTCAAATAGTTAAAGCAGCCCCACTGTGACATCATATTCTGTTTATTGAGAGAAAATTAGTGCTTATATTCCCAAACCTCAACTCTTTAATGGATCTCAAAAATTTCAGATCAAGAGTATAGGAAATGTTTTTTTTTTCCACCTAATAGTTCTTGCCTTTTGGGAATTCAATGGATGAGAATGAGGGATATCTGATTATTTTATTTATCCCAGTCCAGCTAAATACTTCAGATTTGCAATTACATGAAAGCCAATATCTACAAAAGGGTGTTGATCACTGTATCTTCCATAGTATATTCCCATTTGATTGTCCTATTTCTAATAGCTATGCTCCCCAGGGACTTGTCAATGGCTTTCTCTATTTGGGAAAACATATGAAAGCCAAAGGCCCTGAAAGGATATATAAGGTAGCTGAATAGGACTAAGGAAAGTTTCTAGAATGATCCCTAATGTGGGATGATCTCCCTGGGAGTTTGCCAATGGCTCATTCTCTGGGACAGAGATGCAGGAAAACCAGAGAACTGAAGGTAAAACAAAAAGTAAAGATAGAAGTTTTATAAGGATGGCATATGTTGGATATAGTAGCCAAATAGTTTTTAGAAGTAACCAAGTATGAGACTGGAAAGAGTACTAACCAGAAAAAAAGATTATCTCTTAAAGATCACAACTATTAGTTCTCATTACAAATATCTGCCTTGCAAAGTTTCTTGGACTAGACCGTGACTGCTGTTCTGTTGGCTCAGTGCACATGTGTCAAAACAGAATTTGGGACTGATTATTGTGACCTTTGCTGATAGCTTCAAAAGAGTAATCATTCCAAACGAAAATGCTGGTAGAAAAGTTCACCAAAGAAAGGCAATTGATAATGAGATTCTCTACTCTGACACAACTGGAAAACTGGGAGTTTGGGTGGGTAGAGAGTCTTGAGGAATAATGCACTGCCCTCTCTCTGTTTCCATAACTACTTTGAACTTAGAAGGCAGATGGATGGTTTCCACTGATTGGATGAAGGGCAACAGGGTGAACACAACTTGGATGCTGATTTCATTTCAGGTGGTTCCTCAGAAACTCTCTTCTGTTGATAGAGAGCTGGCAGGAGAGAAGATTAGTAGTCCACGAGGAATAAAATCCCAACTGATTAGTCATGAACACTGCCAACCCCAGGAAGTGGGTGGAAGAGTTTATCTTTCTCTTTCTGTCTTTTCATTCTTGATTAAATTAATTATATCCCCTGATAACAAGGGCATATATTTGATTATTCCTTAAGATCAAAGGTTGACTGGGAAAAGAACAACATGTTTTTCTAAAGTTTAATGGCCATGACAATTCTCTTTGTGTTGCTTCATAATAATTAGCTTGTCTTATTACTAGACAGTAGGAAAATCTGTGAAGGGTTTCAGCGTCCTTCAAGGTTTTCCAGTGATAACAATGCAACTACTGAGCTGCTGTATCCAAGCTCACTTACTCTTTCTAGGAACACTCAAAAACTCTCTGCATAAAAATATAGAACATACTGTGGGATATTCCTGTCCTAGGGTACAATGTTATTTCCAGCTATGTCTGGCCAAAACATTCCTCTCCAAAGGAATGCCAAGAGATCAAGGGATTTTGGTTGTATTGTTTTGTTTTGTTTTGTTTCATGGGCATTTTTCTTCTTATAATTCTAGTTGCCAAATATGATCCTTGATAGAATTTATTTGAGCTCGCTCATAATATACCCCCTCACACTTTTGGCATATGCTTCGACCTTAGACACACACACACACACACACACACACATCTGAAACTTCTTATATATCTAAATTCCCACTTAACAATCTCCATCCCTCTCACAAGAATTGCCTTTTTTCCTTCTTCCTTCTCCTTTTCTTGCACCTTTGGTTAAGTAATGCAGCCTCTTTTCCATTAACTAATAATGTGTTTTATTCAGAACACCAAGCAGTGTTGAAAATCAAATAGATACAGGACTTTAGAGGTCAGACAGATATAAGAGGTAGGATTTTCAGTGTTCACATGAGATGTTTTTCGTCCCCTCATATATTTGTCACCTGATAACTCCCTGATACTAATGATGGAAGTGGAGAGAATCAAAGCCTAAGAAGTTAAGGATCATGTGGAAAGCCAGCACATCAATAATGTCTTCATATCAGCATTTTCCTATTTTCACTATGCATTACATGAACATCCATGATTGTTCTTAAAGAGATATTTATTCTGCCATTAGTGGAACTCAATAGTTTTATGGTTTTTATTATCTACACCCCAATTCCTCATAAAGTTTTATGTTGAAACATAAGAAATACCTTTCTTTTTATATATAGTCCATAAAGTATAAAATGCAAAGTGTTATAGACAAATGTTTGCATTTTAAAGACAATTTTTTTGTTCTTTAAAATAGTAGATTTGAAATGTTTGGTAAGAAAGTATTTCCATACTATTTGTTGAGGTTGTGGTTATAGCTACCTGGAAATGGGATGCCATCCATTAATGGCATATTTTGGTTTAAGAAAGGCACAACCATGGTGTCCACTCATATCCATAAAGGATACTGGGTTTTAATGTGTATTTAAATAACTGTAATGATAAGTGAATTGGTTGGGACCACTAGAATGAATACTGAGAAAAGTGGGGATTTATTTTTAATAACATATTGGGTCTGTTTGCATTGACATTTTGGGTGATTGTACAATCACCTGTTTTGGAACCTCTCAAGGAAATTTAGAATTCATTGTATTTGGTATCACTCATGCCATTCCTCAGAAATAAGACTTGATTACACACCTGTATTTTACATATGCTTAAAAAAGGATTTAAAACAGTTCTAAGTAGTTACCATGTAAAATAATTTCATAAAAATGTATTTTATGAAAGCTCAAAAAATAGTCTTCTCTTACATTACATCATAGTCCAGTCATTATAACTGTTCATTTGCTTCATGCTTACATCATTCATATAGTGTCTTTACCTTATCTTACAAAAACAATTGGTGACAGGTCAAAAGTAAAAATATAAGTTTTATTATATGTTTATCTTAACTCTTTCCTGTGTTTCCCTTTTCAACATTCATTGAAACCAGTGTTGAAAGATATTTTTTGTGTGGCATGCTGTCATATTCATCCATGTGTTATATCCACATATCATCTGAATGTAAAGTGTTCACCAACATTATGCTAGTCACTAAAGGTATTTTTGATGCTTTATATCCAAAAATAATAGTAAAGTTTAAACATTCCAAAATTATTTAAATTTTAACACAAGAGGATTAAAAATGATTGGTATAATATAAAAATCAAATTCTAAGATTACAATGATAAAAACCTTTTCCTTTACTTATATATGAGTCAAAGTCAATTAAGTTTAACATTGACATTCTACAGAAGCAATGATTTTTGGCAAATGTCAAACTTTTTTGTGTCTGAAGCTAGTTATTATTAAGGAAAGGATATTAGCATAAACACACAAGGATGGAATTTCTGAATATACAATTTGCCTTTTGATTAGCTGTTCGGCTACAAATAAGTTTCCCTTTATAGAGAAAAGACCTAAATATTATTTTTCTTAGAATTCTCATTATTATAATTACAGAAACCATAATACTTTTTCCCGAAGGTTAATTTGCTTTAGAATTTTGTGGCTCAATTCTTTATTATAGATTACTCCAATTTCCCTGGAGTGGAAGTGATACTAAAGAAGAGACAGAGAGAGAAATTTACTGTTATAATTAATTAAATACTTAAGTTGGAGCTCATTAAAAAATACATGATTATAAAACTTCTGGTTTTTTGAGCTAGTTTGAATGAATGACTGATTGAATCGATGTGCACATTTTCTTAATAATAATCTTTCCTGAAGTCAAATATAATAGTTATTCAAACTTACCGTTCCTGAGGCTTAGCTAGCTAGGCCTTTGCTTATCTCTAATTGACTTCAGAGTGTCTGATTCACAGATATTATCTCACAAGTATTCATTTTATTTAAGGTCAAATTTCAGCTCATTCTCACATCACCCCCCTACCCAACAACATGTTGCTTCATACCTAATAGGAAAACCTGAGTTTTTAACATATCCTGATGTAATCTCAGTATAGTGGTAAATACACATGTACCATTTGCAAAATTCACTTAAAAATCATACCTGGTCTCTGGTTATCATCCCTTAACACATCAGAGGCATTAGTCTTATGAATTTATCCATTTCTAACATGTTCAAGCTCTCATAAAGTGTTCTTTATATCTTTAAATATTCTCAAGTTGCTAATATTTTTAAATGGTTAATTTAAAGTTTCTGTTTGGAACTAGTTGATCATAGAGTAAAAATTAATTAAAGGTTTAACATTAGTTATTAGCAAATAGAATTCCCTCTTTCCCCCGCAATGAAATCAATAGCCAGCTAAGATTTGGAGTCTTTAAACTGATGAGCAGGAGTGATTAAGATTTCTCCTCAGGTGGGGAAAGGGAGTCAGAGATTGGCTGAGTAGGTCCCTTCTCGTAAGATATTTAACAAGTTTTGGGTATGGTTTCTTTAACCTGAAAATTTAGAAGCAAATCAGTAAGAAGCCTAATAAGTGTTTTAGGAAATTTACTGCCCGAAAAACCACAAGCTTGAATTCTGAAAGCCAGTATAACGTCTTATGTTACATTTACTCTGTGTCTGAGTTCATCTGCGGTTGTGGAAGTCAGTGTCTACTAGTGTCTCCCTGTCCAAGCACTGTGTCTGTCTGTCTGTCTGTCTGCTGGAAGTTGACTCCGCAGTGAATAGCAAAACCAAGGAGGCCGGCATTCTTTATCTGAAGGACAGATACCACCAAACCAGTGCTACAAGGAATGGTAAAGGGACTTCTTTGCAATGGGAGGAGAGATGGGAGAGGGATAAAATAAGGGAAATGGGTGGAGAAGTTTAGTTTGATTTTTTTCAAGGCAGTAATCAAGAAGATATAGTGTATAACATGGAAATATAGTAGAAAGAAAGAAAGCAAGAAAGGAAGAAAGGAAGGAAGGGAAGGAAGGGAAGGAAAGGAAGGAAAGGAAAGAACCACCAAGGAATGTGCGACCTTCCATGTATAAGGGTCTGCGTGGCTAAATTCCTCTGGTGGAACCATTCCTCTGGTGAGGAATTTAGTGGTGTACCCTACACAGTTTCTTGGGGATTCGCTGTGACACTGAGCCCCAGTTGCTCACAGCTCCACTCTGCTTGTGTTTGTACACTTTTGGACTTGCCTCACTTGACTATCCCATTTTCATCATTGGGATCACCTTGTCCTAAACCCTCTGGATCCAAGTCCCCATCTTGAGGTATACTTTTTGGTGATTCCAAAACGTGCACTAGCAGAAAATAAGCTATGAAACAGGATTTCCCCCAGTGAAAGAGGGCCAGAGAATGACTCACAGAGAGCAGAAACAGTGCTGGCCAGATGGGCTTAACAAGGAACTTACTCTTCTCTCAGGGCTGAGAATTTCTGCATTTTCTGACTAGCAGGAGTTTTAGAGGGCGACTGGTGACTGACTGGCATGTGTCTTCCATTGGAGTACAACGCTGGCTGCCTAACGAGATTCATACCACCCTTAAGTATATGGATGCCCAACTGAAATCACATTTCCCAGCCTCTTTTTCATCAGGTGGTCTCATGTAATTAACTCATCTCTGATGAAAGCGGAAATGATGGGTACAACATCTAAGTCGTACATGAAAATTTCCACAGGTTCCAAGCTCTTTCTATCTTTTGGCTTTCTGATGTGGTCATCTCAGATGGACGTTGCAGGGTTACCTATTAAAGATGGCAGAGCACCTGAGTTTGTGAGCGCTTAGCCCCTCTGCTATGCTGCAGATGAAGCATGCTACTAATAAAAGCAAAATGGAAACTTAAGCCCTTATCTATTTTGGTAATTTTTATTAAAGCAAATTAATTCTTCATAACTATCACAGCATTGATTGTTTTTCCGAATGAAAGTTTAGTAGGCTTTTTATATTTTTGTTCTATGATGGTATATGGGCTGTGGAAGGGCAGATATGTTTACTTTTTTTAAGGTTCTTAGTGGAAAAAGTAGCCATAACATGGCCTGATAAAAAGTACTCACTGCATATCACTAAGAGATCCCAGAAAATGAGCTTGATACAGTGCAGAAGGGGTGTGCGGATTTCAGCCTTGGAATGAACAGTGAAATCATTCTCAAAGGTGGCACGCAGGAATACTATGCTATCCAGATGGGTGATTTTTACCTGTAGTCTAGTATTTGATCTTACTTCTTTTTTTCTATTTATAAAATTCCCTGAGTTGTAGTTGGTAATGGGGACTCCAAAACAGAGACAATGTTCTTTGGACATTAGATTTGGACATTAGATCCTGCCTAGCACAACCAGTGGAATTGAGGTGGTGCATGTGTACATATTAGGTGCTTTTTCTCCCTCATGTCCACAGCCTGAGACCCAAAGCTAAAAGACAAACAACACATTCAGGGTGGCAGAATAAACTTACCCACTTGGATCTTTGGAGTAAAACTCAACCTAAGTGTTGTTGCCCATCAACATTTAGAAAGATGAGGAGAGAGGAAATAATTTCTATGATATTTAATTATATTGAAAAGTACATGCAAAATTCTATTCAAATGGCATTGCCCAACATTTACTAATATGAACACATCTAACTGCAAAAAAAAAAAAATACAAAGAACACTAAACAACAGATTGGCAGTTGCCAAGAGCTGGAGTGGAGTGGGTGTGTGGATGGGGATTATGGGTAAAGGTGGTCAGAGGGTACAGACTTTCAGTTATAAGGTAAACAAGTCCTGGGGATATAATGTATAGCATGGTGACTATAGTTAACATTTCTTCATTGTATATTTGAAAGATACTACCAGAGTAGATTTTAAGTTTTCAACACACACACACACACACACACACACACACACAAATCATAACTATGTGAGGCGATGGATGAGTTAATTTTATTGTGGTAATTTTTCTGTATACACATATACAAAATTATTATCTGTAACCTTAAACTTACACAATGTTCTCTGTCCACTGTATCTCAGTAAAGCTGGGGTTTGGGGGTAAATGACTGGGATTTTATAGTCAAAGATCTGATGCTGTTGGCATACTTCAGAGCTTACTCTACCCACTACACACAAACCACTCACTCTAACCTATATATAAAGTGAAAGTTAAGTTTTTTATTGTTGTAATGCATTCTCCTTCCCAGATTTAGTCTGTCTACCAAGGTTGTTTTATATTCTCAGCATACATTAAAAATTTTAACCAGTCAAAGCTGATAGAACCAAAAAGCAGTTAATGTATTTCTTAAATTTCTTTGAATATGTTTAGACTTAGCTTTGAAGTTGGCATGCAAAGATATTTTGTTCTCGATCTTCCTTTAAACTCTGTTTATAGTTACTATCATATATGATTAATATTTCATATAAAATTATTTCCTATTTGTATATGCACTCAAATGATAAAAATACACCTACTAAATTCAATAAAATCTTCTAGAATATCTCAGAAAATGACTTATCTGTTTTTTGTCTATTGATCAAACCAATGGTGATGGTATATTTTAAAAATTAATGAAATTAGAGAATATTTACTGTGAACATGTAACACTAAATCTTTACTGAAAGAAAATTTGTACATAAATGAATATATTTAAGCCAGCAGCACCACATAATAAATCAGCCATAGTATAGTTTTACAACATTTCTAAATGGGTAAAGATAGAATATTTATATGCTTAAATAAGGAATAAGATTACTGTTTTAAAAATAACATATATAGTCTCAGAAAACTCTTCGGAGGACCTATAAAGAGAGGGCCTGTAAAGCCAGTTTTATAGTTGACATAAAAATTGACTAAAAATTCTACATGACAGCAGGACTTAGTTTCAGAGCTCAATACATTAAATGTAGGAGGACTATCCCTGAAAAGTCCAGCTATAAATGCCTCTATTTTTCTTATTACATGGCGATATTTTCCAGACAGCCTATACATACACACACACACACACACACACACACACACACACACATTATACAAGAAGTTATAGTAATCATTGATATAATAACTAAAAAGAAAGATTTAACACTCAATAATTGTAACATTTTATAAAAATAATTTATTTCCCCCCAAATAATAATTCTTTATAAGCAGCAAAGACTTGGAATATCAGTGTCAACAACATCATCATGTGTCAGAGTAAAACATGAATAAATATTAATGTACAATTTGTTATTATTAAACACAGTAAAAATTAAATACACTTTACGAGAAGCAAATCAAATTGTCAAAGTGGTTTAAGGATATCTGAATGTTGTAAACTATGTATTAAATGCATGTAGTAAACAACCAGTAGGCATGACACATGAAACTTTATTTAAAATGAGTGTAAATGTTCTTGATATAAAATTATGACTTTTTAAAAAGTCAAATTCTAGTAAGTATAAAAATAATGTTTATTTTAGTTGGACATCTTTATACTTTGTTTGTAGAGTATAAAGTGTAACATATTTTGTGGATTTGCCACAGAGGAAATTAAGTTTAAAGTAGGCTCTTTGATTGATTTGCATTGTGACCTTAGCCACATTATTAAATTCTGAGGGACTCAGTTTTTTGTTTTGTTTTTTAAATGTAAAAAGTAGGGAAGACAATATCTAGCCTGCAGCATTTGAAAAAAAAATACCAAAACCCGTTATCTACCAGGCACTATACTAGATGCTAAGGTGCTACAAAATTAAAGAAGACAAGGCTTGAATTAAAGAATATTATATTTCAGAGGGAAAAAGAGACAAGCATATCAGTAACTGCAAGACTGTTATGTGTGCAGCATGATATATGTACACACTGTGTACTGCGTGTTCAGGAAGAGAGAGAGGATCTGCCATTAGATGGGGTCAAGATGAGTCACTGTGGAAGGTGCTTTGAAAGCAATTGGATAAAACAGAGTAGAGGTGTGTTCCAGGTAAAGGAACAATCGATCATATGTAATGCTAGGAAGGCATAAAATGACATGATGGGACATTTGCTTGAAGAATAGAGAGAAAAGAGGAAAAAGGTAAAGATTGATGATGAGAAATGGGGAGAAGGCACCAGCCAATTTATGGAAGGTTTTATGGTCTAAGATAAGCATTTAAAATTTATGACAAGGTACTGCTATTGAAATATTAAAGCATATTTGAATTTTAGAGAAATTATTTGACTAATTTGTGGAGGATGTTTGAAAGTTTGTGAAAATGAAAGAAGTGCAATAGAGAAGCAAATCTAGAAATTCAAGCACAAATATGAGAATAAAAAAACTGGGACAATGGAAAAGGAGAGAAGATGAGGAATGTAAAATTTAATAAGAGTTAGAATTCACAGATTCTGGTGGATTATGAGGCAGGTTAAAAGGAGGAATTGAGGTTTTTGAGTTTCTAGAGTGGCTGATTATAGAAACAGGGCAATTCACAAACATGACAAATAACATGAGAGTAGACATTTTGGGGGAAAGCATAGTAAATGCCAAAAATATTCAAAAATTGAGGTCTGACAATTAAGTTTGCGAACTTGCCATCATGGGCTTATGTTGGTAGTACTGTTCAAACAACTCGGTAAGGTTTCATAAGCTTGGTAGATCTATACCTCACAGCTGTGTTTGTGTCAGTGTGTGGTCCTGTCTTGCTGAGTGGTGTTCATTATTGTTACGTGTTTTTGTGTGCTGTTGCAAGAATATCAGGGCTTGAATTAGAGCAATGAACACACATTAAATTTCTTGTTAAATTTGGCAAGAGTGGAAGTGAAATCAGCAACAAGTTAGTCCAAATTTATGGGGATGAATGCCATGAAGAAAAACAGTAGTGTACAAATGGATTAAATGTTTTTCTGAGGGGAGAGAAAACATCACTGATGAAGAGAGGATAAGGTGGCCAGTAACAAGCAGAACTGATGAAAACATTGCAAAAATTCATGGAACTGTGCCTCAAAATTGTCAGCTGACTGTGAGAAACATAGCGGGCAAAGTAAATATTGATAGAGAAATAGGAAAATCTTAACTGAAAATCTTGTCATGAGAATGGTGTTTGCAAAAATCATCCTGAAGGAGCTTACTGATGAACAAAAACAAAAGAGAGTTGAAGTTGGCCGAAACCTTTTGGAGAGGCAAGATGATGTTTTGGGCTGTATTGTCACTGGTGATGAAACATGGGTGTACCAATATGACCCCGAAACAAAGTGTCAAAATGAACAATGAAATTCAGCCAATTCTCCATGACCAAAAAACTTCATCAGTCTAAACAAGAGCTCAAAGTTATGTTGCTAACCTTCTTTGATATCAGAGGAATTGTTCATTATGAATTTGTACCAACTGGACAAACAATCAACCAAGTTTATTCTTTGGAAGTGCTGAAAGGCTGTATGAAAAAGACAAAAATGCCCTGAACTTTTTGCCATCAACTCGTGGCTCTTGCATCACAACAACACACCAGCTCACGTGGTCTGCGAAGGAATTTTAACTGTATTGGTACACCCTTCCTATTTGTTTGACCTGGCCCCCAGTGACTTTTTTCTTTACCTGAAGATAAAGAAAATATTGAAAGGAAGATATTTTGATGACATGCAGGACATCAAGGGTCATATGACAACAGCTTTGATGTTCATTCCAGAAAAAGAGTTCTAAAATTGCTTTAAAAGGTGGACTAGGTGCTGGCATCAGTGCATAACTTCCCAAGGGGAGAACTTCAAAGGTGACCATAGGGATATTCAGCAATGAGGTATGTAGCACTTTTTCTAGGATGGGTTCGTGAACTTAATTGTCAGGTATAATTGGTATATACAATTATGTATAATATAATATATTAATATATACTATATATTTATTCATAATATATAAAGTATATGGTTTGTTCATATACACACACCTGTATGTGTGTGTTATTATGTACATAATACATATATATGTATGATCCATAGATTACTACTGTTCTAGAGTATAGGGTAACTTTAAAATAAAGTACCTTAAATGGTCTTAAAATTTTTTAAAAGCATAGTGAATTTTTAAAATGTTTAACTTCATAATCAAATGTAAGAAATATTTATTTAAAAGCAAATATAAATATCCCCATATTGTTGGCAAAATGTTCAGGTCGTTTTCATCTTTTTCATGCAATCTTTTCAGCACTTCCAAAGACCGCTTGGTACAAACTCATAATGAACAATCCCTCTGATATCAAAGTATACAAACACGTAGTATGAAAAATAGAGGCATTTATGCCTGGATTTTTTTCCGGACAGTCCTTGTATATTTGGATAAATTATTTAGAATTGTCATTTTATTTCCTTAGTTACCTATAGGTTTAATTCTATCTTCAGTACCCTACCCTCCAAATTATGTTTGCCTATTCTCCACTTAAGTGGAAATTCCCTTCTCTCTATTTAATTTCACCTACTTCAGACATCTTTGAAATATATATTGGCATGAAAATCCAATTGATTAGAACAAATATCAAGCCATGTACAAAGGGTGCCAGAAAATGTCTACACATTTTAAGAAAGGAAAAACCTGTATTAAAATTGTGAGGGGAGTTCCCTGATGGTGTAGTGGCTTAAGGCTTCGGCGCTGACGCTGTCGGTGCTGCGGCCTGGGTTTGATTCCCGGCCAGGGAGCTACCCACATACCAAAAAGAAAAAAAAATTGTAAGAATATATACCAATAACAAAAGATGAATACCAGCCATGTTTTTCTGTAATTGCAAGAGATGCTCAAAGTGGTCACCATTAGTATGTATGTAATACATAGATAACATCTCTTAAAATTCATATACAATTTTTTGGCACCCGGTATACTCTTATTTTACAAAAGGTGAAAGAAAGATCTGGCACAAATAGAATTTAATATTATATTCTTAGGTTATAGTTGGCTTATTTTTATTTTAAAAAATCAAAATAATCAAGGTATTTCCCAGATCTTACAATATATAGTGATGAATTTTCATTATATTTGTAGAATAAATAGAATGAGAGAAAAATGGTATTATTATGTAAGTGCTGATGTGTACTGAATGAAGATTGCCTGCATGATAAACAACAGATGATTGCTTTTTGTGTGTTATGATCTAATAGCTGTAGACATCTGAACACACAGCTTCAGTAACTTCTTGATAAAGGCAGGCAGCCTGGAGTCTTCAGTTAAGGAAAAAAGCACATCCTTTAGGTCATTCTGAAAGAATAGAAAACTACATTGCAATTAAAGTTTCCACTGGGAGAAATAGCTCAATCTAATCCCATTTATAAATAACAAAAGGAACAATGATAGCAATTTATCATCAGTCAGTGCCAAGGAAATACACTAAGAAGGTAACCAGAGATATTAAAGACACCATTGGTATGTGTGCTGGGATACCTAAACTGAAGCAAGTATGGTGAACTCCTGGGAAACTATGGTCTGCTTACACTTGGTTTCTTACTCATTTAAAAAAAAAATTAAGTAATTAAACATTTTGCAGATACTTGTTAATGACCTAATGTGGCTACGGTACATTTATTTTTTTAAAAATATTTCTTAATCCCTTTCAGTTAGCACAGACAAGAGATATCACAGATATTGTGAGAACATCATTGTCTCATATGTGAAAATGATATATTATAGTTTTTCTTTCCCCCATAAGTCAAAGAATCACTTTTATAGAAAATTAGCATTTCTTTTCAAATATTTTAAATTACCTTTTATTACAAACAATGAGAAATTTAGATAAGGTCAGACTATATTATAAAGCAAATAGTAGCAATTAATATTTTATTATACATCAAGCCTTTAATTTTAAAATCTTTGCCATGATTCCAAAATTAGAAATATGTAAGTGAATCATGCAGTCAAGGAATTTAGATTACACCTTTGGAAAGTGAAATATAATAACAAATTGGTTTTAAATGGGGGGAAAGACAAGTCAATGGCTAATTTGTCAAATAAAAATCAATTCTCTCTTCATAATATTTGTAGGAAAATAAAATTGTATGATTCTTAACTCATTATTTTTTTGGTGTAAAACAAGTAATTTTGGTAAAATGATGTGTTTTCTGAATGTACATACTTATTAAATTACTCTTTTTAAGTATTTCGCATACTACAATTTCATGAGGAAAGAGCATGAGTTACTTTACTCTCTTTGCTGAATTCTTGGGATCTAGTAAAATATCTTCTTTAAAGAACAGATGTCAATTAAACACTTTTGAAATCAATGAATTAACTAATTCATAATTTACAACTATTTCTTACTTTTCCTTTTGCGTGGGGAAGATTGTTTTGTCAACTAGGGAAACAAGAAGACAGTCATTCAAATGCACTATACCACAGCTGCCAAATCATTAGGAATCTATTGCACCTACAGTATTCTTTGTGTCACTGGGTTTCTTCAGTCATTAATGTTTTAGAGATTAAGGCAGCCATGAAAATGTTAGACTCTAATAATTTACTGAAATCTGGGTCATGTAGTTGACACTCCTACAATTCATGGGCTAGGTGGGAATCTGAGCAAATTACACTCATCTACAAGTTGCAAATAACTGACATGTCTCAGGCTTCTTTTAGTTTAAAGGTGACAGAAATTTTCCTAATCTTTGGAAAATGGTCTGTAATACGTTATACCTTCATTTTATTTTATTTCCGATTTAAATTCTAAACATGCCAAATACATTGCTTTTTGGGGCATATTTGTCTAAGACATTAGTAACTTTCTGAATCTCTATTACACTGAAATCAGAAAATTAACATAGACTGAGTGGAAAATAGAACAAGGGAAATAATAGAATTTGTTTAAACTAGGAAGGCTTTGATTGTGATATATGATGAAAGAAACAAGATGTTTAATGTATAATACCATATGTTAATTGGTTTTATTGACTAAAATCTCATGTAAAATGTTAGAATATTAAAATAAATATAGTTGCATTTTTGTATAAATAGAATATGGAGTTTCATCATGGTGCATATATATTTGAAAAGTTATAATTTCAGAACTTTGCATTTATCAAAAGGCTCTTTTCATATCCTGTGGAGTTTTTATTTCTTTTCTTTTTCCAAGAGAGTTAATAAAAAGAAGAAAAAATTCAGAGCCAGATATATCACAGCAGCTAAGCAAAAGCAAACAGCTGGCACATAAACATAATTGTAGATTCATTAGAGCATGAATATGTACTCAGACTTACCTACCATTCCAAGGTGAGGAAACTTTTAGTTATTGTCAGTGCCATAGTGTTCCAATAGCTCACTTGAACCCAAAGCTACTTGAAATATTATAAACAAGACATCTAAGACATCCTTAAGGGGAGAAAGGAGACAACTGTAGCTAAAGCCAAACAGGAAATAAAACTATCCATATGGCTCTATGAAACAACTGTCAAAAAATAAATTGTCCTAAAATAAAATTATCTTTATTTAGAGGTTGATTATTATTCTGAGTACTCTGAAAATAATTCTCCTTTGTCTGGAACTAGTTTAAGAGTATACTGCTCTTTATCTGGCTCCATATTAAGCCCATACCCATAAGCCTTATGTATTATAATATATGTTCTAGCACTTGAACAGGAGGAATAAACTTGTTTAATTAAACTGGCAACACGAATGAATAAATATTTACTGAAAAGCCTACTGTTTTGAAAGAGTGGAGAGAAATAATTATTTACTATATTATGTATGTATATTTTCATATACTAAAAATAAAACATTCTGTTAAACCAGTAACTAAATCAGGTACACAATGCACACAGGAAGTAATAGAAGGTATTGTTTTGAATAAAAACATAAATCAATGACATTTGCGAATAGCAGTTTGGGTGGTCCATAGAGAAATTTATGTTTAAGGTAAGTGTTTTAGAGAAGTTTTCTTTTTTTTTTTTTACTTTTCACTATTTAAGAAGGAACAATTCACAAAAATGTATGCATGCATATTATTGTAATTTCTTTTTCAACACATAAGAGGTTCCATGTTTGTTTATAAACGTGCATAATAAAAATACCTGGCAACTTCATGGTTTTTAGAAAAAATATTAAACACTATGTAATATTGTTGGATGAAACTGGGCTCTGTTTATAAGTTTTATCTAATAAAGCTTGTTTCAATTCACCCATACGTGAAAGTAATCCATCTTTACTTAATTATTTGTTTCAATACCCTTACATTGTTTCATTTTATTCTTTATAACATGTAAAATAGATAGATTCACCACAATTCTTATTTACTTATAATCTAAAATTAACTCTTAGTAGACTCATATTAAATTCCTTAAAAGAAATGTAATTCAATTTTCTGTCTGTATTGACACTTTAAAAATAGATGTTGGTATTCTAGAAACAAAAATTCAGATGATCTAATCGATTTTTGTTGAATTGTAGGCAGCTCTGAATACAGAATGTTTCAAAATCTGCTGTTTTCATGTTTAATGGACATAATGGTTTTACTCTCTTATTTCCTAAAAATGTTTAGAAATATATGTAAACTAATATTTTGTCAAAATAATGCCAACATTTTTAATATTGGAGGAAAACTTTGTTTTTTGGTAACAAATTTATTAAATCACAATAATTATATATTTAAAATTCAGTTAAACATTTTTTTCTTAATTTTACTCAAAAATTATTTGGGATCACTTATTTGTTGTTAACCTTTAGATACATTTTCAGAAACTATTTTGGTTCATGACAATTTTGATAAATTATAGTTTGTACCACTGTGAATATTAGGTTTGGCCTAGTAATCCAAAGAAATCTATTATTTTTTGCAACACATTTCATAGATATAAATTTTATCAGAAACGGTCATTCTTCTATTAAGTTTTAAGCAAGTAAAATGTTTACAGTATGTACCCTTAGATACCTTCAGTTTATTTTTATTGGTGAATTCTTGTGGTGTTCAGATTTAGAAACTGAAACAGCAGTCACTTTCTCCTATATAAAAAATTTTACTGAGAGCCACTTTAGAAAATGTTTCTTTTATTTCTTTCCAATATTAGTTATTATTAAGAATGGAAAATAACTATTTGTAGTAAAGAATCCATAAAAGGTTAACCAGCATTGCTTTTTATTCTAAATAAATATATTATATTTCTTAAGTACATTCCTGATAAATTTGTGTATAATGTGTTAATTATCTATGTTTTAAATATGGTTAGATGGGTCATAATAATCCCAGGGAACAAAGGAATTCTTGTTTCAAAGCAGATACGGTAGGTCAAAAATCACCATTGAAAATGCTACAATTAGGTCAATATAATGGACTCAGAAATCCAAGTTATGTACGATTTTGTCCTTAAGCATCTAGAGACAGACTTCATGGAAATTTTGGTCATTTTAGAGACTATATATGCAGAAAACAATTCTCTACTTCTAGGTAAGTGCTGTCTTTATGTCATTGTACCTAAGGGTTCCTGCAGTTCTCTGCCTCTAAGGGGAACCAGAAGCAACTAACTAATGAAGCAAACAAATCCACAACTATCATTCATTAGATAAAGGAGTTTCTGTAAAATTGGTTTCAATGAACTACCCATACCTTCTTATTTTTCCTTATTATTGGTTCTTCCTTCTATTAGTATATAATGTTGATAATACTATGACTCAACATACATTTTTCTTACTCATATGAAAATACTATAGATGGGAGTGTGTCAAAGGGGCACACAAGCCAAGTGAAAGAGCTCTCAATAATCAAAGCTGTAAAAATTTGATTAGAAATTTAATAAACATTGGATTATAGCTATAATTATAAAATAAATAACCATGTGTCCACACTGATATAAAGAAATTATTAAAAAATAATGAACTAGTGGGAAAAGACAAGTCTCTCATGCAGAAAAATTCAAAATTATTCATGTATTAATAGATACTTCACCCTCAAGGAGGTGAACCATAACTCTCTACTCCTTTAGTGCAAACTGTATTGAACGACTTCCTTTTAATGAGAACAGAACGGAAAAGATGAGTGTAAAATAACTTTACAATGGAGAAACCTAACAAGTATTACCTCAGGTAGGTGGTCAAATTCAACAGCAGCAATTATAAGTAATGTTGATAATGTTTGCCTGATAAGATGTGGTAAAAATGGCACTTGGCCTCGCTGATCTTCCTTGCATAATCCTAGTATAGTCAAGAGAAAAAAAACATCAGACAGACTCAGATAGTGGTGTCTCCTACAAAACATCTGATTAGTACTTCTAAAAACTGTCAAGGTCAGAACAAAAATGTCTGAGAAACTGTCACATATAACAGGAACCCAAGAAGACATGACAACTAAATATAATGCATCTTGGATGGGATTCTGGACTAAAAGGAATTCAATTAAGAAATAAAGATATCTGAACAAACCATGGCTTTTAGTTAATGATAATGTATCAATCTATTAGTTAACTGATTATAACAAAAGTAATATACTAATATAAGATGCTAATATTAAGTGAAATTTTGTTCAGGGTATTTGAGAATTCTTCTTAATACATTCTTCTTAATATTTTTGTAAATCTAAAATTGATCCAAAAACTAAAAAATATTTTAAAATATACTAAAGATTAATACTGTTAAATATTGTCCCATGCTACATATTGTAAATTGTGTCACCACAACTTCAGATTCAAGTAATCAAGACACAAATATACTCATGGCTTAATACTCTATTCAGAGATAATCAGAAGTTATTTTGTAGGTTATATCATGTAATAAGAATTTTAACAGCAAAACGATCAGTCTCAAAATGTCTTCTTATTTTGTGAAGTCTTCTTAAACAGTGCTCATCTGCACCCAGTTAGTTTGCAGGCAGTAATTCCTGAAAATCTTTCATAGGATAGCTTATTCAAGTATTACTTTAAATTTCCTCTTATTTGACACTTCTACTCAGTAGTAAGATGTAGTAGGCTGTGACAGGCAAACACTTATGATAGAAAAAAAACTAGATAAATTGCAAAAATCAACTTTTTGCATTTACTCTGTATTTTTTTTAATTACTAGGTTTTCTTTCTAGAACAGTTTTTAGGTTTACAGAGTGATTGGACAAAAATAAGAGAATGTTATTATACTCTCCTATTTGCCCAGTTTTCCTTATTATCAATCTATTGAAATGGTAATTTGTAAAATTAAAGAACAAATATTGATGTTATTATTAACTAAGACCTATAGTTTACATTAGGATTCACTCTTGGTGTCTCAGAGTTCTTTGAGTTTTGCCTAATTCAGAATCTGCCATTGAAGTATTATATTGAATGATTTAACTACCCTAATATTTCTGTGTACTTCACTTATTCATCCTTTACCCCTTCCACTACCCTCAAATGTTTTCAAAAAGAAGTAAGTATTTTGGAAACTTAAAATTGTTCTAAGAAAAACTTATTTATTTGCCTCATTAATTAAAACTATTTTTGTATTACCATTGCATTTTATAACATTTTTTTTACACTTGGTAAAGAACAAAATGACTTTGCCTAGTATTTGAAGGTTTCTGCTGAACTATTCTAACTTCTATTCAACTAATCCCTTTATATTTTCTAAGCTTCAGCCAAATTTATTTACTTTCTTTTTATGTATGCACCATGTTTTCTCATCACCCATGCTCTTTTTTTCTTTCTGGAGTATGTTCAGTCTTCTATTTTTTAAATAATTCCTACCCTCAAGAACAAACTCTTTAATATAGCATTTTCTCCATCATCACCATTCATATAACACAATGTATCTTTTTCTTTTTTTATGATAAGAAATTTATACCTTTCACAAAAATTAGTTCAGCTCTCCTACCAACAGCAAGCTCTTAAAGATAAAAGACCATTTTCACTTTTATATCCCCTATTTTGATTTTTCAGTGCCATGAAAAAAATGTCAGATGAAATATTTGTTCAACAAACAACCAAAATTATAAATTATAAATGCAAAATGAAAAGCATTATGAAGCAAAGCAAAATTCAGTTATGCTTGAATGTGTGAAGCATGGGTGTTTCAACAATAACATATGTTAACAGGTGTGCAGTTGATAACTGACAGATTAAATTGATAGAATCAAACACATAAAGCAAAACAAAGCACAGCGTAAGAGCATTTGCCCAATAGAAACATTAGAATGAAGCATATGTAGACTGTACATTTGTCTAGTGTGTAGTGTGTGTGTGTGTGTGTGTGTGTGTATGTGTGCACGCACACATGCGTGTTCGTGTGTGTTAATGCTTCCTAACATAAAACTGTGAACATAAAGAAACCTGTAACTTAAAATAAAAGTTGCCTTCTGATAATGTAATTTGGAAAAAGTGGTGTAGAGTGAATGAAGTTAGCCTAGTGAAGTAACTGACACTAAACCATGATCTAGAAATGGTTGACTAAAATGGATTTTGAATAGCCTTATTTTAATCAAGCTCTGTTTTACATGATCATTTTAGTAAGTATTAATATAACCAAGTCAAATATATTTTGTCTGTATAGACTGGAATTTTTCTCTGCCTCCCTTAATCCACTTTTCATACTTCTCTCCCATGCTTTGTGCCACGACACTAACTTTTTAATAAAGTGCATCAAAGCAACCCCTTGCTTTTGGCATCCAACTGCACTAACAAGAGGTACTAGTAAGAAATCAGGAGGTAGGAGTGAAGTTAGTCCTAGAGTGTTTCCCCTGAATCTGTTCCTGCAAAGTAGCTGCAGATTAGCTAAATTTTTGTTTGTTTGTTTGTTTAATGAAAGCTACAGCTAATATCTCCGTTCTGATAACTTCAGGCATCAGGATGTACTCCCGTATTGCAAAGCTAGTCTCCCTTGCTAATCATTATTTGTTTCTCTTACTCCCCACCTGCACCATTTAAAAAGGTACATTTCTTTATTAAATTCTCCTTAGATTACAAACTTATTTCCTGATGAATATACTTTTGTTTTTAAAGAAAAGCTTTTTAGCACTAAGGATGAGAAAGCATTCACAGGTTCTAAACAGTTGAATTTCTGAGAAAAGACAACCTGTCAATATGTCTAGAACTCTCGATGACAGAGTGATATGGTCAATTGCTGGAGACATTCCAATCACATTCTTCTGGAGGGATAGCCTTGTCAAACTATCATTGCTGGCATCTGCTGATGTCATTTACTGTTTTGCTTGTGTATATGCTTATCAAGTACACTTCGTAAAAGTATAAATTTTTCCATAGATTTTATATTGTAGAGTGATATAGTTCATGAAATAATAAAGGTTTTAAGGTTCCTTACAATCATTCTTTTTATATTTTTCCCTAAATGTTTGCTTAGTTTGACTTGATACTTTTGTGTTTGATAAATTCTCAGTCCACAGTCCAGGGAGAATGACTAGACTTAAAAAGTTAGTAGTGAAATCTTAAAAGTATTACTCAAATCATGTCACTGCAAATGACGAGTTAAACAGACAAGTTTCATTGGTGCCATCTTTTTTGAACACATCACTCTTGAACTAACATAATTTTTTAAACATTCATCATTTCCAACTTCTTTTGTGTAAATATATCAATCTGACTCTCTATAGGAAAGGCACCTTACTGTTTTACACAAGCAAGTCACCTCCTACAGTGGTGCTGATTTAAAGTGAATAATGTATTTTCAATAAGAGGTAAATTTCTGTACAATGACAAATACAAATTTCAGTAAATACCCATTTACAGGTGTGCATTATAAAGTTAAAAGAATACCATTGTAAAGGAGGTCAGGACTCCATGATTATTATTCTATTTCTTCAATATCAATAAATCAGAATCTATGGGTAATATGTGGTTAATCCTACCCTGAATTATGGATATCTCCATAGACTAATTTAAAAAGATAGGTGACATAAGTCTACTTAAATTATTAATACCAGTTAAGCACTTTTTGTGTTCAGTGTATAAACATGTTTGAAATGTATTGAAAGTGCAAAAGACAAGACATTTTATTTTGACTCAAGGTAGAAAAAGTCTAATCACCATCACTATAAAAGAAGACAGTGTCTTAGGGAGTCTCACTTTTTTCATTTCTAATGACTGTGCTGGGTATCACCTGTAATGGGATAATCAATGTGTGATGAAATAACTACATATCCCTGATATGAGGTTTCTATGGAATACCCTATACATACATGAATGTGATTGACACTTTGAAGAAAGCAATAGAAAAGAGAGTCCCATAACATCATGGAACTTGTATTCCCGCGGTAGAAACAGACTTTAAGTGGAAAACTACACATTTAATTATTTAATTTAAGATTAATACATCCTACAGATAAATAAGGGGTACTTAGATGCACATAAGTGGGAATTAGAGACAGTGTGGGAGTCACAGCAAACTAGCCTGGAAGAGAACATATAAGCTGAGATTGGAAAGATGAAAGAAATAACAAAAATGTGGATGTAGGTAACAATGAAAAATATGGCATGCAATAAAAATGATATGTTCGATGTTAGGAGAGAGAACATAAATTGCCAGAAGGCTCAGAGTTTCATAAAATACTCATAATAATGACCTCCAACAATAAACCTCTTTTTATCCTAATGGTTTCTAATTTTTTCTATAAACTTTACTTTAACTGACCTGTAATTTTTACTGAGGTATAAGATTTTTTAAGGTGTTAATTATCTTCCCAGAATTGTGGGTTTCCAAAGATATACCTAAGAAGAAAAATCATTTGTTCTCACAACTGCCATGATAATAAAAAAATCAAGTATCAAAAATGTTCCTGTGCTTTAAAAGTTCTCTCTTAGGCACTTGAGCATATTTGGAAATTAATCTTTTATAGTGGTCTCCAAGGACTCTCACAAAGCATTTTGTCTTTCACAGGTGAGAAACTTCAAGTGCCTACAATAATTTTATTTGAGCCTTTACTATCCTTTCAAAGCAGGTGCAGAAACGTGAAGTGCCATGATATTCCTCACTCAGCAAGATTTTTATGTATGTAACATTGAAAGAAAGCCACAGATTGGATTTGAGATTACTTTACAAAATCTTAGGAGATCTAAGTTACTACTTAGCGCCCTGCCTAACATAGGCTGTTTAATCTCAATTACATTGATTATCCCTTGTCTGACCAAGGAATTTTATTTAAAGTCCTGTCGGTTGCATATTCTCAAAACCTTTTTTTCCCCTCTTTTTGAAAAATGAGGAAAATAATGGTTTTAATGAAAACAGTATTTTTTATATAGGACAGAAGGGGTAGTATCTTGAATGTGCTACTAGAAATTGCATTGCTCTGTGCTAATGTAGTAAAATTCTATTTGAATGAAAATTATAGCTGTCCATAGCAATGTACTATAGCCATAGGTGCCATAAAAGTAACGACACTCAAGCATTACTATTGTGTTTATATTTTTTTACCATCACATTTTACTAAAAAGATAAGAAACCAAGGATCGTTGATTCCAACTCTTAGGTTTCACCTAAGTGCCTCCCAGGTATTTTCTTTCTCTTTTTGAGATATAAAAGTTGTCAGTGTTCCTGCCCTGCTAGAAAATGATATTCTTGCTACCTTAAGAAAAAAAATCTTACTCGTAAGAAGGGATAGCACATTCATCTTACACAATTAATGATATTTCTGACATAGTTTAATTATGCATTTGGTATATCCAATTGCATCCTTTTAAAAAGGGTATATTTTTAAACTTAAGCAAATAATTATATGTTATTAATAAAACTGAAAACAACAAACAAATGAGACAAACAAAAACTTACACACACAGACAACAGTTTAGTGATTACTAGAGGGTAAGGGGATAGAGGAGGTGGTAGAAGAAGGTAAAGTGCGTGAAAAATACGGTGATGGAAGGAGAATTGACTTTGAGTCAACACACAATGCAATATACAGATAATGCATTATAGAATTGTATAATTGTACACTTGAAATGTGTATGATTTTACTAACCAAGATCACCCCAATAAGTCAAATTAAAAAACAAAACTTATAAGAAAAAAAGTAAAAGAATATAGTAGCATTACTTCAGAAAATATTTATTAATAAATATTATTGCTGTTGTTTTGAGCTTTTTTGATTAACAAAGTCAATTACTACTCATCATTCTTATCTAAATGTTAAGTGTTTTTCCCTAAAAACTTACTAGCTTATAAACATCAATAATCTTTTTAGTAAGATAATTTTGTTTTCATTCTAATGGTTATTAGGAAAGTGACATGTAAATGAGTATTTTATTCCCATTTTACACTTTTTTTTTTAGTCCATTTAGTTTTAGATAAATAATTCTTGTTTTGTCAATTTTGAATTATGCAATCTACCTTCATTATATCTGCTTCTGGACTAAAATACTCTGGAAACACTACCTCTTAGCACCATTTGAAAGAAATCATTTCATGGTGATGAGGTCTTAGACTGGGAAGCCTCTGTGAATGGCTTAAGAGTGCTTAAGAGGAGAATACACTTAATCTTAAGAAATATATGTTGAAAAATTGTGGTGAAATATATTGATGTTCTAACTTACTTTCAATTGCCCCAGTAACAAAAAATATCTACTATATTTATACAGTAATATGAAGCCAAAATATCAAAGTACATATTATAATTAAATATAGTGAAACTAGGTAAAATGCTATAGTGTTTATTCTACTATTCCTCAATTTTTCTGTATTTATTAAAATTTCATAATGAAACTTTGGCAAATAATTAGGGTATAATATCAAACTAAAAATTGAATATTTCATGTAATTTACCATTGCAATGCCTTAAATCATGTATTTACTCTTCATTTGTTTAATACAGCCTTGTGCACTGTATCTTATGCACGTAAAAGCTGGAGAATGTTGGGTTAGATTAAGAGAAGACACAAAACAATAGTGTAAACATTAGCTCTCAGTTTTTAAATCATTCCCTTTTGAAAGAAGTGACTACCAAAATTCTACTAGAAATAAAAAGTTTTCAATGTGTATATTTTGCTTCCAGAGTTCTATACCTTCCTATTTAACATTAAGAATTTACACCATTAAAATAAGTTTAGATTTTCTTGTATGATTACATAGAAGAATAAAGTAAATACTGGGGCTTTTTAATTGAAGATTATAGTTGGGAGAAGGATTAGGTTTAAATATTAATTTTTATGTACAAATAACATACAAATAATATAGGTCTCTTACATATATATTCATCTAAAATTCATGTTACATATAATATTATAAATGATTATATCAAAATTAAATGCACAATAAGTTTTTTAAGAAAAAAAACTCAAATGAATTTTGCTGAGAAAAAAAGTAAGAAGAGCTGAAAAATTACTTTTACTAATTATTTTGTGTACTTTTATATAACAAAGTTATTAAGTGTCTGCAATAAAAATATCCACAGAGAAGTTATCCACACTTATGTTGTATTATACAAAAATATTGCATGCTTGTATATGCATTATGGAAAAAAAGTTATTGGCTTAGGTTATGAATTTTCTTGGTGACAATAAGATCTAGCTAATAACAGAATTAATCAGTACTTTAAGAAGAAAATACTAAACAGAGAGACGAGTTCATCTGCTATCTGTAAAACATTTGGTTTTAGCACGTAAGATATTAAGTGGTTTTTCTGTGTTATAAATTTATTTGTATGGAATGATTTGTCTTACCTGAAATTGTTTTAAATACTCACATTTCTGATCCATACTCAATGAGAGTCTTCATAGTACCAGACTCGAATTTTAAAGTAAAGTTGAATTATATTTATTCTAAAATAAACTTTAGAAAAGGAAAACATTGCTTTTCATCATGTATTAAGGTTCAGATATTTGGTGCTTCGGGTTTGTTTGATGCAAAATCTCATAGCTACTGTCTACTACCTTACCATCCACTTGAGGGTTAATTTTATCAATTTATATTTTGAAAAACTTGGGAGTTCCCTGATGGTGTAGCGGCTTAAGCCTTCGGCATTGGTGCTGTCAGCGCTGCAGCCTGGGTTCGATTCCCAGTCAGGGAGCTATCCACATACCAAAAAGCAAAAAAAAAAAAAAAAAAGAAAGAAAGAAAAACAACTTACCTATCCTAAATTTCTCAATAACATGAAATTAAAATATGTATTTTCTCTATGTGACATGGATATTTTTATTGCAGACACTTAATAACTTTGTTATATAAAAGTACACAAAATAATTAGTAAAAGTAATTTTTCAGCTCCATCCCACACTCCCATTTACTAATAGTAAAATAATAAAAACACATAACTGTTTAAAGTTTACACTTCCAGATATTTATGTTCATTTATCTGTAATATATGTATATAGTGTATATTGTATATTGTATATTTAGTATATTGTATAGTGTTATATTGTATATTGTATATTTAGTATATTGTACTTTGTTAAGAATATATTGAATAGAATAATATTATTCAATATTAAGTTTTTACTTAGCAGTATTTCTTGTGATATGTTCTATATTCATGGATGAAATTTGAGCTGTATGTTTTTAAAAGCTTCATAGTATTACATACCATGGAGAAGAACTTGATTTCTCTTCAATATTTGTTACAGGATCATGGGTAAACTGGTTATTCAATTTACCTTGTAACAGAGCATTGCCATATAATTTTAGAATCTGTGTTCCATGTGCTGTTAGTCTTGGTGATGAGTCGTTCTACTTTAACTTAAAAAGTTGAATGAAAAATGATCGGTGAAAATGTGATATGAAAATAGTGTTTTCATGTCATATGAAGCCTCAATAATGTTATGATATACAAATGAAGCTTACTCAGTAGTTCAAAAAGTTTTTAAGGGCAGGAGTATTAAAGCATCACATGCCACTCATAAATTCAGATATGACAAACTTCAGAAAAACATTGCTGTAGATATAAATACGTAGTTATTATAGCTGAGCTCTTACAGCAAATTTGGTTTCAGCACATCATTCATAACATTAAATTTATGAACTAGTTGAATTGTTTCTATAATTATGTTAGTATTTAATTTGTAAATATATTTTGACTTTATAGCTGCCTAGGAACCATAGCATAAATTTATATATATAAAGTATTATTATATTTTATATTTTAATAAAATATTTTTAAGATGGGGAATTTACAATAATTTGATTATTTTCTTTAAAAGAGGCCATATCTTATTCAACTCTGAAAGACACTGACATAGAAAATAGCCACAGCAAAGATGCTATGTACCAAACATATTGTTTCCAAGGATATTTATATAACTTCTACATTTTAAACTTCTTTAATATGAAAAGCTAAAATGAAAGCGTAGTTGTACTTTTCTGTGAAATGAAAAAATAAACCAAAAAAGAATTTTCCAATCCACTATAAAATATAGAATATAAAATCCATTATATAATTTATATATATATAATTTTATATATATGTGTGTGTGTGTGTGTGTGTGTGTGTGTGTGTGTGTGTCAAGGAGTTTATACATCTTGATCAAGTGGGATTTATTGTAAAAATGCAAGGTTGATCTATCCTAAAGTCAATCAATGTAATACATCGTTATAAAATAAAGGATAAAATCCTTGTGATTATCTCAGTGCAGATGCAGAAAAAGCCTTTGACAAAATACAGTCTCTTTTACTGATAAGCACTCAATAAACTACAAACAGAAAGGGACTTTCTTAACTTAATCAATGTCATCTATAGATAAACCACAACTAATACCATATTTATTAAAGAATGAACATTTTCACCCTAAGTAGAAAGCAAGACAAAGATCTTCCCTCTCACCTCTTCCAGTTAACATTGCATTAAAAATTCTGTATGGGGAAATTAAGCAGGAAAATGTTTGAAAATACAGCCAGATTAGAAAGGAAGAAACTAAACTATCTCTATTCAGTATAATGTGATGCATATGATCTTGCATGTAGAAAATCCTAAGGAAGCACCCAAACATTATTAGGACTAATAAGTCAATGAGTTTACAGAATACATATTCAATATACAAAAATCATTTGGCCAAAAAAGAAAAAAAAATTCCACTTACAATAGCGTCAATAAGAATATAATACTTGGGAATAAATTTAACAATTACCCATTAAAAACTACCAAATATTCTTGATTGAAAATTTAAAATTGATGATTACTTTAAAAATAATTTTTAAAATATTGAAATAATGGAAAGCTATTACATGTTCATGAATTAAAAGACTAAGTGTTGTTATGGCAAAATTCCCTAAATTGATCTACAGATTCAGTGCAATCTTTATTAAATAATAATAAGGCAATAATAATAAAGTTCAGTCGGAAATCATCTTTTGGAAGATTTTGTTTCTTGTTCCTTACTCTAATCAGTGAATTTCAGGATCTCCTATTTGTCAAAACTAAAATATCTCCATGTCTTTATACATTATCTTGTACCAGCATTTCAGTGGTCAAATTTGGATCACAGGAACAGAACGGAAGTTCAATTTCCTGTTTCCTCACCCCTATTTTACTCGTGTAACCTTGATTCTGTAGCAGAAAAGATAAGATATTCAGAATCATCATAAAATATCAATAAGCCATTCATTTACATGCAGCAAATTTAGTTTGCCTATGTGATGAAAACAATTTACAATCACTGCTTGAAAAGTCCCTTTATTTTTCTGTTTTAAAATGTTGCTCAAAATGTAATGATCCATGATAAAAGCTACAAATCCTTTCAAATCACTTGGTGCTAAAGACAGATTTCCATAGCTACGGCAAATTTATAAACCACATCTATCATTTTAAAATTCTTAACAAAAAGGGAATAAAAATGATAGAGTATTTCATTCCTTTTTAACAAGGAGGTTCATGCAACCTTCTTCCAATTGGTAAAATTTAGTCAAGAATACATTGTTTACTGAAATCTGAAGATGTTGCTTATAAGACAGTTTTTTCTCTTATTTTGTAAGAAGACTCTGAGAGAGTCTAATTCAAAGGTTGAAAGGGAAATGAAGTCTGTTTCTTTAATTAGCCCTAATAGCCTCTAATAGAAGGAAGGTGTGTAAACAGAGTTGCTAGGAGGGGAGCCTAGAAGCAATTTACATCACCATCAAACACAAATTATGCCAGAAGGCTTTGCATTCTGATAACTGAAGCTAAGTTAGGAAGAGCTAGTATAACTAAACTAGTGTGTAAAGCCAGATTCAGATGTAAAAGACCCCTTTTTAACATCAAAGAACATGCATGTCTCATACCTGAGAGTGGTTACTTTAAAATATATATATTTAAGTGAATTTTATTTTAATCACTGTTCCAAATACTTTCTTTTATTAATACATAAAAGGGTAAGCACATCAAAATACTATACTCATATATGTAATGAATTATAGAGGCAAGAATGTCAGTTCAACCTGGAGACATTGCTTGATGTACACACCATGATTTATTCCTTACTCTTTCATGCTCTTTGATTACAGATCCTTAATAAATCGGTCTTGTAAGTGGATATAAAATGGATTTGCATTTGCTTCTCCTGGAAGGCAATGGTAACTCCTAAACCAGGACCACACTATCACCCTGTCATCTGCTCTGACTTAATTGGAGGATTTCAGAATCTGACCCCTTGTCCTATCCCCGGGCCAAATGCTTCGTTTCACTGTTGAAATAGTGATGTCAACATTTTTTTTCTTCGTGGTGACCTTTCTTCAGTATTTGCTTTCTCTTGTCTTCTCAGTTGCCATGACTTATTCCTTCTTAGATTCCATTTTTCACTCTAACTCTGTCTCTCCTTTGCTATTCCCTTTATTCTCTGGACTAAAGGCATTCCTTTGTAGTGCAAATGGCCATTAAGAATATCTAATTTAAAAAAATTATTTTGTCACTGTTTCTAAGAGAGAAAGTAAAATACACCTCAGATACTGGCTTTAAATGAATGGGGGACAGAAACGATAGCAAATGAAAGTGTAATCTGCCCATTAAACCAATACACAATTAAAAAACAATATTGGATATTCTAAAACGACAGCCCTGATGTCATCACTTCCTTGCTTACTTACTGTAAAATTAATTGGTTGACTTTTCTTCTCTAAGCCTTAGTTTCAGAACTCTGAAGCAGGGAAAATAATAATACACAAGATTATTTCATGTATATACTTAGTTTTGTTACACCTAGTAACTTTATTATATGGCAGCTATTATTTTTCACTGTTTCATTACTTTTTAGATAATGCAGAAACAAGAAGAGGGAGAGGACAGGGAAAATACAAGAATGGTAAGAAAGATAATCACAGAAAAATGCAGTTGTATATTGATTAAGATAGAGAACAGGAAATTGAGAGAAATAGATGAAAGACGGTATCTTGGAATAAGATAAAGGGATAAAGAAGGACTTGGGTTCAGAAAAAAGTAGGACAGAACAACTGTGAATCATAGCATGCTGTATATTAAACAACTTCTTTGAAACTTCTGCATCTGAGTGTCATGAGAGTATATCTTCTTGACCATTTCCATTATATTTGAAATGGTACATCCACCACTCAGTATGTTTTTTCAGATGCAATCCCACCTCTTCTATGAGACTTAACTGCCTTCATGGTGGACATAACCCATATTTTAGTTGATATCTGTGCATAGACTCACTGCCTAAAATTTGTTTTAGTCACAGTCTAAAGTCATTAAAATTTGCAGTTATGCCTTCTTTTCTCCTATGTACCATAATGCTTATGAAGTATTAGCATACAAATTGAAAAATTACTTGGTAACCAGTAATTACTGGCAGTAATCCACATTAATTCTAAGAACAAGTCTACACACACACACACACACACACACAAATGCACGTGTGCACTTATATACACATATATGATATTTATGTATAGGAAAAATGACATACGTGAGGGCTGTCCAGACAGTATCCAGCCATGCAGTATGAAAAATAAAGGCATTTATGGCTGGATTTTTCCTGGACAGCATATATATATATATATATATATATATATATATATACACATATATATACACATACACACACACACACACACACACACACACACACACACGTGTGTGTATATATATAAGCCTTGCTATAAATATGTATATATGCCCATCTTTCTTTGAGTAGAATCATTCATGAGATCCTTTTTTGTGTGATTTATTATGTGAGGAGACTTACATAGTATGTTAAACTGGACTCCATCATGTCTACACTCAGTCTTGACAGACATAGTCTTCTCTTAAAGAGTGAAAAACTGACTTTATTAATTTATAATCAAAATTTATTTTAACTATGAACAATATCCAAGATAAAGACATTGTGACTAAAATTGTATAAAGTATATTTGATAATCCTTTAAATGATTTAATGGCAATTGAATTAATAAAAAATGTGGAATTTCAAGAAATAGTGTAGTGATGCTGTACTTTTAATTCTAAAGGAGAAAATGTAGTTAACCTGTCAAAATTCACAAAGCAGGGAATGTTGTAATATGATTACTACCAATATTTCTTAAGTTCAATATCACCTAAAATCAGACTCCATATTTTTATCGAGTATAAAATGACAAATAGATAAACTCAATTACTGAGATGTATTTAGTGTTATATGAAACAATCCAAAAAATTCAATGTTATGTAGAAACCAAACATTATCTTTAAAATAAAGTAAAACGAACATCATACTTGGGAAGTATTAGGGAGTATTATTAATAATGTTAAAATGAAAGAATATATTTTCCCCAAATTTGATATGTAGAATCTTGTCTGAAAATGAATTAATATTTTTGCTCATACAAACTTTTTTTTTTTCTCTCTTAAAATCAACACACTACATTTTGATGAGTGATAGAGGGGATATAATAAAGGAAGAATAGAAACAGGGGAAAATAATAAAATAATTCCAAAAGTAACTGATATTGTTTTCACACACTTGTAGCAAGGACCTTTAAAAATTAAGGTATATTTAATTTAAAAAGTCAAGAATACTCACTGTATAAAAATATAAAATTTATAAAAAAACTGAAAGTAATTTAATCTTACAATCTAGATACAAATTCTATTATTATTTTTGTTTCTTCCTATGATTTATTCTAAACATGTATCTTTTAGAGTCAATACATGTTATATAGTTTATCTTGCATGTTGATATCTTTACATAATATTAAAAACTGCATGCACTCAAAATTATTTAAAATCATTAACTGTAAAAATCATGAATGTATGTGATTTCAGCCTATGTGTAATATTATGAAGCATTCCAAGAATGAAGAGTTTTTAAGTGTCTCAAATTTAAATATATATATGTAAATATGTATGTTAAGGATATTTTAAATATAAAACACGGGTTAAAAACAGAGATGGTCAATATAATGGCATTCATTTCCACACTGCTATTGTCACCTTATTCTTTCTTTAATTCCAAAAAAGAAAAAATCAATGATGGAAGATGCCAATAAGAGTGAGGTCTAATCCCTTTATTTAGAGAAAAGTGTAACATTTTCTAACAGGGCAAATGGGAAATAAAATACTGTAGTTTGAAATTTTGGGACAGATTTTAAGTCTAAAGGGTTGATGAGAAATAAATGTATTGAGAAAGTGATAATCGAAGTGTAAACTGAGAAGCAATAGTCTGAGGCAACGTCTGGAAACTTCACTTTTTTTTCCCTATATTCTACTAAGCTCATCAAGGAAGTGTCCTTGGTCTAAATTAAAATAAATATTTTAAGACAAAATATGATTTATCAGTATATTTAATTTCAAGATCAAATTTTTTTAAACCTTATTTAACTTACCTAATTCAAAGACAGTTTGGGCTATTTCAATAGATAGTACATATTTATAATTTTCAGTTTTTAAGTTTATGTATCTTTACAGCTGAAAATTAAACCAATTTGGTTTATAGTATCTAACTGGAATAATTATGACCTTTCTCCAAAGGCTTCTTGTAGTATGTGAAAAATAGTAGTTTCTGCAAGAACATCCATTTACTATCACACATCTATGATCAATCTATTCTTTTCTTGTGACAGAAGAAAAGGCATACACTTCAGTGACCTCAGAGGGAGATAAGCACCACTGTAGTTGATATACCTGACTCCTCTTCTTGCCTAGAGATAAATCTCTGCCAAGGTGAAGTAGGAAGGAAATAGGAAGGGAAGAAAAAGCCAGGAGAGACCAATTTTTCTTATCAATTCCATTAACAAAATACAAAGATTCAGAATCTGAAGTCAGTAGACAGTAAATCACTTCCTTGCAAACTTCACGCTCTCAGAAGCCCTATGAAAGATTAACATACAAGGATTTCCTTTTACTGCACAAACATAGACTAGAGATAAGGCCAAGATTTCTTCTAATCCCTTGCTGAAAAATTAATGAGTGTTCAGATAATAAGCCCATTTTTTCCCCAAGCCAAATCAGGAAGTTATTTTCTTTCACACTAGGAGTGTGCAGTCAAACTGCAACCAAATATTTAAACTAATGCTAGATGATTTAAATTATGTAAGTATTCCAAGAATTTTTTACTTGAAATTGAAATAATTTATTCATACAATGTTTTGAAAAACCTCTTAAGTAATAGACTTTAATTCTAACTAAGAATTAACATTTTTGGTCTTTATTTAAAATACGGTTGTTGCAGGAAGATCAGTGATGCTGATTGGAGAGTTAATAAACAGATTTCCTAGGAAACTAAATAAAAAAGAGATCAAATGACAAATAATTTTAGGAAAATTTGAAAATGATCTTATAAGACTGTCTACATAGCAAGTTTCCAAGTTAGTAGGGAAATTTGTTATTTTGAAATGGTTCAGAGGGGAAAAAATGTAATATGCATTTTCAAACTGAAAACTCTGATCTGTGTAAGTATGACTCAGAAACCCTTGATATTCTAACTATAATTAAATTTGCATTATTTTATAATCTTGTCTACTCCTTCTGTAATATCCATTTCTTATTGTCTATGTCCTTGAAATATCCCTACTTTAGATATTTTAATTACTACATTGCTTAAGCTTTATAAAAAACAAAATGTTTTAAACAAAATTATATTGTAATTTGTCTAGTCATGTGAAGCCTAAGTCTAGAATCTTTATAGGAAATGTTATATTCAGTTGAGCTAATACTCTTCCTCGCACCAGAAGTAGGCTCACCATCCAGAATGGGCCTTTCCATACTCTTGGTCACAGTAATCATTTCAGGGGTAGGAATGAGATTAGGTCAAGGGAAAGAGTAATTCTTTGTTTCTTGGTTACTCTTATAGAGTACCTCTCTTTTTGGTTTTATAAATAGATAGACAGACAGACAGATAGATAGATAGATACGAGCAGTAAGAGAAATCTATAACTGATGCCAATATTTTTACCAAAATTCAGCTGTACTTGAAACCAAAAGACTCCTGGACTATTCAGTTTACCTAAGTCAGTAGGTATTCTATCTGTGTAAACAAGATGTGACTTGGGTTTTTGTCTCATATAAGTGCAAATTATTTTCTAATATAAGGGGAATTAAACTGAAGTGTGGAATTCCAGAAACATCAGCTGAGTAATAAGAAAAGATAAATTTCCTGATTAGTTTTTATTTAATACCCCCATCCCCACCCCACAAGCTGTCTTAGTTAAATCATCTTTATGCTAGAGAAGGATTTTTAAACCTTTAGGTACTCAATTATCACTTCTGTTAGATATCATATTTCCAGATGGAGAATGCCATTGTACCTCATATATTTTGGTAAGAACAACTTTTTTAAAGGGATATTTTGTTTGTTTGTTTTATGGAATTATAATTGACATACACCATCATACCAGCTTTAGGTGTTCAGCATTTGTATACATTGCAAAGTTATCACCAAAATGAGTCTATTTACCATCAATCCCCATTCAAAATTACAAATTTTTTTCTCTGTTGAGAACTTTTAAAATTTGGTTTCTTGTCAACTTTTAAATTTGCAATATTTTATTATTGATTATAGTCACTATGTTGTACATTAAATCCCCATCACTTACTTATTTTATATCTTGAAGTTTGTAGCTCTCGATCCTGCCTGTTCCTATCACCCACGCACCAACTTCTCTCTCCTCTGGCAACACGAATCTGTCCTCTGTCTCTATGAGTTATTTTGTTTTTCATTTGTTCGGTTTTTTTTGTTGTTGTCGTTTGGATTACACATATAAGTGAAATCACACAATAGTTTTCTTTCTCTGACTTACTTCACTTAACCACAATTCTCTCAAGGTTAATCCATGTTGTCACTAATGGCAAGGCTTCATTCTTTTTTATTGCTAAGTAGTATTACATTGTGTATATATCTGTTCCATTTAGGCTGTTTTTATATCTTGGCTATTATAAATACTGCTGTAATGAACAGGGTGTGCATGTATCTTTATATATTAGGGTTTTTGTTTTCTTCAGGTGAATACATAAAAGCGGAATTACTAGATCATATAGTTGTTCTAATTTTTTAACTCTTTGAGGAAATTCCATACTGTTTTCCACAGTGGCTGCACCAATTTTTACTCCCTCCAGCAGTGCACAAGTGTTCCTTTGTATTTACATCTTTACCAACACTTGTTATCCCTTGTTTTTTAGATAATAGACATTCTGACAGGTGTGAAAGGAACAGCTTCTTTGTGCCCATCCATTCTTCTGAGTTCAATGAGCATTTTTAAGAGCATGACTTTGAACTCTGTGTCAGGTAAATTATTTATCTCAATTATGTTAAGGTTTTTCTCTGGGGTTTATCATGTTTTTTTTTTTTCATTTATAACATATTTCTTCTTTTTTTTCAATAGGCTGTCTTTTCATTTTGTTGATAATTTCCTTTGCTATGTAAAACCTTTTTAGTTTGATGTAATCTCATTTGTTCATTTAATTTTGTTTCCACTGCCTCAGAAGATAGATCAGAAAAAGTATTACTAAGAGCAGTGTCAGAAAGTTTATTGCCTGTGTTTTCTTCTAGCAATTTTAAGGTTTAGGTTCTTACATTTCAGTCTTTAATCCATTTAGAGTTTATTCTTATATATGGTGTAAAAAAGTGTTCCTTTTTTCTTTTTTTTTTTTGTTTCACTGCAGTTTTTCCTACAACATTTATTGAACAGACTGTTTTTAACCCCCTTGGTATATTCTTGCCTCATTTGTCATAGATTAAATGACCATATAGGTGTGGGTTTATTTCTGGGTTCTCTCTTCTGTTCCATTAATTTGTCTAGTTTAATGTCAGTACCATGCTGTTTTGATTACTATAGCCTTGCAGTATAGTTTAATATTAGGTATTGTGATACCTCTTTCTTCTTCTTTCTCAAGATTGCCTTGGCTATTCAGAGTTTTTTGTTGTTCCATATAAATCTTAGGATTGTTTGTCTAGTTCTGTTATAAATCCCATTTTTATTTTGATAGAGATTGCATTGAATCTATAAAAAGTTTTGGATGATATGGTCATTTTAATTATGTCAGTTCTTTCTATCCATGAGCATAGTATATGCTTACGTTTATTTGTATCTTCTTTAGTTTCTTTCTTCAATGTGTTATAATTTTTCACGTATAGATCTTTCATCTACTTGATTCAATTTATTTATAGGTACATTTTATGCAATTGTAAGTGAGATTTTCTTAATTTCTCTTTTTGATAATTCATTGTTGGTGTATAAAAGTACAACCGATTTCTGTGGAATTTCTCAGTTTAAATTAATAATTTGTATCGGCTAATGGCTTCATCTGTTTGTACTTTGAGCAATATAGTTAATATACTGGTAATCTCATACACAGCAGCTGATAGGCTCTGAAATTAGTCTTGCTGCTGACTTGGTATTTAGTGTACAGGAAAGCCGTCATTACCTATAGAACTTTCACTCTTTCATCTCTGCCCCTCCCACTGCCATGATGCTACATCTGTGTAACCGGATTTTATCCTTCCCTGATAACTTTGCTCTTGTATGCTAAAATTCTGGCATTATATCAAACAAAAGCGAGCTGATTGGAGCCTTGACACTCGACCCTCCCTTTTTCAGTCTCCCCAAAATTGTATTTTTTCATCAGTTTCACTGGTCTAAACAGGCTGGTCCACTATTTCCAGTCTGATTCTAAGCATTGTTTGTCACCTGTTTTCTCATGGTACTGTCTCTCACCAATCTTAAATGGGCCTCCTCAGTTCTCCAGACCTTCCTGAACTGAGACAGAGTTAAGCTCGAACTTCTAGAAACAGCGAAACTCGAACGGGCCATATTTTTCTGCCAGACATAGCCTCCTTAGCCAAGTTAACTTCATCAGCCCTGTTGCTACTCAGGCTCATCTGTTTCAGTGCCTCTTTTTCTCCTTCTGTTAATATTGTCCTGAAAGCTCATCTTTTCTCCACTGGGCATGATGAAAGCATTTCAGTTTTCCATTTCAATCACACTCCTTAGAGCTCAAAATCTTACATTCTTTGAGAACAGGATAAGCAGTTTCCAAGCATATAAAAATCATTTAGGCATGCTTTTCTGGATGTGTAGCTTCTTCTACTTTCTTTTTCTTTTTTTTTTTTTTCATTCTGAATAACCGGAAGTTTATACAAAGCTAAATAACTATCAACAGATAGTATCAGACAATTTCACATGCTAGGGGTAAGAGAAATATTGATTAAAAGGACTTCCAAGCTGTTCTACAACACACAGACTCTTTACAAGTTGTCAATTTCTCAGCTTATCTTCTTGAGCTGCTATTTCAGTGAGAAAAAAAAAAACATCCTTTCTAGAAGTTTTACATAGATCAAAAACATGGGCTAAAGAAATGTTAGATGTCCTCTTGACTATAACACTGTCTGGCTTCACATATTTTTCTTTTGAAAGGAAAATCCTCTTTTGATGTATTAACTGCTATCAATCACATAGAATACTTTTTCTGCTTAAGATATATTTTACATGTTATAAATTAATCTGCTAACACATTAATATAAATTCAAAATTTTAAACAGGAAAACATTTAAGAAAAAAACATACACAATAAATGAATGCATATTGTATATGAATGTCCATTACCAAATAAATATTAGCATAAATTTAAAATTATCCTGTGTGAATTCTACTTTGTTGATCTTCCATATTTGTAAAAATTCAATAAATTATGAAAATAAGGTGTGTGCCTTTATAAAGCCCCGAAATTCTGTATAGTTCTGTGAGTCCAGGTTAAGCTCAGATCTCATATATTCAATAAGTATGCCTCAACAGAGAATGCATTGTGGAATGATAAATTACTCTCATCATTTTACTCAACTGTAAAACTGTTTTATCTTTTAAAATCAACCCTCATAATTTTTTAAAACCAAATAAAACATAATTATCTTTTAAAAAAAGTAAAATTGTTCAAAAGTTAACATCCTTCCAAAAGGCTGATGATACTTTGAATGTGTGTGTGTGTGTGTGTGTGTGTGTGTGTGTGTGTATACCATATATATATATATGGATTTTTTTTAGTGGTGAAACCAAAAGCAATTTTTTTAAAGGAAAATAAAGTGAAACAAAGAAATAGTTTATTAAAAGGGAAAGTACACGCCAAAGAGGTGGAAGTGGGCTTGAGCAGGAAAATTGCTCAAGAGCCCCAATAATGAGGCTTTGGTAGTTTTATTCTCTTTAGTTGTAAGATGAATGTATTTTTTTTTTTTTTTTTGGTATGTGGGTAGCTCCCTGACTAGGAATCGAACCCAGGCCGCAGCGCTGACAGTGCCAACACCGAAGCCTTAAGCCACTACACCATCAGGGAACTCCGATGAATGTATTTTTTAATGGAAAATTTCCAAAATTAATTGATTTGTATAGTAGTAGTGTGGAATGAAAAATAGATGCTCTTAAATGTAAGCCTTTAAATCTAAATCACTTAGTTTAAACTTGAAGTTAAAATTCAGAAAACATATTTATTCCCTAATCTACTATTTATTACCATTATAACTAGGTCACCCATATATTTTATTCCTCTTTAATGCATATCTAAATATCAAATAAGAGAACTTGTTGTTAATATATTGTGATTATTTGTAAGTTGGATTGTCAGCAATTTAAAAATAAGTTTTAGGCAACAAAAGCAAAAATAAACAAGTAGGATTACATCAGATTAAAAGGTTTCTGCACAGCAAAGGAAAATATCAACCAAGTAAAAAGCCAACCTATTGAATGGGAGAGGATATTTACAAATTATATAGCAATAAGGGGTTAATACACAAATAACTCATAGAGCTCCATAACAATAGTAAAAAAAAATCTGACTAAAAAATGGATCTGGGTATATATTTTTCCAAATAAGTCATAAATATGACCTACAGGTATATGAAAAGATACTCAGCATCACTAACCATCAGGGAAATGCAAATGAAAGCAACGACGAGACATCACCTCGCACCTGTCAAAATGTCTCTTATCAAAAACACAAGACAACAAGTGTTAGAGAGGAGGTAAAAAAAAATGGAACCTTTGTATACTGTTAGTGGAGATGTAAATTAGTGCAACCACTGTGGGAAACAGTATGAAGATTCCTCAAAAAATTAAAAATAGATTTAGTGTATTTCAACAATCCACTTTTGTGTATCTGAAATAAACAAAAGCACTAATTCAAAAAGCCATCCTCATGGTTATTGCAGCATTACTTACAATAGTCAAGATATGGAAACAACCTAACTGTTCATCTTAGGATGAATGGATAAAGAAAAGGTCTTGTATATATACAATGGAATGTTATTTAGCCATAAAAAGAATAAAATACTGCCATTTGTGACAATATAGGTGGAACTTGAGAACATATGCTACATGAAATAATTCAGACAGAGAAAGACGAATACTGTATATCCTTACTTATATGTGAAATCTAAAAGAACAAACAAGCAGCAAAGGAAAACCAAGTTTATGGATATAAAGAATAGATAGGAGACTGCCTGAGGTGAAGGGTGGGGAAGGGGGTGCAGTAGATGAAAGGAGTCAAAAGATACATAGTGGAAGGGGGTGAAGTAGGTGAAGGGAGTCAAAAGATACATATTTCCAGTTATAAAATTAGTAAGTCATGAGGATGTAATATACTGCATTGATGACTGTAGTTAATAATACCATATTGCATATTTGAAAGTAGCTAGGAAAATGGATCTTGAAAGTTCTCATGATAAGAAAGAAAATGTACTATGTGTGGTAATGGATGTTAACTGGATTTATTTTGGTAATCATTTTGCCATAGATACAAATTTTGATTCATAATATTATACACCTGAAACTTATATAATGTTGTATCATTTATACTGTAATAAAACCAATAAGCAATAGAGTTATCTACCCGCCCACTGCCCCACTTAACTGTAGTTTTGGTTGCTGAGGTTCTAGTTACTCATGATCAACTATGGTCTGAAAAGGTTAAATGGAAAATTTCAGAAATAAACAGTTTGTAATTTTTTAACTATGCCCTGTTTTGAGATGGCATAATGGAATTTCATGCCATCTGTCACGGTTTGGCCTGAGATGTGAATCAAAACTTTGTTCAGCATATCCACACTGTATATACTCCCCGTTCATTAGCATCTGTTTTGGTTTTTAGATTGACTGTCTGATATTGCAGTGCTGATGTTCAGGAAACCCATATTGTACTCAATAATGACCCCATAGCATAAGAGTAGTGATAATAGTAATTCGAATATGCCAAAGAGTAAAGAAAGAAAAAATGTATGTTGCAGTTTCTAAGATCTATGGTAAGAACGAGTCCTTTATCCATGAAATAGTTAAGAAATAAAGATGCTAGTTTTGCTGTTACACCTCAAACTGCAGAAGTTATTGCCACAGTGCATGTAAGGACTTAGTTAAGATAAAAAAATTAATTTTTGAGTGGAAGACATGAACAGAAAATATGTTTCAGTTGATGGATGGTTATCATTCCAGAAAGCAAGGAATCTCCTGATACAAGTGACACCAAGTCATTTACTGCAAGTAAGGGACATTTACGTAGACTCAAGAACAGGTTTTGGACTGAGAATTGTAAAAATTACCAGAGAGATAGGGAACATTCACATAAGTTTTATTACATATATTGTTATAATTATTTTATCATGGTATTATTCATCGCTTACTATGCCTAATTTATACATGTAATTTTATCAGAAAGTATGCACATATAGGAAAATACATAGTATATGTAAAGTTTGGTAATATCCACTATTTCAGGCACCCATGGGGGTCTGGTAAGTGTCCTCCATGAATAAGGGAGACTGTTGTAAAAGCAGTATGCTGTACTGTGTGCACACCTTAAATAAGTATTAGTTTATGATACAACTTGTCAAGTACAATGTAATAAACAGTGTTAGAAAAATGCAGACAATAATATACAATAAAAAATAAATAGTTTTAGCAGAAAAGGGGTCAGGTATGGTGGGGGCGGGGAGTTTGTGAGACTTGGAATAAATAACCAGCAATCTGGTTTTGGTAACATCCCAAATTATTTGCATGAACTCTATAGTTCTCTTAAGAAGGCTAACTTAAAATCTTTCAACTCTAAAGTCCTGTATTTCCATGAGTCTAAGTCTTACTAATACCTTGGCCTTGCTTTCTAAACAAAAAATCAGGGCATGTCATCTCATGATGAAATTCTGTATTATTTCCATCTGTGAGAGGCAGTTTAAGTGATATAGTCTAGATGCCAAAATGATGTATGTGAGAAAGCGGTAGCACAGTGCCTGGAGCATGATAAGCACTCAGCAAATATTAGATACCCTTATTTTTACACTATCTATACACATATGGCTAGAATGATTTTCTAACAGTAAATTTTGATTGAGAAGGGACATGTCTGGGTAATTCTGGAGGGGAAAAGGCATTGTAAGGGAAGTAAATACAAACTTATATCTACATTGTAACTGAAGATACCTGCCAACCTTCTGGCTGATGTCTACATGTCCTAGTCTATTTGTTGTCTATGCTTGTTATTTGTTTTTTAAACTTATACATGTATTTGCTGCTTAAGTAGAGCCTTGCCTAGAGGACAGCACAAGATTGCTTCACACGTAGGCGTCTTAACTAATATTCATTTGACCTGGCTCACAGGAAAGACAACTGTAAGTCACCTGAGCAAAATGTATTCATGAAATTTCTTGTGCTCAGTCCTAAAAAGTGATCCTCAACAAAAATCACTTTCTATTTAGGTACATGTCATGATAACCTGTGAGTTTTCTTTCAAACTACAAATATCCCTCTTAACCTGTCTGGTGAGTATATATGACACATTGCAAATCTTACACCTTCTGCCTATTGGCAGTATAGTGAGAGTATGATGTAACCTTAACTATTCTGAAACTATTAGTGTGTATTCAAATTGCCAGTTAAGTAAATAAGTGGTTATTCTTAATCCCCAATTTGTTTGAAAATACACCACTTCTGAATTTTTAATCTTTATTGTTGGAAAAGCCTCATTTACCTTTATCCTATAATCATACCATGTTAGGGAGTAGAAAGTACCTGAATTTAGGAACCAGACCCAGGTATAGATGTCTGTGTTAACACTTTCCAGCTAACCATTTAATATCTGTGGCTCTCTGTAGGATTCCCCAAGCCCAGTGCACAGCCTCCTATGGACTGGCTAAGAAATCTGTACGGCCCCCACATTGTGATGAATGAATGTGTCCTGATGGAACCCCGATGCAAACGCGGGGACTACAAGATCGATTGAGATCCATGCAAGAATGTATGTGAACATGATGTGGGCACCAGCACAAAAAATGATCTGATTAAACTATACTTGCCCTAACCCTTAATCCCCCTAGATAGAACATTAACTTAGACCACCTATTACTAGTTAACTCTGTGGACGTGCTTGTCTGCAATAATCCCCTTTTCTCCTGGGTCAGCTAATCTGAGGCCGTTTCCCAATGCCCTGTTAAGCCGGGGACAAAAAAGCAGGGAAGAGAACCTTGGGAAGTCTCTCCCTTCAAGATGGCCTCACCCTCTCCCTCTTGACCAGACCTTTGTGTCTTGAGTAGTTATTCCACGAGTTTCAAGTGAATCCCAGCTGGCTGGAGACTCAGAGATCTCAATAATCTTTTCTAATCTTTCAAATGAGGATAATAATACCTTCTAAGATGAATTGCTATAAAAATTGGATATGATAAGGTATGTAAGGTCATTAGCAAAATAATAAGCATATGATAACTGCTCAATAAATATCACTTGCTTTCTTTTCTATCTGTTGATATTTTTCTCTGCACTGTCAATTTAATTATACCCTCATTTACATGCCAAATGAATTTTGCCCACATCGGTTCTTTACTATGTTTTTAGACTGATTTTATCTCTTTAGACATGTATAACCACACCCATACCTTTTGATTAGACAAATCATCACAAAAACTTAACTGTGTTTATATACCTATCCTATTTTTTTAAAAATAGTATGTATCTATCACCCCCAACAAAAACACCTTGAATTGAGAACAAATTTAACAATACAGCCCCTTTCCAAGTTCTCCTTATTCTAAAAGTTATACCATAGGCCCAATTTTTAAAAAATATATCCAGAATGGTCTTGTATTATATTACCTGAATTTCTTCTTAGATGCTGGTGTACTCAAACTGAAATATGCTTTGTATTTCAACCTAACAACTTACTCTCACATCAAAAGGTTTATTAATTTAGAGTTGTCATTTTAATTCCTTTTTATTAAACTATGAGTAGAAATGACACTCTGCCAAATTCTATTCTACACATTTTAGATAAGCTATTCCCATTTGAATGATGATTTCTCTTGAAATAATCATGACCATTTTCTTTCTGCCCATTAGATCATCTTTGATTATGTTTCTTTCAGAAAATTTGACCCTTAATAGCTTACTTCTTTACCTTGTTTGACTATCTGTCTTTTTTCATTTGAACTAAGATTTCTTCAATCAACTAAATACACGACTGCTCTCATAGATGTGTAAATTACAAATTGTGTATTACAGGACATTGATAATATTTAAAAAGCACATTAACACAGAGATAAGGTCAATGTACATTTATAGAACAAACATTGAGGTTCCAGTTTTAACTGAACAGAAGGTTATTATACTATAACATGCATCTTCACTACATTTTGAATTTAAATAAAGTTGAAGGGGATGAACAGAGAAGGAAATTTGAAGTGCAAATACCACAGTGTAGTAATATACTGTATTTTAATTTGGTGTGTACACTATAATATTTTTGATACCATATTTTTTACAATTTTAAAAGCTAAAGTTGTTATGTCTATATGCACAGACAGATATGAAGAAACTCCATTCAAAGTGAATTCAAATGACTATCAAATCTAGATTGTAATACTGTAAAGAGTATATGTGATTCATGTTTCTTTGGAAACTTTTGATTCTAAAAGTTTCAAACACATCTTGAACTGAAAAATAAAAAATATATATATTTTTTTAAATCTTCAAAAATTTAGGAATAATCTTTATGTTTATAAATTATATTGTTTCTAAATTCTAAGGAACCTCATACTTTGCACTTCCTTGAGTTAATCTGTATCTCAACTCTACCAATATATGCATATATACTATAATTATATACATGTCTCTGTAATAATTCTTCTAATTATTTTATATTAATTTATTTAAGTTATGGCTGGAAGATCTCTGTATCTGTGAAACTCTCTGAAAATTCAGCATGACTAAAATCTTAAAGTTTCAAGTTGTATGCAAGTAAATAAAATGTATAAGCAGATACTGTCAGAAATTCTATAAATAGAAATCTTGTGTTGGAAACATATACTAGGAAACAAAAGCTTTTTTATTCCTCCTTTCAAAGACTTCAATATTTTATTCCACATTAAAGATCTCAAACTGTAGAGAGCCTGAAAGATTCCACCAAAAAACTAATAGAACTGATACAAATTCAGTAAAGTAGCAGGATACAAAATTAATATTCAGAAATCAGTTACATTTTTATACATCAATAACAAATTATTAAAAAGAGAAATTAAGAAAACAATTTCATTTACAATTACATCAAAAAAATAAAATACCTAGGAATAAATTTAACCAAAAAGGTAAAAGACCTGCACTCAAAAAATTATAACACATTGAAGAAAAACACTGAATAAGATACAAAAAAATGGCAGCCTGTATTGTGTTCATGGATAGGAAAAATTAGCATAGTTAAAACATCAGTACTACCCAAAGCAATCTATAGATTCAGTGCCATCCCTATTTAAATATCAATGGTATTTTTTACAGAACTAGAACAAATAATTCTAAAATTTGTATGAATAATAAAAGACCCCAAATAGCCACAGCAATCTTGAGACAGAAGAAGAAACTTAGAGGTATCACAATGCATGATATCAAATTATACTACAAGGTTATAGTAATCAAAACAGCATAGTACTGGCATAAAAATAGGCACATAGATCAATAGAACAGAGTAGAGAGCCCAGAAATGAACCCACACCTATTTGGTCAGTTAATCTATGACAAAGAAGGCAAGAATATACAGTGGGATAAAGACAATCTATTCAATTAATGGTATTAGGAAAACTAGACAGGTACATAAAAACAAATGAATCTAGACTGCTTCTTATTCCCTATATAAGAATAAACTCAAAATACATTAAAGACTTTTAAGTGTAAGATCCCAAACCATAAAACTCCTGAAAGAAAATAAAGTCAGTAAACTTTCTGACATTGCTCTTAGCAATAGTTTTCTGATATATCTCTTAGAGCAAGGGAAATGAAAAAAATAAATGGGACTACATCTAATTAAAAAGTTTTTGCACAGTAAAGGAAACTATCAAAAAAAAAAAGCAGACAACAAACTGAATAGGAGAAGGTATCCACCAATGATACATCTGATAAGGGATTAATATCCAAAATTCATAAAGAATCATACATTTCAACACCAAAAAAGAATTCAATTTAAAAAATAGGCAGAGGACATTTCTCCAAAGAGGACATACAGATGTCCAATAGACATACAAAAAGGTGTTGAACGTCCCTAATCATCAGAGAAATACAAATTGAAACCACATTGAGATATAATCTCACACCTGTCAGAATGGCCATTATTATAAATCAACAGACAAGTGTTGGTGAGGATGTGGAGAAAAGGGAATACTTGGACACTGTTGGTGAGATTGCAAATTCATGTAGCCATAATAAAAAGTAGCTTGGAAGTTTCTCAAGAAAACTAAAACTAGAACTATCTTATATGACCCAGCAATTCCACTTCTGAGTATTTATTCAAAGAAATCCAAAACACTAATTCAAAAAGATATATGCACCCCTGTGTTCCCTGTAGCACTATTTACAATAGCCGAGATATGGAAGCAACTTAAATGCACATCAATAGACAATTGAATAAAGAAGATACGGTACATACAAGGACTGTCTGGAAAGTACCCAGCTATGTAATAGGAAAAATAAAGGCATTTATGGCTGGACTTTTTCCAGACAGCCCTTGTATACAATACTACTTGTCCATAAAATATATGAAATCTTACCATCTGCAACAACATGGATGGACCTAGAGGGTATGATGCTGAGTAGAGTAAGTCAGACGGAGAAAGAGAAATGCCATATGATTTCACTTATATGTGGAATCTAAAGAAAAAGATAAACAAACCAAATAGAAACAAACTCATAGATACCGACAATATTTTGAGGGTTGCCAGATGGAAGGGAGTTTGAAGGGATGGGTGCAAAAGATGAAGGGATTAAGAAATACAAATTGGTAGTTACAAAATAGTCAAGGGGATGTAAAAGTGCAGAATAGGGAATATAGTTAACAATATCGTAATAACTATGTGTAGTGCCAGGTAGGTGCTGACTAATTGGTTTGAAGGGGACGGTTCATAAATTATATAAATGTCTAATCCCTATGGTGTACACCTGAAGCTAATATCAAATGATATTTCCTGTCAGCTGTAATTGAAAATAAAAAAATAACATATCTCAAACTGAGCACGTATTATCTCTAAATACAAATATTTGTCACCTTTCTCTGTGACCTACTGACCAAGTGCTCACACCGCCCTAAATTTATCCACTGAACTTTGGTTTGATCAAATATTAGTATAGCTTATTTCCTCCCTGCAGATCTCCGTCTGTGGGGCTAGCCTCTAAGTCTGAGCAAGCACTGAGGGATGAGGTGCAGGTTATCCTCCTCGGCAGCTCTTTCTGAGAGTTAGCCTAGCACACAGAAAAACGTTTCTCATCAGTGCATTCTGATTGCCACATGCATACTTGCACTACTTGCTCTCTTCCTCTCACCAAGACCCTGCTAATCCTATGTACACATCCATATAAAAGAAAAGATTTGGGGGTTGGTTTTTTTTGGGGGGGGGGTCTTGTTTGATTTTGAGATATTTGTAAATTACTCAGATCAGTGCTTCCTTTGTATTGTAACAGTCTTTTTAAATAAAGTCTCTACTTACCTAAGTTCAGATTTTTCTATGGCAATACCCTAACCTTCTCTCTCACCAAGATAATTAGCTACTCACCAATAAATTATGTCCTTTATAGAAAACTCTATACCCCATCAAGAAGTGGTTAGAACAATTATTGATTCTTTTAAGCACAAAGGATTTTTAAGGCAGTGAAAATATTCTTTATGATACTATAATGGTGGATACATGTCATTATACATTTGTGTAAATGAATCGGATGTACAACTCCATCAGTAAACCCTAATGTAAACTATGTAATCTGAGTGATTATGATTACCATGTAGGTTCATACTCTACAACAATGTACCATTCTGATATAAAATAGTGATAATGGGGAAGTAGTTCATGCACATATGAGGCAGGCAGTACATGGGAAATATCTGTACCTTCCTCTCAATGTGAACCTAAGAGACTGCACTAAAAAAATAGTCTGTTTTTGTTTCATTTTGTTTTTCAGACTTTATTCTCTTTGCTTGTCAATTTTGAAGGTTTCTATTGATGATATATCCATAAGCTCAGAGATTCTTTCCTCACCTGTGTTCAATCTACTCTTAAGCCCATCAAAGGCATTCTCACTTCTGTTGCAGTGTTTTTATCTCCAGTGTATTTTTTTCCTTAGAATTTCCACCTCTCTGCTTCTATTGACTAATGTTTTATTCTTGCATGCCACTCGCTTTATTGATTAGAGCCCTTAGCATATTGATCACAGCTGTTTTAAATTCCCGGTCAGATAATTCCAACAAGCCAGGTCTGGATTTTAAGATCACTTTGTCTCTTTAAATCGTGTTTCTGTTTTGGTTTTGTTTTGTTTTGCCATTTAGTATGCCTTGTAGCTTTTCTTGATAGTTGGATATTGTGTGCCAAGCAAAAGGAACTGCTGTAAAAAGGTCTTTAGTAATGTGGTAGTAAGGTATGGAGGAAGGAAAGTGTTTTATAGTGTAATGATGAGGTCTCTGTTTTTTAATGAGCCTAAGTCTCTGGACTGTGAACTTCACAGTGCTTTTCAATTGCACCTCCCCCATAGGTGGGACAGGATTGCTAGAGTGAGTTGGAATTAGCCTCTGGTTAACTCATTTTCCCTGAACTCAGTGCTCTAGCATATTTCAAAATGGTTCATTTCACCCTCCCATTGCTGGATGTATAAGAGGATTTTTTCACCCAATATTCACTTTGGGAACTTGATCAAACCTTTGGCTATTCGAGGTCCTTTCTGATTCCATACAAATCTGATAATTTTTTATGTGTTTCATGAAAGAATGTTTGTGGGATTTTGATAGGACTTGCATTAAATCTGTATGTTGCTCTGGGTGATGAGGCCACTTTAACAATGTTAAGTCTTCTGATCTATGAACATGAATTATCTTTCCAATTCTTTGTGTCCTCTTCAATTTCTTTTAATAGTGTCAGATAGTTTTCAGTGTATAAATCTGTCACATTCTTTGTTAATTCCCAGGTATTTTTATTCTTTCTGTTATGGTCACAAAGTATTGATTTTCTCACTTCTTTTTCTGAAGACTTATTGCTTGTATACAGAAATACAATTGGTTTTTGTACATTGGTTTTGTATACTGCAACTTTACTGTGTTCATTTATCATTTCCAATAGTTTCCTGGTGGAGTCTTCGGAATTTTCTATATAAAGGATCATGTCATCTGCAAACAGTGACACTTTGACTTTTTCTTTCCCAATTTGAATACCTTTTATTCCTTTTTCTTGCCTGATTGCTCTGGCTAAACCATCCATAACTATATTGAATAGTAGTGGTGACAGGGGACATCCCTGCCTTATTCCTGATTTTAGTGGAATGGGCTTCAGCATTTCCCCATTTGGAATGATATTAGTTGAGGGTTTGTCATATATGGCCTTTATTATGTACAGCTACTTTCCTTCTATGCACATTTTATTCAGTGTTTTGATTATAAATGATGTTGTATCTTGTCCAAAGCTTTTTTTGCATCAATTGATATGATCATGTGGCTTTTATCTTTTATTTTGTTTATGTGGTGTATCGCATTGTTTGATTTTCATATGTTGAACCATCCTTGTGCTCCTGGGATGAATCCCACCTGATAGTGGTGTATAATCTTTTTGATGCATTGTTGTATTCTATTTGCTAATATTTTAAGATTTTTGCATCTGTGTTCATCAGAGGTACTAATCTATAGTTTTCTTTTTTTGTGTTATCTTACCAGGCTTTGGTATTAGGGTAATGTTGGCCTTGTAGAATGAGTTGGGAAGTATTACCTCATCTTCATTTTTTTGGAAGAGTCTGAGGAGCATAGGCATTCATTCTTCTTTGAATGATTCATAAAACTCATTGGTAAGACCATCTGATCTCAGGCTTTTGCCTTTGGGGAGGTTTTGGATGATTGTTTCCATTTCTTTAATATTGATTGTTCTATTTAGATTATCCAGTTCTTCTTGGTTTAGTCTAGGGAACTATGTATTTCTAAAAACTTGTTCATTTCTTTTAGGTTGTTAAATTTGAACTCCCCAATAAAAAGTCACAGAGCAGGAAATGATTAAAAAACAAAACTTGTCTATATGCTGTCTCCAAGAGATTCACTTCAGCCATAAGGAGAAACACAGACTCGGAGTAAAAGGCTAGAAAACAGTACTCCAAGCAAATGGCATTCAGAAGAAAGTAGGAGTTGCCATACTGGTATCTGATGAAACAGACTTTAGGATAAAAAAGGTAACAAGAGACAAAAATGGACATTTCATAGTGATAAAAGGGACAATACAATAAGAAGACATGACACTCATTAATATATACGCCCCCAATCAGGAATCACCAAAATTTACAAAGAAACTACTAACAAATCTAAAAGGAGAAACTGACAAAAACACAACAATAGTAGGGGACCTAAACACCCTCTTAATAGCCATCGACAGATCATCCAATCAGAAAATAAATAAGGAAATATCAGCCTTAAATGATACATTACATCAATTGGACATGATTGAAATTTATAGGACACTTCATCTGAAAACACAAGACTATACATTCTTTTCTAGTGCACATGTAACATTCCCAAGGATAGACCATATGTTGGGATTCAAAACTGCCTCAGTAAATTTAAGAGGATTAAATCATACCAAGTGTATTCTCATACCACAAAGCTTTTAAAGGGAGATTGACTGCAAAAAGAAAGAGGAAGAAATCACATATACATGAAGATTAAGCAATATCTTATTTTAAAAATTATTGACTCAAAAAAGAAATAAAAGAAGAGATTAAAAATACATAGAAACTAATGACAATGGAAATACAACATATCAAAATTATTACTGCAAAAGCAGTAATAAGAAGGAAATTTATATTATTACAAGCCTATCTTTGGAAACAAGAAAAATCACAGGTAAGCATCCTAACATCCCATTTTAAAGAATTAAAAAAAGAACAAGAAACCCCAAAGTCAACAGCAGGAAAGAAACTTAAAAAAATTAGACCAGAGCTAAATGAAATTGATAATAGGAAGACAATAGGAAAATTAATGCAACAAAGAGTTGGTTTTTTTAAATAATCAATAAAATTGAATAAAACCTGGTTAAAGTAACCAAAAAATGAAAAGAAACAACAACAACAACAACAACAACAACACACACACACACACACACAAACTTATAAATGAGAGGGGAGAAATTATGACTAATACCACAGAAATACAAAGGATCATAAGTAAATATTATGAAGGGCTTGATGCCACCAAATTTTACAACCTAGAAGAAATGGACAAGTTTCTAGAAACATACAGTCTCTTAGACTGAACCAAGAAGTGGATAATCTAAATAGAATCATCAATAGTAAAGAAATGGAAATAATCATCCAAAACCTCCCCAAAAACAAAAGCTCCAGATGGTCTCACCAACAAGTTTTACCAAGCATTCAAAGAATTAACGCCTATCCTCCTCAGGCTCTTCCAAAAAAAATGAAGATGAGGTGATACTTCCCAACTCATTCTACAAGGCCAACATTACCCTAATACCAAAGCCTGGTAAGATAACACAAAAAAAGAAAACTATAGACCAGTACCTCTGATGAACACAGATGCAAAAATCTTAAAATATTAGCAAATAGAATACAACAATGCATCAAAAAGATTATACACCACAATCAGGTGGAATTCATCCCAGGAGCACAAGGATGGTTCAACATATAAAAATCAAACAATGCGATACACCACATAAACAAAATAAAAGATAAAAGCCACATGATCATATCAATTGATGCAGAAAAAGCTTTGGACAAGATACAACATCATTTATAATCAAAACACTGAATAAAATGTGCATAGAAGGAAAGTAGCTGTACATAATAAAGGCCATATATGACAAACCCTCAACTAATATCATTTCAAATGGGGAAATGCTGAAGCCCGTTCCACTAAAATCAGGAATAAGGCAAGGATGCCCCATCACTGCTGCTATTCAATATAGTTATGGATGGTTTAGCCAGAGCAGTCAGGCAAGAGAAAGGAATAAAAGGTATCCAAATTGGGAGAGAAAAAGTCAAAGTGTCACTGTTTGCAGATGACATGATCCTTTATATAGAAAATTTCAAAGACTCTACCAGGAAACTATTGGAAATGGTAAACGAATACAGTAAAGTTGCAGTATACAAAACCAATGTACAAAAACCAATTGTATTTCTGTATACGAGCAATAAATCTTCAGAAAAAGAAATGAGAGAATCAATACCTTTTGAGATCACAACAAAAAGAATAAAATACCTAGGAATTAACTTAACAAAGAACATGATGGACTTATACACTGAAAACTATCTGACACTATTAAAAGAAATTGAAGAGGATACAAAGAAATGGAGAGATATTTCATGTTCATGAATCAGAAGACTTAACATCGTTAAAATGGCCTCATTACCCAGAGCAAGATACAGATTTAATGCAATTCCCATCAAAAGCCCACAAACGTTCTTTTATGAAACAGATAAAAAAAATATCAGATTTGTATTGAACCACAAAAGACCTTGAATAGCCAAAGCAGTACTACATAAAAAGAATAGGCTGGAGGTATCACACTTCCCAATTTCAATTTATACTACAAGGCACCAATAATCAAAACAGCTTGATATTGGCAATAAAACAGACACACAGACCAATGGAACAGAATCAAAAACCCATAAATAAATCTACAAATATATGGACAGATAATTTCTTATAAAGGAGCAAAAATATACAATGGAGCAAAGAAAGCCTCTTCAGTAGATGGTGTTGAAAAATTGGAAAACCATATGCAAAAGAATGAATATACCAACATTAATTGAAAATGGATTAAAGACCTTCCATATGACCCAAAACAATAAATTGTATAGAAGAAAATACTAGTACTAAACTCAAAGATCTCAGGCTCAAGAAGGACTTCATGAACCAGATCTCAAAGGCAAAAGAAGTAAAAGCAAGAATAAATGAATGGGACCACATCAAACTTAAACGCTTCTGCACAGCAAAAGAAACCATCAGCAAAGAGAAAGTGAACTGAATGGGAGAAAACATTTGCAAACACTCTGATAAGGGACTAATATCTAAAATATATAAAGAACTCATACAACTCAACACCAAAAAACAAACAACCCAAGTAAAAAGTGGGCAGAGGACCTGAGCAAACACTTCACCCATGAAAACATACAAATGACCAACAAACATATGAAAAAATGCTCAATTCATTAGCTAATAGGGAAACGCAAATCAAAACAACAATGGAGATACCACCTCTCACCTGTTAGAATGGCTGTTTATCAACAAGACAAGGAATAACAAGTGCTGGAGAGTGTGTAGAATAAAAAGAATTCGCACACACTGCTTGTGGAAATGCCAGTTGGTCTAACAGTTATGAACAGTGTGCAGGTTCCTCTGAAAATTGGGAATGGAGTTACCGTATGACCCTGCAATTCCCCTTCTGGGTATGTAGCCCCAAAATTTGAAAACCTTAGTCTGCAAAGCCATGTACCCCCATGTTCATCACAGCACTGTTCACAGTGGCCAAGATACGGAAGCAATCAAAATGTCCCTCAATAGATGACTGGATAAAAAAGCTGTAGTGCATATACACAACAGAATATTACTCAGTTATAAGAAAAGATGAAACACTGCCATTTGCAACAAAACGGATGGACCTTGAGATCATCATGCTAAGTGAAATAAGCCACATAGAAAAAACCAAGAACCCTATGACTTCACTCCTATGTGGAATATAAAACTGAAAACAACAAAGAAACAAAAACCAAAGGATACAGTCAATAGTTTAGTGATTACTGGAGGTAATAGGGGAGGGGGTGGGAGAGCAGGAAGTGGGAGTCAAATATATGGTGATGGAAAGAGAACTGACACTGGGTGGCGTACACATCATGCAACACATAGACAATGCAGTGTTGACTTGTACACCTGGAAACTATGTAATTTTTACTAACCAATGTCACCTCAGTACATTTAACAAGGAAAAAAAAGAAGAAAAAATGATATGGTGAATCAACAAGCAATGTAAGAAATCTTTCCCATGCAGGGATTCTGCAGTTTAGTCTTCTATTTCAAATGGTCTGCAAGAGACTTTTACAGCAAGACACTCAATAGGAAGTCACATCAATCATTGTAGATCATCCCAGCTCATCTAGTGATGAGAACTAATAAAACAAATCATAGAGGTTAAACTCATTTAAACTCAGTATAAACAATTTGGGAGACTATACTTTTTAATGACTACATGTGAATTAGAAGTATCCTGAATTCATCTAAAAATAACTTGATGTCATTATATTTCTAATTTTCACTGATTTTTTACAAATCATTACTTTTAACATAAAGTCTGCTTGTGGATGACAGCCATGTGAGGTGGTTATCTTTTCATTTATATCACATTTATAAGCAACAGCATATGAATTTTTCACTTTTAATTAAGGTATAGGCATGTTATAGCAAATTCATTTAAGGGTTATACTGTGATGCCTAATAAGTTGTAAATATTATAATTCACAAAATGTTTTTATTAAAAATATCACAGAATTTGAACATTTAAAGAGAAATTTAAAAAATAACTATAGATGACCTAAAAAGCAAATTCTGTTATTCATAAAACAATAAAGCTAGTGGATTTAATGACTCTGCAACTATTAATGAAATCAAATATAAAACAATATTTGACTGATTCATCAATCTTAGTTATTGAGCCAGCCACCCTCGGAATAAAAAAGGAATGGTTGTTTTTTGCCTTAACATGTGTTTATAAGGAGAACTGTTATGAATTCTTAGTTTGGAAAATTATCGAAACTCTATGCACAAGTTGGTCTCTGCTTTTCTTTAAACATTGCAAGTAATATTGACAAGCCATTGGACAAAAATAAAAACTATTGGAAATACTAGATTGGTTTCTCTTTTACTGAGAGGCAACAGCCTGTAGTGGTTAATATTTAAAAACCACAGACAACACAGTAAGATCCACTACAATACTTATAAATTATGGCATTTGACCAAGTAATCTTATTTGATATCACTGTGCCTTCATTTTCCTTGGTTAATAAAGAAAGAAAGAAGAGACAGAGAGAGAGAAAGAGAGAGAGAGAGAGAACAAACTTAGAATAGGGTTTATTTCAAAGTGATCTTTGTATAATATTGCACGACGCACTTAGAACTGAGGTTGGCATCACTATAGAATATGTATATGAAATATACAAATGTACGTGCATAAATATATATACACACATGTATGCTAAGTATATTTCCAGATAATTTTGGATTTCTATAATTTTTATGTTAATTAGGAGGACATTATTTTATTAATAAACATAATAAAATAGACTATCTTATTGTCATGTAGACATCGATCTTCATTTAAAATATTTTCCATTGGTTTCACAATTTTCCTCATCATTTTTATTGCTGTGTGATGTGTAAGGCTTGAGTTTTGCAAACACCAGTATTATGATGGAATAAAAATTAAAATTAAATTTAGAAAGATAATGTGTACATAAAATCAATCTGACCAAACTCTAGTGCTACATATCTTTTGTGCTACAATTTGTAAATGATAACATTTGTTTTCACATAGAAGTAGGCCAACACAAGCTATTTCTAAGAAATTTTACGTGAAACAAAAAGAGCTCTCCCTATCACAATTCTAATGTCTAAACAAGGATTACTGGGATAAAATAAAGTCAAACAGCTTGCTCCGTTGAGTATTTAAGGATGTCTATCATAACATTGATGAGAGTTAAGTATGAATAGAGAAAGAAAATCTCTCAGGTAGAATTTAGAATAAACAAGAAGTAGAGCTCTCAAGCTGTCATGCTTAGCATTTCCTAAGGGGCTTTTATTTTTTGCTCAGGGCCTAACTGTCAGAGACACTTATTTTCTGCACATATGATAAGTCAAATTTAATATCACTCTTCCTATGAGAAACAAACCTAGAGAGTGAATTAAATAAAATATAGAGAATATTGTGCTTAATTTGAAATGTAAGACAACAAAAAGGACATCTGGATGTTTTCCTGGGTCTTGTAAGTGTTTGTGCTTGGCAGAGCATCATATATAAATACAAACGAAAATTGAAATCAAATCATAGATTATGAACATTTAGTTAATTTAGGCTCTATCGTATTTGTCTCTTAAAAACATGTGGGAAGGAAAATAGTTATCCTCTGTAATTAAAGAAAATTAATCGTTACAATGGATTCACATGGAGACATGGTACAGTGTTAATATATTAGTTATTGTTTTAAAGGTATATGCTACAAAATATTTGAGTTACTAATTAAATTTTTATTTCTTTTTGAAAATTATATCTTTCCATTTCTGCTTCTTAGTTATCTATGGTTGGGAAGATATTTTCCTGCTACTAGTTAGGGTCATACTTGAGCAGTCAGTGATAAATCAGACATTCTGACAGAGCTGGAAAAATACTTTCTTAAGGGTTATCAATTTAAGGGAAAAAAAGGCAAAATCCTATTAAATACATATTAAACAAAGCTTAGAAATTTAAAAAGACTTAATATATATGATAAAATATATGAGACCTGCTACCCACCTGATTTGATTATATTTAAGTTTTTAAATTATTCTATGATGAAGTTATTTAAAAATGTAAGCATTTCAAATATTAAAACAATATTAGAAATAAGAAAATGAAAGATTTATTTTATGTACAACCTACACAAATTCTCTAAACCTTTTCATCTCTATACTTTTATGTCTTCACTTTTTTATGAATAAAGGTAGCATATAAGAAATCTGAAAACATTTATGCATAAAGATGTATGTATCCCTGGGTTCATTGCAGCATTATTCACAGTGGCCAAAGCATGGAAACAACCAAAGTATATTTTGATAGATGACTGGATAAAGAGGCTGTGGTACATGTACACAATGGAGTATTCCTCAGCCATCAGTAAAGATGAAATACTGCTATGTGTGGCAACATGAATGGATCTTGAGATTATTATGCTAAGCATAATAAGCCAGACAGAAAAAAATCAAGAACCATTTGATTTCACTCATGTGGGATATGACACTGAAAGCAACAAATAAATAAGACAAATGAATCAACAAATAAAAACACATAGACACAGATAAAAGTTTAGTGGTTATCAGAGGGTAAAATGGGAGGAGGGTGGTAGAGGAAGGAAAAAAGGGACAAATATATGGGGTGATGGAAGAACTGACTCTGGGTGGCAGACATACAATGCAATATGTAGACAATGTATACACCTGAAACCTCTGAATTATACATTTGAAACCTATGTAATTTTACTGACCATTGTTACTCCAATAAATTTAATAAAAAATACTTTAAAAATTAAAAAATGAAAAACCATAAGTTTTAAATCAGCAAAAATTTGATTGTTAGTATCCATAAGGTTCTCTTCAAAAATAGTTTGTTATGTTATGTATTTGTTTTTCAAAAACAGCACTTACAATAAAAGTAAATTATTTAAAAGAACCAAATATAAAATGATGGAATACAAATCTCAGCAAATAAAGACATTGAAGGTAAATAAATATATTTTTAACATCTGTTAACTTTCATAAAAGAAACATAAGCATGAGGGATAGTTTTCTTCTGTTCTACTGAAACTACAAAATGTAAAGATTAATCATCCTCCCTGATTTCTGTGAGTCGAACTTAATAAAATACATTTGGGCTTTTATAGTTAATACTTGACTGAGGGCAACCTCAAAATAGGTATTTTTAAAGTATTGGGCTTAAAACTCTTTTCTTAATAAGATAAAATCTTGTAAAGTACATTAAACTATAGAAAAAAACAGCAAGGTAAAATTCCAGGAATGGAAGTAGTTGACCTGAGTGAGTTTATGGTAAATTTCATCATTGTTCTCAATATTTCACTACCTCTCTATTTTTAATTATACCTTTACCTAATCTTGTCTTTTTCAGTAGCCATCAGTAGGCAGAGTATCTGTTACCAAGCCATTCATCATGTGGCTTCCTTGGACGTTGTTAAGAGATGTAATGTAAACAGAGGTGTACTTAGTTGTTGGGCTTGGTCATTTGGGCATCTACACCTGCTGTGAAAAAAGCGTGCCCTGGGTAATTGTTGGCTCCCAGAATGGAAGAAACAAATAAAGAAGCCCAGACTCTAGCTAACCTCAGCTAAGACCAAATAAATCTGGTTGAGATTAACCAAACTGCAGCCAAGATCCGTTTGCCAGAAAAATAAATTTTGGTTTCTGCAGGCCATTGAGCTTTGGGGATCGTTTGGTATAGAACATTACAGCAGCAGTAGCTGAGTAATATTAGTTTATAAGGCTTTGGTGAGTCATTCAGGCTCTGGAGCCAGACTACCTGTGTTTTAATTCTAGTCACACTGTTTTTAATTTAATGATATCATTTAAGTTGTTAACATTTTACAGCAGGACCTCTTAAGAAAAGGAAGTATAAAAAAAATTAGAGGATTGTTCTGAGAATTACATGAATTCAGACATGTAATGTGTTTAGAGTGATATCTGGACTGTAGTAAGTGCTCATTACATCTAAATAAGTTACAATTATTAATAAAGTCTAAAATGTCATATAACTTCACCTAGAATGATGATAATTATATGAAAAAATTAAACTTCAGTGTCCAAACGTCAATAGAAAAATTTATAGATTATAACAAATTGTGTTGTTTCTGAATCTCAGCTGCAATTACTAAGTAATTAAATTACCTGCAATGACTCAATTTTAATATTTTTCTGACATACTATTATAGAAAAATTTAAATTGGATGACTGTAAATATTTGGATAGAGTATGATTTTGAAAACTGTGAATGGAATGGCATTCAAATCTGTAATAATTTGCTATTGCTACTGTAGTAAATTACCACAAATTTGGTGTCTTACACAATACAAATGTATTATCTTAAAATCAGGATGTCAGGTGCCCAAAATGAGTCTCACAGGACTAAAGTTAAGGTGTCCTCAGGTTTGGATTAATTCTAGAAACTGTAGGACAGAATCCACTTCTGGCTATTTCAAAATCTTTCAGAGGTGGCCTGTACTCCTTGGCTTGTGGCCTGTTCTTCTGTCGTCTGAGCCAGCACTGCTGCCCCCTCTCGTGTTCTTTCCTCTTACGCCCTTTCCACTTTTAAGGACCCTTGTGATTATATTGAGCTAATCCAAATCCCGTGAAGTAACTTCTCCATATTAAGATTAGTTGATTAGCAAACTTAATTTCATCTGTACCTGACTTTCTCTTTGCTATGTAAACTGATATTTGCAGGTTCTGGAGATTATACATAGATTTCTTTAGAGGGGGCATTATTCTGCCTAATGCAAATACTCAATTCAATTTTTAAGGATGAATTAATATTTTCACTTGTACCTATTACAGAGAAAAATAGGACTATGTTGCCACAATAAAGTGTTCATCTTTTCATAATATAATTTTTTGGTGTGTTGCTCTGTATGTAAACCTTCATTGGATAACTCTGAATATCTTCATGAATGTTATTTTTCACTTGCATGTAAGTCTAGATTTTTCTGAAAGAGATTGGTTCACTGTAAAAATTTGCATATCTTATTTCTAATACAATCTTTCAGGAAATACTGTTTTATATATATATTTATATTTATATACATGTATATAATACATTTTTTTACCCATTTATTCTAATACTAGCCATGCTATAGTACTATAATAAAATTCTTTTTTTTAGTGAAACTAAGTCAAATTCATTGAGTAATTTTTATTCAATTATAGCTCCTAGATATAACTCCTATTTTATAGAGCAAGAGATGAAACTTTATATAATAATTTGTTTTTAGGGCATAGTTATATATAAAAGTATAATATAATTATTTTTATATAGATATGATCTGCAGTCCATCAACATACAAACAATTAAGGGAAAATACCTTTTAGGACATAAACACAATTTAGGACATAAACCTTATTTCTTTCTATCTCTTCTCTTTTTGGAAATGTATTATGGGGAAGAAGTAGTTCTTGAAAGTTGGATGGATCCATTACTATTATAATCACTATTAGACTGTTGAGTTCTAGGCATCACTTGACAGTGAAATTTTATAGTTCAAAGTCCTCCTTTTTTAACCCTTATTTAGATATTTTGTAGTATTTCATATAAACTTAGATTTAATGTGGCATCTACATTCTTATATTCTTTAGTCTCACAGTTGATTAAAAATTATTTATTGACATGACCATTCTAAACAATTCAAGGATAAATCCTGCTGTCAGAAGGACTTTGTTAGAGAAAATTAACAATGTCAACCATGTAATCTTCTGATATAAGAGACAAAGACATATCATTGTGGGTTCTAAAGAATAACACCAAACAACAGTTATAAACTTTTAAAAGCCTGCAGTTCCTGCTAATAGCAAAAACAAAAGGATTTTAAAAATGCTAAAATCACGACGGAGTAGAACAGAGCACTTTTGAGGTCAATAGGGTTTTGGTGCATAAACTGGCAAATTTGGGACCATTATTGCAACCTATTCTAATCTTAAGCTCATTGCACTTATTTATGTTAATATTTTGTAAACACAAAGAATAAATTTTAAGGGAAATGGCTACCAGACAAAATTCAACTATAAATGCACTTTATTTCAAATGACAAACCCATTTGTAAAATATCATTGTTCCTTTAATTGTTTTTAAAAGATACCATAGTTCTATGAGTGACTTTGAACACAGATTCTTTGCCTTGTTCATTCGTTTCCCTTTGATTTTAAGATCCTCTAAGGGAGAGTTTTCTTCCTCTGTTCTCAGCTAGTTCTGATCTATCATGCCATTTTCAAGTGCTCTCAACTCTATAGGGTTTACATTTATGGCTTTAATTTTCAGTGTCATGTTCTTTTCTAATGCCAGTAAAAACCAACTTTAAAAACACAAAAGCAGGGAACAGTTGACTTTGTAACTTTAATTGGCCTATTCAAAATAAAAATATACAAGTTACCAGTAATTGCTTAGTTTTTTGACCATGAAAATAGGAAGAAAAACAGTTGTAATGGTAAGGTATTCATTCTACCTTCTAATTAAATTCAGAATATACTTTAATTCCAAATATATCTAAAGGAAAAATAAACTTTAAAAACAATGGCTGAATACTAATCGTATTTATTCTAAGGAGAGTACTGAGATAAAACAGAATTTAAAATATAGTGTGTATGAAAAGCCATATTCAATGCAAACTAATTTTCTCTTACTCCCTTGGGCAACCTGAAATTAACTATGACCAAAATAATTCTCTCTTATATGTTATTTTGAAAATCAGAAAACACAATTGCTTGCCAAGATATTATTTAATTTAAAAGCTTTGTTAGATATGATTTGAAAAAATAATGATTAGTAATAACAGTAAATGAAAAGCCCCAGAGCATAAAATATTCCTGTAAGTTTTAAATGCACATAGTCATGGCATTACCCAGATATACTGTTGGAGGAAGGATGTATTTTGACAAGAGAAATTTAATTAAATGTCTTTGCCTAGAAAATATTCTGCAAAATAATACTTCTATGCCTTTGCATTTTGCATTTTTTAGGAAATATATAATAAATAAAAATTTAAAGTTTTGCATCATTTATGTCATACTATCCATAAAATCTTTCCATCAGTCACATATTTTATTTCAAGTTCAGAACCACTTATTTTATCTTAAATTAAACAAAACATGTGCATGCATAATGCAAAGCTGAATTTAAACATAATGAACACACTTTATCTGAAAATGTTTATTTTCCCAGTTAATGCCTTAATTTTTTCTGAAATAAAAAATTCACACTGACACACTTTAATGTAAAACCATATCTGGCAGGATTTTTATGTATGCTTTTCCTACACATTCACTTCCATTTTTCAAAGAAGTATGTTGATTCTCTTGACACATTCTCTTGCCTAAGGATGTAATTTATATGTTCATCAGTACTTGTTCAAATTGTCCCAATTACCGGTTTCCTCCTCAGGACGCAGCCGCGTGCAATGACATCAATTCTTCCATGACCTAAAAACATCCTTCTAAACTTTCAGACTACCCCTTCTACAAAATGGCATGTTAAAAAAGCAGAAATCCCTCTCTAAAGGAAATTGAAACTATATTATCATATCATACACTGATGTGAAAATGGACACAAAATCATCTATCCTTCCTGCATACACTGCCAGATTAAATTGATTTTAGGAACGGTCATGCACTATATAATTGAGTAACAAAATGTAGGTAGAAATGTTGGGCACTATTTCTAGGCTTGACCCAGGAAACTTCCTGTACACAATTCTCCATGCCTTTTTTCTTGCTTTAGACATCATCTAACATGCATGAAGCCCCAGGGTAAAACAAACAAATAAACAAACAAACAAAAAACAGAGACTCAAGATAATAGAAACCCTGATTTGTTAATCACTATGAGGAAGAAAGACACAGGCCATTCAGGGACCCTAGTTTTGGAATTTACCTGAATGAAAAATTAACTTTGCTCACATTTGAGTCTGAATGTTTATTTCTTAGAGTGGCTAGTATACATGAGCTTGTACCAAACTGGGAACTGGAAACCGCTTGCTGCCTTTACAGGCACCTAGGATACATGACATTGGCTTCGTGGTTGAATGACGATGATAAGAAAATAGATCCTGCAATTGTAAAGCTGAAGGTCTGTGTTATATAATGGCAAAATATTCAGTAAGACTATTGCCTACAAAACACTTGGAAATTTTGAAAACAGACTATGTGCCTACTGACCCTGACTTCAGGGAAATGTGGTTAAAACAAATATACTGTGTATTAACTATGACTGGCAGTGTTTAGTAAGGCATTATAAGATAGGAGAACAAGCAAGGATTGGCTCGTTTTCAACCATGCATGTAAGTAAAGAAAAGGTAGAAATAAAAAACGTTATGGGTTTGTATAAGGCTTAGCAATAAAGGTTCAATAAGATTCCTTGGTCGGACAAGTGTCTTAGTCCTAATATAAAGATAATTCAAGATAACACTGGCCCATCTGAATCTTTTTCAGTTTACCTCAAATTGGCCAAAATTTTTTTATTGTTAAAATTATTGGGGTGACATGGTTAGCAAAAATAACATAGGTTCCAGGTGTACAGTTGTATAATGCATCATCTATGTATTGCATGATGTGTTCACCACCCAGAGTCAGTTCCTTTTCCATCACCATATATTTGACTCCCCCTCCTTCCTCCTCCCCTCCCCCTCCCTTACCCTCAAGAAACCACTAAGCTTTTGCCCATGGGTATTTGTTTCTTTGTTGCATTCAGTTTCATATTCTACATATGAGTAAAGTGATATGGTTCTTGTTTTTTTTTTCTGTCTGGCTTATTTCACTAAGCATGATGATCTCCACGTCCGTCCATTTTGTTACAAATGGCAATATTTCATCTTTTCTTACAGCTGAGGAATATTCCATTGTGTATATGTACCACAGCTTCTTTATCCAGTCATCTGTCGCAGGGCACTTTGGTTGTTCCCATGACTTGGCCACCATGAACAACGCTGCAATAAACACTGGAGTACGTAAGTCTTTCCAGACTAAGGTTTTCAATTTTGGAAAGTAGCCACCCCGAAGGGAGATTGCTAGGTCATATGGCAACTCCATTCCCAATTTTCTGAGGAACTTCCCATGCAAATCAAAACCACAATGAGATACCACCTCACACCTGTCAGAATGGCTGTTATCAACAAGACAAGGAATAACAGGTGCTGGAGAGGATGTGGAGGAAAAGGAACTCTGGTACACTGCTGGTGGGAGTGCATACTGGTACAACCACTGTGGAGGACAGTGTGGAAATTAGCCAAAATTAAAGTGGAAAGAGGAGCATAGAATTAATAAAGCGAATTAATAAAGCAATTAAATAAAGCAGAACTGAGAATTATGCACTGAGAGAACCTTGTATGGATTTTCTGGCATATTTGAAAATGCCTACAAGCATACATATCAGAAACGGGTTGTATTTTCAGGGAATTGTTTTGTCAAGAAACAACAAATCCAAAATAAAAAATAAAAAACTTTAATTTTTTTACTTCAAATCAATTTGTGATTTTTAGTGTTGCACAAGTAAGAGGAACATTGCAAAAACTCTACACTATAAAGTAGGTAATTTTCTCTGAATTACACTCATCTCAGATATGGCTTTAGAGAGTAACAAACGGATGAATCTGCCAGAAAGAAGGTAAAGAAAGTAATCTAGTAATCTTGAAGAACATGCACAAAGAGGAAAGTTAGGAAGGGTCTCAATAAGGTGATTCTCAGTCAAAGTAGACGTTCTTAACAATGCTTGGACTGTTGGATTTTAATATTGCTCTAGAAAAGTGATTTCAGTGTGTGTCTCATTGTCTACTGTTCCAGATGACAATTTTTATTGTAGTTATCCATCCCCTGCTCCTTAGTTATATAAACTGAGACATGTAAAATTTAGAAGAGTCATGTTTTGGTTCATAGTTTGTCAGATAATTATGAACTTACCAAGGCCAAATTGATAGCCTAGAGATCTTGAACTTTGAATTGGGTGCAATAATTGGATGTTCTTTTAATCTTCTTTGAAAAGGGATTGATTTTGTTCTCTATTTGGGAACAACGGTGAATCTGGTATTTTGTGACCAGGTCAATTGTCTGGTGGCAGAGGGAGGATTTGTGTTTACTAAATCCATTTCCTCTTCTCTAAAAACCAGTTACAGAATATTTGCTAGACTCTTTTGCATTTGGATATAATTATAGCCAACATAATATGCACAGAATTGATGTTAGGACTGGACTGTAAAAACTTCCTATGTGCATTTGCCATGATTTTTCTTTTCTTCTTTCAGGTTAATATAAGCATGACAACCTTGAAAACCACATGTTTAACATGGTGAGTCTAAAAAAATGGAACTGCCTTGCACTGTGAATTGCACTTTGAGAAATACCCATTTTAGTCTTTATATGAGCAAAAACAAATTATGAAAATGAAATACAAATGCATAATTAAATAAAATAAACAAATAATAAAATAATTGTTCTGTGTTCTTACCTGTATGTTTTATGTACTTATATATTTTTAAGTTTACTTATAATCTTTCTGCTTTACCTTAGCTAGTTCACATAGGTCATGACAGACATATGAAACATAAATATACATAATGTGTAGTTATTGCCTCATGATAAAATATAGATTTAATCTAGGTTGCTATTCCATAGATGATTTCAAGTTTATTCATGCAACAAAAGAAATAATTCTGAGTTGCTATTTATGTCTAATACCAGGCTAGTACTGGAGATAAAGCAGTGAATAAGATAGAAATCTTTTCTTAAAGAAGCTTAGAGACTAATGCAATTCAAATAAATTAAAAGTAATAATTGAATGTGAAAATGCTACTGTAGAGTGAGTAGGAATGACATCTGAATAGGTTCTAGATGGTAGAAGGCTTCAGAGAGAAAAGACTAAACCCAAGCATCAAGAACAAGTAGGAGTTATCCACACTAGGTTAATTGGGAGTAGGAAGGGGATAGTGGCTATAAAACCTATAAATATATCAGAAAAGTAAATCATTACATATTTTATACCATATGAAAGAGTTATGATATTTTCTAAAGACAAACACTGTTTATAGGTTAAAATTAGAAGAGTAACAATATTGAATTAGTACCTTAGAAACATCACTTAAACTTTTTAGATTAAAATGTATTATATTAAGTCTGAATTTTAATGAGAATGTTAAAAATTCCATGTGGGAGAATGTGAATCTACACTAATGTAAAGGTAGTGGGTAAGAAAAGAAGTAGCAACATTCAAAGGTAAGAAGGAAGACATACCAATGGGACAAGGTTGTTAGGTGCATAATTGTTAGGTGCATATTGATGAATAAATAGGCTTGAAGTGGAAAGTAATTAATTAAGATCCTCTAGTTTCAGGCATGGTGTTACTTATTGAGTTAGAGAAAACAAAAAGTGGAATCGGTTTTAAGATAAAGACAAGTTAAATTTTGGATATGCTATGGAAATATGTATCAGCACTGTGGATGAACTCACTGGAATTATTTTATAGTTGCTCTGTAACTTAGAAATTGATCTTGGTTGAAAACATACACAAGAATTGAGCACACTGTGGGCATGGAAAACATAAAAACTTGCATAGTACGTTATCCTAATATTTGTGACATTCTCAAAATCAGTGTTATAAATGGTGCAACTAAGATGCTTTGCTTTTAAATTTAACACTTTCTCATTCTTCCGAGCTTAACCCTATGAAGATACCGAAGTTGAACAAATAAATTTTTGAAAAAGGAACAATATAAGTTTTTGTATTTCAAACTGTTTGCAGTTATGTACATACAACTTGACACATTAAATACTCTCAGTAAGTATGATTTACTACTCTCAGTTGTAAAATTTGCTGGTATTACAGTCCACACTGTTTTCTCTCAAATGGGCACCCCATGTTCTCTTGAACTTCAGTTAGTGTGATCTACTAAAACTGTGATGCAGATTTGTTTCCTTTTTATGTATAATAATCTCAAAGGAAAATCAGTGGAAGTGCCATTTTTCTATCCTGTGAAAGAATTATAAAATTAACAAGGTCACTTTTTATATACACTTAGTAATGTGATAGTGGCACAATGTGTATGTTTACAAAATGCTCATATTAAATTAAATGAAGGGAAAGAGAAACTTGTTTTTCTTTGTAGCAAAAGCTAACAAGTCAACTTTGATTTGAAATACAGTAATAAATATATGTGGTCTGACAATTAAGTTTGCAAACTTATCCTAGAAAAAGTTCTACATACCTCATTGCTGAATATCACTACGGTCACTTAAGTACTCCCCTTGGGAAGTTGTGCACTGATGCCAGCGTCCAGTCCACCATTCAAAGCAATTTTGGAATTCTTTTTCTGAAATCGCCATCAGAGCTGTCATTGTATCACCTATAATGTCCCGAATGTCATCAAAATATCTTCCATTCAGTATTTTCTTTATCTTCAAGTAAAGAAAAAAGTCATTGGGGGCCAGATCAGGTGAGTAGGGAGGGTGTTCCAATACAGTTATTTATGTACTGGCTAGAAACTCCCTCACAGACAGTGCCATGTGAGCTGGTGCATTGTCATGATGCAAGAGCCATGAGTTGTTGGTGAAATGTTTAAGTCGTTTTTAGCTTTTTCACGCAACCTTTTCAGTACTTCCAAATAGTACATGGGGTTGACTGTTTGCCCAGTTGGTACAAATCATAATTAAGAATTCCTCTGATATCAAAAAAGTTAGTAACGTCATTTTGACCCTTGATTTGGACCGAGGGAACATTTTTAGTCATGGAGAATTGGCTGAATTTTATTGTTCACTTTGATGCTCTGTTACAGGGTCATCTTGGTACACTCTTGTTTCATCACCAGTGATAACATGGTCCAAAACATTATCTTACCTCCCCAAAAGGTCTTGGCATACTTTGACTCTCCCTTGCTTTTGTTCATCAGTGAGCTTCTTCGGGATCATTTTTGCACACACCTTTCTCATGCCAAGATTTTCAGTTACAATTTTCCTGTTTTCCTGTCAATGTTTACTTGGTTTTCAATGCTGCTTATGGTCAGCTGACAATTTTGATGCTCAATTCAATGAATTCTTGTAATGTTTTTGTCAGTTGCACTAATTACTGGTCTCCCTGAGCTCTCTTCATCAGTGATACTTCCCCTCAGAAAAACATTTAATCCATTTATACACTGCCATTTTCTTCATGGCATTATCCCCATAAACTTGGACTAATATGTCCCTGATTTTACTTCCATTCTTGCCAAGTTTAACAAGAAATTTAATGTTTGTTTATTGCTCTAATTCAAGCTCCTACATTCTGATAATGGCACACAAAAACACACATCAACAATAATGAATGCCACTCAGCAAGACACCACCACACATCGATGTGAACATATCTGTGAGACACAGATATACCAAGCTTATGGAATCCCACTGAGTTGTTTGTACAGTGCTGCCAACATGAGCACCTGGTGGCAAGTTTGCGAACTTGTCAGATCTCGTGTGTAGAAATAGTTCAATATATATTTGAATTATATATCATGAAAGAAACTGTCCATGTACCACACAGGTATTATTTTTAAAATAACTTAATGTATCACTCAATTTTATGTTATCATATAGAAATATTATGTAATTCTGAAGCTATTTAATAGTTTAAATACGAATCCTATATAATAACATTTGTGACTGCATTCATACCTTCAGATAGTTTAAACAAAACTGTGCTAACTTACCCATTGTTTGATTAGTCTTCCCAAACACAGGGGAAAGTTTTCACTGTTAAGATTTATTTATTTTATGTGGCTTTAAAGTATTTTAACCACTTACTTATTCCTTTGGTTCCCTTTATACATGTATTATTATCAACATATGGTTTTGCATGTACTGCATTTTTATGTTTTGGGATTCTACATATGTAACAAGAACTTAACTAATGACATTTCTCAGGTGTATCATTCATGGGAATTTCTATATCCTATTTTTAATGAATGGAAAGAGATACTTATAGGAAAGATAGAGACATGTTTATTTATATCATTAGTAGAGTTGCTTCCAAAGAATTTCAGAAGAAGGTTAGTCAATGTTGAATAGACTATAGTAAAGCCTTTGACTGCTTAGGTCATGAAAAGCTATAGGTGGCTCTGAAAGAAATGGGTGTCCCTCAGTATTTTATTTTCCTGATATACAACCTGTACTGTGGATAGGAAGCCACTGTCAGGATAGAATATGGAGAGACATAATGACTTCCTATAAGCAAAGGTATCAGACCAGGGTGCATTTTATCTCCCTATTTGCTTAATCTTTATGCAAATATTAATATAAAAAACAGGGCTAGACTCAGAGGAAGGAGAAGTGAAAATTGTTGGAAGAAATATCAGTAACTTAAGATATGCAGATGACATCATCTGGCTAGCAAAAAGTACCTATGATTTAAAACAACTTATGGTGAAAGTGAAAAAAGAAAATGCCAAAGCAGGGCTGCATTTATACATCAAGGGGAAAAAAAGGGATCATAATTACAGAAAAAATACACAACTTTAACATAGACAATGAAGACACTGAAATTATTACAGCTTTTGCTTACCTTGTTTCATTCATCAGTTCAAATGGAGACGGCAGCCAAGAAATCAAGAGAAGGCACAGACTTGTAAGAGCAGCAATGGAAGAATTAGGAAAGATTATGAAGAGCAAAGATGTGTTATTAGAAACCAAGGCTAAGATCATCCACACCCTTGTATTCACAATTGCTATATATGGACATGAAAGTTGTATAGTGAAGACAAGGAAAAAAATGATTGGACAGGAATAAGATAAATTCATTTAAAATATGGTGTGGTAGGAGAGCTCTGTGGATATCTTGGACCACCAGAAAGATGAACAGGTAAGTCCTAGAACAAACTGAGCCTAGAACATCACTAGAGAAAAAAAAATGAAAGAACTAGAGCAGTCTTACATTGAGCACACAATGAGAAGGCAGAATCCTTTGGAAAAACATGATAATGCTCGGAAAAATAGAAAGCAGCAGGAAAAGAGAAAGATCAAATATGAGATGAATTGACCCCATGAGAGAAGCCACGGGCATGACTCTACAGGAGCTGAGCAGGGCTGTTGAGGACAGGACACTCATTCAATGTGATGCCAGGAGTAAGAACTGACTTAATGGCACTTAACATGCACAGAGTTGTCTATATGCTCTAATTTTTAACTAAGTCCAGTCTTTCAAAGTAATAAAATGTAAATTCACACTGTATTTGTACAATTGCAAGATTCTAGAAAATTTCTAAAATAACTGTTAGCTTTTAGAAACAAGTATGAAATATTAATTATAAATATTTAAAGATTTTTAAAATTAAAAATAAAATTGAGAAAGCTATATGTCATACACTGTACTTTGTTTATATCCAACTTCACTTTGAGTTTTATTAATTGAAATCAAATACCTGGAGAGCTACAATCATCAATATAATTTCATTATTATTGTTCACTACCAAATCTCTTTCCAATTCTCTCCGTGTTTGAGTTATCCAACCTGAACTATACTATAAACTTTTAAAATGGCTATATTAAACTTAGAACAATAGTCCAACAATTTTTGTGTTTAACTATAAATTTGGTATTTTTCATGTAGCATAATTTTCTGTGATGATGCAAACTCAGAAGTTATAACAGTGTCCAAATAGCCCTACAAGAAATTCATAAGCTACTATTGGATATTTTTCTAATAATGCTTTTCTTACTAATGTAACAAACATGCATTATTCTTTTGGGTATCCATCATTATTTGCTATTTAAACTATAAAGTATTAGTTTCTATAGGTCTTTTCTCAATCATGAATTTGTATAATAAAAAGAAATATCAATACAGAATCGAAAGCCGTAAGTTCTAGTGCTAACCATGTTGGGTGATTTAGTTGTGAACTTTGTTATTTGCTGAGTCTCATTTGTCAATGACAGCAACAGTGACTGGAGTTAGTGAAACAGAATATCAGCACAAATCTTCCTTCCAATTCTACAGTCTCCATACATTTATTTTTTAAGCTGTTAATGTATGGAATCATTCATTATTTTTATAATTATGGTTGTTACTCTTGATTTTCATAGTTGTATCTTTCATGAGGTGATGCATATCAATATTACTTTAGATGAGAATGCATATTTTTCTGTACTGCGTGTTATGTAATTGTTTTACTTCTATGTAAATTTACCTGTATGAGAGAGAAGGAACCCCCAACCAAACTAGAAGTGTATTCAAGAAGCTTCCACAGTAGGAGAAAATAGATATGGGAACACAACACACTGAAAATATATGTTGAGTATGTTGATACTCTACAGCATTGTCTGTAATTTGTACCAGTAACAAAGAAAACTGAGTTCAAATATGACTGAAATCTCTGGCAATATTTTACAGAGGAGACAACTTTTGGCAAGACTTGTTAGAATGATATGAAACCAGAGAAATCACATAGCTTGAAACTTTATTCTTTAGTGAGGAAATCTCCAAACTCTTGACACTTGAGTCTTATATTCTTCCTCTTCTCACCTTGAATATGTTTGCACTAAGCGTAATTGGTTTGAGGTCACCATGAAGTTTTCTGAAAATTTCATGCTGCTTTATGAATTCATATCTCTAACAAACTAACTCTTTAGAATATGGTGGTAACATGGAGGCAGAGGCTTTTTGGGGAAAATGATGAAATTTTACTGGCCATATTATGAGCATTGTACCCCAAAATGTCACCCAATGAACTAAATTTGTCACAGAGTGTGTGTCTTCTCTAAGTTCCTCTTAATTACTCTTTCCACCTATCATGGTGAATAAAAAGTGGAAGGGAAGGGATTCCTTTTACTGACCAATCTATTAAAGATAAAGAACTGTAATTTATTATTTTTTCCCAGGAACCATTCTACAAAAGTAATGTCTCCTCCCCAGAGAAAATTTGTTTACCTTCAGCATGAAAATAAGGCCTCTTTTTCTCATCTTAAAGCAGAAAAGATATGTCACCAGCAACCCCATGTAAGATTAGCGTTGCCTAATTTCTGAGTCCTCTATAATGCACCCTACTACTTGTGCCAATACCATCTGTCCCTCACTGTGTCTCTGCATGGGGACTAGGACTTAAAAAGACCATATGAGATACTGCTCTAGCTGCTGCTTTTATCATGAATTATAATTGGTCTTTGTCACTGACACAGGGTTTTCATATTTCTCAGTAGTTTTCCCTTGAACAGCACAGGTTTGCATCATGTGGGTCCACTTACATAGAGTTTTTCAACAAATATATTGGAAACTTTTATAGAAATTTTCTTATCAATACACTGGGCTACCAGAAAGTAATCATATTGCTGCTGCTTTGTTATTAATGCATGAATTGTTATGTTTGTAAATAAATATGAATTGTTTTTTACAATTATATTTTCAATTTTGATGTCTAGTGTTAGTAATATTTATAACATCTATAGTATTTTGTATCAATCATATAAGGCAATGTTGATGAAGGTACTGACAGACAATTCATTTTGTAAACAAATGATATAAACTTACAGTATCAATAAATATGTATATTACTGTAAATTTATTCTCATGATTTTATTAACCTTTCTCTTTTTTGTAAGAATATAATGTATAATACATATAACATACACAGTGTGTGTTAATTAATTGACAGTTTATGTTATCAGTACAGCTTCCAGTTAAGAGTAGATTATTTGTAATTAAGTTTTGGGGGAATCAAAAGGTGTCCACGGATTTTTGACTGCACAGGGTGTCGGAGTTCCTCACCCCCAGGTTGTTCAAGGGTCACTTGTATACCTATGTAGCATTATGGCAGGCTTCCATGTTAACTCAGACCCTTCATAGTTTTTTATTTAATACCTGCCTTCAAGATGCTTTCCAGATTCTTCCAGGTGTGATCTTTAAGCCCTCTGGGATTTTCTCTCTTAATTCCCAGATCTGTTGTTGTTGTTGTTGTTAGTGTGCTCACACTGAACCTCTCCTGCGACAGTGAGCTGCTGGCAGGCAGAAGTAGATGGCCGGTAAGCAATGCCTCCTTTCTTTTGTCCTGCACGCACTTTCTGACCCTTAGGAAGCACTCAATAAATACTGAGTCTTAGTAATATAATTTGAACTAGAGACTTCAAAATATATTCTAAGAAAGCTGTCATTTTCTCCTGTGTTTTTGTCTCATTTTCGCTTTTCTTTGAGTTTTAAGCATTTCAATGTCATATTTCTTTATATCTAGTCCTTTCCCTCGAATACATTAAAACTTGCAAGAGCAAGGAGTGTTGTTTTTGGTAACATTTGTTCCAGAAGAATCATGTCTGGTGTATCTGTTCTTGTTTTAAATCAAAGTTAATGGGTTTTCATCCTATTCAATACTTTGTGATGTAGCTATAATGTGGACCTGACTATTTTAACATTTTTTAAATTATCTAAACAGGTTATATCTTTTTCCAATTTTTTGAATTGTGTGCATTGTGTGCCCAGTTTTTAAAGGTATGCTGTGAATAAAAAATCCTCTTATAAGCAAATATGTGTTTCTATAAAAGGCATTGAGTGAGATGCCTGGAAGGATTAATACAGTACTTACTGACTTTAAATGTTTTAGTCGTAACATTTGACCAGTACAGTGTGCTTTATATCAAGCACATCATTATACCTCTTGTGTACATGCCCATAGGCTGAAAAGCCCCTAAAAAATAAATATATGTACTTAAAAGTATTATAATTCCTCCTGAAGATACCTTTTAAGCTGTTCATGAAACACACACACACACATTCTTTGCATGTTTGACCTCTTGCTGTTTAAATAGGCTGCTTAATGAAAAATTTAAACCACTATACCTATATTGAAAACAAATCTGTAATAAATCCTTGAACTTCATTTCATCTATGGAATTCCACCCATGCTATGGCTTTTTCATGCAAAAATGAGTATCTTTAAATAAACGTATTTTCAATAATGATCCAGTGTCCCATAAGTAACACTTCAATTTTGCTTTTTCATATTACCTTTTTGCAAAATAATCACAAGGCACTGGCATTTGTGTTTGTGTGTATTTGACTATTATGTGTGGTTTTTCATGAGCTTATGATTGAGTGTGTATGTATGTGAATGTTGGGTGTGAAATACTTAGTATGTATAAATGTGTGTTTTACCTCTTTAGCAAGGACAAATTTTATCTAGTGTCATTTTTGTTGTTCTTTGGTTTAAATATGAGAGAGATTATTTCATTTCAAGGACAAGTCACTGGGAAAAAATCATATAATTTTAAAAGTACTTATTTTTGCTAGTTCAAGAGAAGTGTCACACTTACTAGTGAAATGTTAATGACGTTAACCCTTTAGTTGGCTGGGTTTACCTCATGACCTAGTAAAAACATTGTTTTTCTAGCTCGTGAGGCTGTGCTGTGTCGTGTAAGTGTCCCCTGCACCTTCTAGCACAAGTGCTTTCTTTGATGATTAAGTTCACCCAAGCTCAGATGTTCACTACTTCATTCCCAGAAAAAAAAATAACTTTCTCTTAAAATTCAAACTAAGAACTTGTCATGAACATCCCAGGAGTTTTAATTGATTTAAAATAACAGTCAGATATGAATTATTAAATTTGGGTAAGAACATATATTCATACACAATTTAATGTGATTTAAATTACTATAATTATAATAATTTACTAAAATGATTCTGGTATGAAAAGTTATTACCTTATCTATCTGTTATCCTTTATACTACTCTTCTTAGCTTTAATTTGATAATATACAGATTTAAATCTCTTCTAATTTAATTTTTCCCCTGGATGACCATGGGCTTGGACTATGTTTTCCTGTCCCATTAGGATGTCACTAAACCCAGAATGCATTCCTTTTACCCAGCTGTCATCATCCAACCTGACAGGTTCCCAGACCCATTCTCTATCTGCTTATCTTTCCTGTCTCTCTCAGTGGCTATTCTCTTAATAATTTTTAAACACTTTCTAGGCTTGAAACCTTAACTGCATCCTTATTCTCCTTTTTCTTAATTGCTTTTTACAAAAAAGAAAGCTTTATGCTGCCTTACTTTGAGTGAACCTCTTTATTCGGTCTCTTATCGCAAGATCTAGAGAGGCTGCTAGCATTATTAGTCTTCTGATGAGCGAACACAGTGTGCGGGAAAGCTTTCCATTTCTCCCCTACTCCCAGTACTTCACTTCTGAAACAAAATGTGTGGATTTTGGAGCAATTCTGTGACATGAGCTGGGTGTCTTATAATTGGACTCAATTTTGACACTGTTTACGTGGAGTTATCGAATCTCCAAGGTTAAAAGTTCAATCCCAGAAGATTGCCCTTCTCCAGACACCAATAGCAAGTCCAGGTTGTCACCTGTGCTACTGACTGACCCACTATAATCAGAGGTCCCTGGGATCGCCCACTCTGGTTCATGAATTTGCTAGAGTGGCTCATAGAACTCATGAAAATAGGTTATTTAGTAGTTTACCCATGTATTATAGGAGGGTACGGTTCAGAAACAGCTAGATGGAAGAGAGACACACAGCGAGGGATGTGGGAAGGGACAGAGCCTCCAGACCCGTTTTAGGTATACTACCATCGCGGCACCTCCTCGTGTTCTCCAACCTGCAAGGTCTTCACACCCCATCTTTTAGGGTTTTTACGGAGGCTTCATCACATAGGTGTGATTGATTTAAGTCATTGGTCATTGGTGATTGAAGCCCACCTCCAGCCCCTCTCCCCTTCCAGGTGCAGGAGGTCAGAAGTGGAACCGGAAGTTCCCACCCTCTAATTACCTGGTTAGTTCCCCTGGCAACCAGCCCCCAGCTTTTCTGGCTTTCCAAATGTTACCTCATTAGCATGAAGTCAGCTGTGGTCGAAGGAGTCTTATGAATAACAAAAGTCACCTTTATTGACATTCCAAAGGCTGTGGGAGCTCTGTGTCAGGCGCAGGAACCAGGACCCAATTCGTATTTCGTACTTTAAAGCACGGATCCCTCGTGGTGTGCCCCCGCCTCGGACAGGGTGGGCAGGACGGCAGACGGGGGCGGGAAGGAGGAGCGTCCGGCCCGTCGGCAGGTGTCCCTAACGTACGACGCAGAAGGAGTGTGGGAAGAGCGCCTGCCTGCAGGGGGACCGCGAACAGGTGCCCTGAAGCTGGGCGTGGCCCGGGCCCCTCGTCACGTCCCCAAACCCTTGTTAAGCAGCGTCGGCCCTTCCAGAAGGCTCCAGCGGAAAGGAAAGGGGGAGGAGTTACAGCGGAAGCAACAGAAACCGCCCAGCGACGCCAGGGTGGGGCTGCTTCGGCTCCTGGGCCGGCCGCCGCGCCCTCGGGTCTCCGCGTCTTCCCGGGCCGTCTCCGGACCGAGTTCTGGGCCTGGCGGGGCCCGGCGCCGGGGAAGTCGTGCCCGGCAGCAGCGCCCCGGTGCGCGGGACTCGGACTGCTGCCGGGCTAACAGGGCCTCCCCTCCCTCCCGACCCCAGGGGACAGTCCTCTTTTCCTCTGACTTCGGGTGTTCCTTCCTATGGTCGAGTCACCGTCAGTCGCAGAAGTTGGTGGGCACAAGTCAAAGCCACCGGGGCGTCCCCGTGGCAGGCCGACCCGGCCGCGGTCCGGGCCAGGAGGGTCGGTCCCACCGGCCCAACGCGCAGGGACGGGGTCCCCAGGCATTCCTGCCCGCTGCCCGCGGCGCCTCCCCGGGGAGTCTCACAGGTGTTCGGGCTCCCTCCTTCTCTCCTTTCCTCTCCCTCTCTTGGGAACCCTTCTTTGGGGTCTCTCGGGAGAAGCTAAGGGAACCATCTGGGCATGGACGGTTCCGGCCAGGGCCCTCCCCGGCGGAACCAGAAGCCCAGAACCTCCCCGGGGCCTCCCTCTAGCCTGTGCAGTGAGAGACCCCTCTGCTCTCATGCTCCCCCTCTCTGCCCCTCTCCCTTTTCCTAAGCCCTTCCTGCTGCCCTTCTCTCCTCTTTTCTAATTAAAGGGTGATCCTAGGAAAACTAAGTGGATGACAGACAGGGACACAAGGAACTTTATATACGTTTGGCCTCACTTAAGCTTGTTCCCGGCCCTCAGGGACGAACCTCTCCTCTTTCACACACTCAGTGTTCTCTATTTCCAAAAACTGGTCCAGCGCCTCTAGGGGGCAGAGACTGGAATCTTCCACCTCCGACGTGCTCACCTCCTCTGTCCCTCTGGCACTACCCTCACTATCCGGGAGTCCCTCTCTCGGATGGGCACTGGCAGAGACACCTCTGCCCAGAGTCTACCTCACTTGGTCTGGGTTTCTGTTTCCTTCACCATTGCCTATCTTGTCCTGTCCCTCAGGGTCAGTCCGACTCCTCAGATTCCGGGCCGACGTGGTCCTGGGATTGAACAAAGACGAACATCAAGGGTCAAGAGAGGTCACTCTACTTCCTTCTAAGGAATTACAATGACCCGTTTAAGCAGTCCCTGCAAGCTAGGGCCATATTAGATAGCTACTGAGATCCGGACAGATGTTAGAAGGTGGGAAGGCTACCGGCTAGCCAAGAATTACAGTAAGGAGTTCAGAGTAATGAACACTTTAAAAGCTGGCTACATCATATAGCCAGTAAGGGACAAAGACGAGACAGCGTCTCGCCCCTCCGAACACCAAGGCGGGGGAAGAAGGGTCTTCCTAGCAAATGAGCACTCAGTTGTGTGAGTCCATGGTTTGGGGAAAACGATAGGAGCCTGTGGTGAGGCACACCTACGCCTATGGCTACACGGCGTGGGCACTAGCCCGTGCCAGGCTCTCAGGTAGGGGACGCCTTGCCTCAGAAAGGTTTAGGAGCCAGGAATTGAGGGGACCCCCTATTTTCCTGCCTCCTACTCTGTCTTTTCTTACAGATGGGTAACTGGAACTCCGTCCCACCCAGCTGTATTCTACTAATTTGAAACAGATCTGACCCTCAAACTCTAAGCAGGCTCACCTTTCCCTGCAACGCGGCTTGGCCTCAATATAAATTAGAGGGTGAGGAAAGCTGGCCGGAGAATGGTAGCCTAAATTACAATACCATTTTACAACTAGATCACTTCTGTCGCAGATTGGAAAAATGGACAAAAGTGCCGTATGTCCAGGTTTTTATGGCTCTTGCAGACAATCCTGATATCTGCCGCTCCTGCAAGATAGACCCCTCAGTTCTAGCGCTATTAACTCGCTCACCCAGAGGTCCTAATCTCAGGGACTACCCAGTGGATATTCTCCAGTCTCCTCCTGCTAAGGGACCAGAGGAAACAAAACTTCTTAGCTCTGGGGGACCAAAGGAAGCAGCTTCTCCTAGCTGTCTGTCTTGAGATTCATAAGAGCCTTTACCTCCATATCCAGGTCCTTCTACCCCGCAAATCTCCCCTTTCCAAGAGGTCACCGGTACTTCAGTAGGTTTCCCTGGGAAATACAGGTTCCATTCTCTATTCAGGACCTCATTCAAATAAAGACTTAGGGAGCTTCTCAGATGATCCGAAAAAACATATATATTGATGGGTTCTAGAAGCTCAGTCTGACCTATGACCTCTCCTAGAAGGATATTGATATTATCATAGGGCAAACTCTCTCCAAGACAGAGAAACAGTGATAGAGGCTGCCATTCTCTTTGCAGATGGTCTCTACCTGACTGATCCTAATTACCCTATAGGGATCAAGGTTATACCCACTATTGATCCCAACTGGGACTATAACTCCAGGCAAGGCACCTGGCTACGAAATCATTTGGTCCTTTGTTTGACAGGGTTTTAAACAAAGTAAAAATAAACCAATTAACTGCAACAAGCTGGCTACTACAAATCAAGGTCCTTTGAAAATCCTACTGGTTTTCTTGAGTGACTCAGGGAGGCTCTTATTAAACATACAAATGTAGATCCTGATGCCCCTGAAGGAAGATTAATGCTCAAGGACAGTTTTATTACCCAGTCTGCCCCGGATATTAGGAGAAAATCATTAGGACCCAACGCTGAGTTGGGGAACTTCTTAAAATTGCCTCTTTTGATGTTTACAATTGAGATGAGGAAGAAGAGAAAAAGATAAGGGAGAGAGAACGGGACAAGGAAAAGGAAACTAGGAGGCAAACACAGTTGCTGGCTACTTTACAAGCCTGACAGCCCCCTCCAAGTTGCCCACGGAATGAAACCCCAGGAAAACGCCCCAACCGTGGGAAGCCTGGACATTGGAAACGTAAATGCCAGGAAAGTAGTAAGTCTCAGACACCTTCCCCCAAATGCAACAAGTTTGGCCACTGAGGAAAAGACTTCCCGGAGAGCCGAAGGGTCCCCCGGACGGACCCCTAGCCCATCATGGCCTTGAATTGAAGGGGCCCAATCCTCCGTCTGGCTCCCAAGATCAATATTTCCATCAAGGGGACAGAGCCCAGGGTGACTTTGGACATGGTCGGTAGGACCGTAAATTTTTTACTTGATATGGGAGCCACCTATTCTGTGCTAAACTTCTTCCAGTTTTCTCTCTCTCTCTCTCTCTCTCTCTCTCTCTCTCTCTCTCTCCCTCTCTCTCTCCCTCTCTCTCTCAGATCTTGCCCAGATAGTTGGGGGTAGAAGGAAAATGGTGTAACTCAGAGGTTTACCCCTCCTCTATGCTGCTCACTCTTAGTTACGCCAGAATGCCCCTGCCCCTTTCCAGGAAGGGATAGTCTCCAGAAAATGGGAGCACATCTAGTATTTGAAAGCCCTTTCCCTCAAATACTTCTATTACTCTCTAAAAAAGGGACTTCTGTCTCTGAGGAACCCAAATGGTTAGCTTTAGTAAACCCAGAAGTCAGGCCATAGAAATCTCAGGAGAAGCTGAAGAGCTACTACAGTTAAAATTCAACTTAAAAATCCTTCCTATTACCCACACCAGAGACAATACCCACTAAAACCTGAAGCAAAGGATGGCCTGTGGCCCCTTATTAACAAGTTTCTCAAATACGGTCTATTAAGACCATGCTCGTCTCCCAGCAACACCCCAATCCTTCCCATGAAGAAAAGTTCTAGGGAATATAGATTAGCTCCAGATCTAAGGATCATTAATGAGGCAGCAATAACCCTCCAAACCCATATACAATCCCCAGGAAAATTCCCCCAAAGACAAAATGGTTTTCATTCCTAGATTTAAAGGATGCCGCCTTCTGTATACCTCTTGAGCCTTCCTCCCAGTTTTTATCTGCCTGTGAATGGGATGGCAGTGGGCATTGTCAAAAGCTTACTTGGACTGTTCTCCCCCAAGGGTTTCGAGACAGCCCACCCCTCTTTGGTCAGGCTTTAGCTAGGGATCTAGCCGGCCTGTCCCTTGAAGGGGAACACTTATTCAACACGTGGATTATCTACACATTTGTTCCCCCACCCAGGAATTAGCACAACTGCGTACTATGCAGACCTTAAATTTCTTGAATGAGGCTATAAAGTCTCTAGGCCAAAAGCTCAGCTAGTCGTGCAACAGGTTCAATATCTAAGACTAATCCTTACCCCGGGGGAACCAAGTTATCTCCTGACAGGGTTAAGGCAATTACTCAACTGCTCTCCCCTACACAAAGTGACAACTCAGAACATTCCTAGGACTTTCAGGGTACTGCAGACTTCGACTAATAGGATATGGGCTCAAGCTTCAGCCTCTATATGAGGCCCTTAAGGAGGGCAGGGTACAAGACCCCTTGTTTGGGGGTCAAAACAACAACAGGCTTTTGAGCAATTAAACGGAGACCTTGCTCAGGCCCCAGCCCTAGGGCTGTCTCAGTCCACAAAACCCTTTCGACTATATGTCACTGAAAAGCAAGGTATAGCCCTAGGAATAATAACCCAGAAGTTAGGCCCCACTCAACATTCAGGTGGCTATTTATCTAAGAAGTTAGATTAAGTGGCACAAGGCTGGCCAAGCTGCCTACGGGCAGTGGCTGCTACAGCTGTTCGAGCAGAAGGAGCTTCTAAACTCACACTAGGACAGACCTTGGAGGTTTTTACCTCTCACCAGGTGGCTACTTTACTAGACCACAAGGGCTACTAATGGATGACAGACAGCAGGATATTAAAATACCAAGTTTTGCTGTTAGAAAACACTGATATTACTGTCCAAAGATGTACCACCCTTAATCCTGCCACCCTACTACCTCACTCAAAGGAGGATGTCCCAATACACTTCTTGCAAGGAAACCATCAGCCTAACTTATGCTAGCAGGAGTGACTTAAAGGACCAACCATTAGAAAACACAGATGATGATACTTGGTTTACTAATGGTAACAGTTTTGTAAGGGAAGGAATCCAGTATGCAGGATATGCCATAGTCAACCCATTAGAAACTATAGAGGCCAAAGCATTAGCCTCTAGGATTTTTGGCTCAATTAGCCAAATTAATTGCCCTAAGTAGGGCTTTACAATTAGGAAGAGACAAAAGGATCAATATTTAGACTCCAAATATGCTTTCTTAGTACTTCATGCCCATGCTACTACTTGCAAAGAAAGGTTCCTCACTGCCAAAGACATTCCTATAAAGTATGGACCGTAGGTATTAGCCCTCCTAAAGGTGGTATATTTGCCCAGGGAAGTGGTACTAATTCACTGCCAAGGGCATCAAAAACGGCAGGGTGAAATAACTCAAGGAAACCATCTGGCAGATCAAACAGCCAGAGCTGCTGCTCTCTCTGGGAAAAGATTCATAAGGAGCCCTGATCCCCTCTTCGTCAGGCCCCTTTTCCTCTATCTGATACTTCAGAGGAAACAGACTGGGTCACCCAAAGGGGATACACTCTTAACTCTCAGGGATGGTATGAGCCTACCAAAGGCTACACCTCCCCCAGTTCCTTCAGTGGAAAATTATTAAAGGACTCCATGAGTCTTGTCATTTTGGGTGAGACAATACGTAGTAATTCTACAAGAAATTATTTAGTGGAAAAAATATATATATAAGACAATTAACCAGGTATGTTGGGCCTGTCTACTACACTTAAAACAACCCCTAAAGAAATAAGCCTCTCCCACTTACACAGCCAGTTCAACTGCGGGGAAGCTACCCTGGAGAAGACTAGCAATTGGATTTTACCCAATTTCCCCCTGCAAAGGTTTTAAATGCCTCTTGGTATTTGTTGATACTTTCACCAGGTGGGTAGAAGCACTCCCCACCCAGACTGAGAGGGCCCAAGAGGTTTCCAAACAACTGCTAAAGGAAATTATTCCTAGGTTTGGCCTGCCTCAGTGTTTACAGAGTGTTTCCTTGACCATGGGCCTTCTTTTACCTCACACATTGCTCAGCAGGCAACTACAGGCCTGGGGATAAAATACTTTTTATACTCCTCATGGAGGCCTCAGAGCTCTGGCCAGGTAGAACAAACCAAACCCTTAAAAATATCCTAAAGAAACTGCCTGGAAACCTCTCAACTCTGGCTTGACCTCCTGCCATTAGCTCTGTTACAGATTTGAGTACGCCCGCAGGCCTCCCTACAACTCAGCCCCTACGAGCCTTTATATGGGAGGGCCTGCCTCACATCTGATCACATACTCAGATACAGAGGCTGCAAACCTCCTACAGCATGCCATTTCTCTAGGACAGTTCCAGGAAGCTTTCCAGGCCTGTGTGCAAAAGGCTCTGCCCTCACCTAATGGGCAGGACCCACTTTCTCCAATCCAATACCGTCCTGGCAGCAAAATTCTTATTAAATCTTGGAGGGATGGAAATCCCACCTCTCAGTTGAGCCCCACTTGGAAGGGCCCTTTTACTCTACTGCTGTCCACCCCTGCAACTATCAAGGTGCCAGAAGTTCCCAGCTGGATACGTCACTCCCAGATAAAACCCTGGAAGGATGAAGGAAAGGAGGACTTGCTACTGTGGTCCCAGTACTTCTGCGAGCCACTGGAAGATCTCCAGCTATTTAAAAGGCTACCAGATCATTTGTCTCCAGATTACAGCAGTTCCATTTTAAAACGGTGTCTCTCCAGGGATTTTGGAGGTAGAAGCTCCAGATCCACACCAGTCTCCTCTGGACACTGCAGGTTGCAATTTCTGTCTCCTACCCATCTAGAAACTAGGGACATCCCCTTCCTGACAGAAAGGGTAAGAGTGTGAGACCCTTATTAGGGACTTCGCCCCTTCTCAGCAGAAAGTAGCTACAGAAGAGACACACCATCCATTTTCCTGAAAGATTTCAGGGTCTCAAACTCTTGAGGGGGGAAATGGCAGGGCAGGCAGGAAGGTAGATAGGAGCAGGAAAGAAGAAATTGTCCTGGTCCATTATCAGATGTCTCTAACTTAAAAAGATAAAAGGAATAAGGAGGCCATTAACAGCTGCTCTGAATCTAGGCTGAGCCCTGGCCCACTATCACCTATTTTCAAATTGAGAAAGGGAAAGTCCCACCTATTCAACCATGGGCCCTACTTCCCCAAATCATCATTACGTAGCTTTGGCTCTTTCCAGAAGGACCACACACAAAAAAAAGGCGGGGTGGGGGGGCAGGGGGAGGAGTTACAGCCAAAGGTAACAAAAACTGCCCATCTACGTAAGGGTGGGGCTGCTTCCGCTCCTGGGTCAGCCCGCTGCACCATCTCGGAGTGTAGTTGTAACTTTTAATAAACCTAACTTTTCTACATTTTCACAAATTGTCTCTTGACTGAATTCTTCCTTCGAGAGGTAAAGAACCGAGAGAAAATCGTCGTTTCATGGTCACAAATTTATTTAGGTCTTTTTTTATTTCAGCAATACTGAGTCGTTTCCAGTACTGTCAAATTCATTCCTATTTTGTATTTTGAAGCTATTCTAAATGGTATTGGTTCTTTTATTGTTGTGAATTTATAAAAATATAATTGATCTTCTTAATTGTGTATCTATTTATCTTGCTAAATTCACATACTTGACTTGTAGCATTTTGTGTAGATTCTGTAGTTTCCTACGTAGGTGATCCTATTGATTACAAATGAAGAACATTTTACTACTTCCTTTCCAATCGGATGACTTTCATTTCTTTGGCAAACATCTCCAGTACATTGTTAAATAAAACCGGTGACAGCAAACACCTGCCCTATTCCTGGTCTCAAGAGAAAGTATTCTGTCTTTCATAATTACGCAGACTGATAGCTGCAGATTTTTAGATGCTACACTTTGGCAGGTTAAGTTCCCTTATATTGTCAACAGTTTTCTTCAATTATTAATGACAACAGAGTTTATCTTTTCTAGGTGTTGTGTTTTTGTTTTGTTTTTGTTTTAGTGGTGAATTGCATTGATTGTTTTTCAAATGTTTAACTAACTGTATTGTTGGGATAAGCCTCATTTGCAAATTGATCTGTATTTTTGTTTCTTGTAAGTGTTCATCTAATTTTGAAATCAATGTAAAGCGGACCCCCAAAGAATCAATTTGGAATTATTCATTTCTCTTCAGTTTTCTGCAAGTTTGTGTAGAATTGGGTGGTTTTCTTTTTTCTCTTTGCTTAAATATTTGCTGGAATTTATCAGTGAAGCCATCAGGGTGTGGAGGATTTTTTTGTAGGATAGTTTTAACAATAATTTCACTTTTCTTAATAGTTGTAAACTATTGTTTCTTCTGTGAGTTTTGGTAGTTTGTCCTTCAAGAACTATGCCCATTTAAGTTTTGAATTTATTGGCACAAAGTTGTTCATAATATCTTATTGTTGTTTTAATACCTACACAATCTGTGATGATGTCATCTCTTACATTGTCAATATTGGTAATTTGTGTCTTCCCTCTTTGTTCTCTGATTAGTCAGGCTTCAGGTTCACCAATTTTTTGTTTGTTTTTAATAGGCTTGTTTTTGGATTCATTCATTTCATATATATATATTTTTTTTTTTTTTGCCTAATAACTCCATTTTTTCTGATTTTTTGTTTGCTTTATTGCTTTCTTTTTGTTTCTTTGTTTTCTAGTTGCTAATTTAGAACCTGAATTCATTGACTAGAGACTACTTTTCTAACGTAGGCATTTATTCTATAATTATCTCCCTAAGTTCTACTTCAGCTGTATACTATGAATTTTGTTAGGTTGTTTTCATTTTATTTCCATTTAAAGTACTTTCTAATTCTGGTATTGATTTCTTTATTGACTCATGAATTATTTAGAAATGTGATACTTAGTTTACACCTACTTAAGGGTTTTCTAGAAACTATTCTATTATAGAACTCTGCATAACTTTGAAGTACATAGAGCTGTTTATTTCTTTTATAAATGGCTTAAGTGCTTCATGTGCAATTGAAAATATGTATTGTGCTGTTTAGTTGAGTAGTCTATAAATGTAAATTAGGTCAACCTTTGATAGTGTTGTTCAAGGCTTATATATCCCTATATCCTGACAATTTCTATCAATTACTGAGAGAGAGAATAATTGAAATCTCTTGACATTTTGTAGAATTTGTCAGTGAAACCATCTGTCCTAGATTTTTCTTTGCAAAAATGCTTTTTATTACTAAATTAATGTCTTTATTTGCATGTTTATTTGAATTTTCTATTTCTTCTGATACATGAAAAATAATTTGCTGTTCTCTTTCCTTTTTGTTTTCTACAGATTGAATATGATATGTCTAGATAGTAATCGCTTTTTGCATGGGTGTGACCAGCATTCTTATTGCTTTTATGGAGAAAAAAATTTTGTATTTTCTTTGCTATTTTTGCTGACATCATTTCCCTGCCTTAAATTTTAAAAAGGAAGGCTCTACCCCTCCTGGTGATCAGTATGTATGACAAATATTATGAAATTGTCTGACTAAAGGCAAGGATTCCTGATCATACCTCCGTAGACTTTGTTGTAAACAAATTAGCAAAACTCAGTGAGAGCTCTTCCCCTTAGGGTCATGTCCAGTGCTGTCCGTACTTTAAGTCAAATTCTTCTTTATACACAGATGGCTTCCTAGGAGATGTGGGTACAAACTATATCAAGGTTGTCTAACAATATGACAATATATATTTAATCAATTAAGAATTAAGCAGTTTTATGAAAAGTTTTCTTATCTCTAATTATTTTATGTTATGTCTTCCAGAAAGAAATATATCTTCCAGAGAAGGAATTAAACTTATTTTTTTGTTGTTGTTTCTAAAACATATATGTAGGAAATTTCCACAAACTAGAAATTTGCTCAAAAATATGCAAAGTATAAACTAATCAGCAATTCTCCCTGAGATTTGGTTTATTGATTGGGTAGAAATAGCTTGTGCATTGCTGTTTTACGTCTCTGAAGAGGGCCACTCAGGTAAAAGGAAAAGAGAAAACACTTTCTTTGCCTCCCTCCCCCTCACTTCTCCCTTACCATATGTTCCTGGAAGAAATGTGAAGGCAGATGCCAGCATCATGTGCAGTTTTTATACTCCTTGTCAAAAACAATTGCAGATCTAATAAGGCTGCTGTATTGTTCGTTCTATTTGGGAAAATGTTATCAAGGCTGTAAAGAGCCTTTACCTAGTTCTTTGGGAAGAAATTGAACATTCCCCTGCCCCACCTTTGGCTCGCTCCCTTAACATATGTATAATTAGCTTGGTTTTTTCTTAGATTTCTCTGACATTCAAATTTTATACATGTAAACTTTTTTTTACTTTTGAAAGGATTTTTATATACTTGACTCACATTTATCTAGGAGGTTATCCTTCTTTCTTATGAGTAATAGAGTTGACTCTACAAACTAAATCCCTCAGTATAGTGGTTGAACTAAGGTTAAACGAGGTCTTTTGATCCTTGGTCTAGCGTCTTCCACTAAAATCTAGGTCAGAGGGACCAGTTTCTCCAGCTATCCAAAGGTAAAATTTTCCTATGGATTCGTTCACAAGTCAAATGGCATAAAGCAAAGGAGCTATTTTCTCTTTTCACCTTTTTCTCTTGAAGGTGAAAATCATCTTTGGGTTTCTTTCCATTAGTAAAAACAGCTGCTAATGTAGATCTTTCTGAAAAGCAAAATGGTATAAAGCAAACTTTAAAACCTGCGAGGTACCTCTGTATGTTTTGTCTTTTCCTAGGGCAAGGGCCCCATATATTTTATTTGATTTGCATGTGGAGATATGATGAAAGATTGGTAATAACCTGAATTGTTAAGTATTGCAAAAAGCTGAGTCTGGGACTGTGAAAAGTATTGGGGTCCATTACCAGTAGATGTGGTGAACACATTTCTGGTCTCTTATAGCTGAGATGTCTCCGGGTATTAAAGAACTGAATATTTAGTTCAGAGCCAAGTGTTCTTATACTCTTCCAGTGTGGTGGAGAGAGATAGTGTACAAAATATATAACCTAACCTCAACTTTGCCAATAAAATCCTTATCAGAGGGTCCTATGTTTTTAAAAATCAAAACGTATTTTCTGCTGAAATATGGAAAATAATTATCTGAAAGTGCTAATTTTTCTTCGGAGTATAACATGTTGTGGAGAACTATACAACATGTAGCACTAAGTCCATTTGTATGAAGTTCTGGAGAGTGCTGGACACTTTCTATTTCAGAAGATAACTTTCTGGAGCTAGCAGCCAAGTCACAACAGGCAGGATGTAAAGAGAAAACATCCCACACTAAGTTCTCTGAGTCCTCGTTGAGCTGACAGCAAATGTAAGCATAAAACGGGTGGAGGCTACTTACATGAATAGTCTCACAATGCGATCACTCATCACTGCAATATCTGTACATTTTACCTAGTGTGAAATGTTATTATTAAATTTATTGGGGTGATACTGGTTAGTAAAATTATAGGTTTCAGGTGTACAATTCTACAATACATCTTCTATGTGTTGCATTGTGTGTTCACCACTTGGAGTTGGTTCGCCTTCCATCACCATATACTTGACTCCCCCTCCCTCCTCCCATGCCCACCTCCCTGCTAGTGTAAAGTGTAACTATCTCTGGAGTTACTATGCCTTTCCTTTGTCATACTGAAAATCAGTGTGGTCCTAGAAATCTTTTACTTTTCTTCTTTCTCTCCTTCATGTCTTCTCTCTTTTACTTGTTGCTGCTTCCCTTCCTCTCTCTCCATATCAAATTTTTCTCTATAATTTAAAACATTTTTGTTCAAAAAATTTAATGTTTTAATTGACAAATGCTCTGTCAAGACAAAAATTTTATATGCTTTCTTAATCCTTAAGCACCGCAACCAATATCCTCAAAAGAAAATTAAAAAAAAAAAAAAACCAGTGGGAGGAGGAAGTAACAGGGATACAACATTTTCTAAATAATGTTTATGTTCTTGTTTGTTACTGATTCCTAAATTTGCCCTCAGTTCATCCCCGTTGAATCCTCATTTCTGGCAACTTCACCATGAAAACATCTGTTCCAGTAAAAGCTTGTATACACCGAAACCAAGGAAATACCAAGCGTTAGGTTTACAAAAAATAAAAATAAAGAATAAATTGTCCTGCTTCATTCTGTTGCATTTTCTTGTGGTTTTTAAACAAAACTCAAATTTGTCAATTTGAGAGAGGGTAGAACATAAAAGTAAAGGATGTTGTCATATAAGTTGGAAATATATCCCCTCTAACAGCTTCTGGGGCCGATCTGCATAGAAAGCTCCTGGTTGTTTATTCAGTGTGAAAGCGAATAAATCTCTTTGTGAGAACTCCTAAAAGGCAATCATTTACAGAAAGAGCGAATTCTGGCAAAAGCTATTGTTTTAGCAAATCCAAATGACAAGAGCTTTAATATGACAACATTTGCAGTTTCAGGGGCACAGTACATTTTGGAATCATAAAAGTGGCGATACATTCCGTGTGGCAGAACATACTGTGTTTAAAGCTGTCCTACTGCAACCTGATGCTAATGGGTATGCCCAACGTATTAAGGGGAAGGACAGCAAACGATACACCTACACAGATCTAGTCATTTTGCAAGAAAATCTTTTTTCATATTTTTAATTTTGTCCATATGCATTAGTTACACATACCGTCCAAATTCAATTAGAAAATCTGCATCTCAAGAGCTTTCTCACACTGTTTCTACTTTTCTTTCAAGAAATGCATTAGAGTTTTGAACAAGAATAACTCTTTATTTTATTGATAACATCAAAGTATCATTATTTTTAAATTACTCTATTAAACAATTTTTTTGCTATGTGTAAAAAATGATTCATGTTGCCTAGGAAGGTGAAAATCAAAAATTCAGTTTTTATTTCATTTACTTCAGTTGCTATTTTCTATCCCTGAACACAGGACACTGAACATTGTGGAAAATAAAAAGTTGATAGTCTTTGCCCTGAAGTTTACAGTCTGAGAATAAAAACTTGAGACAGAGTCAAAATCAGAAAGCTGTAGCACAGTGAAGTAAACATTGCTTGGGGTAAGGCAATAAGAAAGGAAAACAATATACCGTGAACTTAGAAGTAGAGACAAAAAAAATTGTGTTTATTTAAGAACTGCCAATCTCTCAAGCTGCATGCTGCAAAATGGGTACTGTGATAGTGAGTGTTGATGTTTTTGTAATGGATTTATAGATAGCTTTTCATTTGGGCTCTCTGATTCCTACTACAATCCATATTGCAGAGAACTGCAAAGAAAACACACCAAATTTTTTAAGGCATTCCTTCACACACTATAATCTGACTTTCTTTTTTCTATCACATTTCTTCTCAGCCCATCTTTTACAGTGCTCTATTAATGGGTCTACCTTTCCTAGTCAAGATCCATCCATATTGTCACAAATGGAATTATTTCAGCTTTTCTTATGGTTGCATATTATTCCATTGTATATGTGTACCACATCTTCTTTTACCCATTCGTCTATCAAAAGACACTTCTGTTGTTTCCATATCTTGGTCACCGTAAATAATGCTGCAGTGAACATAAGGGTACATACATCTTTACAGATAAGTTTTCAGATTGGGGGGGGGTGTAAATACCTAGAAGAGGGATTGTTCGGTCATATGGTAATTCTATTTTTAATCTTTTGAGGAAACTCCATACTGTTTTCCCCAGTGGCTATACCAATTTACAATGCTCTGAATACAATATGTCTGTGCTGTAATCTCAAAATCAATTCTGAGTGATTAAATGACAAATGAACATACTATGTTTTCTAAACAGGTTCTTCCATCAATAAACATATTATGTTTATTATATTAAGTATGTTAAACATAAGTGATAGATTAATAAAACCTTCCATTTTTGTTCTTGAAAAAGTATTTGAAATATAACATTTGTGTTTAAGATAAATTTTCACTGTAATATTTTTTCTAATTTTCCTCCAATCAATTCCATCCTAATTAATGTAAAGAGAGGGGTGGAGTTCCTTTCTTATAATTTTCTGTTGAAAATAATACAAGTAATAATACTGTGTATTCTCTTGAATACTAGCAGAGATACACGCTCAAATAGTGAACTTGGCTAAAATATTTTAATAACAAGTTCTTATGTAATGATTAGAAGACCAATTTATCAAGCTCATCAAACCTTTTTACTTTATATGAGGACAAATAATTGTATAATATTTAACCTAGTTTTGGTTTAAATTTAGTAATATAACTTGGATAATGCAATATAGATTAACGAAGTATTTCCCGAAGTAATTCTATTATAATAGCTAGTTTTGTTTCAGAAATTAATACTATTTTGCAACATTAAAGAGAAAGGGAATATACAAAATTTTTCTTGGTATGTCAAAAGCAGAAAATGTAGTAAAATGAGGTGAAGATTTAAACCCTGATTTCTCCTCTTCTTTCTACTTTGCAATCTACCTTTTTGTTTTTGTACTCATAAAGTGACAAAGTGGTAATCAGAAATCTCATGGATATTAAGGAAGTTCTTACCTACAAAATTACTAACAAGAATTTGTTAGGTTTTTTTTTTCTTCCAGTGAATCTATGTATAATAATGAATAAGTATTTATCTGCAGTTTATAGGAGAAAAAAGTTTGACTCATTCCTATTTGAAATATATTTGTACAGCAATTCTCACACTTCACTTAGAATAAAATTCAAACTCCATCTTATAGTTATGCTGCACTGGATCCAACTCAAATTGCTTGCAGTTTTAAAACTATGACTTGATCTTTCTTATCAGTTTCATCAACGACAGTCTTCTCTCTGCCTGGGATTCTTTCCATTTATCTCCTAATTGCTAAATCCAAAGTTCTTCTCAAGAGTTGCCTTTTCTTCTGTCACAGGTGCGGGTCATGCCCTCACTTGCTCTCTTTTTGCTATCATCTTGGTTCTGCGTCCCTCCCACAAATGTTGGGAGAAGCCACTGAAACCATCGCTGCTACGGAGCAGGAGCTGCCACAGCCTCAGACTGACGCAGGGTCTGGAATAACCTGACAGAGGAAACAGTACCAGCGCTCAAGGAACGGGATACCAGGACAGCAAGCCCAGCTGGCGGCTGCAGCTGAACTCGAGGAAACACCAATCAGTAAGGCAAAACAGAGCCAGAGTGAAAAGAGGGCACAGAGGCTATGTCTAAACTGGGCCTTCGACAGGTTACAGGTTACTTGGGTCACTATCCAGAAATCTGAGAATATCCTTCATCATCACAAAACCAGAAGTCTACAAGAGCCCTGCTTCAGACAGCTACACAGTTTGTGGGAAAGCCACGATCCAGGATTTATCTCAACAAGCACAGCTGGCAGCTGCAGAGAAATACAAAGTTCAAGGTGAAGCTGTCTCAGACATTCAAGAAAACCCCGAGACTCCAACTGTACAAGAGGAAGAGGTTGATGAAGCTGGTGTGGAAGTTCAGGACATAGTACTGGTCATGTCACAAGCAATGGGTCAAAAGCATGATAGTCCGAGCCCTGAAGAACAAAAATAATATTATAAATGCTATTATGGAATTAACAATGTAACCATCTAAAAACGAGGATCTTTTCTTGGTATCTCAAAAGAGTAGCTGCAGCTTGGTTTGACATTTGTACTGTTTCTATCATTAACTTTATTAATGATAAAATAAAGTTATGGATTCTTGTGGGATGAAAGTTAAAAGGTTGCTTTCTATTTGAAGAAATCATGATCTGCTCCTTTACTTGTTCTAGTTTCCATCTCCTCTTGGCATCCTGAGGTCCCTGAGTACTTCCTGTCACTGATCTTCCTGGGCTATAACGTTCAGTTATACAAAGAAGACGGCCTTAGTCATCTATGTAAATTAGGTACAAAAGACAGTGGTTGAAAAGTTATGGGTGCTCAATAAAATGTTGCTGCTATTGTTGAATGTGTCATGTTGAATTTTTGAGGAAGGGCAGAGTTAAGTTTCAGAAGGTTCAATTTTCAGAAATGGAGGTTTAAGAATTATCTTTTAAAGTAATTATCATAAACACTTGTGGGAGTGTGCACAGTTGTGGTTTCCCAGGACTGACTGTCTCAAAAAGGGAATGATGGAGGGGGTGCCCAGGAGCCAAGGTATAGACTTGATATCATTCTGTGCGACTGCTATATACATAGTTCTAAAAACAATTGTGCATGTAGACATAGGCAATTGTGATGCCTGCAGAATATTTAGGATTTTTATTCCTTACTTGATACTTATAATATTAATGATGAATAATAAAGTATGAGCTAATATCATTATGAAGCTTACAGGTTGAGAAGTCAGACCAAGGTTAAAAATCCCTCCAACCAAATCACTTCAATAGAAAAGGAAAATTCCATTCAATGCAGAAGGTTTCTGTAACCTTCTCGGTGGGCATAGTAACATCAGTGAAACAAAATTTATCCAGGCCCTCTTTTCTACCTGCTACTCTGCCTCTCCCCTCATCTAACAGTTTAATAACTAAGGAGAAATTCCTGTCTGTATTGCCAGTAACTAAGGCCAGGGAGGAGCTGCAGACAATTTAAATATAGCCTTCACTCCAGAAGCAGAGCAGCAACAGGTGGCATCCGGGACTTTCCCCTCCGTAGCTGTGGTCCGGGGCAAGCTCATGGTCTGTAGCTGGCTTGCAGCTCGCACATAGTCCTCTCCTGCAGCCAAACTTGCTCCCTCCTGTACCCAGCTCCAGCTCCAGCTCAGCCCTTGCTCTAGCTCAGTTCTTGCTCTTCCTGGAGAGCCTCATCCCCTAATACAGGCAGGAGAACACACGTGGCAGGCCACCAAGAAGGGAGCTCATAAGGCACTTGAACAACACATGGCTGCCACCTGGGACCGTGCACGTCACGGTCATGTTACAGGTGTGCATCGTTCCAGCAGAAGCTCCGCGAGAGAGCCCGAGCTATTTCATTGGCCCCACACTGTCTATACCTGTTCAATTCCACATTCCCAATGACTTATCAAAGCAAAAATGACTGTGTATCCTGTAACTAATGACTTCTAGATGGAAAATGAAATCGGTCTCAAGGGTACATGCGTTTATTACAACCAGTCCACATTAGTTTTTAAATATTTCACGTTTAAATTTCTCAAACTTTTAAAGCTAATGTTTTTGTGTCTCACCTACCACATACGTCAGGAAATCTTGTTATTGTCTAGGTTTCTTACTCTCTTAACCCTGGTCTAAGCTGTTGTCATGTCAAGTTTGGGTTGCTGCACAAACCACTAGGTCTCAGGTTATGTACTAGTCTCTCTAGAACCTGTTCTGTAGATGCTGCAGCGATCCTGTAAAATGTAAGGGAATTCTTGCCTCTTTGGTCACAACCATGCAGTGATTCTTGATTTCACTTAGAGTAAAAGCCAATACTGTACCACGACCTAGAATGCCCTGCAAGATCGGACGGTGCTGTGAACTGAATTGTACACCCCTCCTAATTCATGTATTGAATCCATAGCCCTTAATGTGATGATATTTGAAAACAGGGCCTTTTGGAGATAATTAGATTTAGATGAGGCCATGAGAATGGGGCCCTCTTGATGGGATTAGTGCTTTTATAAGAGAAAACAGCTTGTTCTCTCTCTACCATGTGAGTTTAGAGAGAGAAGGCAACAATTTGAAAGCTAGAAAGACAGCCCTCACTACAAATCAGCACTGCTAGCACTCTGATCTTGGAGTGTCAGCTTCTGAAACTGAGAAAATAACTTTCTGTGGTTTAAGCTCCCCCATCTATGTTACTTTGTTATGGCGGTGCAACGTGACTAATCCAGACCTCTCTTAACTTTCTGAATTATTCTTCATCTTTACACCAGCCAGAGCCTCATTTTTCTATGACTACCAAGCATAACCCTGTGTTAGAGTCTAGTTTTGCCTATACCCTCTGCCTGAAATAACCTTTTGGAAGGCATTCACTTGTCAAAAGATTCCGCCTCTTCAAAGTCATTGTTAAAATCACACTTTCTCAGCAAAGTGAAATTTGTGTGCCCTATTTTATATTACAATTATCTGCATCTACACCTACTCATAGGAGTCTCCAGACTTGACTTGGCTCTGTTTTTTGTTTGTTAGTTTTTTTAAATAAAATGTTATCTTCTAACCATAAGGTACCATTCATTTACTGATTATGTTTATTATTAAATGCCATTCTCTGTTTAATAAATTGTAAGCTTTCCAAGGAAAGGGATTTTTTCTTTAGCATTTTTTTCTAATGAATTCCAAATACATATGATACTATATATTTTTCTTAAAGATTAAACTTTAATGTGTTTTATAGTAGCTAAGACATTTTTCCTGAGAACTCAGAACATTGAGCAGATTTTATAATCCAATTTGCTCCTGAAATATTTGCAATAAGTATTTTATCTATTTTTAATTATCATTATTAATATTAAAACCTTTATATGTAATTAGCTTGTTTTTTTCTTAACATTTTTTGTTAATGAATAAAACATAATCTCATTAGTTTATTTTCATTTGGAATTGAATTTGATGTTTCCTAATCTGCCTTGCTTACATCAAAATATTGCTTGTAAAAATCTAGAGTTCTCATCATAAACCCTTTTGTAATGTATAATAATTCAAGGCATTTGGCATACTCGTATATCTGTGATCAAGATAAAAAACATCTTTATCCTTGATCTTATATTCTGGTGATCATATTTCACATATCCAGCTGTTTGAGTTTCAAACATTATCATTCTCTTTGACCTTCTTCCAATTTAAAAGTTAATTTCATTTCACAAGCTGTGTATTAAAACTTTTTCTCAGTCTGTTTAAACCACTCCTATACTAACCAACACCTCTTCAAATTTATGAATTTTAACTTTTATTTTTTTTGTTAAAATATTTCTCTGAACTCTCCATACGGTATGTATGCAAACTTTTTTTTCTTTTGATAAATTATAAATTCCTCTCAACTGAGTTGATATATGTAAATTTGAAAATAAATGCAAATTTTTAATATTCATTCCCCATTTTTTCACTTCAAACACTATTTCATCACTTTAAAAAAATTCTTGATTACAATAAAAATTGTAAACTTTTTTGTTAAAAATTGTGCTCTTTTATTTCCATTATTTTGTAAAAATTTCTTTTAGTTTTCTTTCCATTTTCTTTTTTCTTTTTTTTTTTTTTAACATATTGTCAGTCCATAGTGAGAATGAATCTAAAAAGGTTTTGACTCACTACATTTGTTCTGTAGACTCAAGTCTGAGAGTGATTTTGGACCCTTCGAGAGGATCGTTAGTACTTGCAGTGCATGTTTAATGCTCACACGGCACCCAAGTGGCTCAAACACATTACGTCTAATACCTGATGCCTGATATACTTAGAGAGCTTAACTCAGGTTCCAGGGAGGAAGGGATTAGCCCTCTGGGAGATGATCTGGTCCAGCTCCTTGCCTCCAGGAAGGCCCATGCTGAAGCTATCGAGGACAGATCATTTTCTAATTATTGTTCTGGGTCTTCCATGTTCATTTTTCTTCTCTTTAAAATTAGACAAAGCAGATGTTACAGTGCCAGGCACCTGATGCTGTCTGACGCTTCCTGGACTGAGTGGTTGCTTTAGATAATTTTTTTTTTAAGTGTTCACCTCGCAGAAGTTAATATAGTTCATTCCTCATTGTTTTAAATTGAAATAAAATTAGTATTCTCCTTGTTTACATTTAGACACCAAACATAAACTAAGATAGATAACATTAAAGTAAAACCAATTTTTTTATTAGGAGTCAGAAGAGAGTCAATCTGGTTCAATATGAAGCTCGCCACTTTGAACACTTCTCTCCCTTGTTAAGGGTTAAAAAAACAATATCTGAATGTACTACCTCATTGGCTTGTTGCATGGATTAAGTAAACCCATGCATGTGACAGTGCTAAGCAATCTACTTGGTGGTATTCAATTATAAGGCCTTTAATAATTTCCCTTTCTGTATCCCTGGCAGAATTTTGTTTACATAGCTATTATAGCACTCAGGACATTTTTTCCCTTCGTATTAAATGTCTCTCTTCTGTTTCTCAACACCAAGGTTGTCAGCTACTAGAAGTAGAGACCTTAATTTATTTTTATATTCCCTGAATGTAAACAAATACACTGCTTCAGATGCAAAAGTCAGTAAGAGTGGACTAAATGACTAAATAAAATATGTAGATTTTCTTACTGCTTATTTGCAATATTAATACAAGTTACTATGCTAAGTTGGAAGTAGAAAATGAAGTTATAATGAAAATAGTTCAAGCTCTATATTGCCAGATTTCAGTCGTTTAAAGGAAATTGGTTTGCCGGGTGAGTACCGGCAGGGGATTGTCAAGAGAGTATTGTTAGCAGGCGAGTCAGACTTGATATAGGCCTTACAACAAATTAGTTGGAAGAACAAATGAAGTTAAAGCAAGTTTCTGGAGGAGCACAGGTAAGGGAGAGAATACAAATTACAAGAGACTTTGTCAGGAGGCAAAAGCCCAAGATCAGAGCAGATTTATGGTTCATGACTTATCCTATGAGGTGTCCTACAAAACAGCAGCTTTGGGTCACATACTGGGTTGCAGGAGTATTATGGGGGCTTAGGGTCTTATGGAGCTTCCACTGACTCTGGTCTGGTAGTTCATTTTATCCCAGTGTGATGCATCCATTAAGTGACCCCCATAACTTAGAACAGAATGAGTAGTTCAAACTACTAGTCAGGGTTCCTTCCATTTTAATGTAAGCTGGTCCTAAGGATTCCCGATTTTCCATGTCTTGACATACACCCAGTCTCCAGGTTGGAAAGGATGGAGGGGTAAATCTGTGGGAGCCTGCAGTACTTGATTTCCATAGGCCAGAAAGGACTTCATGGTTTCCCCTACTTGGAGGGCATATTTAATTTGCAATCTGAGAGAGAAATGCTGGCCCATTGTCACTCTGTAAAGATTGTGAACGTTCCAACCTGTGAAGCATTTCCTTCAGTAGGCCCTTTGTCACTTTTATTGATGTCTCAGTCCTGGTGGGGAAGACTTCTAACTAGGCTGACCAGACGTACCATTTTAAACGGGACAGAAAACAATGGTACTGCCCCATTTCAAATGATACATATGGTCAGCCTAGTCTCCCTGGGCTGCATTCAAGGTGTCTTACCTTATCTCAATTTCCCTTACCTTTTTCTTCCCCAGCTTCTGTAAAGACTGCGTGTGGCCTTTTCTTCCTTAGGGGAACGCTTAGGAGAGACTAACTAGCCCAGGTGGGATGGTGGATTTGAAAAATATTCCTAATAAGGTTTAAGAACCCCCCTGCCCCGGGTCTTTCCTTGATCCCTTGGTGTTTCTCTTACAATTATACAGGCCAGAGGTAGTGAAAGGGATGTGAATCACAGCCATTGCCCACTCCCCATCCCGAACCTGCCTTCATGGGAACATTGCCCAGGGCTGATAGTTAATTCTGCTCCTACTACTGGCCAGACTGGATCCAGGTTGGGGTAAACCAGCATGGGCAATAAAGCTGAGGGGCAGTGGGCCCTGGGGTAGAAAGTTCAGGTAAACGTGGATATCATACAGGACCAGGACTCAGGGTTCCCAACTGGGCTGAGGGGTGGGTGATTCAGACAACCTAACCCAAATAAGGTTCTTGACTTGTGAAGTCTGTAAGTGGTGTGAATCCAGGGAGGTGGAAATGGGAACCAGGAATGAGTGGGTTGCCTGACAGGCTTTTCTAAGAACCAACTACTTTGTCTGAATGCCCCCAAGTCTAGGTCGTCAATGCCTTTCATGCATAAGGGACCCGAAACAAAGGCTTTCTGCCCAGTGCTGTTTGCGTCGATAGACTGAGTTCAGGAAAGCAGAGCAGAAAGTTGCTTCTTTAATTGAGGAATGGAGATGAGTGAGCTCATGCTGTAATGGGCAGCTTGCCCCTGACTGGAAAGGAGCCTTCTGTGTTTACAGGCTGTCGCATGGAGGGATTAAATTCTTTTAGCCGTGTTTAGTTTTGCTTCTGTTGCACTCGGCCCTTTTGTGTGGGGTCCTGTTTGTACACAGCGCCCATCCCCATCTTGGTTTTTCATGGGGCACCTTGGTCTTTGTGGTCAGAAATCCTTTTCAGTTCCTGTAAGCAAGCACAGCTCATAACATATGAGGACCGTCTGGAAAGTACCCAGCCATGTAATATGAAAAATAGAGGCATTTATGACGGGAGCTTTTCCTGCAGCCCTTGTAGTTTAGGTACCGAGAAACATTAGGGCTCTTTAAATGATAGCCTGGTGACAGTTTCAGACAATGTCAAGCACCAGGTTTGTAACTGTCTAATGACTGCTGTACACCTGAAACTAATAAAAAATAAAATTGAATGTCAACTGTAACTGAAAAGAAACAATTTTCTGAAAAAAGGAGTGAAAAACAACTTTCATAGTAGTCTTTGTGTCCCAAACCTATGGGCATTGCGGAGTAACTTTGGATGTTTTTCCCAGAAGCGCCAGTCTTTGTAACTGACACATATAACAGAGTGCTTAGGAAGTTTCATTAACATTTTCAGAAATACCCTTTTTATGTGATTTGACATGTGTTCCCAAATTATGTTTTGAGGAGGCAGCTAGAGGTAGGAATTAGATCTCCAACATGCCCCATGACCAGCCCATGAACCCCGCTTTCTTCACCCAAAACCCTCCCCTTCTGTCGCTGCAATGAACTGCAGACAGGAGGAGAAAAGATACAATTAACCACAAGCGGGATACAAAATGCCTGCGGGTCTACCCTGATTAGCAACACCTGTGCAGTAAGATGACCCTGACCTTATCTCACCTTACCTCATTAACAGTCTGGCTTCTGGGAAGGCACATGCGCAGTTAATAAAAGGTTACACAACAGCCTGTCAATCAAAGGTACCAATGAAAAGACCCGAAACGCAGATGGGCGTAACCCCTCGCAACTAAAGAGGATAAAAGCCAGAATAACCCTGCTAGTCGGGGCTCTGGAGCCACTTTATAGGGCCCACTCTTCGGGGTGTACTTTTGTCTAATAAATTGCTCTTTTTTCACTACATTTTTCCATGTCTCACTCAATTCTTTGTTGGAGACACCAAGAACCTGGACACCACACTGAGGATCTGTTCTCTGGTAACAACCTTGATATCTCACTTTAGGACAGACTTAGAAGTAATTTTTTTTTAACTTTTCTTTTTCTTGAGCAGCTAGCTGTACGGCAAATGATTGAGGCCAGAGAGGTTTGTATTGGATTCGAGAAGACTGAAGAAAAACTGAGGCGCCACAGGCAGCTGAGATGTAGCCTTTTATTCCAGAAGCAAAACTGCAACAAGCGTGGCGACCAGGAGTCTCTCTCCCGGGGAGTCCCATCCCCTCACATTGGCAGGAGAACAAAGGTGGCAGGCTGCCAAGTGTGAGCTCAGAAGGTGCATAAACAACATGGCTGCCTCCAGGGAATGTGCAAGTCATGGTTAGGTAGCAAGTGCTGCGTCGTCTTCCAGCGGATGCTCGGCAGGACAGCCTGAGCAACTCCTTTTCCCCACAGAAACCCACTTTACAGATCATGTGTTTTCTTAAATTGAAGAAGAATCCTTTCTTTACTGACTCATACATGACATTACCAATACATTTTATCAGAGTACAGATGGAGCCATGCTCTGTCATCATAAAGGATACTTTTTCATGGAACATTAATATCATTAAAGTAGAAGTCACCCTTGCCAGTGAAAGACCCCCGAAATGGGGAGACCCTCACTCCAATCTCAGGATGGCGCGACACCCAAGAACTCACGAGAGACCGATCTTGATGCAAACAGCAAGAGGTTTATTCAGGAACCAGTGCACTGGGGCCGACTCATATCCCACGCAGGGGTAGGGGAGTTCGACAACCAGCACAAAGAGTAAGGGGTTTATGAAGGCAAAAACTGCAAGCACCTGGCAGCAGCTGATAATATTTGGTAATCTAGCAAGTTTGTATAGCGAGTTCAAGGAACTCTTTCCTGGAACAAAGGGAGTAGTTGTCTGGAGGGGGAGGTTGCCATCTGTGCTGTGGTCAGCACATTCGGGCAGTCTCAAGGTCTAGTCTAGGGTCTGAAATTTTTCACTTTAACCCTTCACCAGTGATCCTGCATTCATGTTCTAGACCCACCTCTTATTAGCTGTGTGACTTTGGCCAAGTTACTTAATCTCTCTGTGCTTCATTTCTCTTAATCAGTAAAGTGAGTTTTAATAGTACCTCCTTTGCAGACTCTTCCTAAGCATTAAAACAGTTAAAATATATAAAGCATGTGATAAGACACATAAAGAACTACAGTAGACTCTCAGTTATTGGGCACCCAGGGGGATTGGAAGATGCTGGATAAATGTAGGTAGACGCTCCATGAACTGGAACTCAAGAAAATGACACCGGCAAAAATTTGCTGGTTGCTTGAGTTCTGGTTAACAGTCTACTGTATATAAGTGTTTGCTATTGTTCTTGTACTCAGTTCCTTTTTATTTATAACTTATTTAATCAGAAATCATATTTTCTGAGGTCTTCCTGAGAGTCAATACTGTTTCCAATTTCCCACTACTTACAGCTTTAGTGAGATCAGAGCTTTCTACTAAGCATTTCTTGTTAAACCTGAGAGAAGGACAGGTGTTCCAACGTCATCAGTTTTTAGCATTCGCTGTAATTCCCACACCACTTTAGCACTGGGTTGCAATTCCCACCAGCATAGTACTGTAACATCACTGTGTGACTCAGAACAGAGCCCATGCAAATGTTTTTAGCTTTGACTTTTCACTACGACAGCCCCACATCTGTCCAGCACTGCAGCAGGCCTCTTGTCTTCAGTGTTTCAAACTAATGGCATAATCCACAGAACCCAGAAGTCTCCTCCATGGCATTCGTGCAAACTCCATTGTCTCAGTCTTCTCCAGAGTAGATAACAGTAACAAGGGCAATACAATAATTCTTTTTTTTTTTTTTTTAATATAATGTAATCTAATGAGTGAGATCCCTAGGAGATAAGCCTTCATATTCCACTAGAAATTCTACTTTCCATCATCTGTTTTAATGTCTGAATCACAAGATGTGATCAGTTCAATCAAGCATTGCATTTTTCTCCCTTCCTTCACTCCTTTTATCAGCCTGGTATCTTTCCAATGAGATTTGTCCTAAAACCTAAATGGTCTATGATTTCTGTAACAAATCATCTAAACTGGTGGTTTTCAACTGCCAGAGCACAGACAGGGTCTAGTCCACCAGAAATTTCCTGCTGACCCATGAAATAGTTAAAATCACACTAAAGTAAATGTATTCTCTTTTAAATACTTCCTAAGAGTAGGAAAATAGTTCGTGGACCAGAAGGAAATTTGTAGCAGACCAGATCTGGTCTGTGGACCAGCGATGGAAAACCACAGACTAAACTGCTCATATGTAAATCAGTGCAGTCAGAATATGTCACAGACAGAGGCACCATTCTTCATAAGAGATATTGGCCCAAAGTTCTTAAATGTTAAAAACGCTCATGTGCTCTTGGAAATAAGATGATAAGAGTCACATCATATCTTCAGGATGCTCAGGTGAGCCATTCAAACTCACCCTGATGTCTGCAAGGCTGCAGCCACTGTAGTACTTACAGGAGCCCGTGCCCTTCACCACTCTCAGGCAATAATACTCTATCCCATGTGGCTGCAGAGTGAGGGAAGGCACAGAACACAGGCATGAATGAACACACTCCTCATCTGTTGTCTGTATCCCTCAGGCTAATAAAACCCCCAACGCACATGTGTTCTTGAACTCAGAGCTGTAGAGTTAGAACAAAAGTCACAAACTCAACTGTCTCTGAGCATCTGGCTCTCACGGTCTCTTAAGCAATCAGATGGTTCTGCTTAGCAATCAACATTTTCAAAAGAATTTCTTAAAGTGTGTGAACCTATCACATGATCAGATTTGTAGTGCCTCATTTGTACTGTCATTTGTAAAAATTAAGACTAGGGTGGAAAGTCATGTTATAGTTTAATGATTTTAATGGATAGGATATGACATTTGCACTTGAAGACGCTCAGTGACTGCAAAGGGGCATTGAAAGCAGTGGGCCAAGCTTGAGAAAAAGGGCATTGGTAACTGCATGAAAGATCCCAGGCTAACTTTATGAAACTTAATGCCTCCTCTATGTTTTAACTTAAATTAATATCAGTATGTTTGTACATGTGTGTCTCTCAATTTCTATTCCTTTGCCCAAGGAGACCTATAAACTATGATTGAGAACTGCAGTGGTTAAAATGGAGGTATAATAGAATCCCCTAGAAAAGGACAAGTAACAAAGCACAGAAAATAGAAATGGGAATTGGCCAAAGCATAGCTTTTGAAGCCACCAAAAATAGCACCAGATACAGGGCAAGGAGTCAAAGAGTTAGAAAACACGTTTTTGGCCTCCTGCTCCCCTCCTCCCTCCTCCCACCTCCTACCCACCAGAAAGCAAGCCCTTTTAAGAAGATTCTGCCTGTTTAGTTCCTATATAACTAGAATCTAAAGAAGAGCCTAGCAATAGTTGGTACTTAATAAATGTTTTATAAATGGATGAATGAAGGACTAGAAGTAGCATAGAAAAAGCAGAATTTGAAAATTGGTAGGTCAGTATAGCTAGGGACCCAGAAAATTCTGCTGTAAAAGTCAGGTTGCTAGTGTAGGCAATACCCATTGGTCCCTAAAGTAATGATTTATCTATTTGGGGAAAGTCGCTATAGTACTTTATAAAACACAGTAACATCATAGTCCTACAACACCTTATTAGCAAGTGCCCAGGAAACTAGCACGACTGCAAAACACAGATGCAGATAATCAATTGACAAAGTTGAAAAGTTGCCAAACAACAACTTCAAAATATTTATTTGCTTGTTTGTTCCTCACTGGTTTGGAAACTTACACGGACAGCAATAGTGTCTCATTCACCTTTGTTGCCTGGTAATATACAGTATCTCTTTCAGAGTCTGTGTGCATTTATTAATTTAATTGAACTAAATCCCAAGGACTTTCTCAGTGAAGCAGACATCCTGCCAGATCAAATAAACCCTGTCTTAATCTCTGCAAGCAAAGATTGCCAGTGTTGTTACTTTGCTAAATTTCCCGTAAAACAGGTAAGGTTAAGCAATTGCTCCTCGAGTTTGAAAGAACCATAACTTTGGCACTGATTTGATTTTTTTAAACAGGTTCCCTTCTATAATCCCATCACCTGAGGTACAGGGGCAAATCTGTCTTGTCAGACAGTTTGTTGCCACCCACTCACTACCTGTCAGCCTCTAAGAAAATGGTGGCTCAGTGAGAGAAAGCACACCTCCACACTTCCATCAATCGGTGTAGAAAAGCACCACTTCTAAGAGCACGGTGTCCACATGATGAGAGAGCCTTGTTCTCTAGTGCCCGGGGCTACAGTCTGACTTGTGTTGAAAAGTATTATGTGTGTGAAACAACTGAGATGAGGGGAAATGGTACCCCAGGGAGGACAGACATAAATATTTTAAATAAAATGGTAACAGTGGGAGCTGAAATGATACAGTCATAAAACCTTAAAGTGTTCTAATTCTTTTATTACAAAGATAAGTAAACAGTGCCAAAGCGATTATGGCCTACTCAGGATTAAACAGATAAGTAGTCAGAATAAAGACTGTAAATTGGAAGCCACGTGTGAGTATCCCATGGACTACCTTAGAAGTCTTGTTTCCATTAGGTGAACTGTTTTCAAACCAGAAGTTAAAGACTAGTTCTGGCAAATACAGCCATTACAATAGCCACATTTCAAGTGTCCAATAATCACAGGTGACTTGTGCCCACACATGGGGAAGTGAAGGTAAAGAACTTCCCCATCATGGCAGTGCTCTCTAGCACTCCAGTCTTCTAAAATTGTGAAGATTCTGTTTGCTGATGGCTGCACACTTACATCAGATTGTTTCTGCAAGCTCCTCCCACCTAACGTGTTTGAATGCCACATAGAATTTCATTAAAAATATACATACTTCAAAAAATGTCTGTGTCAGAGCAACTTCTTGCCTTTGCTTCCATTGCTCCAGGAACACAGTGACCCTTCGTAGGGACAGTTATTCCCAGGGTTACATCACCAAATAAGAACCTGCAGGACTGGACTATAAACCAAGATTCTCACAACTGGCAACTATATCATTTATTCATCCCATCCCTAAAAATTGACATTGATATTATATAAATGTAGTTTCTTGTTTCGATATAAATGCAAATGTTAAAACACTTTATTTTGAAATAATTATAGATTCACAGGAAGTTGCAAAAATACGCACTGTAAGGTCCTTCAGAATCTTCAGCCAGACTCCACCAATTTTAACATCTCACATACTATCATACAGTGTCAAAATCAGGAAATTACCTTGATTCAAAATATAAAATTTATTCAGACCTCAACAGTCACACCTCAACAGTCACACCTGAATTTGTGCATATGTCTGTGTACCACTATGCAGTTTATATGTGTAGTTTAGTGGAACTGTCATCAATCAGGACACTTCCCTGTACCATCACAAGATCCCTTGTTATAGCCATGTCCATCTCACCACACCCCCACCGTGGTACTCGGTAGTCATTTCCGTCTATAGAATTACGTTACCTAACAAATGTTATATAAATGAAATCATGCACTGTGTATCATTTTGAGGTTGCCTTTTTTCATTTTTTTGAAGGTCATCCATATTGTTATATTGATCAGTAGTTTGATTTTTTTTTTAATTGCTTAGGAGTATTTCATGATACAAGCTTCCACAGTTCATTAAAGCACTCACTCACTGAAGACCATTGAAGTAGGCTGACCAGACGTTCCATTTTAAATGGGACAGAAAACAACGGACCTGTCCCATTTCAAACAGGATGTATGATCAGCCTAGTCTCACTGGACTGAATTCAAGGAGTCAGTAGGCTGACCAGACGTACCATTTGAAATGAGACAATACCGTTATTTTCTGTTCCATTTAAAATTGTACATCTAGTCAGCCTACATTAAAGACATTTTCTGGTTTTGGCTGTTATAAATAAAGCTGCCATAAACATTCACGTACAACTCTCTACAAATAAAACGCTTTCGGTTCTCTAGGACACGATGTCCCAGAATGCAATTCCTTGGTAACTTGCTAAAATCATTTTAAATTCAAATACTATTTGGGGCCACATGCTTTTACTCTGAAAATTTTCTTTTGACTTGCTTTTAAGTTAGTTCTGCAAGCATCTGAGAATATTTCACTTCCCTTCATCTGAGAATGTTTTACTTTACTCTTTGTTTTGAAATATGGTTTTGCTGAATATAAAATTATTGATCAACACATTTTCTTTCAGAACTTTGCAAATGCTATCTTCTTCTGGCCTTGTTATCTTCTTCTGGCCTTCACTGTTTGTAATGATGCACCTATTGTTACTCTTTCTGGTGATTTTGTAAGTGACATGTTTTCCTCTTGTTTTGTCACTGGCTTTCTATCACTTTATTATGACATGACTATATATATAGATATTTTTGTATTCGTAAGTGCAGCTATCAGAATGTAATTGCTTACAATCCAAATTTTAAGGAGTGTTCTTTAACCTCAATTTTTTCACAATTTTCTTCTATGAAGTCAGTTCTTTTGTCCTGCTTCTTCTCCTGTGCATAATGTCTTGTTACTGCTCTGGAACTGGGGGTGAAGACTGTGACCCACTTTTCTGTGTGTCACTAGGCTTGTGTTGTAGTCTTGAGTCTTCTTGAATTTACTTCCCTTGCCTGAAATTCCAACTTGTAAATAAGTTGGAGCAAAGTTGTACAAGGCCTCAGTGATTTTTGGCTTGTCTAGGCTGGGGTAGATCATCTCTGCCTTATGAGTGGGCTGCTGTACGTGTCCAGTTTTGGATTCAACAGATTGGCTAATATCTGCTTCATAATGGGTAATTTAAGTCACATAGTAACATTGTCTCACATGGTCAGGAGTTTAGTCTTTGCTAGCAATCAGTAGTAAACAAGAAATTACTTTTCATTTAAATATTTTTTTCTGAAAAAATATGACATTGATATGCTTAAAACCAAGAAGAACTTACTAGAAGCTCTTAAAATACCACCAAGATTATAGATTTAATACAGATCAACTTGCAGGGTACCTTATATAGCAATGCAGACCTTTCATGAAACAAATTAGCATTCTATTCCATTACCAATAATGCTTACTTTAAAACTTTATACAATATTACTAAACTCTGAACCTTACATTTGCTTACCCAAGGTCCATAGGTGACTTTTCCTCATATCTAAGATGGATTTTATATACCTCTCATAATATCATTTCTTTCACAATACTCTGTTAATGTGTATTTCTCCTAGAGTTGGACTGTTAAACATATCTTGGCTTGGTTTTTTACAAGTTGAAGAAATATATAATATTAATGGGTTAAAAATGTTGTGGCAGATTTAAAAATGGAAAATCTTTTAAAGAGGAAAAATTTAGACTAGACATTTTTTGAGAGAATTCAGAAATAACAATTGCTAAATAACATACCTCAGTACTTCAAGTATAATAAGTATATTTATTTATTTTGTTTTATTATTTTCTTTAAACAGTATGATTTGGGGGGATGGTAATATCCAAATATTCATAAATAATAATATTAGCAAACATTGAAACTGAGCTTATAATGATAGGAGAATTTGAATATAGTTGGATAACATAGTGTAAAGTTTTGTGCACAGTACATAGGAATAAGAGCAATGAAAGGCGAGTTATACTTTTGACAATTAATTGTATACTTCTGAGTTAATGAATTAATCTCAAACCAGACATACAAATTTTTATCTCAAAATATACTGGTATTTCTGTAAGATACTATAGATAAGACATTCTTTCTTTCATATAAGCATGCTTCTTGTAGCAAGACTAATATATAAAGGACAATCTGCCTGTATAAATAACTAAAAGATGATGTATATTAATTTAGAGTTTAATAATATATGAAAAGAATTAATTTTTAACAAACATATGTTTACATAAGCAATTACATTTAATTTGAGATGGCAAATGTTTAAAAAGACATCACCTATACAAATGTTCATTATGTCTATCAACTCTAATAATTTAGGGAATTGGAGAATATTAAATAGGAAACACCTGCCTGAATGATACTACTTTTAATTATCACAATTTAATAACATTCAGGGCGTACATTTTTCCATAATGATTTGAGAGTTTCAAAAAGTTAAACATGAGTTCTATGGAGACCAAAAAAATAGTTTGAGTCCTATTAAAATAGAACTTCAATCATCTCATATGTTTATTGACTGCCTAATATGTATCTGCTACCTATCAAGCCCTTGTCTACATATGATATTAACACAACCGACAAAAACCCCTGCTCTCCTTTGGTTGCATAATGTGTATGTGTTGGATGGGGTTACTCAGATAATAAACAATTACACAATAAATTACACATGTGAGAAGCCAATAAAATTATGAAAATGAATATCAGCAAAGGTGAATAAGCATATTGAGAATTTTATCATTACTGAACTCATATAAAATAACATTTAAATCTTTTTTAATTTACCAATTGTAGCTATAAATTACTGTAAAATGGCTGTGCAGTACCCACTAAATACCACAGAGACAAGTACATTTTGCTGATGAATACTACTGAAAAGCAAAGTGCTTTTCCATTTACTAATAGGACTATGTAATGTATTAAATGCAAATAAACAAAACCATGCTGATATGCCCTAGTTAAGACTAAGTCTTCTAGGAAGATTAGTAAAGTTACCATGTCTTAAGACTGTACTTGAGAATTTCTATAGCATGACTTCCAGAACATATTTCTGAGTATGAAGTGTCCCAGGAGAGGTAAATGATCTTAGCATGTGTTTGGAAGAAACGTGAAAAGAGACTTTTGATGTGGTACTCCTTTTTTTCCTCATTCACAGTCCAAACAGGAAAAGCTATTAATAAATTGTAAATATATGGACAAGTGACATTAGAACTGACCCCTTAATGAGTGCTTACGTTTGTAGCATTGGGCTATACATTGTCATCTTTAGAGTTGCATTGATTTCCATGGTGACAATGTTCTTAAATTTTTTCTCACTTTAAAAATTTATATATGACATTATATATAATTATGTATATTAAATATAAAGTCAGATATTAACCACACTGTTTCAAAATCATAGTGAATGTAAAATCCAGTCAAATTCACTTACTTTTTAGAAGAAAGTCCTGTGAAGAACATATGAGTGAGACCTGAAAGGTGGTTCTAAATTGCATTTTTAAAAAAGTACTTTCATTTTACATAGATATTAATTCAACAGAAGATGGATTGACTCCTGAAAAGTATGTTGACTTGCTGTATATGATGACGCTTCCCTGGCAATATATTTCATTGCCAATATTTGTTATCTATCTTTTACTTGAATCTTGTTTCTCCTTCACGATCTTTTTTTTTTTTTTTTTCTTTTTGGTATGTGGGTAGCTTCCTGACTGGGAATCGAACCCAGGCCGCAGCGCTGACAGCGCCAGCGCCGAAGCCTTAAGCTACTACACCATCAGGGAACTCCCTCCTTCACGATATTTTTTATTTCTATTAATGATATCTTTGAGATCTGTCGTGTCTGCCTCTTATTAGATCCATGTTTATTCAGTTGTCATTTCAAGCATGGTTCCTTAACATGCTCTGGTTTATAATATATACTTTCAATGAAATTGTCTCATATTAAGGACCATAATCTTTCATGTTTGGAGTAGCCTCCCAACTGATCCTTGTCCTCTCATTTCCCTTTTCTCCAGTCAAATCTTCATGTCATTAAAAAATAGTACCTTTAAAAATGTTGTTTTCACTGCCATTTCTTTATTTAAAAATTATTTTTAATCCCTGTTTTCTGGATTACATCTAGAACTCTTTAAATTTGTTGTATTCTTCACCTCCCTCCTTCCAAGATCTATATAATCTTCTTCACATCAATATTTACTTCTTCCTGTCAGTTTTTCTCAAGGACTATCACACATCCTATTCCCATTCTTGGCTTCACACCATTTCTCACGTCATGCCCTTCATTTCTATTACAAAATTATTCACTTTTTGTGCTCTCACTTCACTTCCTTCTCCTGCCTATTAAAAATCTACTTTCTAATCTTAGAGCTTCTTTATAGAACAGTTACATCATCACTATATTTTAGTTTTTGCTTTTATACATTATTAATGAGATTATTATTTGCAAGGCACTTTTATCAGACTGTGCATAAAATAATGCAGATGCCCTGTATGTTAGCTGTTACTCTACTTTCCTCCTATCATCAAAGAAAAAACAAACAAACATCTACCTCAGAAAATACTATAACATCACATCTGCTTTTTTCAAAGAATCACAAATGCCAATATTCTAACTACTACATTGTTAAAAAAACCCAAAAAAACAAAAACAAGTGGCTTGATATTTGGTTAATAATATAACAATATGGAAAAAAAAGATTTTTCCTTTGAGTTTATTACTTTTGATATTTCATTCTGATACTCATTCCTTTAATACAAAAGAAGGAAATTCTACAGAAATAAACACCTTAAAAATTCCTTGCTTTAAACATTGAATATGAAGAAACATAGTGACTTAGAATTATTTATAAAAAGCCAAACTAAATTGTTTCTTCTTGATTGCTTTCATTTCACTTGCCCTCTACCCCGTCCCATCACTTTCAAAACAATGCAGAATAGCAGACTATGTTTGAAGCAGTGGGAAAAACAAAACACAAGAAAGCATGGGTATAAGCATTAAAATACTGACTGAACTCTCAGAGGTTAAAATGTAAGTTGTTTATTCTCCTTTTATCAAGCAATGTCTACAGACAGAGTATCCGCATGGTGGAAGCTACCAAAGAAGGATGTATGAGACAGACTTACATTAAATCATTAGGTCACAGACAGTACATGGTTCATGTTCACAAGGGAAGAACTTGCTAGAAAGGAAAGCAGGTAAGTAGAAACATAAGCTGATTTTTGTGGTTTATTAAATGTACCTCCCATAATGTTTCCTTAAACTAAGAAGAAATCTATTGGATCACACAGTTTGGGATGCTATATACACAGAAGATATTACACACTATAAAATTTCCAGTTTTTAAGCAGTTTTACACAATTTAAACTTGAGTAAAATTTGAGTTTAAAAAAGACCTTACTGGAGTACCTTCAGTAAATGGAGGTCATTTCAACAGCCCATTAGCATTTTTAGCAGTAACAAAGCAAAAATAACTAAAAAGATTTTCAAAACATGTAAGCTATTACTTTAAGCCTGGGTAATTATCTGCTTATTTTAATAAACCAACTCTCTAGTTTTAATCCACTTCTACCAGCCTTTTCTTTGCCCTTAAAAAATAAAAAACACTAAGTTTTACTGGTATGCAGTGTCTCAAATGAGAAGATTAGTTAAGTTTCGAACTACAGAACAGTTAGTGAGTGGGCCATTTAAGGATTATGTAAGGGCTGAACAAAAGTAGGTAGGAAAGTTAGTAAGGAATGAAGTTCTTTGATGGGTTATATTTAAATAGCAAAGGCAATGGTGAAGCCTATATTTAAATAGCAAAGGCAATGGTGAAGCCTATCTTTACTCACCACTGTGGAGCTTTCCCCTAATTGTTAATTTCTCTAATTCTCTGAAAACACTAATACTCATCAATTCTCTAGCCAGCTTTTTTTTTTTCTCTCCCTGGTGTTAATTTCCCTGTATGTGGTTTACTCTAAGCAAATACAAATAATGCTTCTTTTTTAGAAATGAGAGTTCCTGCTGATGCAACACTGGACTACATGAAAGGAATATAATGTATTCTGCTAATAATAAACACTTGTAAGCGGCTGACATCCCAGACAAACTTGCATTAAAAATATAATGCACTCTAGTGATTGAAAGCAAAATGAATAGAGAATACATTGCAAATGTTTTTACCATAATTAGTTTTCCTCCCTTCCTCCCCATTTTCCTTAGCATGCTGCAAATTGTACAGTAAGTGTCAAAGAGAGTCTGTCACCTGTACACAACCTAAGGCCAACTTATGCCTTCAAATGATTATTTCATTGAGGGTTAAACAAATGACTCAAGGCAGAATTTAGTGCAAGGGATGTTAAACTTTTCTCTGTTAATGAGGGTGTTCAGTATGCAGCTTTTAGCCTTCCTTTTCCTCTTGTGACATTCCCTTCAAGGCACAAAAGATTATAAACAGTGGATGGGACAGAATATTTTGAATCAACCATTTTAAGGTTCCACAATACCCTTTATTTATGGTTTAAGCATAATAAAGAAGGACAAAGGAAATAGATAAACCACCCTCAAAATAAAATGTTGCTTAAAGTCATCTGAAATTCCCTGCAGTTATTTTTAAGTATTAAAATTCTAATTTTGTTAGCTTAAAACATAATTATAGATTAGATTCTTGTGATTAAATATTGTGATAAATTTTTTCTAATCAATCAACCAATATTATTATCTGTGTATTTCTTGCCAAAAAAAATATCTATTTTATTTGGGCCAACCAAGTAACTTATGTTTGACTAGGATATAAACTTACAAAGTTAAGCTGTAAATTTAAACAATGAATTAAGTGCAATGTACTGAAAAACTCTTCATTCAATAGCTATCTAATAGGGCTCCTAGGCATCTCCAACCCAAATGACTGTATTTCCTTTCTCAACTTCTGTGATCTCACAGTTTAACTTATTGAGTCGTCCATCCAGTATAAAGAGAGAGTCCTTGGACGGTGTCATCAGATATTGACCAAACAAGCCACTGCCCTGAATTTGCCTGTTCTTCTGGTTCCAGGGCCATTCTTCTGCCTTGAGTGGCTCCTTAAGGCTCTTTATCATCTTAACCTTCCCAGAGGAGAGTTCCACAAAGAGCACGTCAGTCTGTGCGCTTGAGCTACCGTAGATGTTGTACTGGTGGGCTTCAGTAAAGGATGGCTGAAATGCCAGATCAGCTATGTGCAGATTCGTGTGAATGTCAAAAGCCTCCTGTATTTCTCCTCTGATGGTAATGTACTGGACCCTGACGAGACCTTTCACGTCATTAATGCTGACAAGATAGTGCCCATCTGGAGAGACATACGGAGTACCTGTCACGTCACTATTGAATCCAATGACTGAGTCGGTTACACTGTCCACCACGAGCTGTGGTGGGACTGCTCCAGTGCTGTCCGGTTTGCAGCCAATGAAGTAGTATCCTCCCAAGTGTGTATATGCCAATGCTTGAGGGACACACTTATAGTCTTTCAGGTTAATTGTCTTGATATACGACATGGTCTCGAGATCAATTTTTTGTAGTGCAGCTTCATCTTTATGAAGAATAAATCCAAACCTGAAAAGATGAAAACCAAAGTTAGACAGGAAATGGTAGAGTGGTTACCATTAAAACAAAAAAGCACTGTGGACAGACGGACAGGGCCGTCGCAAATCCAGGCAGTCACTGCTAGGCTTTGCAGTGATTTGTGCCACCATCACGTTAGAATTACTTTAAATTGTGCTGCCCTCCTCTTTTCTCTAGGTCATTCTTTCCTTGCAGCTGAACAGTTATGTCATGCTATAGAAAGTGAAATAATTAAAAGTAATAGATCTACTTAATTGGAACAACAAAGTTTACTTTTACCATACAGGGTAAAAAAGTAAACATCGCTTTGTAGGATTCTAAACCTTCTGTATTGAACAAGCTTGGTAAACTGCTATGAAAGCCAGCAAGAGTTAAAGGCCTAAATATACAAGGGCTGTTGAGAAAGCATCCAGCCATGTAATATGAAAAATGGAGGCAATTATGGCTGGATTTTTTTCAGACAGTCCTCTTATATCTGTGTTTTTCACCTAATTTACTTTTTATATGATCTTATGATCATCAAATAAATTTGACACTTAACTATTTAAATAATTACCTATATCTTTCTCATTTTAACTTGCCTCACAAGACTACCTTAATAGATGTAGATTTATTATTATTTTTTTGGTATAGAACTACTAGACTTTCACAAGTTACATTTTAGGATCACAGTGATTAACTCTATAATTTTAACATTTCAAATTTTAAATACTAGTTATGTTTTTCAATCTGCCATGCTTACACTTTTATTGTTTTTAATGATATACATGCATTGTATTTGTTATCTTATATTAAATAATGATGGACTTTGGAGAATTATGTTATTTTTGTATTAAAGTCAATTTAAAAACAAATATTTTTCAATCTGTTTTGGTGGCCTCTTTAATTACTTCATTGTTGTTTAAGCATTTGTCCTGAATACTAGTGGCAAATTTTCAGAAGTCCTTGTGACAAGAGTAAATATATTTTGAAACCCTGACCTATAATACTGGTGGCTTCCTAGCAAAAATAAGTAGGTTAAATAAAATGAGAAAGAACGTACTATACAAAATTATATCCCAAATGAATATTGTCCAATAGAGATGTAGAAGAGCTTTTACTTTTACTTTTCTTAATAAGATTGATTAAAACACCTACTAATATTTACAAAAGCTGCATAAAAATAAAGATCAGAAATATTGTTATGTTGACTGTGTTCATAAATAAAAAAGGTAACTTTTTGTATTGACAAAACCAAACACAACAAACAAAACCGCTAAAGACACCCAATTATGTTACTGTCACTTGTGTAATTAATTTTCAGTATGATAATTCTCTAATAAAAAAATGACCATTTCCACACATAATACACACATATGATGTATTCAGGGTAATAGCTCTTTAAAATTTCAGATAGGCATACAGAAAGCTCAAAAAAATAAACATAATTTTAATATCATAGAAAAAATAAGTTGAATGTTCTAAAAATCAGTCTCAATTTTTTTTAAAATTAAATTTGTTGGGGTGACATTGGTTAGTAAAATTAAATAGGTTTCAAGTGTACAATTCTATAATACATCATCAATGTGTTGCATTGTAGTCTCGTGTTCTAATGTGTAAAGCAGAGAGTGCATATGCACAAATATTTTACTAAAATAGACATATAATTGTAACTGCTTCTATGTTATTATGTTACATATAGTTGGGGAACCATATTATAGTGTTAGCTATATTTGAAAATTTATGAAGACACTATTTGTTGTCATATGAGAGTACAAGTTCTACACACAAAAAAATTTACAGTGTATAATTACTCCTTTAAAAAGTTTTATTAAATTTTTGAGCAAATACTAAACACAAAGCACTGGGAATATACTGCAGATCAATACTGACCCCCTTGCTTTCAATGAGTCTAGAAATTTTGAGTGGAAAAACTGTTAGTAATGAATGCTTAATTACAGCATTATGCTATACTATTACTTAATTTAGTAACTATTACTTTCCTAGAACTTTCTCTTTTCCTGTATCCTTAATAACTGTGTCCTTTGAGAAAACACAGCTCATACCATACTTATTCAGGATAAAATTTTGTACTGATGACAACGGTAAGAAGAAACATTCATATTAACAATCACTTCTAAAAGTTCCCATGAAAGTATTAATGCCCACTGCAGGCTTTAACTACTACCTAAATATTAAAGAATTTAAAACAAACAAACTGAAAATTGAGTCCCATTCATTTGTATGTCAGCATGAAAAATATAAACTCATAAATTTTACTATCCACTCTCATACTTATCTCAATAAATAAGGAATTCTGACTATTGTAAGTGGATATTTTTCCATTAATGGACAATCATTAAAGATATGTGTGTAGATGTATGATTGTATGTAATACTATTTATCAAATTATGAATTATGATCAAAGATGCTGTGTTTCTTTCTTATTCATTGTACACATGCTCAGAGGCAAAAGCAGTAAGATGCACATTTAGTAGAAGCCATAAGCCAATCAAGTTCTGGCATTTCAGTTGCCTCCAAACCTTGATTCTTCCTGTCCCTTGGGCAATGTTTTTTGAATGCTAATGAGGAAGAATGAGACAACTTTAACTCTGATACTAAAGAATTCACTCTTGTTTTCTGTGATACAATCCAGCTTCTTTGAGAGGTAATTAATTTTTTTTAAATGGTCTGATTAAAAATGCAAAAGCTCCATGTGGGGTGATGAAATTACATCTATTTTGGCATCCACACTGTAAGCTTTTTAAGGACCAGCAATCTAGCTACATAAGCAGATGCATAAGAATGCCTTCAATTTTTCACTACTGATTTATTGGAAAGGAAGTGGTGTCTCTAATTCAAAATTCCCCCCTAGTACAGACTGATGCTCAGAAATCTCTCAATGTTCATTAGTCTGTGATTAATATTTATGAGTCTCTCAACTTTCATACCTGCTTAGTATAATGAAATTCTGCATAGTCTAAGTTTAAGTAGTTTGTCTATTATTTGTCAGAATGTGTATTAGAAGTTGCAGACTGTGAGAAATGAGAGAGTTAAAACTTACTCTTGAACTCTCTTTACTAAGAAATTATTTGCAACTAGGAAAGTGTGACCTATCAGTGTGTCATTGCATGGACTTATTGTTAAATTTGGTGAAGAGAGTTAGAACAATTTTTATTCTTTCCCAAATTATTTTATTTTTCTGAATGTTTAGTCAATCTAGTTTACTATAAAATTTATTTTAAAAGGTTCAAGTTTACTGACTGCTTTCATGCTTTTAAGTAAGGTCCTGAAATTACTGATACACTGAGAACTTGTTGATTTGGATGAAGTAATGGTTTTCAATCCAGGCTGTGTTGGTTTCATGATCCAGTTTTGCAACATAGTAGATATGTGACCTTATGTAAAGTCTTTGACTTTCATAAGTTCAATTTCCTCATCATCAAGAAGAAAATAAAAGTGCTACCTTGTTTTTAGGATGAAAATAAATGTGTTTTTATTACCAGCCGAAGAGTGGATTCTTAATAAATACATTTTGTCAATGTTTTACACCTTAACCAGCATAATTTTCCCATTATGAACCAAATAAAATATTCCCTATGGCACAATAGACTATTATAATACACGGGTGAAAAAAAAACCAAATTATCAATTTGTCTATACAGCTAGTATTCTCATAATGTTAACAATAAACATATAGTGTTGCTCTAATGTGGTTCGATTTTTTTCTATTCATGAATGAAACAGAACACATTGACAAAAGGAATTTACCGTTTAAATTTTGCTCATTTGTACCAACAGGATCTACCTCACATAGTTAGAAATGAAGGGCAGTCTAGTTAATTCCATCTTCTCTAGCTAAGCTGCTTCCATTCTTAGTGAAGACCATGATGTACTGGGTGAAGGTGAGCCAGGCATAGGTGAAGAGATTTGAAATAAGTACCTGTCTTACTCAAAAATTCCAGTAAAAGTAACAAAAAATGATGTGGCTGACTTTAGGTCCCATAATATGAGGACGTGGCGAGTTGAAGTCAGTGTTTATGTCATTGGAGAGTGTTAAGAATCTTGCAAGGGAAGCTATGTGATAGGCAGAGGGAAAGGACAGATGTGTAGAGAGAAACATGGTTGAAACAACATGAAGCCTAATAGAGTAAGTGCTCAAAGACTTCCACATTTCACTAGGCTACACTTCTTGCATTTGAGTAATTATTGATTTCCCCAAGTCTTTCATTCAGACAGTTCCCCAAATGAGTCTGGTCACACAGTCTCAAAAAGCAGTTTCCCTGTCACTGCCATCCCACAGCGCCTGCTTGTTGTTCCAATCCTGTCCTGCTTTCAAATTGATCACCTGAGATGTTAGGGAAGGAATTGTATAATTGCAATGAATGACTTATTAAATTGCCAGTCAGTGCCAACACCAATGATAGCCCAAAAGTTGGAGTGAAAGAGCCGTGGAAGATTTGCAGAAAAATAATTATTTTTATTCCCTGAGTCTTAATGCAGTACTGGGTGTCCCCAGAGTCCTCGTGGATTCTTACCTGGACAGTTTTTCTTACTGCTGACTTTTAATCTTTAACCACTGAGGATAAATCCCCATCACTAAAAGCTGGAAAGGGTGCCATATGCTCCCTGTCATTTCCTACATTACCTCCTTCCTCAAAACCTATTATCTGCACTTTGTAAGATTTTAAAGCCAGTCTTTCCATGTATATAGTGGATGCAAATGAAAAGTAGTAAGTGGAGATTGGCTGTATTTGAGCATAGGATTAGCCAGACACTTAATCCTGCTATAAAAGCAACATTACTGCAATTCACATTTAAAGCAAAAGCATTTCCCAAAGCCTTTCCGATGTCTCACTTATAGAAACCATATTCTCCCAAATAAAATTTCAGAACCAAAGAATTAGAAAAGCCCTAGGAATTAGTTGTATTGAGATTTTACTTGTGAAAATCTACATCCAAAAGCTATGAATAAATAGTTAGTGCTTCCTAAATAATAGTTGGCAGGATCATTAATATCTTGTTTTTCTAATTGCATTGTTAAGTGTTTTGCTTTTCTAACCAATGGGAAGAAATGTGGAAGAGGTAAGAAACTAAAATGATAAACTCCCCCTCAAATAATTAACATATAACTCCCCCCACACAGTGGGCTCTTGCAATGACATTTGTTGTGTTACAGCTGATAGAGGTGCCATAGACACAAACCATAAATCTGATGTGAGCCATCGTTCACTAGTGTATGAATTCCTTTATATTTAGTTGTTTTCTATTATCCCAGACTGACCCTTGTAAGAAAAGATGGAAAGCTGTTCCTACTAAAGCACGAGAGGATTTAGTTTTTATCCGAACGTCACATAAATAGCTCAGTAAAACATACCTGTTCATAAGCAGTGGGCACACTCATACTAGGGAGAGGAAGCACAGAGAAATTGCATTGACACGGTTAGTAATGATTTATAACCACAGCAAGGACCCTTTCTGAGTAGTCCTAATTGTTCAATGTGTTTTGAGAAATGATGATACTTTGAAGTTTTTTGTTTTTAAACATAGGTTGAAGAAGCAAAAATGAACCACAGGATGCCCTCCAACCTGACTTTTATAAGTTTATTACAGAAATTCTATGTTCAAGATTCAGCTCTATTACTTCTTCCTTACTTTCATTTTCAGAACATCTTTTTTCTAAAAAAATGTGTAATGTGTTTCCATACACTAAATTCCCTATTAGCTGCCTTCTCTGGTATCCTACTGTTCTAATATGTAGGGAGTTTGATTTTTCTACAAGAATTTGAGACATAAAGGCATCATTTAATTACAGTATATTTCAACTGTAGGATAGTCTCATTGCTTGACAGAACTTACAGAGTGTCCAAAGGTCTATCGCAACTTACAATGGTTCGACTTTAAAATTTTCAACTTTACGATGGTTCAGAAGCCATATGCATTCAAGAGAAACTGTACTTTGCGTTTGGATCTTTTCCCCGGGCCAGTGACAGCAGTACAATAAACGCTCTGTCGTGCTGCCGAGCAGCAGCAGCTCACTGCTGACTCCCGGCCAGCCACTCAGCCGCCAAGGCAAACAACCAGTACCCTACAGTGTGGCACTAAATGTGTTTTTGGCTTACTAGATTTTAAACTTATGATGGGTTTATTGGGACCTCACCCCATTGCAAATCAAGGAGCATCTATATACGACAGACCGTATTTCAAATATGGAAGTTCTCTACCTCTTTTTGAAGAGCTTAAGAGTCTAAGGGGGGAAAAATAACACAAATCTGACAGCTTTGCCTTAAGATGGCATTTTAAAAGATCAGTTGCTCTTAGCTTGCTTTTGGAAAAACAACATGTAAATCTGAAAATAGCCACCTCTCTGATGTTACTCATTCTTCTGGTTAGGATGTGTTTTATACAAGAGTTGATGAAGGGATCAGAGGTGAGGTAGCAGAAACAAAGTTAGTAATTAGAAAAATGAGAAATAATTGTGAGTACAGAGGTGGATAGAGAAAAAGAAGGTAAAACAAAGGCAAGAGCAAATTAAAAGCTATTAATCAAATAAAATATAGTACCAAAATGTCCACTGTATACCTGCAAAACAGATATGATGGGTGAAAAATGAAAGGGTCTATGAGGAACCAGGTTTAGCATGAGTTGGTCTCTAGATACTATGTGACCAAGTTCAGTAATTAGTCACAACCTGCTAGGCTCAGTGTACTTTGTAAGCCCTTATGAAGGAAATGTAGAGGAAATAAAGGGTCCCTATCCTTAAGCTAATTATAATCAAACAGTGGGGTGCTTATAATTCTCTGTCTTGACTTTCATAGAGTCCTTAGGGAACCTCTTCAAAGACGAGAGAAAGGATAGGTGTCGCTACATCTGTGTTGCAGGTACTAATGTACATTTTTTTTTATGGTAAGCTTTCACTTGAAAGACAAAATTCATGTTAGTCTGGATCCCAGAAGGAAAAGAACACATTCCAATTAGAATAAATCAAGGAGGGTACAATAAAGAGACTGCTTACAGAGAGACAGGAATTGACAAGGGATAGGGAAATAATTAGGGGAAAGTCACAATAAGGCTGTTGTCACTGCTGTGCCTTGGAAGGAAGGGGTAATGTGAAGAGGCATGTCTCATGAGGAGCTGGGACCACTCATATCACAAAACAGCTGGTCTCCTACAAATCCACAGACAAGACACTGGGGGTGGGAATGACATACTCCAGTCTCTCTTTCCTCATGCAATCTCTACTCAGGCTTCTCATTGGCCAAACCACCAAAAGCCATACTAATCAGCCTTCTAGGGGCAGACAGCAATGTGGAGAAGGGTGGAAGTGTATGCTTTGGAATAAAATTCAAAACATCAGGTACAGATTTCCTGGCCAAAAATTTGAAAACCTCAAGTCTAGTCAATATACGGAGCTGCACGGAGTGACTCTGATATATATCAATACATTTAGTTTCTAATTGGGATCATTTGAAGTTGTAATACCCAGTGTGATGCTATTTGGAGGTAGAGTCTTTGGTATGAATTTAGGTCATGAGGTGGGGCCTACACGTATGGGGTTAATGCCCACCAGAAGAGATGTAAGTGATCCTATCTCATTCTGCCACAGGAGGACAAGAAGGCAGCTGTCTGCAAACCTGCATGTGAGTCCTCACCTGAGAATACTGGCACCTTGATCTCTGATACACAGCCTCTATAACTGTGAGAAATAAAGTTCTGGGTTTAAGCCACCCAATGGTAATTGGTTAAAATAGTGGAAATACCTAAGATGGAAATCATGTAGAAAAATGTATTCCCAATTGATACTAATTGTGGTATTATTATCTTCCCATTATTTTCACACATTACTGTCAGACAAGGCTAACGCTGCATAAGTAATTATTGCTTAACAGAATAAAGGTTTATAATATACCTTTAAAAGTTTATCTGGATCTGGTGTTTAGCAAGCACCGGCCACTGATTTGTTTTGAATGTATTCTTTAATGTATGTCTACATTGGGTGGCTGAGTGATGGATGGCCTACACAGATTATTTCTTTATTCAGAGAAATTGGCACCCAGACATTTAGAAATGCTGTATGGCAAAAATATGTCTACACTGAAGCACATAAGCATATGTTTACTTTAAGCCTAATTCTACATCTTTATTATTGATGAGCTTTTGATGCCAATCGATCAGTATTAAAGTATGGGATAACAAATGATTTTCTCTAAAGTCCAATGATGTAGTACAATACATATTTGTATTATTCTTCTTCCAAGAGAAAAATTTAAAACAGTCATCTAATAGTAGGGTTGAGTATGCTCTTATCATCTGATGACCATGAAAGATTAAATGCATTGTCTGGTTTCCATGGCTAATTAGAATAAACAACAATTTAGAGAATTGACAGAGTTAGTGACTTTTCATTTAACTCTCTAAATTGCTTTGTGCCATTAACAATTTAAATTGTCATATTTCTCACAAGCTTTTCCTGGTTTTTGTTTGTTTTTACTGAGATTTTATTCCCCTATTGTTTGGTTATTCCATTTCAAATAGAATTGAAATCATTACCTGTTCTCTCACCATGACATAGCTTTGGTTACATACAAAGTATAAGTTTGCAAGCACTTTTCCTCTGAATTAATTTCTGAGTTTTAAAAATATTCTAGTGGTGCCCTTTCTGGTCTGTATAAATTGTCCATTTTCCAAATCAAGTTTCAAAAAGTAATTAAAATTGTTTTTAATATTCAGTACACTATGCTGAAATCTCTGCACTGGACAGCATCTCTTTTTATGTTGTTTATTTAACAAATATAAATACTATATTAAATTTCAAAGGTAGCCAAATTCTAAAGTAGCATATCTAGTAAATATGCATTTAACTGATTTATAATATTTATTTGTTGTAACTCTAGAGAAATTTGCTCAAAAACCAACAACACTTAAGAATGATGGAAATGGAATAAATTTCTCTATCTTGTAATCAAGGCTATCCATAAAATAATTTGTGTGCTTTTTTCATACTGTTATTCAATAATGCCACCCTATACTCCAGCTGTATTTATATAGTTACTAATTTCTCTAATATGTTCATCTTTTTCCCAACCTTTCCATTTCTTATTCTTATGGAGTCCTATTTAGAAAGTCGCATAGGTTTCTAGAAATTAATACTAGAAATCATCTAGAATTAATAATATAGGCTCAGGTACTAGGCTGTCTGGCTTCAAATCCCACCACTCACTGGGTAACACTGAATGATCTAGTTTCCTCCTCAGTAAAGTGGGAATAGCCATCTGCTCCTAAGGGGTTTGTGCAGACCAGATTCATTCATGTAACACAAACAAAAAGGTGTCTGGCACATACTCACTGCCAGACATTTTTTGTTAAATATTTTAAAACTGATACTAACAAATACACAAACGACTTTAACACAATGTTATAATTAGGTATGAAATTCCATTAAAAAAGCACATTTCACACAGACTGGCGATTATGAAATATGTCTTTTTGGAGGAACCAAAGTAAGTATGGGGAAATGGTGGTCAGATGAAGAAGCGGGTGGGGCATGCAATTCACCCTCAGGGAAAAAATAGGCAGCGTTGTCTGCAACAGTGAGTACAAGTCTTACGTTACACAAGCGTAACAAGTAAAACAGAGATACTCATTCTATTCCTAAGCTCCTTGAGAGGCCAGCCCCGGGCTAGCAGATCCGTGGTACTTACAGTCTCCATCACAGAGCTTTGCACATAAGAGACATCATCATCTCACGCATTAATTCTACGATAGCATCCTCAATGTCTCTCAAACACACCTCTGAATCACACTTCAATCTACTTCAGGTAGAGCTTCCAGGATAACCTACATACACACATAATCCCTCAAAAGTGACTGAAGAACCCCTGCTTGATGCCAATGAAATGAAAGACACGTTTCTGCTTGGCATTAGCCATACTTTTCCCACCTTATGCCCTCTGTACTCTTCATTCAGCCTCCTCTGTTCTTCTCTATAAATCATATATATTTGCCTATGCATCAACATAGTTTTTCTAACTATAACAGGTATTTTTGTACAGCAGTCTTTAAATCTGGAAGTTAAGAACAAAATGGGGGCGGGGGAGGGAAAGCACCAGAAAACAGAAAGGAAACTGTTCCTGAAGGAAAGACACTAAGTTGCTGAACACTGATTAGTCCTCGGAGCCTTGTCCTTTAGGACTCACTGTCCTGAAGGTCCAGTCCTTAGAGGTGCATTTTGCATTAGCTTCCTGTTTTCCATCCCTGTTCTTTTAGCATATAATAATCTCCACAACCACTACAGTGACATTTTTAATGGAAATCAGACCTAATCCCATCTCTGATCAAAACCTTAAATGGCCTCTGTCACATTCAGGGTAACAGGCAACTGGCACTGCTTCTCCAAAGGCATCTCCTACCCCTAGAGCGGCAGCGGCCTGCGTGCGGCTTCTCAGACACGCCAGACGACTTCCCTTCACTCACAGCTGCATCTACCTAACATACTTGGCTTGAAACTGGAGACCTAATCCTGAGTTCTGTTATCCAATCCAAGAAGTACTTGGTAAGATTCCTCTCACTCCAGAGGGCTCTTCTCTGGTTGGCACGATATATTTTTCATAATGTCTATAAATTTCTTGTTTGTGGGGTTTGTGGGATTACTGAGAACACTGCGAACATTAAACATAAGATACACACCAGACTGCCCGGCGCTAAACAGTAAAGGGCATCTACTATTCGTATTATTGCTGTTCTAACGAGATTCATGAGATTTCTGAACAAGAAAACTAGTTTTTCCTCCTGAGCTAATGAAACTCTTTTATTAGGAGCCCAGAACCAATTTCCTTATTTAGATTGCCTAGGCTGTTCCTGAAACGAGATAGGTGCAGAGCTCCTCCAAAGTGAAGCTAGGAATCCAAGGGGGCTAAAGCTAAAGTGAGGAAGCACTAATGTGCCGAGGTATTAGCATAGCTGAGGGCTCTAGGGTTGCCTGTTTGCTTGCCCTTGAATGCCTTTAGCTGGCTGTAACCACACACACACACACACACACACACACACACACACACACACACACAGTGATGTAAGTTTTCCCTTCAGGATGCCTAAATGCTACTTTTCACTACTTTTCAATGTGCTCTAGGGAGTTTATTTTATTTTCAGAAATAAAACATAACATAATGCAACGCACTTTTTTCTTAAAAAGAGTAGGAAAGAAGCCGTAGTGTTGCCTTGAAAAGGGCCTATGGAGTGAAAACACGTTACAGCGTATTACAATCTGATCACAGCTTCACTTATCTCTTTGGAAAGTACCTGTTAAAGCTGTTTATGGAAACCACAAGGAAGAAATAATTTTTATGCTTTTTTGTAGTTTGTTATAAATTCAGAAACAATTTTGCTTGAACAGTTGATCTATGAATTAATAATGAGAGACTATAACTTTTTTTTTTCACTACAGTACGTCAAGCACTTCCTTTGTGTTTAAAAATTGATGGGGCTCAAAATTCCATTTCTTTATATAAAACAGATTTCAAAGGCACATGAGGCAGTCACCACTTCCCTCATATGGAAAGTTCTTTCCAAGATCCTTTCTTGGTTGGAAATAAACAAACAAATAAACAAGCCTGTTTGTTTGAGTTCTGTATGAAATAAAATACTATAATTTCCTTTAAGGATGTCCTGAAACTATTCTCTTGAAAAATCCATGAAAAGAGAAATTTTTAGTAAAGTATATTATGACTCATCTCAGAAATGCTGGCTATCTAAATAACTAATCTTTACATCATGTGAATATTCCTTACAATTGTTTTCATTTACTCTGTATGCCTGGATTTTTTATTTTGACTGTTTTTGATGTGGGATAATTCTATTATGTTTTTTATTCGGTATTAGTTGAAATTAATAAAACTAAGACATTAGTGAGCATTCCACCATTGTGATAATTGGACATACGTAGACCACGATGAAAATACCCTTTTCTCCAGATATGATATCTTAGGTCTTGAACATGAAAATATCAGCATCTGAACCAAAGTCAACTTGAGGGTGACCTGAGACAGAACACAGGGTCTAACCTGTTCTAGTATTTTATATTGCTCATCATCAAATGGCAGGAAGGAGAGGGAATAAAACTTTTGCTGAGGTTAAAAGATCACCCACATTATCCATCTAGTAAGAGCAATTCTTGTAGCATGAATAGATTTAATATAATTGTTTTGTCATTGGAAACTGAATGTTAACTTATTCAAAACATTTATTTACTATTTACTGGGAACATAGGGCATAGCAGTAAATGATTAATGTGCTGAAGGCAAGTCTATTCTTCATAGATTTTATTTTTTGAGGGGCAAGGAGAGAATTTCCTAAATAGTGTCTATAAAAGACTTACATTTTCTTTAAAGAAAATGTATCCCTCCATTTTCCTCCATCTCAAAATTCTAAAAACTATATATGGATTTTGTCTTATATTATTTTCTCATTCTATTTCTTATTCATTTTTCCCATATAAAAAGAATCTCAATTCTTTTCTATTTTTCTGTAAGACTCAGTATGCTGATAAGATTTGGTAAATCTGCAGTGGTTAAGTATCAAATTTGGAAGTCAAGTTACAAAGTGGCAGAACACTACTTTGGATCTTTGCAGATACATGCTCTTCAAATGAGCTTCTTAAGAAATTTAAAAATACAAAAACAGTACATGATATTAGAAGCTTGTTTCAGAGGCAGACACAAAAATTAGAGGGAAGTATGACTAGGAAAGAAAAAAATTTAAATAATAAAATGTTGGTATGTTGATTTAATGCTTAAATTTTCCATATGTGGATATTAGCTGTATCAATGTACGCCAAATACAAAGGCTCTGGGCTGTGCGTGCTCCTGGCTGAATGTCAATGGAACAGGTTGAGCCTAGAATTTATTTGTAATTAAAGGCATACTTGGCAATGTGGTAAATTGAGCTGTATTATAGGCATCATAGATCTTTGAGTGATAATGTATTGTATTTTAATAGTTATTCATTACCTAGGAAGTTCCTGTTCCAAGGAACATTGGCCTCCATGGAGAGAATGATTTAACACTTGGTAGCTCCTAAATAACCTCAGAAGACGTTAGAGAGAAGAGTAGAGCCAGATGTCCTCGTCTGAGGCAATCTTAAAACCTTAGAGTTTGCTTTGGAGCTGGAGGGACTTTGGAGAGGATCTGGTTCAATCCCCTCATTTTATAGATGAAAATCTTGAAACCCAGTGAGATTAAAGGATACACCTGAAGTCACACAGCTCACTTATTGAAAAGCTTGGATTAGATTTTATATTCCTAAATTCTCTTCTATTCCTCTCTCAGGAGTGAGATGGTCATGAATAGAGTAGAGAACTACTGTGGGGAATTTTTATTTTTTACTTTTAAATGGGTACACAGAGACAAAGAAAAGTTAACTATTTAAGAATTTAATCTACATCTTCTTCACTATATGCCTAGATAAAATGTATTAAAATTGATTAACTACATATAATTCTATTCAAATAAAATTTATTTAATAACCATTATCTGTTAGTACTATGCTGAGGGAACTGTTTTACACATTTTAATACCTTATCTAGAAAAGATTAATATGTAGAGAGTGCAAAGATAAACAAAATCCTCTTATATAAAATACAATATGATAAATGCTGCAATTGCTGTCATCATAACCAGCTTTGAAAATATAGGAAATAGAGTAATATAGATGAATACAGGGAATGGTACAGGAAACATCCTTAAGCTAACTGACACAATTTGAAGTGGGTTTTAAACAAAAGACAGATTCTTGCAGGGAATTTGTAGCATAGGAAATACTCTGAGCTTACTTCTACCACATGCCCATTTTCTTTTCCAAGCATGAGGGCACAAATCTTTAAATAAAATAAGGTAAATTTTAAATTTAATTATGAAGAGGAGTACAATAACTATATTTTCTCTGATCTCTAGATATAAGTGACTCAAAAATCATTTTATATAATATTTAATTAACTAGCTAATGGTCTCCATGATCACATCTTTGACTTCTTCAAAATGGGTGCATCCTTCAGTTCTATTAGCCATGTCTGGACACCACCTCTTTATAACCCTATCATAATGCATCTGGTTATAGATTAAACTATTTTACGAGGTTAGGAAGCACTTGTGGACCAGTCTTCATTAAAACATATGTGTTAATGATTTCTGACTCAAGCCCCTCCACCTATGCCTATGTTTATCTACAGGTGATCAGGTTGAGCCTGCCAAAAAAAATGAAACATTTTGATTAATTTAGAATAATTAGAATTTTTAGCTTTTACATAAGATAGAGAAAAGCAAAGCCTTTTCCTAAGTATATTAATAGCAAGACAGCAGAGGAGAGTTTTTAAAATATTTGCAAGTAACTTCTGCTAATTATATTCAATCGTTTCCTTATTTAGCATACTGAATTTGTACCACGTGCCATGAAATACACTGTGTGTTGGGGATAATAATACAATGCTTATGACACTGTTAAGAACCTCATTCTCATGGTAAACACAAATACGTGAGCAAATACTTATTGAAAAATAATTCTGCCACCATAGAAGCTTCCATAGAATTCTATGAAATTACAATTGTGAAGGGCTGAAATAGGTTCAACAGCAGAGGGAAAGAGGGAGACACTGCACCATAAGGGAGCCTGCCATAGCAGAGGCATTGTGAGAAGTTTGAAGCAAGAGATGAATATCAGGATGTATTATATCAGCTGGTGAGAATGACAAATAAATAAATTAATAAAGAACTAGGTCCATAATGGCCTTAATCCTATGGAAAGTATTCTGGTATTTCTTTTAAATAGATATTATTATCATATTTGAAGCAATGACTTGATTCAAATGCAACATGAATAATAGAGGCAATTATACAAATTCATAGTATATTTTGATAATAGAATCGATAGCATTTGTTGATCTTGTGAAAGTGGGGAGTGAGATGTTGGATGAGTTGGCCCCATGGAAGCAGAAGTCACTTGCCAGGCCTTGGTATACAGAGGAAGGTAGTACATGAGGCTGTCAATAAGCAACGGTGGAAAAGGGGTGGCTTAGATGCTGTTAGATAACAATAAATAAAAAGAGTTAAAGGGGACCCAATTGAGATGGAGGATTATACATTTCTAAAGGGACGCTTTTGTGACAATATGGGCTAAAATGGTGAAGGCAAACAACTCCCTCCCTCTCAAGGCTGTTAACAATGAGAATACCAGACATGTGTACAAAAAAGCCTTCAATAAGGAGAACGGACTTTTCTTACAAGCAGCGGGGGTAAAGAAAATGCTGGTAGAAAATTTGTGGCTGTAAGGAAATTTAACTCAAATAGCTGTCTATAAAAGTGGAATAATGTTGAGGCATCCGAAGTCATTCTGCACCTATGAGCCCATCCGGACATGAGGTTTTTCACATTTATTTTTAAGTGGGCCCCTGATAGTGGAAATGAATATCCCATTTAACAAAAGCATTTTATCTACAATCTTTCACATGTTGTCTTTCAATTTCCCCTTTTATCTCTGGTTGTTTATTTAAAAAAAATAAACTGCTGAATTAGCATCCTACAAGTATATGGCTACAGAATGGTATGAATACCAAGGGTTATTTTTCAGGTCTTTAATTTATAAATCTAAATGAACAAAAAACAATTGAATTGAAAAATATCACTACTGAGCAAGGATTCAAAAGTAAAATTAAATGGATGAATCTAATATAATGATTCCAGATGCTTGAGTTCTTCACAGAACATTTAATTATCATATATGAAATAAGGTTTTAAAAGAGTCAATCAATCTATTCTAATATTATAAATTAGAAACAAAAATCTATTTTACAGTCATTCTTTTCTCAGATATGTGAAATGGAAGTATATATTGTATCCTTTCTAAAGCCTATGTCAATAGTTTTTGATAGTGAGGAAAAATATTTTTGATCAGTTTTTTAACACACTGGCAGCTAGGAAGGAAGCTCTTAGATGATGACAAAAATAAAGAATGAGCACATGTTTTATCTACTGGAAGTAATTAAAGCTTTGAAAATACCAGAACATAGCATTACTCAATTATTATAAAGCACACATTATAATCAATATAATTTAATTGATTCAATGTCCTATAATATGATAAGCTATTTTTTTCACACACTAAAATGGAACAAATTTCAGAAATATATCTGATCAAGTAATAGTGTCAACATCTCTCTACAAAACACAAACAGACAAGAGGTTAGTTACTCAGTAAACCAAGCCAGGGCGAATTTTAAATGGAGGTCAATGTATGTACTTGTGTTGGGGGCATGGGGGAGTAGGGTACGTGAAGTCGCCAGCACAGCAGTGTTTAGGAACACTCAAACCCAGCACTCCAACCAGACTATGCTGGTTCGTATCCCCGCTTCACAATTTAACATCCGTGTGACAGTGAGCGAGTCATTTAATCTCTCTGCGATTCTGTTTCCTGATTCATGAAATGGGACCAGTATGGTTGCTATGATTACTAATAGGTTAAAAGATACCGAGGATAAAACATTGCCTTGCACAGATTAAACATTTAATAAAGTTTAGTTATTTGTGAAGTAATATTAAAAATACCTTTCAACTGATAGGTTATAGGTGCCAGCCAATTAGAATGCAGCACAATGTGGTTTACACCTGCTTATGTAACACACATACACATATGTGCATATGTAAAATATATGTATATACAGGGTGATTTGAGACTGGTTGACACTTTCAAACTTGTGTTACTCAGAAATTGTTACATATGCACCAAGTTGTAGAGATATCCTTTTGCTAAACTAAGGATTGTATCCGGTAAGTACTCCAAGTAATGACCAAAGTGAGTTAGCTCTGAAGCAGGTATTAATTCATGCCACGGTCTGGCATATTTTCTATAAGTGACTGAAGATGGATTATTGCCATTTTCAGAAGTTGCAGGTCCTGACAGAAACAAATAATGCCAAACAATACAATATCTGCTAATATTATCAGAGTCATAGGAAAGAATACAATGACTTTGCAGGTCATCTTACAATGACAAGGCAACTTTTGGTTTTCCTTTTCCTTTTTAAGCAGAAAAGAGAATAGCTATGATATTCCATAGGAAGCATGAAAATGAACACATCACCAAGGAGCATGTAAGGAATTCCCAACATACAGATCTTCTTTTCTTTTTGTTTATTTGCTTTGTTTTGTTTTTGTAGAGAATAAAATGAGAGTGATCACGTATCTGGACTTGTTGATGAAGTGTTTATTTTATTTATCCCTACACCTATAGCAGGTCTCTGACAACCTCATTTTCCAACTGAATGGGGTTCTGTCTTGTTTTCCTCGTGCTGTTCTGAGTTTCCTAACGTACATCTACCAGGCTGGTGACGTGTTCATTCGTTCAAAACACTGATGTGCTAGAGATCACATCTCTATGACTCCTTATTTCAGAGATTTTTGTTTTTACCACATTTTCCTTTCAGCCTTGGGGAAATAAAGGTCTTTATCATGATTGCAATTTTGACCACTAATGGTGTTTTACTCCAAAGGATCTGAGATGCATTACACCATAGGATTGATGTTTACAGCGGCATATGTTGAGCATGATAGAAATAACTGTGAGATATTTTTTTGTTGATTTGCTTTGAGTACATACTGATATTCCCAGTAAACTGAGTAATAAATTTTGAGTGTTCAGACATTTACCTGCCTGATGCTCATTAGGTAATAAGCATGCAAGTTTATCATTTGATTACTTTGATAATGACATTTAAAAAAATCTCCAATACTCCATTAGACAAATATTTATTTAGAATTCTTCCATGTTATCTTCATTACAGAATTTTTTTTTTCTAAATATTTCTGGCCACAGGTAAGGCACTCACTAGAGCTCACATAGGAGTGTGTGAATCATCAGTACTGGTGATTGACAAACTCTATCCTCGGTTTTAAGCCTTTTCCTATGTCATGTTTGCTGAAGGGTAACATTTGCTTTCTCTTCAGCACCAATATTAAAGTTTCAAATTAAAATGAACAAATAAGCAAGGTTTGCTCAACTTTGAAAGTTATTTAATAAATATACTGAATGTCAACTGCAGATTATATTATTGTTCATTGTGTTATAATTTGATAAATTCCACTTAAAAAAGAAATATACTCTTTGGAGAAATACCAGCCTTGGGTCGGGTAGGTTCTAACTTACTTATCAAGCTCACCAATTATTCAACATTGCTGTAAAATAGGTTAATACAAAATTAAAGCTGAGAAATCTAATGAAATATCCACTCCAATATACATGGCTTTGAACCAGAATAAAATTCACCGAGTAAAAGTCTCTAGAGCATTTTCAGAATAACATGAAAGACATAAATCTCAAATAAACAATCCAGGATATTTATAATGAAATCTACCTAAGATAGAAAAAACATTCTCTAAACCTTAGAAGAATTATAATATTCCCAGGGTGCAAGAATTTTTTCAGCCATAAGTTGCAGTCAAATCTTAAATGAATATAAAATTTCCCTTTGAAGAAAGACCTAGTAAGTTTTCTTAGCACTTAGAGAAAAATGTGGATTTGTGCAAGTGACAGAGAGAGATGCCCAAACTGAATAAACAAGTGGCCCCATCTTTAACTGTTAACATTTAAGGGACTCTGAGAAAACTACAGATGGCAATCCTACAGGTTTTGGTGTTACTTTTGGGCTGACTCAAGTGATCCAAATGTTTTCAAACATGGTGTCACGGATGCGGTTATTTAAGTGGCAACTTCCTGTCTCCACAGCATTGAGGTCATGGAGAAGTATTCAATAAGGTACAAACTGACACTTACATCACTGCATTTCTTTTCTTTTGTACAGAAACAGCATACTAGACAAACATTAAGACAAACATTACTAAATGCCTTATTTTTTAACAAATATTTACTGATTGCTAATTCGTACAACCACTATAGGAGATACTATGAAAATTTTATTATCCCCAGGGAAAATGACATTTGTTAATCACCTATGGTGTGTTAGCAATTGGGCAAGGTCCCGTAATGAACTCCAAATGGTGTGAAGTGGATAATATACACAGTTTAGGCATAAGAAAACCTTTCATTTGTAAATAATAGGATAACCAGTTCAAACATTTTTAAACCAAAAAGAATCTGGGGATTCATATAGATGGAAATTCTAGAACCAGCTCAATAATAGTTGAAATTTGGTCTACACTAATGAAACCATATGCATTTTTTTTTCTTAATCTGTTGGCTCTCCCATCATCGGTCTTGGTTTCAGATCTAGGCTTCTTGTGATGTGAAAATAACTTTTGTAAAGGTCTCTAGATCATCTAGACCAGCATACGTGAAACATCATAGTCTCTTTCACAAAGTTTCAGCAAAAGGCTCATTGCAATATATGGGTTTGGAGTGGGTTTTATGCCCATGTCTGAACTTGTTATTGTGGCCAAAGAAAATTCAGAGACTTATTTGTCTATGCTTCTGCAAGGTGCTCTGCCTCCTCAATTAGCAAGTCAAAATTTATGGAAAAAATATGGATCTTAGAAGAGGACAGGGTGAATTCTTAGCACACAATTTTTTAAAATGTACTTTCCATAGTTCAATTTGCTTAGAATCACATGGTAGTAACTGCTAAAACCTGAATTTGCATCTATATCCTTACAGTTCCAAAGTATACTTTAAAAAACATATTTTAATGTTTATTAAACTACAGTAATTTTCACATTGCACTATAGGAAAATAAAATTTGTATTCAATTTCTTATTGGAAGACAGAATGATGTCTGAGAAAACTCTGAGGACGATACTATCATAAATGACATGGGAATAGAAAAAAATTGTATGAATTAAAATGCATTTGAGTTTGGCCAGGAGATCAATATAAATTGAAGCATCTAAATCAGAATCTAGAAAGAGCACTTCAGACAAAATAAACAGTGAAATGGAAGCAGGAAAGTATGGAAGCTACTCAGGTTTACATTGACTGGAGCATAACACATGTGCAGATTATATTTAGGAGCAAAACTACTAAAGGAGGTGGGTTCACTGTAGTTTGGACTTAATTATATGCAGTAGGAAACATAGTAAGTTTTTTGTTTTCTTTTGAATGCAGAATTCTATCACCATGGCTATAAACTTAGGAAGATGAATCTAGTAGTTCCTTGCTTTTGTGAACTGAAATATGGAGACAAGATGTAAGGAGAAACAGTACTAAGAATCCACTGCGTTGGCAAGGTGAGCAGTAAGGGAGCTCAGTCCAGGGCTGTGTCAGGGAGACTGGAGAGGAATAGTTCAATAAAACAGGCATTCTGAAATTAGACATGAGCAGACAGCAAAAAATGACTGCAGGGTCTGCAGGGACTGTAGACAACACTCCATATTTTTTTTTCTGTCCTTTCTGAAATCATTTACTTTTGGAAGAGGGAAATCAAACTGATCTAAATTATATTAAATACTATGTTAAAGGTCTCAAAGGAGCTGAAGAGCTACTTTCCAATCTAGGTCTGTGTGAGTCGTCACTGCAAATGAGAAAAAGAAAATTGAAAATGCCAAAAGGACTTCAATTAAGGAAATAATAGGAAATTTTAGAAAAGGTGGTTTTGAGATACGTCTTAAAGGGTGTGTGGCACAGACAATGAAGACACATGGTATTCTGCAAATAACTGCAGGTAGGCAAGAAAATACGGTGTAGTTCTATTGGGAAAAGTCAAGTTTTGTGGTAGCAGAGGCACATGACAGCAAGGGAAGTAAATATTTTGAAGGTGAGCTTGGGTTAATTTGTAGAGCACATCAGTCATTGAGTTTTGATCTCTGAAAGTGAAAAAAGATTTCAGGATACTCTAATGTATCAAGTGCCAAAACACTAAAGTTAGAACGGAGTTTATAGCTGGTTCTGACAATTATTAGTTAAGTGATTCACCACCATATGTAGGATAGGGATAAAAATTTATGTAGCTGTTAGTCTTAAATGAGGCAGTGCATACAAAATTCTCAGCTCAGTGTCGGCCTTAGAATATGTGCTCAGTGTTTCTTAATTACTACTATTCACATATTATATAATAACAGTAGTAATAAAAAAACAACCACCAGGCAATATAACCTGAAGGCATGTAAATGATAGAGTAAATTCAGACTTGACTTTAAAAACTCAGATTTTGGTTTTATATTAAAGTAAGAAAATTATAATAACTTTAAATGATTATTGTAGGTAAGACAAAAAGAAAATTGAAAAATTACTGAAGCTCTGTTAGACAATATGAATAAATCATAGTAGAGTGTCTGTATTTCAACTAAATTTCTCATATAACTGGTCTACTTTTTCTTAACATTGTCATTTCTTTATTTCCTGCTAAAATTAAAGTTCTCAATTTATTTTGGTATATGACTCAGGAAATCATTGAGTGTATCATAATAAAAAGGGAATCTCTTTAAATTATATATTATGGACTTAAAATAAAAAATAATGTTATGATTTTTCACTTGTATAAATATAATAAGAAATAGTGTGTACCTGATGAATTTGAAATTTTAATAATGATTTTATGAACCATAAAATTTATCGTACTTCTATAAACCACAAAATTATGGTTGGTCAAGAAGTGTTTTCAAATATTTCAAAATAGTAGAAGATGGTAAAAGTGATCACTTTAAAATCTGTACGTGGTAGTATTATCAATATCTTAATTTTACGTTGGCAGGGCATAGGTCAGACTCAGGACATGAAAAATATAATGAATAGGTTAATGTAACATCTATTTTCAGAAGGACTCTGATAATGATACCCAAACAGTTCATCTTTTGAAAATTCATAACTTATAAAATGTTAAATTATCATAATATATACATCTCAAATGATTATTGCCAAATGGTTTCTATCGCAGTCCACTTCTATTCTTAATAAAGTCATTTATGTCCAACAAAATCTCTTTGAATTAGATAACATTATTTCCTAGTGTGAATAATTATTTGTATGGAAGCAGAGGTTTTTGATGTCAAAAACTGTCAAGCACATTAAGGCTATATGCAAGAAATCAGAAGGGCATGTTTAGGCAATAATAAAGACCCACGTATCTAGTATCTATTCAAAATAGTAACATCATCTTCCTATATAAACTAATAATCTATTTTTAAAATATTTTCATGTATCATGTGTCAAATTAGATTTTTAAATAAAAAAATTCTGCATTCAAAATGCTCTATGTATTTGATATTAATGCAAATATTTTTTACATTTTTACTAAATTTATAGGGGTGACATTAGTTAATAAAATTACATAGGTTTCAAGGACACCATTCTATAATACATCATTTATATATTGCATTGTGGATTCTCCATACAAAGTCAATTCTCCTTCCATCACCATATATTTGACCCTCTTCATCCTCTTCTACCACCACTTCCCTGCTTACACTCTGATAACCACTAACCTGTTGTCTGTGTCTCAGTTTTTAAACAGAATTTAAACAATACATTCTGTAATTAGTTAAAAACATAAGTGGTGTTTTATATTACTCAAAATTGACAAATTTTCATTAGAAGAAACATCTGTTATTTTAAGATTTTCTTGGCTTAGTTAGAAAAAATAGCCACTTTTACTTTTATACCATATGCAAACCTTGATTTTCTTCTGTTTCAAAGAAACTAAAAGCTTTACTTACACATCCAAAATTACACAGGCATAAAAATAAGTGTCTATGCTACGGCAAAAAATGAATTACTGTAATTTTATACTTTTTTCTTGAAAAACAGTTGTCAGTATAGAAGAACAATCTAAAAATAGTAAAAGGAAACTAAGAAAGTAAAAGTTTCTATAGTATAGAAAAACCTCAGTCTAAACTAACACAGAAGAGATTTTAAGCATAACTAACTCAACGAGCAATTTTAAGAGTTATTTAAGGCAAATATCATTTTTATTTCCTCTGAAGCTGTCTACTTAGATTCATTGTGTGAGGTGCATATGCCCTATACAGGCTGGTATATATATCAAAGGATAAAACCCTGCCAGTTTGGGGTTTGTTGCCTCATGTTCTTAGTATGCTCATGTGGTTACTGGTGACAGATTAGACTTAATAGGCAGTTTTTTCTTATATCTACTAATTTGGTGGATGTCTCTTTTACAGTTAATTTTAAAGGCTCTCTGACATCTTTTTCACTTTTTTTTTATTTTTGCTTGAACCAAAGCTTTAAGTGTGACATTTGGGTGCATGGTTTCTTTTTTAAAAAGAGAAGGAAGAGATAGACTAGCTTAACAAGTGAATGCCAACAGTGATCATTATTAATTTAAATGAAAAAAGAAAAGAATGCACTTGTCTAAATATTCTTTGATTGACTTACAATAACCATTTTTTCTCTTTTCTACATGGATAGCAATCTTGAGACTATTCCTACAGATCTACAACTAAATTAAAATGGTATAAAATATTATCTCAGGCAGATTCACAGTGAATAGTGTTTAGAGCCTTAATTCATTTTATAGACAAACAGTGCCACTGATGTTGCCTGTCTAAAGACACCCCCTGCATACCACCAGCTTTACATTTAAATTAACTTTGCCAAACAAAAACGAAAAGTCATCAAACAAAATTGAAAAGTGATGCATATGTAAAATAAGTATTTAGTCACATTCACAGAACATTTCCAAAATGTTCTATTGACTGTTACCATTAATCTAGGTGTGTGTTCTCAAAGATAAAATTATTTATTTAATAGTGTTGCTCTGTTGAGCCTCAGTAGGAGTCTTTCATTCCAAAGGGAATTTTTGTTAACGATACTTGTGTTTAAAGTTTTAGCATTTAAATAAAACATTTCACCAAGAAAATTTATAAATTCAGAAAATAAGATGCTATGGTAAAACATACCATCTTCCTTCAAAAGCAAAATAATATATCCACTTAAAGAAAGAAAGAATTAGAAATCTCAATATATGAGTACATTTTTGTTTTATGTTCTTGTTTTATAAGAGCTAGTTAATACCTGATAATGCTTGATTCAAAACATTACGGTCTCTAATCTATTAAATATATGTGTGAAATATGTTTTGTGATGTGCACATTGAATTCATATAAGAAATGGTTATAAAGTTTTCACGATAAGCCAAGTAATCTATGCAACCATATCATTTATTCATTTAGGGTAAAATAAATTTGAATTACCATTTCTAGCAAAACTCAAAATCATATGTGACAAAGGAAGAAAAGTACCTAGAAATTAGCTGTATACACATACCATAGCCATCTCCTAGGGAGATTACGGGATCCTCTCAAATGGATGGCCCTGTATTGTACTGAACACTTTGTTGAGTTAGCATAAGGACCTCTGAGAGAAGATGCAAGAGCTATTGTACTTTGCATAATAAAACTCAAGAGGCCGATCTACACTGTAGAGTGTTTCTAAATTATGTTATTAGTGCTCCATTGATTTTATCAGTAAAAAGTTCAGTAGTATCTATTTGGAGGCTTCATTAAATCCTACAGCTTGGTGTCTACTAATCATACATGCAAATAACTTTTTTTTAAGAGTGAAATCCCCATAATTTAAATAAAGCTTGCTCTTTAAATCCAAACTTGTTTCCCCATACAACAAAAATGTTATATAGAAAATGCAGGCTACTACTCTGACTGACAGTCTGTCAAAAGAGGTGCTGGCCTATTAGGGTCATCCTCTTAGGGCACCAAGCTCTTTTCTTACAAGGTTCAGAGCCCTGTTGTTACAAAATCAAGCAGAGAGGCAATAGGATTCTCTACTCAAGAAATAATGAGGGTAAACTAAAACAAGCACACAATACTTGGCTCCAAGCACTCAGTGATTTTTCTAAGTATTTTATACTCAATGTGTGGGCTGTACTCATATGCTAAAAAAGGTTGGAATTACTGCTTAAAATAAAGGCAAATCCAAAAATCATAATGAAAAAGAATAGCATTATAGATCAAAGTTTGAAGGGTATAGTGTGTTTACTTCTGCAGAAATAAGCGTAAGTTATCAAGTCTTTATGTAGAAGTAGTTTTGCATACATATAAAAATTCTGGAAGGTTTACCAACAATGATTTGCATATGTATGCACATGCACACTCATAAAAGTAGACATATACACTTTGTTTAATAAACTGTTTATGAACATCTTTTCTTTTTTCAGACAGAGCAGACCCTAGGCTCTGGGCAGTAAGGATTCCAAGAGATAGTAGGTCCTGGCAATCTACAGTTTGTGTTGTGGTGCACTAGAAAGAGAAATGAAGAAACAAAAGAACTGGGGAAATATAAGGACATAGTTTCAGAATTTATAAATGTCTCAGATACACACTATTTGAGAGAATATTGGTAGAAAGAGCTCTGACTTCTAGGATATTTGGAAACTTTTTAATCTGTTTCTTAGTTTATTTCTCTTTGTGGGAGGATTAGCATATAAATATGAATGGACTAAAAAAATTGAACTACATAGATTTTGTGAGATCTGTCTCTAAGAATTATTTTCTAAAATAATTCCAATTTTTTTATCTTGAAATTCTACTTTTCCTAAAAATTCATTGAACAATTGGTATTTTCAATTTCTGATGTGCTAGGATTTCAATGTAACCAGACGACTTTAGTGCTACAATTGTATCTCCATACACCTGGCCTGTCCATGAATCAAGTCACAAGTGTAGAGTTGTCTTGATATATCACTAGCATATATAAAATTTTGCTTTAAAAGATTGATAAAATATGAGAAAGAATGAGGTACTTTATTTTCACTTTCACAGAATGTTTATTTTTCTCTTGGAGAAGTTTTAAAGAAATACCAATCAAACCCAATCCCTCCTTAATCATTTCCTTGCTGTAATTTATTAACAGAAAAGGAGTGTTATAGACTTTTCTTAAGACTAGCAGAATGGGACTTGCTACTTATTTCAGTTTTCTTCATCTCTTGCAATGGAGCCATAGCCATTGGCTGTCAGTATTATGAAAGATCTGAAACAGGATGAACCCTAAGTTCCTTATTTCTACATTTGACTGTGAACACTTTTACATGAAGCCATCCTACATCGAACATGTCGTGAGACAGCAGGGTGTTGTGGAAAAGATGATGCTGGAGAAAGTAGAAAGCAGCAGGAAAAGAGGAAGACCAAATAACAGATGGATTGACTTCATAAAAGAAGCCATGGGCATAGCAGCTGAGCAGGACTGGTGGGGACAGGGCATTATGAACATCATTCAATTATAAGGTCACCAAGAGTTGGAGCCAACTCAATGACACAGAACACATTCACTCATATTATATGGCACATAACATATTCACTCCTAGCACTCATTTGATGTTTGGGGGTCCTAAAAGAGTGTCTCTAGTTACTCTCCTCCTTTCCAGCTCATCCAAACTGAAGAGTGACACTGAGATCCACTTTCCATGGAATTTCTGAATTACCTAATCTGAGATACTCATTCAACACCAACATCATCCTAGGGTAGGTATGTGGTGAGAAAGGGTGGAGTGCAATAAGGAAAACTTTTGGAACATTATTTTTCTATTTATTTGTTAATTTTGTTTAGCAAGTTAAGTGCAGAGGAGGACAAAACATGTGGAAACTGGCATTTTCAGGTTTTTATGTCAGTGTCTGTTGTTTTAAAGGTCTATTTGTCACTGTCATTTGCAAATGTTCTCTGTTCATCTTCCTGCTTATCACCCAATTATTGATTTAAATAAACAGACATGTACACACACATATTCCCAAGCACAAACATTAATTTTAAGACATTATACAATCAATCAGCACATAAAGTAAAATGACAATATTAAAGATAGCAATTTCCTAACTGCTCCCTTTTTTCTTTCAAGAAATAGAAGCATTGTTAAAGGTAGATTTCTAGAAAAATATAACCCAAAGATGTAAGAGGAGAGGAGTTTAACATTCTAGGCAATAGGATCAAGTGATTGCATTGACGTGATTCTAAGGGTAGACAAGCTTTTCAAATCATGTCAAATAGCATTACCTAAATTTGTAACTTCCTGTTCTACTGATAGGACTAGTCCTGGAGTAGTAGGTAAATCCAAAATAATCCCCTTATTTTACCTTGTCATCTGTGCTAATTGACATCATCATGCTCGAACTAGATGGGATTAAACTTGTCTACTCACACTCTAATTTGAGAGAGGACAAGAGATGGAAAAGATATGATTTGCAGATGTTACAAGGGTCAGGCTATAAATATATCTTTGTTCATCAAGTGGCACCTGTTTTAAATTGTATCAAAGGTATTACTTAGTCAACAAAAATTTTGAAGAATTTCTACTTAAAACCCTGAATAGCCCAAATGTTAATTGTGGCCTTTCACCTAATTGTAATCTAGGCAAAAATATCTTGCTCTTAACCTCTTCCTTACCTTTCAACTACTTTTATTCATGATAAGTCAAAAGTTCTAAGAAAAACTTCTGCTAATTTTTGTATTTGCTTATATTTTCTGGCCTTTTACGTATCTTGCACTTAGCTTTATTAAATGTCCTTGCTCTAAACCATATCAGCTCCCATGTAGTTCTTACTTTTATCTCCAACTAACCAAAAGAAATAATTCTTTGGAAGAATTATTGAAGATTTTTCAAGGGAGGTCCTGTGGAAATGTTTCATCACTCATTGCTTGGATGTCTGCCATCTCATTAGCTTTTCCTCTTATTTTCCAATTCTCTTACCCCTCTAATCTTTACACAGAACGTTGGAAAAGAAAAAAAAACAAAACAAAAATACCATATGATAACATAATAAATTATTGTCAAATCAATTGTTTTTCATTTTTTGTAAGCAAATTCTATTAGGACCTGCAGAGAAAGTTGCAATCTTTACACATATCATGATAAGAAACTGACATTTAAATTTCTCTCTCTTCAAAATGGTACCAAAAATATAACCCAGTCAATTATGTAAGTGTCCAGTTTTTATGTGATTTAATTGCGTTGAAATATAACACAACATTGCAACACAATCATTTTTCAGAAAAACTGAAATGTATTTTTAAATTATAATTACTGACTAATTAAAAAATTATAACAAAAATCATTAAATCTTCCTATTCATTAGCCATGTCATACAAAATTTAAGAGTAGTACAACTACAATATTATTCAAATATACCTATTTACATGTAATGATAATATAATATTTCTTTGGCTACAAATTATTAGTAGAATAATGAAACATTTTGCTTTACATTTGTAGAGCACTTTTGATTTAAAAACATAATGAATTATCATTTTAATTTTTATAACACTAAATAGACTTAATTGGTTCTTTTGGGAATTATACATGCATTTTAATTTTTAACAGTCTCTTTTAATATTACTTACTTATCTGGATATATGGAAGAAAAAAATCCAAATTGAAATTCTTCATATAAGAAATGTATATTTCTCATGTCATTATCAAACACACACCTTTTGCACTGCATAATCTCTTCAATTTTAGAATTGTGACTAATGATTAAGGAATTACTTGTTAAAGTTTAAAGTTTTTAAAGAAAATTCTCTATTAATTGAAAGTCTAAAAACAACTGTCTAGTTAACATACATTACCAGTTAACTGAAATATGCAATGAATTACTATGTGAAAAATTCATGATTTATTACATATTCAATGTAACTATTTCTGTGAAAACTAACAAAATATGATACATTTTTTATTTTTACTAAAACACAAAAAGGCATATAATTAATGTTTTAAAATATATTTCAATAAGGATCAGAAAATCACCTGTTATTATCTAAATTTCAAGTAATTTAAGTGTTGCATAAATTAAGATCTATAGAATTTTAGTAACCTTTAAAAATAAACTTTTAGTCAAAAGGAATTTAGGCAGTTTCTTTCAGAAGCTCAGCAAGTGGTAGAAACTATGAGAAGACAAGAGCCTCCATCTGCCAGGAAGTTTAATTAAACTAAACTATATTCACAGTAGGGGGTCATATATGCATATCTTAAAGAATGGTGGCATACTCTGGAGTTTTTCCTGCATTACCTCCTGGACAAGCACTCATATTCAAGAAAGAGGAAGGACAGGAACACAAGTTAGGTCCAATAACCAGACCTCAACATTTTAAAAATCATTTTAATTTAGATAAATTAAATTAATGTGGCATTGGTGTATCTAATTTATCCCAAACCCAGGGCTCAGGTGATCTAAATTCCATGGAGAAGGAAGGTATAACTAAAACTAAAGAAGGTATTTTTATTAATAGGTTCTTAGTTTATAGAATAAGATAGGACTCATTATATATGAGGGCTGTCTGGAAAAAAATCCAGCCACAAATGCCTCTAATTTTCATATTACATGTCTGGATACTTTCTGGACAGCCCTTATATAGCCTAGGATGTTTGGCTCAGGGAAAGGGATAGACTTCTGCTGAGGAGTTTAATGAGCAGATAGTACCAGCCAAGCCTTCATTCTCGGATGTTTTTAAAATGGAAATTCATTTCCTGAGATTCAAATTTCTGAGATTCAATAAGGGACCTAAATTAGGCTCTCAAGGATTTTTAAGGTGCTGAGAATTTCAGACTGTCTTAAGCAGTGAACAACTTCCCAAATTTTATGAAGATTAGGTTTTTTTATTTTTAAACTATCAGTTTTAGTTTGTATTTTAATATAGGTTTATAAAGTAATTTTGGTTCTCTTTAATTCCTCAAGTCTTGATTAATTTTACAGACTAAAGAAGCCTGAGAATTAAAGACACAGAAAAATGAAAAAAATAAAAAAGGAGAAAATAATTAGAGGAAACCAAACAGGGGAAAATAGAGATTGTAGCAAAATTGTAATTAATCTAGGAGAATCCCTGTACCGGTGTAGATACATAAGTAGTCTGGACAACAACTATTGTGGGCAACTTAATATTCAAATAATTCTAAGGATTATTTTATTCTAATCCTTAGAAAGAAATGAATTAAACTGGCTAAGGTCAAAATGACCAATGGCAAATGGTGCTGCTGGGGACATTCAGGCTAACATCTGTCTGACAGAAGATGTAAGTTCTTATTACAGCTATTCACTGCTTCCACACAATTCATGTGTTCTTGATGGAGTGCTTGCTGCATGTCGGATACTGTGTCAGACGTTGAGAAATTTAGTACAATATATAAGAAATACGGTTCTTCCCTCCATCCTATATACTCTGGTTTAGAAAATAGTATAGCACTTTCTTCCTTCTTTATTTCCATTCCTATGAGAAACATGAATTAAGGGCCTACAGGTTTTTAGACACTAAGGACAGAAAATCCTGACACATGTCCAGGAGCTTTTCAGACATTGGAGATATAAATTATATAAAATGAAGGAGTGTAGCAATCTGTGAGAAAGGCAGATTAATGTGAAGAGGAGCCGGAGGAAGAAAACTAATGTTAATTAAACACATCATGTGCAGACCTTCTGTCTGGCTTAGAAATCTATACCATGTCTACTAGTCAGAAAATAATCTTAAAACCTGAAAAATGCAATTCATAAAAAGATCAGTCTCAGCAACACATATTTAAACACATGTGAAATTTTGTTAGAAAAATGTGGTACATGAAATTGGTAGGAGAAAAGATTGTATCTCTCACTCAGGTTTTCCTGATGTGGAATAAATCTTCACTGAAAATACTCTACATATTTAACAGTTTACATTTGTAAATGCATGCTAATTTTTATACTCAGTCTTCACTGTAGTGATAGAAGTAATTACTTTGAAGCGTAATAGGAAATTTGATGATCATTCACGTTCATTAAAATAGGATCTATATGCAGGTGGGATTGCTATAATTTAATTTAGTATTCTCACAAGTATTGGCAAAACACTCAAGTGTTTTTCAGTGTACATTCCGAAAAGGAATAAAGACATGTAAAAGTATACTCAAGCAAGGTTTTCAGTGTTTCCCATAATATATAGAAATAATCAAAATAAAATATTGCCTTATATGTGCTCACATTATGTGGATGCTCTTAATGATTATTAATTAGCTCCAAATCCAGCTATGTGATAATCATTTTGACCCTAAAGAGATGTGTTCTGAAAGTGCATCAATTATACATACAAATACAGAATTATACACAGCACTTACTGTCCTGCCTCTGGTAGCTATTTTACCATAATGATACAATTTAATTGTTGTAGGATAAAAGAAATATCCAAAACTATGCAATGTTAACACAATTGGTGTCAAAAGCATGAGAATTATGCCCTAAATAATTGTATTAATAATGTGTTTTAAAAAATAAGCAAAGTTGTTAATTGTATATTAAAAAAGTGAGGGAATAGAAGAATGGGATAAATAAAAGCAAGTGTTACATATTAAAGTATTGATTAGTAATAATTTATCAACAATATGAAAACAGCAAAGGACATTGATTATAATAATCAATGCCAATGAAATGAAATTTTATCAGCATCAAATAAGTATAAAAATGATCTATTTTTAGGTAACATCTTGAATGGTATCATTTTCAGTTCATATGCTGTTTTCTTTAGTCTCTGAACTACTACAGTGCTTGCAGTCAGACCTAAATATTATTACTTGGATGCAAATAATATAGTTCTAAATATACTGCATTTTTATTAAGTTCCACTTAATTTCCAAAAAATCATGTAATAATTGTGATAGGATATTATGTTTTATAATCACTATATTGCTGAGCACATAATAGGCATTCTGAAAATAATGTTGAATTGCCTGACAAATGCACTAGTGTTCAACTTTTTGAAAAGATACTTGGCTGAACAAAAAAACAATTTATATATATATATATTTGTCTTTGTGAGCCACAATTCTGATTATCAACCCCCCTTTTTATTTTTGCAAGTTGAATTTTGTACTCCTTCTGAATTCCTATAACTTCAAAATTTAGGGGAGATAATTTTCAATTTAATACAAAGGAAACAAATTACAAAAGAATCAAATGTTTCCTTTAACATCTGGAGCAGTTCCTCTTCATCATTAAGAAACAGAACAAAATACTAGTTTGGTTCAGATTCACTAATGCTGTTAAGCAATAGTTATAAAATTTGTCAATAAATTATCAAGATACATAATACTAGATGTGATATATAAAAATTCTGTCCCTTTTAAGTATTTCAATTGTTTCTGTGAAACTATGGAGTGATGTCATTAAAATTATTACCTTTTCACCTCTTGTAAATACATAGAACACACCAATATGTTTTCTCAAAGTGCAGACCTCAAACATTTCACTTCAACACACTATACTTACTAATACAATTTTGCATTAATTTCTAAATGGGCAAACATGATGTAAGAATGTTATTACAATAGATTGAATAGATTTCTGTGAGAGCAGCTCTTTCATTTGCTAAGTTCACGTTGGCATTTTTCAAAAGTCTAATGGGAGATCCTAGTAAGTACTGGCAAAAATATTAACCGAAAAATTGACTTAAAAAATGCAACTGTATCTTTATAAATGTATTTCTTAGGGTTACGAAGAAATTTATGACAGAAAATTCATTACTAATGTTGATAAAACTTCATCAAGTGCATGAGACAAAGCTAAGTCAGGGAACTTGTGTGTATATATTGTGTATAACTGAAATGTTTTCTATGATTTCCCATGGGTTTCTGTCAAAATTGGAGAGAAATCTAAAAGCTGATCACTTATTTTAGCACCTACCTCATGTGGGTGATGAGGAGTGTTGTAGTGGGAATGAAAAAATCATCCACTCGGTCAAACTGCTTTCCCACTGGCTGGGTGTGGATGGTATGGTGTGGCACGTTTCCACTGGCCAGGGTTATTACCTACAGAGAGCACACCATGTTTAGATATTGGCAATGCATTTCCTTAATAGTATCAGTATCAGCTTTCATTTTATTTAGAGATGAAATAAATCTCTGGCAGTTGTTTGTAGAACTCTTTACTGCCATCCCCAATATTAGTATATTATTAAGCTAATTGGAATTCTATAATTGCTTATTTTCAATGTAGAATCTTCTGTTTCTGTAAAGAAAACAAAATATTTATCTTGAATTATTTCTGTTTAAAGTATAAATATACTTATACACAACTTCTGTATTAAAAAATTTTTAACTTGGCTATAATGAGAAAAAATAAAAGCAAAGATACATATGTGAATGAGATATTAGCTTTTTTTCCCTTTTTTTTTTCCTAAGAAGCTTTACTATGGTATAATTGATATACGAAAAAACAAAACAAAACAAAACAAAAAAACAAAAACAAAACAAAAAAACTGTCCCTCTTATAGAACAGAGAGGGAAACATAGCACTGAAAATGTCAAAATAAATTACATTAAATATTTTAGATTTTAGAACTTATAGACTAGATTAAATCATACATTAAAAGTTATTCCTTCTATAAATTAAAACTAACAGGTTTAAGTAAGTTTTAACCAGAGATGTCTTTTTCCAATTATTCATCATAGTTGATTTTTAAAACATTCATAGTCCATTAAAGATAACTGTATTTAATCTCTTTGATTTCTTATATCCCGTACCTCCAAGTTCTTTTTTCTATTGTCACTGCTACGCAGCCATTGTCCTGTCAGCTTTTGAAAGCACTTTCATGACTCTCCCCCTATTTAATCCTTTCTACATACGGCCCCCAATTTTAACTTCCTAACTTATTGACTAAGTCAAATAGATTTTCCTGCTTCAAAACTGAGTCTCTTTTTTTCTGACAGAAGTACATAGAATTTTTATTTTTATTCTGAAAGGTTAATTTTTCTTTTAAATGAGTATGTTTTCATTGAGTTCCATTGGAAATTGCCAAGTTCAGTGAAAACAGATTGTTATAAGTCAAGATAGGCTCAGTTATGCAGTTAATACAAAACAAAACAAAGCAAAATCAAAAACAGGAAACACACCTTAAAATCTTAGTGGAGTCGTAGATAAAGGTTTCATTTCACAACTGTTACTTTTCCTGAGGGATGTGGTGGTCTATCTACTGTTTTCCCTTAGCATTCCCCACTGGGGCAGCCAACTACCTTGAATGTTTCCATTCACAGCAGATCTCAAATTGCCAGAACTAATCATATGGCTTCACTTAGCCAAAAAAAGCTCAGCATGTGCTCAGAGGAAGAGAATACCAAAGTATTTGATCAAAATCTTAAAGACACAACACCTATTTTATTAATGAATATCAGTGAGAAAGTCGGCACTGCATTTTAGCTATTCATAATAATAATAATACATGGACAGCAGCAATAATATTTATTAAAACACTGCAATGTGTCAATATGTGTTCTAACTAGTTTACAGCATCACAGAATTTAATATTCAAATGACACTATAATGTATGTATTGCATCTCCACCTTACTGATGCAAAAATATTTCATGCCATTGAAGGTGTGTTACCTGAGCATTTCGTCTGTGCCGGGCATAGCCCTAGGTTGTAAATAAGACAGTACCTCTTTCCTAGTTTCCCTCTGTCAAGACTGTTCCCTGACAGTTCTGAGTCCTTCTCACTGCTGGAATTGAGCAGGAAGTGACGGATTGCCAGGTTCAGGACTGAGCAGACTAATTTCAAGGACACACACATTGATCTAATATGCACCTTAATCGATAGGCCTGATCTTTCAACTATCTTTGTCTCATCCCTAATGGCATTCTGCCACTGGTTTCTCTTCATGTGATGCCTTCCACAAATCCAGAACCACCACCTCTTACTGTCACCACATCTGGCTGGGCCTACTCACTGACCAATAGCATAATGTAAGGATGTTTTTCCAAGTGGTTTCCTGGAGATATTTTCTTCCGTAATTGTTGTGCGTTTGAATAGATAATACATACAAATTATAAAACTGTAAAGTTAACGAAGTCATGATTTTTGGAATAGCATTTTTAAAATTTTTACCAGGCAGGATGTCTTTCAAAAAGAAAAACAAATAACTATGATGAATCTTTGAGAATTTATTTGAAAACCCTATTTGGAAAAATCACTTTCTTACATTGATAAAATTACAGTTCATGGGTTTTAATTGATTAATTATAAATATCACAGAAAATAATATATTTTTTCTTTCATAATAGGAAAAGATGAATAGATTTACTAATAATAAAAATGAAAACAGAAAGGAATATAAGTAGGGCTTCTAGATTCTTGATAAAATGCTTTTGTACCTTCAAGGGTCAGTGGATACCATTCTAAGACGAGGCCGGACAATTAATTCTGTGTGAACTTGGCAACGTGATGGCACCTTACCGAGTTGCTTGTACAGTGCTGCCAACGTACGTGCATGGCGGCGAGTTCACAAACTTATCTGTCAGATTTTTGATATGACAACAGCTCTGATCTCCTTTCCAGAGAAAGAGTTCCAAAATTGCTTTGAAGGGTAGACTAGGCACTGGCGTCAGTGCACAGCCTCCCAAGGGGAGTACTTCAAAGGTGACCGCAGTGATATTCAGCCATGAGGTATGCAGCACTTTTGCTAGGATGAGTGTGCAAAGTTGTCTGACCTTTATACATACTGCCCTAGGGCAAAAAATTTACTTGCAAGCTTTCACAGTCTAACATCAACTTCTTTTTCCAGTCTAACCTTCCAACACTGTGGCAAGGAGATACTCTAGCAAAAATGAAAGCCTACTTATGCTTTTGGTTTGGTGAATTCAATTTCTCCAAAGAAAAATCTGTTCCCCTTTTCTAACAAATCTTAAATCTCATTTTCTTTGGGAATGTTTCCTAATCTGTTGGGAGACAATTATCCATGAATATTTTGACATTTCTGCAGAGTCAGGTCTCTCTTAGCAAACGACACTGGCGAACTTGGTTGAAAGATGAGGGTACAGCAAAAATGCCTTGGAAGCTAGAGATGGTGTTTTGCTCCTGAAAGATTTAGAGACTTAATGTGTTTGAGCCAATTACTGACATTTCAGGGTATGACCTGCACCTCCTCTTCCAGGACAAGGTCTGCATACATTCCAGAGTAATAGTCTGTATCTCTCACAGGAGATAATGGGCTGCTGTGCCAGCAGCCTAAAAATACTTAGAGACACATAATTTTAGGGTCCTTCTCTTTTGGTGCAATTGAGGTTCACTGGCAGGGTAACATTGCTCACCCATCACTCCAAGGGGATTAGGGCTGGAGAATATTCACTAATATATCCATGAGTAAGAAATGGTCTGTTCTCTGATCGAGAGGTCCTGCATTTCCTGTCTGTCTATGTATGTATGTATGTATGTATCTATTATCTAGGTAGCTAGCTAGCTATTTACTTATATACCATATACATATATTTGTGCATATATGCACAAACACACACAGTATTTAAATAAAACTTGTATGTACTATTTTAAGAGTATTTCTCAATTCCTACATTTTATTTTATATTTTCAGGAATGAAACTTATCTTTTACTCTCATCCAGCAACTATTTTAAAACTTTACTATATCTTATTAGCATAATTTTTAATTAGACATTCAGAGATAAATAATCCAGTTTTAGATGGCTGTATAATGTATGGGAAGTTACTTAATACTTCTTTATACAAAGGCCTTATTTTCTCTTTCTGTATGATATCAAAGTATTATGATACAATATACCATGATAGTATATTGTGATAGTACACTGACCTGTTTTATTTGCTTTGTCAAGACTATATGTAAGTACAAAATATCAAATAACTGGAGTACCACATGGAGTAGATCATTCTAACAGTTTTCCACATTGAAGATTGTGCTCTTCCCATCAAGAGATGGGTTCTGTTACTCCTCTTAAATCTAGCAGGCCATGAAACTCACTTTCATCAATAGGCCGTGGTGGAAGTTACTCTATATGACACGTGGAGCCTAGCTCTTGACTGGCTGTGCAACTCCCACTGTTCTGTAACCTGGAACCACTATGCTATGAAGCTGCCAGTGTGGAGGGTGAGCGGGCACATGCAAGAGACACAAGGCTCCAACTAAAGCCCCACTACTACATGGAGATGTGGAAGTGAGGCTGTGCTGCACCTTATAGCTCCAGTTACCAGGTGTCCACAGCCCCATGAGTGCTCCCTGATCACACCTGCAGAAGAATTGCCCAGACTGCCAAGTCACAGAATCTGTGAGTGAAAAGTCACCCTTTAATTTTGCTTCAGACATTAATTTTTGGGGTGGTTGGATCTGCAGCAATAGATACCTGAAATACTGAATCATATTTTAGATGTTTTATATGACACTTATGTCTAGTGAAATATAAAATGAACTATCTTTCTGATCATTACATTAAAAGATTTCATTTCAATAGACCTGTCCTTTGTAAGTTAAATATTGCAATACTTTAAAAACATGAAAATTTTTCATAGTGAGAATTGATTAAAAGTAGCATTGCGTTCAACAGATTTATTGAAAACTGGCCAAAGGTTAATGATTTAGGACTTTGTAAGAAGAGACATATTCAAGGCAGTGCTATAATCACAAGGCAGTTTGAAAAATAGATGAAATGCATTTCCAAAGTCAAACGTTTCTTCCCATTTCCTCTGTTTCCTCTTAAACTTATAATTCCAAAAATCAAAAGTCTGTGCCAAAGAATCATTGTCAAAATGTACACTATATAGATTTTTTCTGTATGTCATGTTCTCATATAAACAACTTCAAGACACAAGCAAGTTCCACAAAAATGATACCATGTATTTCCCAATTAGAAATGAGCCTGTGCTCACATAACAAAATCCTATCTGTTTGGAGAAAAATGGAGATGTGCTTTAAGACTTTGTCTAATTCCTCTGGTCTTTATTTCACATGCCCCACCCTCCAGAGAAATGGAAATAATTAAATTTTTGAAAGAGAAATGGAAATAATTAAATTCTTATGAAAATCAGAGAGAGGCAGGAGACTACTGAAAGATAACTTTTTACTTTATTACTATTTTTTCTAACGGTGTTGGCTTTGTGATCATAGTTTATTCTTTTAGCGTCTCACTCTAACCTTTGATAAATGTGACCTACAATATTTTCCAATACAAAAATTACTGAGTATCAACTTATCTTTTTTCCTGTTTCTGTGCAGAACTAGATGTGATTAATATCTAGATGGAAAAAATATCATTGTTGAGTGGCTATAAATACATAACGAGACACGCAAAGGTTTAAAGATCATTGGTTTTTCAGATGCACTGAAATGTACTTACCTGTAGTGTGGGAGAAGTCTTTTCCAAGGTACCCCAGCTGAGCACCCAGACCTGATCATGTGATCTGTCATAGTGCAATTTAACGGGGACAGGGTCTGTGCTTACTGCCTGTAATAAATAGGAGTTGAAAAACAATTTTTTCAGACTGAACTATTAGTTTAAAACTAGGCCAGAAATTACAGAAGAATACAAGAGTTCAGATGTGAGATTAACAAATCATGTTGCCAATTATCTAATGTTCTAAACTCTTATTTGCTGAATTTGTAAATATGATACTTTACTCAAACATGTTTTTACAGCATTTTATAAAGTCTTATGTTCAGTCATTACCTATGCAAATTGTGTGTCATGGAGAAGTTTTTTAGAAACTCAAGAGAGAAGTGATTAATATGTGTACTTCTATTAATTGTTGAATACAGGTGAGAACTATGTCTATACTATTAGATTTTTCCATCCCAATGCTGGTTATAGAATTTGACCATCTTTAATAATAAGATGCTGATGATCTGATATATGGTTGTAATTTTAACAACAAATTACCTAATTTAGTTTTTCTAATGAGAAATGTAAAATCACAAAGAAAAAAAAAGGAGGATCAATTTTTTTGTGCCATAAATGATATGGTGAAAGTGTTTTTCTGTCAATATTTATAATATTTAGATTTATTTTAATAAAACTTCTATAAAACAAATTGTTTTCAGGCAGTTATTTCACTCACCTTAATTTTAAGTTATTCATATTCTAAGTTAATACCTTTTTAAAATATAATAATTTCCTGTGGTAGCTGCACACATAAATTTTATAACATCAAACAAATAGAGCCTTAAAATACTAATATTTTGTTTATAAATGGGAAGACTGACACTTTTTAAAAATTAACATATGAGAACATATTCCAGGAGGTTTCAGAAGGCAGTCTATGATTAATTGCCTTCAAAATAAAGTAAGATTATATATATATATATATATATATATATATATACACACACACACACACTTAACAGGAAAATATCAATTTTGGAAACAACTTCAGAATTTTATAATTGTCAGCTCAATGGTTTCCAAAATTATTGAACATTTTGTTATTTTGTATTTCAGCATTTCAAAGATTTAGTATTTAATTCAGTTTATTTTGGTGTTCAGTTATAAAAGGACACCAGAACTGAAAAATATATGCAGATCAAAATGAGGAAGAGAACATTTGACATATTTTATTTTGAAAATGTTTAGCTCTTAGGAAAAATCTGTTTACAAGTTTTCAAGTGTGCAGATATAACACATTTTAGAGAGGGAACATTTACATGTCTTTTAGCAACAGAATCATATAACAATGACAAAAATATATCTAAACAACCTTCTTTAAGACTATCTTTCCATAAACCAATTTTCAGTCAAAACCTAGGTATTTTCCTCCTTATATCATCAACTTTGAAGGAGATAAATTACATGTGTTGGATTTTACAAAATATTTGCTAGTATACACTGGAAATTACTGTAAATGATCAGTAAACATAAACCACTAGCTTTTGAAAAAGAGAAAGATATTATTTTTGACACTTTTAAAAATGTTCTTGCTACAATTAAACTTGAAAGCCTCTGTGTTATAAGATAGTTAAAATGTTTCTCCACATTCTATGAAAAGGATTGTAAAGATTCTGTTAGCCTTGACTGCTCTCTTTCTCTCATCCCTCAGGAAACACGACTGCATCTGCCTTCCAAACACTGACCGCACACCACCTCCCCTGCTACCACCCCACCGCAAGCAGAGCCTCTACCATCTCTAACCTAATCACACGGCTTCTAACTTTTAACTTTATACACATCGACTTCCTCATCGGATTTGTCAGAGTGATTCTGTTGTTGTTGTTAGTATTAGACAGATCATGAGACTAATCTGCTCGAAGCACTCCAGTGTCCTCTCATTTCCCTCAGAGCGAAAGCTACAAGTTCTTATAATGATTACCAGGCCCTCCCTGACCTGTCACTTCCCGTGGTCTGTCTCCGACTCCCTCACTTACTGCTCTCTCCTTCATGTCTCCAGTCTACGTGCTCTCAGCCTCCTTGCTATTCACCCAAGGAGCCACGCTTCTGGTTTTTGGAAGGCTTTTCTCTGAAACTGTCTTCTCCTAGGTAGTCCAATATCTGCTTCCTTGATACCTACCTTGCTCAGAATTCACCTTCTCGGTGAGTCACTCTGATCACTCCACTTATCATTAACACTGTAACCAGTCTTTCCTTTTTGCACTTACCCTCATCCTTAGCTTTCCCAATTTCTGTGGCCTTGCTCTACTATTTTACCTTTTCCAATAGCACTTGTGTATTATACACTTTACATTTGCAGTATTCTTAATTTTCATTGTTTGTCTTCAATTGATTTTAGACTTCAAGAAGGCAAGCTGTTTGCATTTGTTTAGGTCAATAATCTAGCTATGCACCTTGAACATAATTGAGAAAAGAAAATTGCAAAATTGAACAACATGCCAAAACTTATTAAGATAATCATTACTATTTTATTTAAGAAAAACCATTATATTTTGCACTAGGTTTATTACAATTTTTTTCAAAATATTTTACAAATACAAATTATTTTTATTTAATCTTTGCAACAACCTTTTTGTTGAGATTTGCACTATTGTTATCCCCTTTGTATAAATAAAAGTGACCAAAGGCTAAGGGTACCAATGTAGATCTCTCCCCATTGTAAAGCTCCCAGTATCCTCTCAAGATACCCTCATGTTAACTGTTACATCAGCAACCAACAGATCAATTCAGGCCTGCAAAATCAGTCCATGTATTAAAGATTGATAAAATGTAACATGACTCCTTTTTTTTAAGATAAAAAGAACTATGAACGATGTCCTAGGATTCTCTTCTCATAAATACTAATTTTCACCTCCCTTACATTGCATACCGTCCACTTTAAAGATCATTGGGTGTGTGTGTGTGTGTGTGTAGATAGATAGCCTATCCGGAGAGTATCCAGTCATGTATATAGCTCATCTTTCACCTCATAACTAACCTACGTAGCATGCTCATTTATTACTTAGTATAAATTTGCATTTTACTACTAGTATTATTTTGCTAGCAAAATTGTTTTCAGACTGCCTTCAGAAGCCTATGATTTCGAGACCTATTTGTAGTAGGTGATTTGAACCCCCAACAAAATAGAACAAAGGAGATCAATTTTGATCTATTGAATAATTCTGTAAGACTTCGCTTAAATAAAAGATTCTGAGATTGTAGGTTAGAAATTTCTCTCCCATATCATAAACACTACAATTTTGTACACACAGTAACCTTCGCTTAGCCTGGTAATATTCAGATAATTAAGCCACAATTCTTATTCCAAAGATTTACTGGCTTATTAATCATTTTCAAATATGTTGCAAATAACTTAATATTTTGTTATTATAAGTAATTAATAGTAATGACCTACATATTTAGGACCTAGACTCCCTATTTCTTAATTTCCCATGGAAGTATTATTTTCAAAGTGTTACATTATTGTAGAGTTAATTTATTCATAAAATATATTTAATAATATTTTTATTTGTAGTTTTATAAAGATAATTTTTCTTTAATATTTTAAAACATTGTTTAAGGATACAATTTACTTATACTATGAGGGTTGATTTGCTCTGTAAACATTAACTCCTTCAAAAATCCCAACATAACTAGTGGTATACAAATTTATCAGTATTCTTGAGGGAGTGCAACAAGTATAAAAAATTGAAAATGTATGCTATAATGGTCATGGGTCAGGTACATTAACTTATATAAAGATAGTTTATATTGTAATGGTAAAATACTGATACCATGCAACAAAGATACATCGAACTTGGGGTTTAGTTTTGACCTGCAGGAACAGTGAAGCACAGCTTGTTTATCAGTCTGACAAGGCGAGTACCAGCTGGCTAATTAAGTGAACCTAATTTAAACTAATGATGTAGATTCTCAAGATGATATGCTAATGGCTGGAGGAGACTGCTGATGACACTTAAGAATACTCCTGAGATGTTACAATAAGCCACTTCTGCATCCAAGCAGAACCTGATTTTGCTTCACAGAAGACAAAATGAGGTCAGTTGTTTACCAGTTAATCTTTGACAGAGCAAAACATCACCCGCATGCCATTCACTGTTACAAAAATTTTAATGATATGCAGAGCAATACTCATTTGATGTTTAAAGCAACACCAAGGTTATAGATTCCAATTTAAAATTGTGACCTTTTTCTTCTAAAGGTGCAGGTAAAAATGTTATTGATATATCCAGTGAAAAAATATTGTAGCGGTAATAACTTACCATGCAGTTTGCAAAATCTTATGTTGTCAAGAACGTTTTTGTTATTTTAATAATAATGTAACAATGTAACAGTAATGTTCAAATTTTTTAAATGTTTAGCCCTAAAATGCATATTCAATATATATCTAGATAGTCAATATGTACCGAAGAAAAAGTCAGATCTATAATTGCTTAGATAAGATCAGTGTAAAAGACTACTATAAAGGGATCTACTTTAATTGGACTGAAAAAGAAAACTTGAAAGATTAAATTTAAATAAATGTAATATAATCTCACAATTATAATGTAGAGCTAAAGGGCCAGATACAAATAGTGAACACAATATATTTTCATTTATGTAATATTCAAAATTTGGCAATACTTATTAATGATGATAGAAATCTATGTAATGATTACTTTTGGATAGGTAATGACTATAGGGAGTCATAAAACATAATTCTGACTATTTTCATAACAAGATCATAAGAAGCCATTTGGACTGAGGCTTAGTTTTCTAGCTTAAAGACATGTTAAATTTTATCTGAAAAATTTTTATAACCGTAATTATATCACAATATGAGCTTTAATATTTTATCATTGTATAATACCTTTTACATTCTCTTAGTATTTCATAGTAATTATATGTATTTTGAAAAATAATATAATACATGACTTTTTTCAGTGCATGCACATGTCATTATTGGTATTTTTATTAATTTTTTATTTTATAGCATTGTCTATAAATAACACTTATATGAATAGTAAGTGGTGTTTGCTTTTCTCACTTGTGAATATCTAATAGGTAATACATATTCAGTCAGTGTAGGTTTCTAGTTTGAAAATTGAATTAAAAGACCAATTGATTATGTCTTAAAACATACTTCTCATTTTAGCCTATTAGCTACAAAGCCTTGATATTCCCAAACAGAATGCCTGTCATTTGTTGCTCTGTATTGTAGTTAATATTAAAATAAAATCAACCTGGTCAAAAATCCAACAGTCTCACAAACAGACATACAAGAAAGAGGTAAAATATCCAGAACAAACATAGTCTTACATTAGATATTAGATCATTAGATTGAATAATACATGAGAACTGTATAACTAACCTTGGAGGCTTTAGTTTTCTACTAGAATGGTTATGCATTTTTTTACTCAAGACTCTACTGTTGATTCTCATATTAGAAATGGAAACATTAGACTAATTATCCATTGTAAAAGTGTAACCCTGAAAATACCAGAGCTTTCTAATAGAAACACTTTTCATTCTTTTACTTGTGATACCAAATACATCTCGTATTAGGCAATCAATCAATGTATACAAAATAAATAAATTAAAAGATGGATGGTATGAATTCATGTGAAGCTCTTAAAATGACAAATTTTAATTTTGGAGTTCTTAGCACTTTTTGTGCTTCTAGTTAGGAATCAACATTAAAGGGATTATCAGCTACTTTAATATTCAAACAAATATCAGAGCAAAACACTCTCTGTAAATATAAGGAATGGTTAGGTTCCACTGTTTTTCAGAAATTTGAATAGTAAACAGGTATATAGCTCTTCTATATACCAAGGTCTGCTGCAAAAACCTTATATGCATTAATTAATCTAATCCTTAATGCAGCAAATCCTCAAATAAAGTCAATTCATTCAACATAGTTTCATTAAAACAGTGATTGATGAGGTGCCCTAGGAATTTAACTCTTCTTTATATCAATTAGTTTATGGTGGTATTGGTCTCATTATACATTGTTTCACTTAAAGTCACTGAGTCTATCAATGATGTAAAGTGAGGAGTTACTGTATAACCTTACGAGATATGTACAGTTATTACTTTCATTTAACAGATGATCCATACCTCATAAAGCTATTTTGTCTCCTCTGAGCTGAAAAGCCATAAATCACAATAGTTAAGGACCCATATATTGAAGCCAGACACCCTAGATGTAAATTTTTTTCTGCCCCCGGTTGTTGTGCAACTGAGTTTAAGAAGATCGCCAAAGTTGGGCACTCTTGGAAAGAGCAGGGAATGAAACATTTGGGGACTCAAACCAGAATGTTTTTTTCATACTGTGTCCATGACAATGTTTGTTAGAGATTTTTTCTGTCATTGCCCTGCATAAATATTATATCAGTACTTGTTTTACTACTATAATAAAACCTACGAAGTTATTATTATCTAGTAAAGCATACAATTGTCTCAGCCTTTGTTAAGAAATAAATTATATAAGATATAATACTATTTCTGGATAATTACTAGGAATACCTTAATTGGCCTCTGACTAGGACTCTCCTTACTCTTGAAAGAAGCATCTCTGAGGATTTCGTGAAATTAGTCATGTTAGTATCATGATTTGTTCATGGAATCTAATTTTTTAAGTTAAAAGTTATTTAAATTTTTTAATTCATTAGATTTTTAATTCATTAGATTTAATTCAAGGATCAGAATGAAATGAGAGTTTACAGGAAGTTGCAGGTATTTTCTAGTTATCCAAGTAATAACACAGATTATAAATGACAGCCAAATGGCAATGCACAAGTTACCTGGTAAAGAACATTGTTATATTAAATACATTTTAAAATCACTTTCAAAAGTAGAAATCGTTCATACCTGAACAACTTTTTGGGACTGCACATCAACAACTAGGACTCTGTCCAAAGTTGGCTGTGAAACATAAATGAACTTGTCTTTGACATTCACAGCTGAGGCCCACACACACCTCTGAACTTCATCTCTTTCAGTTTTGGGGCAGACTTCATCCTGTAATTAAAAAATAGATAATAAAATAAATATCTTATAACATAGGCATAGCCGTATTTGGAATAAATTAATTGATGCTTTACAATTTTCAGCATCATAGACATAAAAAAGTTAAATCAAAACAATATATAGTAAATACTTAATCTCATTAAATGTATATAAAATTAATGTGAATGATAACTTTTTAAAGTAAGTTTTTGATATCAAGTCTTTCATTATTTATTTCTAGTAAGACATAGTCCTTTCTTCTGTCACCTGTTCATAACTCAGTATCTTCATAAATACATAGTAAATCCAATGTTTTCTCCCAAATCTTCCAAATCTCAAAATTCTTTATCAGACATTAAAGATCACACTGAAGTATATTTAGAACTTCTCAAAGTATCTGGGGTTGCTGCAGTGACACATTCATAGTCTTTTCAAAAGTTACCAAACCTAATGCAAACAATTAAACAAGTTGTCTAATTTATGAAGAATCAGAAGCTTAAGGAATTAAAATACGGTAGTTCTGTTCAGAATGGTTACTTAACTTTTCAACTTGGCATCAAGATCAAATTTTATGTAATTATTTAATTTGCCTAAACCTTTTTATTCTGCTCCTTTATACTAATACTGCCTTATGGTTGATTACTGCGTAGTTTGTGCTGGATCACCATAAATGAGGCAAAAAATATCTTCCATTTCCTCCTTTCTTGCACTTTGTTAATAAATAAATGTTGAAGGGATAGATAAACTTTTGTGATTCATGCTAGCAAACATGTCACAAGTAGAAGAAATATTATTTTGTTCATGATTTTTGTTTCAGGTTTTGCTTTTATTCACTGATCTAATGATTTCATAATTCTCTCAATTTACTTATAGTTAGAAAAGCCACTAAGAAGAAAGGTATATTGACATATACATAAAATATATGTGTGTTAATAAATACTTATTTATATGATAATGATATAATGATAAACAGATTTATGTGTTTTACCTTTTTATGATAGCAATATAATAATTGATTACTAATGACTAATTTATTTTTAAAATGATTTATTTCTTTTTTTAGGTAAAGTTGACATTCAATATTATTTTATATTAGTTTCCAGTGTATGCCATAGTGGTTAGACACCTACATAATTTATGCAGTGATCCCCCCAATTAATCTAGTACTCACTTGGCACTACACATAGTTGTAACATTACTGACCGTACTCTTTATGTTGTACTTTAGATCCCCATGACTATTTTGTAAATACCAATTTGTACTTCTTAATCCCAGCTCTCCAACCCCGCTCCTCTCTTGCAATCATCAGTTTGTTCTCTGTATGAGCCTGTCTCTATTTTGTGTGTTTTGTTCTTTAGATTCCACATACAAATGAGATCATATGATATTAGTCTTTCTCAGTCTGATTTGTTTCACTTAACTTAATACCCTCTGGTTCCATCCATGCTGTCACAAATGGCAAGATATCATTATTTTTATGGCCTAGTAATATTCCATTGTATACATCTGATAAGGAGTTAATATTCAACATTTATAAAGCTAATATAATACAACATTAAAAAAAACAATTCAACTTAAAAATGGGCAGAGAACATGAATAGATATTTCTCCAAGGAGGACATACAGATGGGCAACAGATACATAAAAAGATGCTCAATGTCATTAATCATCAGAGAAATGCAAATTAAAACCAAAATGAGATATCACTTCACAGCTGTCCTGGTGGCTATAACTCATAAATCAATGAACAACAAACGTTGGTGAGGGCATGGAGAAAGGGGGACCCCTGTGCACTGTTTGTGGGATTACAAATTGGTGAAGCCATTATGGAGAATCAGAAGCTTAAGGAGGGCAGTTTGGATATTCCTCAAAAAACTAAAAAGAGAATTACCTTATGACTCAGTAATTCCACTTCTGGATATTTACCTGAAGAAATCTAAAACACTAATTTGAAAAGACATATACACCCCTGCATTTATTGCAACACTGTTTACAACAGCCAAGATATGGAAACAACCCAAGTGTCCATTGATAGACAGTTGGATAAAGATATGGTACACATATGACGAAGGACAATTAATTTCACGAACTCATCCTCGAAAAAGTGCTACATACCTCATTGCTGAATATCACTACTGTTACTTTTGATGTATTCCCCTTGGGAAGTGATGCACCAAAGCCAGAGTCTAGTCCACCCTTCAAAGCAATTTTGGAACTCTTCCTGGAATGGCTGTAAGTGCTGTCATTGTACCCAAAATCTTGCGATTAAATTTGTGTGATTGTCACCACGTACTTATGATGGCAGCACTGTACAAACAACTCAGTAAGGTGTCATAAACTTGCCAAAGTACAACAGCTCTAATGGCCATTCCAGAAAGAAGAATTCCAAAATTGCTTTGAGGGTGGACTGGGCTCTTGCTTTGGTGCATTGCTTCCCAAGGGGAGTGCTTCAAAGGAGACTGTAGTGATATGTCAGCAATGAGGTATGTAATACTTTTTCTAGGATGAGTTCATGAAATTGTTTATTCTCATATACAATGTTGTCTTATCTATTGATTTGTAACTCAAGTTAGTAACAAACTACATTAGAAAATTCTCTTCTCTGATTCAAATAAAAATATTTTTAAATCAGAGATTCCATCCACCATTTGTATTTACAAATCATGAAACAAAATTAACAAAGTTCTCATTCTCAATACCACTAAGCCTTTCTGTTAAGTTAAAGATAAAACTGACAGCAGATAAACCACAACTGGCATCTAAGTGACAAAAAATACCCCAACAGTGTAACCCTTCTCACACAGCATAACCATAATAGGTAGTTTTACTGTTTGCATAAAATTCGGAAATTAATATAAAAAACAGAGCACTCTAGAATGAGAAGCTCAGTATGTGGTCTGCTGCTTTTGTTCTCCAAACTTCAGATCTGAGAACCTGGCATGTCCACTAATTTTTAAGATCCAGTCCAGAAGTTGTCAGCTTCAGCCCAAACTCCAGAAACATAGCACAGTAGTGCTGTCCTCTCAACAGTACAGGTGGTTCCTGGCTTCCAGGACATAAGCCAAAAAACGGGAAAACTAAATATCTAATGTATACTTCCAATAGTTTTGGAGGTATGAAATTAACTCCCTTTCACAGAATGTACCATAATCATTCTAAAATGACTACCTGTGGGATCATCCTGAGTAATGTGTGTTACACCCTTAACGCAGGAAACACAAACATGAAGGCAGAAATCTGTCCTCAGTACACACTCAGAAATAGAGGACGGTACTGCACTTTCATTCATCAATTCACTGAAACGTTATTTTCTGTGTCTAACATTTTTCCTCAGAAGTATATTAAATATCTTTGACAAGAACCTTATTTGTGAAAAATCAAACACTGTAAAAAATAGGTACTTGAGAGCCACAAAGAGGTGAGAAAAAAGTGAGAACTAAGGTTGATGAAAGGCTCTGAATATGGGGAAATTGTTTACAAATTCCTTGCTGTTGTGTAAAAGCAACCAGTGAAACCTGTCGAAATAACAGACAGTGTGAGTGACCTGACACAGAACTCCCAGCCAAACAATTGCTGAGCCAGGAGCAATTTCCACCCCTTTGTTTGCTACAAAACTATTCAACAGTAAAATAAATGGATCCACTGGGAATTATTTCTTATTTGTATGCTGCCCGCATAAGATGTCCCTGACCAGACTCACAATCATTTTTACAAAGCCATTAAAAGTTTCCTGACAGTCAGCCTGAATTTTCTTTGTTTCGCTTTATGCTATTATTTCTGATTATAGTCTATTAGGTCCCATTTTATAACAGCACTCTTACTTTTTTCAGATTAAATAGATTAATATTTATTTCTGTGGATATAAATTGTAGAGGAATGCTTTCCACATGTATTAGGCATTTAAGGAGATAGAAGCTACAAAATACCAGAGATACAAAACAAGATTAAGATAATATGTACTGATGAGGAAAACTGTCAGGAATTATATCAAAGAATATCATTAAATCATTTTTTATAGAAATGTATATTACCATCGAGAGTGAAAGGAATTAATAAGATATTACAACTAATGAGGATAAGAGTCAATAAGAAAAAGACAATTCTAGTTTATAATTAGAACTTATCTATTTCCCTTTGGGTTATTTCCACATTAATTACATATTTCCTGTGTAGGTCTTATCTTCCAAAATTATAAAAGAATAAAAGATACATTACTAGTGATGATGGATGTTTTGATGTAGCAATTAAAATATTATTGATGATACTTTATTTGTTAAACACATGTAGGTCAAATAGATGAACATATGTACTCATCTTCTATAGGACTTGATCATTTTTATTCTATTATCTATTAAAAATACTTTGCCCCCAAATCTCCCATTTCCTATCTGCCCTCCCCTGCTTCTCCTGCTTCATAGTCCCTCCCTTTTATAATGGCAGGCACTAATGTTATTTGTCACAAGCAACCCCATTTTTCTTGCATCCAACTCAACAAGTTTATGTCGTCATTTCCACCTCTCATACTCCTCTCTAAGCATAGATTTTCCACTGGCCTCTGCCTTCAGAAAGATCTGCCCTACATTTAATTGGTATCTTTAGTTGTGTCCTCAAGTACTCAAACGTGCATATTTTCCTGTAATTTAAGAAGCAAGCAAATAACATTTATTGGATTCATCTGTTTTCCCTTCCAACCATCTAATTCTCTCCAGACTTTGAATAAGCTGTCTAAAACTTTACTGCCACTTCCTGACTTTTCACTACAAATTGGTCATGCTTCATACTGGCTTTCACGATCCTATCTCTTCCAAAAGAAATGTCTTCAAAACCCACCAATGGCCTCAACATTTGTAATCATTAGTTTTCAGTTCCTGTTAAGAAGCATTTATTGAGTGCTTACTAGGTGAAAGATATTGTGTAAAGCTATATTTAGAAATAAAAACATGAATATGGGAGGACACCTGCTCTCGAATTGCTTATAATTTCTCCTGTACCTGGCTGTTTCAGACACTGACTCTTCCCAAAATGTTCTTTACATTCTCCTAAGGCAAGAATCAGCAAACAATGGCCGCAGGCCAAATTCAGCCCACTGCCTATTTTGGTATGTGATCTAGTTCATATTTATTCAAATAACTTGGCTGGTTCTTATTAATAATCTCTTTTAAAAGATAATGAGCTATCTTAGATGAAATTATCTTATCCCATTAATATGTTATACAACTCCATTAAAATGCTGTTTTTCAATTTACATGCTTCTCACTGTTGTCCCCCAAATGTTAGGTTTAGGCACTTAAAGTTTAATAGAAGCACAATATAAGAATTTTAAAACAGTGTGATTTTTAATAAAAGATTAGAAGCTCTCTTTAAGTCTAGGGTTTCAAGGACCAATTCCATAAATTTATTTCTTTTTAAATCTACAGAGTAATTTAAGGAATAGGTAGAAGAAGTTTACATTACTCTTTAGGAAGCTCTTTGCAGAATATTCTTGTAACCACAATGTCACAAAAGCTTAAATTTTTATCATTCTATAACTCTTTGTAAGTTAAGCCATGTTTGAATAGAAATTCACTGAGAAAAGAATAAGTGGAGAAACATTTCAATTGCCTTTCTGAAATACAGAGTGGTATTGAATTCAAAAGCTTGCTCAATGGCTACATGGGGAAATGAATGGTCTGCATCATATAAAGAGGCTGGTGCTTTAACAACTATTTTTGTGGACAGAGCCTGGAGAAGTGGTAATTAGATTAGAAACAGAATGAAGTGCTGTAAAGGGAAATGTGGAAGTATTATTAAGGGGAGTGATGGATACCCTGAAGGCTGCAGCGCTAGAGACAAAAAGGAACACCAGCAGACGAAGAAATGCAGACTGCTGTGGTCCCCATTTCTAATCTCTTTCAATTTCTGGATAGCTAAGTTTTCTGGACACTATAAACAACCTGTTGCTATGTACATACTCATATTCTAATAGAGTATTCATAGCATTTACTTTTAAAAGGAAAGTAATTTTCATATGTGGAAATTCCAAACCTAGAAAACAGATATTTTAGAGGTGATTTATATAGACTTTCTGTAAAAAGTATGTTTCTCTAAAGTTCAGTGTTATTTAGCATTAATTCCAGGAATAGAGCCTCTATGTCCCAAAATATGAGATCCATGCCTGATAAGACATATGTGATTTTCCTTAAGCACTCATAGTGCCCATAAAACAATACTTAATACCATGGGATGTATGAAGAACAACAGCTAGATCTATATAGTAAGTTAGATCTGTGTTTATAAAATCTATAAACATAGAAGTAATTGATTTAAAAATAGTAAAGATTAAAAGAGTGATAAGTAAGGATGGCATAATAGTTTAAACCCAGAAGAGTAAGAAATGTTGGTAATTTTGGAAAAGTCTGTCATCCCTGAGCCTGTAATTTAAACATTTTTCCATACCTATTTCAGTTTTAGTTTTGAATTTATAAGTCTGGGATAGAATTCTATTTGCTTGAAGTTCATACTGTAGGTGACAAGATGAAATCATGTGTACAACTAGTATAAATATAGCAAGAATTCTATCTAGTAAGGTCACATAACAAAATAGAAAAAAAAAAGAAGATGAAAGTATAACTGAAAGCATGTTGTATGGATTCTTACTAACTCCCTATCAGAAGCTGAAACCTGATGTAATCTGACATTGCACCAAAATTGGATTTTTATTTAGAGCAAGCAAATGGCGTGTTCTCAGAGATTTGATGGAAGGTTCTATATTCTAAATATTTCAGTTTTTATCTAAACTTTACTGGCCAATGAGTTATATTGGGAATTGCACTGCTATTTCTTATAATCTCTTTCAAATTCACTGCTGATATTATTTATGTTTAATCCTTTTTTTGTTGTTAAAAAATGATTGTAAAAGTTTCATTTCCACTACTCACACTCACGAGATTTATCTTCTAAAATTCAGATGAACTAGCCATTTTTTCCATACTGAAACTCCAAACTATCTTATATAGAGCTTTGCAGAGTACATTTTGACTATATGATCCTGAATTAATAGACCCACGGGGTTATACGAGTATTTACCCTGAAACAATTCAATGATAAATTATTCTACAAAACATTTTTCACAGACACATTTAAAAAACACTATATTGTAGGAATTGTAAAATAAGAAAAAGTATTGCATAGAGGAGGAAATTAGATGCGTACATCTTCAAACTGAAAGAATGCATAAAAGAATGAAAAGCCCCAGGCTCTTAGTAATGGAATTTTCACTACATTCATTTAACAAATGGTACTTGACTACCTGCCATATATAAGTAACTCTACTAAGCATGTTGAGAACACAAACACGAATTTAACAAGGTCCTACACTAAAAGAGATAGTAAGATATGAGGGTTAACTTAATATATCAAGTATATATGATACTCAAATATCTGGTCAAACTCTAGTCTAGATATTGTTGTGAAGGTGTTCATGGAGGTGATTAACATTTACAATTGGTTGACTTAATTTTTATTAAACTTATTGGGGTGACATTGGTTAGAAAAATTACATGGGATCCAAGTGCACATTTCTATAACACATCATCTATACATTGCATTGTGTGTTCACTACCGAGAGTCAGTTCTCCTTCCATCACCACATATTTGACCTCTCCTCCCTGTACCACCCTCCACTCTTACTCTCTGGTAACCACTAAACTGTGTCTAGAGGCAAAAGGGAACACCAGCAAAGAAATAAATGCATACTGCTGCATTCCCCATTTCTAAACTATTTCAATTTCTTGATATGTAAGTTTTCTGGATACTATACACAATCTGTTGCTGTGATTTTTAGCTTGTTTGTTTGTCTTGTTCATCTGTTGCTTTCATTTTTTTATCCCACATATAAGTGAAATCACATGGTGCTTGTCTTTTTCTGTCTGACTTAATTCTCTTAGCGTGATAATCTCAACATCCATCTATGTTGTCACAAATGGCAGTATTTCTCTTGTCTTATTGCCAAGTAATATTCCATTGTGCACATGAATCACATCTTTATCCAATCATCTAGCAAAGGACACTTTGGCTGTTTCCATAATTTGGCTACCGTGAATAATGCAGTGAACATTGGGGTACATACATCTTAATGAATGAGTGTTTTCAGACTTTTGGGGTAGGTACCCAGAAGAGGAATTACTGGTCCATAGGGTAATTCTAGCCTTAATTTTTTGAGGAACCTCCATACTATCCACCATAGTGGCTGTATCAATCTACATTCCCATCAGCAGTGTAGGGGGGTTCCTTTATCTCCACATCCTCTCCAACACTTGATATTACTTGTCTTGTTAATAAGAGCCATTCTAACAGGTGTGAAGTGGTATTTCATTGTGGTTTTGATTTGCATTTCCTTAATAACTAATGAAGTTGAGCATTTCTTTATATATTTGTTGCCTGTTTGTATGTCTTCTTGGGAGAAGTGTCTATTCAGGTCCTTTGCCCATTTTCTAATTGGATTGTTTGGGGGTTTTTGTTGTTATTGAGTTGTATGAGTTTTTTATATTTTTGGATATTTACCCCTTATCAAAGGTGTTGTTTACAAATAGCTTCTCTCTCATTTTGTTGGTTGACTCTGTTTTGTGAATGGTTTCTTTTGCTGTGTTTCAGTCTGATACAGTCCCATTCACTTATTTTTGCTTTTACTTTCTTTGTCTTTGAGGTTAAATTAATAAAATCCTCTCTGAAATAAAGGTCATGAGTTTAGTATCTATGCTTACTCCTAAACATTGTATTGTTTTAGGCCTTACGTTTAGGTCTTTGATCCATTTTGAGTTAATTGTAGTATATGTTGACAGCAGTCTATTTCAATCTTTTGTATGCAGCTTTTCAATTTTCCCAGCACCATTTATTGAAGAGGCTTTCTTTCTTCATTACATGTTTTTGGCCCTGTTGTCTAAAATTATCTGCCCATATATATGTGCATTCATTTCTGGGTTCTCAATTCTGTTCCATTGGTCTGTGTGTCCGGTTTTTTGCCAATACCATGCTGATTTGATTATTGTCACTTTGTAGTATAAATGGAAGTCAGGGAATGTGATGCTTTCAGCCTTGTTCTTTTTTCTCAGGATTGCTTTGGCTATTCAGGGTCTTTGTGATTCCATACAAATTTGATGATTTTTGTTCTAGTTATTTTTTAAAAAGCCAGTGGGATTTTGATGGAGATTGCATTAAATCTGCATATTGCTTTGGACAAAATGGCTATTTTAACTATGTTGATTCTTGTAATCCATGAAAACAAAGTATCTTTCCATTTATGTCTTATTCAATTTCTTTTAATGATGTCTTACAATTTTCAGTGTATAGATCCTTCACATCCTTTGTTAAGTTTATTCCTTTCTATTTTATTCTTTTAGTTGCAATTGCAAAAGGAATTGTTTTCTTTCTTCATTTATTTTTCTGGAATGTTATTAGTATGTAGGAGCACAATGGATTTTTTTATGTTGATTTTATATCCTGCACGTTTAATGTATTTGTTAATTGTTTCTATAGTTTGTGTGTGTGTGTGTGTGTGTGTGTGTGTGTGTGTGTGTGGAATCTTTAAGGTTTTCTATATGGAATCATGTCATCTGCAAACGGTGAGTTTTTGACTTCTGCATTCCCACCTGGATGCCTTTTACTTCTTTTTCTTGCTTAACTGCTCTGGCTGGGACCTTCAGTACTATGTTGAATAACAGTGGTGAGAGGGACCATCTTGCCTTCCTCCAGATCACAAAGGGAAGGCTTTCAGTTTTTCACCATTGAATATATTAGCTGAGGGTTTGTTGTATATGACCTTTATTATATTGAGGTACTTTTCTTCTATATTCATTTTATTAAGTATTTTAATTAGAAATCAATGTTGTATCTTGTCATTTAAATAAAACAGGTCACCCTCCATAATGTAAGTGTGCCTGATTCAATCAGTTGAAGGTCTTAGAATTTAAGAATGAAGTTTTGCAAAGAAGAAGGAATTCTGCCTCAGACTTCAACATAAGAATTCTGCTTGAGTTTCCAGTCTGCCTACTGATTTCAAACTCAAGACTATAATAGCAATCTTTGTCCAAGTTTCCAGTCTGCTGACCTAAGCTGTGGATTTGGGACTCAAGACTACAATATCAACTTTTACCTGAGTAACTGGCCTGTCTTACTGATTTCAGACCTGCCACCCTACCCACAATTACCTGAGCCAATTCCTTAAAATAAAGCCATAGAGATAAAGAGACACAGATACAGGTCACATATAGATGTAGCTAATCTTATCAGTTCTGTTTCAATGGAGAAAAATTTTCTCCTCACAGAATACTCCACAAAAGTTTTGTAAAATTATTTTATAATTAGATTCTTAAATCTGGTGAATATAGCACCAAATAGTTTACACACTCTGAAATTGGTGTCTCTCTTGTTTAAACATGTAAAAAAATGCTTTCATATAAAAAATAAGTATTTTGTTCTATATTTATTCTCAAAGCATAACATCAATTTATTCTTATTTATACTTTGTATATTTATGTATTGTGAAAATAATTGCTTAATAATATAATAATTACATAATAAGTACTTTTCTTTTTGGTATAAGAATGCCTCTATTTTCTACATTTAACAATTATTTAAGATATTTAACATATTTAAGATAATTCATCATTCTTTATATTATTATAAGTGCTTTAAAAATATATTTGTCAGCTGAATATCTTTGTATATTAATTTCAACATCCACAGCATGAGAAATATCATAAATTCAAACACACATACACACACATTTAATAGTCATCTCTTCTTAAAAATAAAAATCTGACTTTTATTCTTTTTGTTTACTCTTCCGTAAGTATGTAATGACTTTTGTAATTGTTTGTTTTATGAAATATAAAAATACTCTTTTTCTATCCTTATGTTTTTCACTTTTCATTATGTATAAAAATCACGGACATATTGAGTTAAATTTTTTTAATTTAAAATAAAAGGTCATTAGATTACTTTATCCTACAGAATATCTAGAGGAAATGTGAACTATTTTATCTAACGTTCATCGTTCTTTTTTCTGCTGCCCATTCTAAGGCATGACTTGAAGTTGTAAACTGTTATCTATATATATCAATGTAGACAGCAAGCCTGACTATTAACAAGCTGGAAATAAAAGTTGAATACAAAGGATCTAAACTATAGCATTAAATCTATTTTACTCATATCTCATTGCTATGCCAACTTTAAAAATGAGTATCAGGACAGTTACATGATGATGTCTGTTGATAACTTACATTATTTGGGTGTATGGTGTATGTCTGAACTTGTGTGGGAACACATAAGTAGCATAGATATTTTTAGTATTACATATTTTAGTGTATACATATTTATGTGGAGATGTGTATATATATGTATATGCACATACATACATAAATACATATATACATACATATCCATGGCAGCATGAAATAATTATATTTTGTTATCATATGCACAAAAATATTTCTAAAATGTATAATCAATACCTATTTTGTCAGATATTCTTTTATTTTCTGTAATCTGTATCAAAATTTTCCAGAAAAACACTTTCTGTAAATAAATAATTTATATTTTCCCATATAAATCTAAATTGTTCATTCCATTGAGACTTCATGAAAAGTGAGATGAAGGATAAAAGGGAACCAACATTTATAAAGCACTCAATATACTCTGATTTCCCATCATATTATTTACATGGTATTTTATTTTATTTTGTTAAAGTAAACATTACCTATTAAAAGAGGAAATGTTCTAAATTAAGAAGCAGGTAAAGTGTGTTTATATTTGGTATTTCACTTCTATCGCCTTTATTTTAATTACAAAAATGTATTTAAAAATACACAATATATTATTTTCCAATTCAAATATAAAATTGGATTAGAGTAACTGCCAATATCATAGTTTTGATATTTTCTTCCCAAAAGTCTCGTGTGTGTGTGTGTGTGTGTGTGTGTGTATACAGAGACACATATATACACCCACACAATGTCTGACAATTAAGTTCATGAATTTGCCACCATATGCTTACATTGGCAGCACTGTGCAAAAAACTTGGTAAAGTTTCATAACCTTGGAATATCTGTGTCTCACAGCTATGTTCATGTCAACATGTGGTGGTGTCTTGCTGAATGGCATTAATTATTGTGTGTTTTGTGTGCCATCACAAAAATTTTGGAGGTTGAATTAGAGCAATGAACAAACATTAAATTTCTTGTTAAACTTGGCAACAGTGGAAGTGAAATCAGGGACATAATAGTCAAATTTTATGGGGATAATGCCACGAAGAAAATGGCAGTGTATAAATGGATTAAATCTTTTTCTGAGGGGAGAGAAAACGTCACTGAAGAAAAGAGGTCAAGGTGTCCAGTAACGAGCAGAACTGATGAAAATATTGCAAAAATTCACCAAATTGTGCATCAGAATAGTTGGCTGACTATGAGAAGCATAGTAGACCAAGTAAACATCAATAGAGAAATAGGAAAATTTTAACTGAAAATCTTGGCATGAGAAAGGTGTGTTCAAAAATGGTTCTGAAGGAGCTCACCAATGAATAAAAGCAAAGGAGAATCATAGTTTGCCAAAACCTTCTGAAGAGGCAAGACAATATTTTCAGTCATGTTATCACTGGTGATGAAACATGGGTGTACCAACATGACCCTGAAACAAAGTGTCAAAGTACACAATAGAAGTCAGCTAATTCTCCATGACCAACAATGTTCCATCAGTCCAAATCAAGACTCAAAATGATGTTCTAACCTTCTCTGATATCAGAGGGATTGTTAGTTATGAATTTGTACCCACTGGACAGCCAACGAAGTTTACTATTTTGAAGTGCTGAAAAGGCTGCATGAAAAAGTTAGACGAAAATGATAATAAACTTTTTGCCAACAACTGATGGCTCTTTCATCACAACAATGCACCACCTCATGGGGTAATGTATGTGAGAGAGTTTTTAGCCAGTAAACAAATAACTGTATTGGAACACTCTCCCAAGTCACCTAATCTGGCCCCCAATGACCTTTTTCTTTACCCAAATTTAAAGGAAATATTGAAAGAAAGACATTTTGATGATATTCAGGACATCAAGGGCCATATGACAACAGCTCTTATGGCCATTCCAGAAAAAGTTCCAAAATTGCTTAGAAAGGTGGACTAGACACTGGTATTAGTACATAGATTCCCAAGGGGTGTACTTCGAAGGTGATCATAGTGATGTTCAGCAATGAGGTATGTAGCACTTTTTCTAGGATGAGTCTGTGAACTTAACTGTCAGACCTCACACACACACACACACACACACACACACACACACACACACACATTTCATTGTATTTCCAAGATATAATTTTAATTAACAAAACTGCTGCATAAAAATGCCAAGAAATTATGAAAATACTTGCCTGAAATCCAAGGAGCTTTTCACTAGGCTTGATGTGCCTCTGAAATTCACATTCTATGGGTTGTATCACTTTGATTCCATCTTCATAAAAAACATAGAACATGTTTCCAATTCCCAGACCTTGGAAATAAAAACATATTCAAAATATCAAATTAAAATTATCAGAAAACTTTACAACCACAACTCAGTGCCCCTCATATTGTGGACAGGAGATAAACTTGTGAAGTCATGTAATGTTAATAAAGCAAACAATATGTGACCTTTACCACATGCCCAGGCAACTGTGCTATGTAGAAGTTGTACTTTATTCTTCCTGATATACAATTTGATGATATACAACTCCACAATGATGAATCTGAATACTTTTGAACCTGATACCACTCTAAGTCCAGACTGTTAGCAAAGTTCCTTGAAAAATGTTTTGCCCTTACTTATTAGATTACTTTATCATATCCTGTACACCATTTGGTCAATGGGATCCTACTGTATTATTGCATTGATGAAATTTCTGAGCTATATTTGCTTTTAAAACCTACTTAATCCATCCAAATCACTCTTTCAAACCTGAGAGACTATTTTCTTGCTTTTTAAAAATATGAATCACACATCAGCATGTTGAGAAAGCATAAACTACTTTCCAGGTTACAAATTAATGAAGAAATACAGATAGCATGGTGCAAAGGTTAGTTTGTTTTTGCATTTTATTGTTTTCAGTGAGAATATAACTCCTATGGGTTTATGAAATATTAATGCCAACAAAATACTATATATAAATATATTAGTTAAAATAATAATGTAAAGTGAAGAACCTATGTATCAATCATTCTGCTATGAAATAAAACTTTATATCTTTGGAGTCATCTATGTTCCTTTATCCCCATCCACAAGAGGTATATTTTGTCATTTTGTTTTACTAGACATAATTTATTCATCAAAAGTTTTATTTAGATTTTAGCATAATAATTTATGATCTGAATATATGATGCAGATGTGTTTCTTTTTCAATTTGCTGCTATAATATTGTACGTATATGCACTTATTATGAATACACTGGACACAGAACAATATAAATTATCTGATGTTGGAGATGTTGGTAATTAAAGACAAATGCAGATTGTCATTTAGAGAGTTCATTTGCTTTGTACAGAAGCAATAAAAAATTTTATATACTCATCATAACTATTACGTTTTTATATTCTATCTTTTAATGTAACAAAGCAAGATCAACTCCATTCTCTAGATTTAGACGGCTCTGAGGCAAATCATAACTACAACCAAGGTAAAGGTATTTAGTCTGTGTCATAATTTCCCCATCTCAAATTTGAAGACAATAATGATATCTATATTATACAGCTATTGTAAGAGTAAAATGAGATGAGAAAAGTAAAATATTTAGCACAGTGATTTATGTTAAGATTTCAAGAAACAATAACTGTCACTATTTTTGTAAGTAACATTGTCTTTTCTTTGAAATATTAGTTGGAATAAAAAAAACAATTGGTGAAAAGTATATAACCAGAGTTTTATTACTGTCCTCATGTTTTCCTCAAATCTATACTGTGAATGTATTTCAGTTTTCTGTGATATCAAATTCTATGAGTCCATGATCTTGCTAAGAGATCAATTTGATTTTCTAGGTAGAGAAGTTCTCAAAGTTGATGCTTTCACAGATCTGCAAAGTCAAAGCTATTTCATAATAATACTAAGATGTCATTTGTGTTCCTTTTCTCTCAGACTCACAAATTAGACTCTCACAAAAGTAGAGTGCAATTTTCAACAGGCTATGTGACATATGATGTCATGAGTGATGTCACAACAACTCAATGATGAAGCAGATATAGCAATCCAGCTTTTTCTAATTAGTAAGACCTTAAAAATACCTGCAAAACGTAAAACAGCATGAGTAACCTCATTGTTTTTTGAAAAACTAGCTTTCAAAGTAATGTGTTATTTGTGGCTACATGCAATGGGATTATTGTGGTTACTTTTAAAAAATAATGAATATACATTTAAAGTTTTTGTTTTAATTTGTAACATAGTCTATATAAGTGAATGAAGATAACCCCTATAAACCAAAGCTTTTGAGCTCTCAATAATATTGAAGAATGTAACACAGTCTTGAGTCCCAAAAAGTTTGATAACCATGTAGGTTTCAATTACAATTCTCTCCTCATTAATGCTTTGTTTGTGATATATTACAAAAGTCCTTGACTTCAGTAAAGCCTCACCACTTTAGTCACAGTAAAGATTGAAAATACGTGCAGGCTGGGTTTTTGTTTGTTTGCTTTCTTTTTTTCCCATCCCCTGGTGAAATCAGACACATGTACTTTGTCTTTTCCAGGTCGATTGTTAATCTAATAGCATATGGTGGCTCTAGAATGTGATCCATAATTTGTTTGTTCCTTGTGAGCTTTCTTTTTGCTTTGTTTTTCTTTCTATACAGAAAGAGGACATAAGCAAGAATTACTTGCAGTCTCATAAGAAAGAAGTATTGCCCAGAGGATTTTTAAATCAATAATGTACCTTTAAATACATAAAATTGACTGAGAAAAAAAAGTGGATTTAATGCACATTCCTGTCTCAATCCTTTGAAGATAGCTGTTCAAGAATAATAGTGTATCATGATAATACAATTATAATACTTTTATATATAGCAAAATTTTAGGTAATTTTTATCAGCCACAAAATGTGGTTAATTTATGATAATTGGATGAATATTTAAGTCAACCACAAGAGAGACTTGCAGTGATATTTGTCCTACTCTTGTTATTACTTTAGCATTTGATTTATAATCAATAGCAAATTATAATTCTCTAATGCAGTGATTGGGTAACCAGTCAAAGATCAATACATTTTTATGTCAAATGAAGCCATTCATTGGTTGATATTATTCTCTTCATTTTCAAATGATCCTAAACTTAACTTTTTTTGAAATATAGAAATTTTTTATTTTTTAATTTTCAGCTAAAGAGAGATTTAGGTAAGAATGGATAGTACACATTCCATTTCTCACATTGTATAACTCAGGAGTAAATTTTTGGTTCACGAATGTTTCCATTTTTTGTATCTTTGTCTCTGGAGCTATAAAACCTTTGCACACACAAAGCAATTCCATACCATTGTACCTCATTAATAACTTCATATTATATTCAACTAAAATAAGATTTACTAACTCATTGCTGCTAGAAAGTTTTTTGGGAGTGATCATGTCACACTTATTATTAGGCTCTACTAATCTAGGAAGTGAGTTCTATCTGACCACTATATATATGTATTGGTGAAAGTGATCATCTCAATCAGTTCTTTGGAGTCAGTATACAATTTCCTCAACTTTCAAAGATATGCATGATTAAGTTCACATTTAATAATTATCATGATAAAAACTTTAAAAAATTAGTATTTGTTTGCTATAAAATTTCTTAGTTGGTATCATATACATTATGACATATAATTTTATATATATACACACATGTGTATGTATGTACATATATTAATACATTATATATCTATGTATATACAAATATATATGCAAATAGGTATCTCTTGTTAGATCAACATTTTAATTTGAAAAACATTTTACAAGATAATTTAGAACACTAAAAGCTTAGGTTGATAGTCATTTCTAATGGAGAGGCTAGTGACTGGCCCATGAAATTGCTCACTGTTATTGGTATCATATACTAGCCATCAGAAGTCAGTCTCTACCTCCATTCAATACTATAATTTTCTAAGTCTCAGAGTAAGAAGCCTTACTCTGAAAATTCCCCTTTTTCATTTTAAACATTACTTCAATGTTACTGTGAGGTGTTAATCTCATCCTGAAAACCTTGGCATTTTTTTCTCTAAAAGTAATTATACCAGAGGCTTATGGAGTTTATTATGTTCTTCTATATATCCTGACCTCCCTTGCTGTGTATAAAAGTCTGACCAATCAATTGTGAATAATTTCTAGCTAAAATAGGTATGAGTTGACCTGCTTCCTATATTCCTTTTTCCTATACACTTTGGTGACATTATTGATCACAAAGCTAATCAGATCATGATACTCAAATAACACATACACTTTGTTGTAAGATTTCACTGAAATTTCTATTTGTATCTTGTGGTGATTGGTGTTAATTAGCCTGACTAATGTAATGGTTTACTTTAACTGTTTCCATAATATATTTTCAAGTGAATAAATTGATAAATACTTACAAAATTAGAAAATAAATTAGATTGTTCTAATCTAATAAATATAAAATTTGAACAAAATTACACAATTTTTATAATTGTAGAAAATATTTTTTTGCTTTCAAATCATTAGATGTCATATCAAGCTTATATTTTCTAAAGTAGCTTCTATTTAATACTGAGCTTATAAACATTCATCAAAATAATTTTATGTTCTAATAAATTTAGAAAATGCAATATTATATAATGAACCATCCTACATCTCTCCTTGGAGATTGAAATTAGCATATTTGAAATTCACATTAATCCTGGAGTAAATAAAATAATTTAAATTCCTTAAATCAATGTTTATGTGATTTAAAACACTTATTAGTTGGATCATATAACGTAGACCCAAACAGTTGTTTCCTAAATAAACAGAAAATACTTCATTAAATTGTATTTGATTACAAGATCATAAGAAATATTGTAGAAGATAAAAATCATATTGAATATTTTAACATGTATTTTAAAAATTACACAGTTGAAACAGTTGTCAGTAAGAATGATTTAGCCTTTAACCTCCGAGACTGTAAGCTTTGTGAAGGGGCAGATATTATAATAGATCTTATTATCTTTGTATTTTCAGTGATTTCAAAGTGTTTTACATTTCATAGACTCTTTAAATTATTTTTCAATAAATGAGTGAGATATTTCCTCAATATTTTTAATTAAATTTATTGGATTGGCATTGGTTAGTAAAATTACATAGGTTTCAAGTGTACAATTCTATAATACATCTTCTATATATTGTATTATGTGTTCACCACCCAGAGTCAGTACTCCTTCCATCACCATACTTGACCCTCTTATAAACTATAATGATGGCTTAGAAAAGGACTGAAATTAGAATCCTAAGAAATAGAGGACACTGTGTCCCAAGCTTGAATATCCATGTGATTGGTAAGATAACACATATGTATATGTAAAATTCAATAAAATTGATACATATGCATATTATACACTCCTGGCTAAGCTAGATTCAGATACTTATGTTCTAAAAAAATAACTTTTCAGTTAAATAGAATTTTATCATTCTAACACGTGCAGATAAGTAAAATGACATTACAAAAGATATAATCATTTTCAATTCTCCTTTAGTGATCTTAAAGTGCCTAATTCTAAAATTGGTTCTGTGTGGGATAAACTTTTTTGGCCAAGGTAAAGATACAAGAATGCAAACAGAAAACACTGCTAGAATGGAGACAAAAGTGGATCTTAGAAATATATACTTTAAATTTGTTATTCTATCTATTGAAATAAAGGTAGAAATTGGTTTAGAAAGTTTTAGTTAACTAATTTTTAAATTGTTTTTATGAAACAACTGTATACACAGTTGGGACTCAATGACTTCTCAAACTAGTCAATTATATCTGGCCACAATTATCATTATTACATGCAATTATTTTTAATTGTAATGACTTGCCAATAACTATGGCATTATAAAACATGATTTATACAATAAAAATATAATTTACAGAGGTCTATAAATTTAAATCAAGCATATTATTTTCTCAAATATATTATTAAAATCTTGTTTAGTCTAAGAAACAAGGGACTCTGATGATAATTATACTTAAAAAAAATGATTTTAAAAATTTACCCAAAGATACTTCTTCTATAAGTCTTAAAATTATCAATAAAATATACTAAGTAGCTATTTCTCAAGCACATACTCTGTGTCAAACAAAGTCATAAAAGTAAGAACATCACGGATTGCGGAAAATAATTATTGTGTGTATACATTTTCCAAAACTATCAGAATGAAATTTCAATAGATAAAAATAGTCTCAAATAATGAGTGCTAATAATGATCTTAATTTATATGAAGGTCTCATACTTTTGGGGGTAGTCTAAATAATATTATATTATAATAATAATTATTATTATATGTTAATAATTATTATAAAGAAATAATGATCATCATTATTAAACAAAGTCAAATTATAAGGAAGAGTTGTTTCAGATACTTTACGATTCACATTTCACAGATTCACAAGAATTCTAGCTGTGTTTCAAGCACTGTGTTAAAAATCTGGCTAAGTAAGGTAAAATAATGCATCTGATTTTTCCCAGCAATTAACCAGATAGGCCACATCTATAGTACCTGGCATATGACTCCTAAAATAAAATATTATTCCCTCCTTATAATGGTAACATAAAATCCATTATAAAAATATCCAGAGAAATATTTTATCTCAAGGAGGAAGATAGTATAAAAAAAATGTTGTCTAACTTATACTCGTGTGTCAATGCTAGTTTCAGTAATGACTGAATTTGTATATTCATATGTGAAATATCCAAGTGGAATGAATTGAGGGTGTATAGTTACACCAGATCCTTTGTAATAATCCAGCCTTTCAAGGAGCTTATACAAAAGATTTAAGGAGATACAAATACCAGAGTAAAACAGGAGTGTGGAGTTGAGGTGGCGGGTATGCTTAATCACCGAGGACAAAATTGAGATGGCTAAAATCCAAAATTACTTGAAGCTTTTGAGACCTGGCCCTTATAGGTAGCAATGTAGAAAATTATAATTGAGAAAGAAGTTTATCTCTGATGGATTGTGAAGATAATAATTTGGATCATTGTTTACTGAAGTATAATTATGACACACACATTTTTCTCTAAGAATTTGATTAAAGAACAGTTGATAAGCTATTTGAATACCTGGTCAAACATTTCTTTCCAGCCTTTGTGACTAAGTAAAAACAACAAAGAAACATGAAACAATGACAACAACAATAATAAATGAGTAAGTACCATTTATTGAATGTGGACTATATTTAAGGAATTGATAATAACCCCATGAATATTAACCCACATTCTCATTTTTGAGATAAGAAAATTATGACATAAAAATGCTTTTGGTTATGTAGTGGTGAAGAGTGAATTTGAATCCAGGCCCTTCAAGTTTATAACCCATTTTCTTAAATAATTTATTATATTCCCCAGATAAGGCAAGGATTTCTAGAATTTTTCTTTTCCTAATCTAATGAGAATTCATTATGTAAATTATGTTTAAATGTTTTCTTTTAATTTTTTACTTACTTTTATACTCCTAAAAGCATTTCAATACATGATAATTTAATTTGCTGATTATGTCAACTATGATTCAAGTTAATGAGGAGTGTTAATGTTTTAAATGGCAGAGGTTTAGACAAATATGTTGACATACAATCAAATGAAAATATTGAATTAAAATAAGAGAAATAAAGTGTTATTTTAACTGACAGTCAACAAATCTAAAAGTTGAGCAAAATAACGATGACAATATAGGAAATAATATAATTTATTACCTTCTTCTCTCCATAATATATTAGCTACTGCAGCATGTTAAAAAGAAAGAGAGGAAAAATTAGTAACCAGAGCTTACGTCAAATAGTAATATAAAAAAACTACTGAGGAGGTCAAAATTTCTGAAATAGAGCATGTATGTAAAAGTAGTAAGTGAATTCAACACACTATTTTAAATTAACAAAACAGAAAAATACTGGAACTAGTTAATAATGCTCTATTCATTTCATGAAATAGTCTATTCTTCTTCAGAATAAAGATATTGGTAATAACCAAAGAATATTTTATGTGTCATTGAAAAGAATGGGATATTTAAGTTAATTGTACAGAATGGCATCTTCATAAGAAGTATTGGTAATTAAATTATTAATTTGACAGTATAGTTAAAAGTTACTAATTGGAAAAAGTTATATTTTTATAATTCTTAATCACAATATGTAATATTATGTAATATTATGACATTAATATGCAATATTCCTTAGCAAGAAGAGTTATTGTAAATATAGGATTTTGAACACAGAAGTAGCATATTTTAAAGTAGTGTATGTTTTCAGTTTTTAAATCAGATGGAATGAAATATATCCAAATATATCTTGCTTATTTCAGTGCAAAGCAATGGTTTATACTGGATTGTTTCTTAACAATATGTTTAATAAATATTGTATAGGGATTAAATCAGTAGAGAATTAAAATAGTAAGATACAAATAAAGAAAAAATACCAGTAGTATTAATCTCAAGGAAATGTCTGCCTCCCTTACTAGTTAAAAGTTGTCCAATTTTTGTTTTCAAAGCAAAATAATATAAGTAAAAATGAAGTGTAAAATCTTATATATATATGATTACTCTCTGAATATTTTAACCACATTACAGCATAATATGGTTAAAATGTAATTGAATGTAGCACAGCCAAGATTGCAGTCTTGGCTCCAATCTATCTGGAGGCTGAAGACCCAACCAAGTTAAACAGTTTTCAGCACCTATTATATTCTTTTGAATACATTTTTGTAGTGTACATACTTTTTTGGGGATTCTTGGTATTTTTAATTCCTTAAGAGTATTCAAATATGTGTGTATGATACATGCATCCCCTCAGGGCATTTTGTTGTGCTGGTCTTATTACTTACAAAAGGGCTTGGAGTGAATGTGAAAAGTATAGATCCTATTTGCAAAAAGACATCTGAGGACTGTCCAGAAAGTATCCAGTCACATACTATGAAAACTAGAGGTATTTATGGCTGGGTTTTTTCCAGACAGCCCTCATAGATGTGGGAAGCAAGAGAACCATGCTAACAAATAATTACAAACATGGGCTTAGTATAATACAATCAAAGAAACAAAGAATGGGCTAAGTGGATAGGGACAGGATATAATGATCATATTTGATGGGCAGTGGAGGGACAGCTTCATTGGGCTGGTGATGATCAAGAAAGATAATGTCACCCAAGCTCATAAGAGGAAAGGAAAGATGTGTGGTACATGGGTGTGGGAGGTGGTAGAGACATTCAAGGTGTACCAACAGGCCACAGCCTAACACAGTCAGAGAAATTTAAGTATTTGGGTATAGTTGGAGAGAAAAACTGATATAAGATGAGGCTAGAGAAATTTTTCATGATAAAATCGAGGTTTTCCTTACACAATGCAAAGGAGAAAAACATTTTCTTTAGTAGGCTCAAGAAAGGTTGAGCCATGAATAAACTTACTATTATTTTCTGGCTTACAAAAACGGTAGCTGTATTTTCTCATACGTTCATCCATTCACTTAGTACAAAATGAGTTCCTAGCATGTACAGATATTGTATTCAGTGCTGCAATACACAGATTAAAACAGACCCAGCTTTGTGCTAATAGAGCTTACATTCTAGTAAAGAAAAAAAAGAAACAGTATTCAAATTACGATATTTATGAGAACAATTTCAAAATTACTAAGTTGATACGTTATGAAAAAGAAAAACAGGTGTATCAGACAGAGACAGTGATAATGGAGAAAACTACCTTAATGATAATATTGAAAGTGAAGTCTAAAAGATGAATAAGAGTGAACTAAGTGACAATTGTAGGAATACAATTTCTAGATATAGGAAAAAGCATGAACAAACCCTAGTAATATATCAAAGCACTGCTATTTTGAAGGACTGAGAACAGATACATTTTTAAGATAGGCATTTATGAGAAAATGCCAAAAAACACACATGATTTTTAATCTTAACATTAGATAAAGTAAAATTAAAAAACGACACCTATTGAGCTTAAAATTGTATAAGCCAAATAATAATAAAATATGAAGTAGAAACAATAAGGACTGGAAACAAAATTGATAAATACACAATCACAGTCTGCTTCTTTAACTCCTCACTCTCAATATTTGAAAAATGAAGGAAAAAAGACAAAATTTCAATAATATAATTACTAGGACTGAATTAGTATTTTTATAATGAGTATTATACTATGCAAACAGAAAGCGTTTTCTTTTCTTGAAAGATTTTCAAGAGTAGTCAAAAAGCAAATTATAAAATAAAGTCTCTGTTCTATACATTTATTCCAATAATCATAAATCGTTTAGGTATATCCAGGTAATAATAGAGCAAACATGAAAATGTATGTGTTTAAATCTGAAAAATTCTTCATTAAGCTAAATAGTTAAAACTAAAATATAATCATAATTCATATAAAACAACAAAAATGAGAAAGCAATGTGTGGACCCAAAGAGTTTTGGCCAAAGATAATGCATAGACTTAATTGATGTATTATTGAGCAAGATATTAATAGGTAGGTAAGCAGGTAGATAGAGAGATGATAGATAAGAAGGAGAAAGAAAGGGGAGGGAGGAAATAAAGAAGGAATATTTGTAGCTATGATGATTTGAAATTAATATAGAATTTTTTGCTAATAAATTTGATAATCTGGATTTCATTTTAAAAATCCAAGGAAACATAAAGATCCAAACTCAACATGAAGAAAATTAAATTAAATTAATCATGGTTCTGATTAAAACATTTTAAAAAATAGTTTTTTCCCTAAATACTCTTAGTTTCTGAGTTTTTTAGGATGAGTATTTACGAACTTTTAAGATTCAGATAGTCTAGTTGTATTAAATATTGTTAGACTATTGACTAAGACAAAAAAAAATTCCCCCTTCATTTTATAAAGTCAGCAAAAGTAATGCCAATAACTGATAATAGCAGCAGAACAAAGGGAATTACAGGACAATTTCACTAATAACAAAATTTGTAAATAACTAGATGAAATGCTGTTATTCCTACATCAAGAGAATTAATATTATAAAGATAACATTTATTCTGAAATTATTTAATTTATAAATTTCATGTATTGTCATTTTCTGTTTAGAACAAATTCTATTTTATTGTATAAAGTTAAAATATATATTACATTTAGAAACACTTTGAATTTAATTATGCAGGTATAATAACCAAGTCTCTTTTCCTTAAATGTTTTTTCATTGTTTTTCTGATTTTTTGGTAAATGCATACATATACGAAGATGTTTTGGATACAATATATAAATATACAACATATGAAAATACTTTGAAATCCTGTTATTCATTTATCATATCCTACTTAAACAGTCTTTAAATATATCATTTTAATCATTATGTACTACTTCCTCGAATGAATTCCTTCCTTTCAAAAGTATTATTGTTCATTGATCAAAACTTAGCACTTATGTCAGAGGCTAGTATATTATAGGTACTTAATACTGTTGACTTATCAGTCATATAGACATATGTGCATATACATATATGTGTGTGTGTACTGTGATGACCATCCTTCCATGTAGTTATTTTCATCATTATACATTTCTACAAGAGGTATAGGAATGTGTGATGCCATTGACACACGATGATAGGTTGATTTTCACAAGGTTATTTACCACCAGCAGTCTTTCAAGGTATTTATCCTGCCACATTGAAGGTGAACTATTATTGTATTTGTCTAGGCATGCACATATGTACAAGCTTGCAATTTGAAAATATATATAATAACATATGTATATGTAATATAGTCATGTATCTGTGGACTGTGGATATACTATATATTAGCATAATAAATATTAATATAACTGATTATAAATTATGTTTAATATGTTTGCAAATATTTAAAGAAATTTCCTTCTTTTTATATAGAAGAAAATTCTAACTCATACTTCAGTTAAAAGGCTACTTTTATATTTTAAGTTTTTAACAGCCATATACATATTAAAATGGCTTTGTCTTATCATATTAATTTATTCTTTATACAATATAAACAGCTCCCTATCATAAATGCAGTCTTGATAATGCCATCCATATGCTTAAAAACACAAAATGTATGAAGGTGTGTGTGTGTGTGTGTGTGTGTGTGCGTGTGCATGAGTGTGATCTGTCTTTAGCATAGCACATATGGTCTTCCATGATACGCTTGTGTCACATAAACTCACATTCCAAACATCAACTGACTTTGATTCTCTTTATGCATAATTTTAACCTGATAGTAACACTCTTTACAGAATTCTCCGCCTAATTTGCCCCTAGTTTTCCTGTAAACTAGTTTAGTTTTTTTATCTATAGTTAATCTGGGTAGAACTAAGAATGGCTTTTTTTTCCTCTACATACGGAATCCTGTGAAACCTATTACATTCTTTAATATACCATAAATGAACTTTCTGTTCTAAAATCTTTCATTTATAATTAGACAATATACCTCAAAGTTAATAATCCCCACTGATGTGATACTTATTTATGAGAAGTGAAATGTAAAATTGTTTCTAAAGATAATATATGACTTACAATGAAAATGTGGTTCAATGAAACAGATGCCTGGACACTAGTAACAGAATCTTGTATTAATGTATTTTTTATAAATTGTCTTATTTTATATGTTATAGACTTGCAATTATATTTCAAATGATGAATCTCATTAAACATATTATCTTTGAATGGAAATACATGTGGAGAGATGAAAAACATATAAGCAATAGCAATAGGATAGTTAACTACATAGCAGCATGCTGTATTACTGAACAGCTATATTCTCTGGCTGTTCATGTGCAAACTGCTTGGTTTTCAAGTAAATGAGTTTCTTGCTTGTTCTTGTCTCTGACTGAAAGTGTAAGGTTTTCAGCAGTGCAAAACAGTTATTTTTAAAAACTCATTTATGTAAGAATAACATTTTAGCTAGATGTCTTATTGACTGCTTCTTTTTTGGGATTTAAGACACTGACAACTTTAGAAGGCAAATGAAGAAGGGCAACATTCAAAAATTATAGGTAAAATTTAACATATCTCAAATAAATTATGGTATTATGATAGTTGAAATGTCTTTGAATATACATATGGAGAATGAAATGAGACATTTAAATCATACTTTTTTTAGGATGGCAAGTTATATAATATATGTCAAGTACATTGCCTGCCATATGCCAAATTCAAAACCACTTTTAAGTGAAACTGTCACTCTTTTGGCACTGATTGAAGACGATTCCCGCCTGTGACTATACACATTCTCAACCTAGTGTCTAACATTAGGTAATTAGGCTACAGTGCCCAGCTTGTATTAGGACATACAACCAGGAATCTATGGTTTAATTTCTACAAAGTGATGAAATGGGGTAATCAGATTCTCTTTTGAGGTAACTTGAATCAAGAAATCATGTTAGAAAACAAAGAGCACAGAGAACTGGTTTGTAAGAATGCATAGCTACAGGCACCATGACAGAGTCAGGGCTATGATAGTTTATGATAATGCACATAAGGAATGGAGAAGATGTGAAAAGCAGGAAAAGAGTATGCAACCTATGGGAGGAGCAGGAGTCAGCAGCTGTCTATGTAATGTCAGGTTCTGGATTCTGAATGTGGATAAATCCCTGACTGCATCATATTGCCAGTTCGACATCCACAACCATCTTACAATAACCTATACTAACACACTATAACTACAGTTGCCATGTCAAAAGATAAAAGCCACCACACAAAACAGATAAAAAGTATGTCCATCTTTTGCTCCAATGCTAAATCAAGTAAGCATACTATCTGCAACGGTGATAGCATGATGTGCAAAAAATGAGCTCAAGATTAGTGGCTTAAGACAATAAAAAAGCATTTATGGTCTTTGAGGGGTGGCTTGGCTGGGAGGGTTCTGATATGGGGTATCTCACGTGGTTCTAGTCATCTGAAGGTTTAACATGGGCTGGAAAATCTCCTTCTGAGGTGGCCGCCTTGTATGGCTAGCAGTTTGGTGTGGGCTACTGGCAAAAAAGTCTCAATTCTTTACACATAGGACTCTCACCAAGGCTGCTTAGGTTCCTCACATACAGGCGGATGCCTTCTCTCTAAATGAGCAATCCAAGAGAGCAAGGCTGGAGCTTATAACCCACCTTCAGAAGTCACACTTTCCACTCCACCCTACTTTCTGTGTGATAAAGATCTGACTATTTAAATGTGAGAAGATATTACAGGGGTATGGATAACAGGAGAGGAGGATCATTAGGACCATCTTGGACACCATGCCATGCAAGTGTAATAGACCACATACTAAGCAGAGATGTCAGGAAATGTGTTCTAGCTAACAGCCTCCTAGTTAGACTACCAACTCTTAAGTTTCTCCTAATATAGAAATCCTAAACCTGCCACTGTCAAAAAGTGACTTGATTTTAATAATTCTTCACACAAGTGATTGTGTTTTTTTACATGAAAAATAATAAACAAGACATTATTAATCAATTGTGGTTAATTAATTGCACATACGCATATATAGGGAGAAAACTTTGCCTTCTAACTTGCTCATACACTCTACGAATAATGTAAGTAAATGGCAAGCAAAGTTACTTTCTCATCTAGAAAATATGCTACAGGGTTAATTAAAGAATTAAAACATGAAATGATTATAACATATTTTATGTAGTACCTGGAACATAATGAATTGCTCAATATGAGATCAGGATAATCATTGCAGTGGGCCACAAACTTAGCATCTGCAATTTCTAGTAGTGACAAGAATAAAAAGAAAATATTGGACTTTTTATTCTGTCTGAGGAAATATTCACATAGAAAATGATATAATGCCTCATAGAACACTGATTATAAGTTAACGGAGGTTATCTTCTTAGAACATATTTCTAAAGAAATTGCATATAAAAGACAAATTAGTATAAGGATTTTATGAGCAGACAATGAGTTTAAAATTTTTAATTGCTTAAAATAGTGCCTGAGACACACACACACGCACACACACACACACACGTATACATACATGTTTATACACGAGGGCTGTCCTAAAAGTATCCAGCCATGTAATATGAAAATAGAGGCATTTAGCAATTTTTTCCAGACAGTCCTCATACATATGGACACATATAATTTTGAAAACAAAAACATTATTGTTAAACATACAGAGAAATACATTTTCAAAGATAAAAACTTAATAGAGTGACTCAAATATGAAGCAACTTGTAGCAATAATATGATGTATATACCTAGATTTTGTTTGTTTGTTTGTTTAACTTTTTTTTTTTTTTTTTTTTTTTTGGTATGTGGGGTAGTTCCCTGGCTGGGAATTGAACCCAGGCCGCAGCATTGACGGTGCCACTACACCACCAGGGAAGTCCCTAAACCTTGTTTTTTAATTAAGGGAAATAATATAATGATTGTGTTTACACAGTGTTGAAGAGCAGAGCAGATACTTAACATGTCCTTTAGGGCATTCTTTGTCAAATATTAAAAATATCAGCAGGCCAATGACGAGTGCTGCAGTATGTACAAATTTATCTCTTATAAGGCTTCAAGTGTTTGCAATGTGTTGATTAAAGTAATTCCATATTGCTTTTGATTTGCTTTTAGACGGAATAAGTGCCAGACTTGGCACTGTGTTATAAAAATGTAAAACCTGACATTCTCAGTCTGTTAAATCCCTGTCCTATAACAATAAAGTCACTTGTAGTTGGATTAAAGCAATTAGAACCAAAATTTTCTTCCCCAAAGTACTTTAAATATATCTTAGCTCTTGGACAATTTCACGACAGAGAACCCAGATATCTGAGTTATGCAGTAACTTTTATAAAAGAATTTTGACTTAATCATCAAAGAACATGTAATCTTATCCTGATGGTCACCAAGAAGATGAGTCAACTATGAGTATACATGACACGTTCAGTTTGTTCATGGAGTCACCCTGTGCAATAGGATTATTTTGTATTGGCCAATTTAGCCCGAGGTCTCCCTTACTGTTTGTTCCTAGGATATTTTCCCTTCCCTCGGACTTAATTCAGAAAGTACTACATACTCAAGAAAAGAGAAAAAAAGGTCTTTGTTTTGCTTGCATTTGTAAAGAGGAGATGGCAGGTTCTATCTAAAATGACATCATAAAATGTTTTATTCCCAAATCTTCATTATATTGTCACTGACTAGTCTATGTTTTCTTACAGTTTTTGATTGATATGCTTCTAGTTATTAGAATTTATCTATCTGTTAAAATATTTAGATAAACTAAGTCGTGGTGTTTTCAATGCCATACATTAAGAATCAGCTCAAGTGTATATTTAAAGAAAAGGGAAAATATAATGAAATTAGAAAAATGTCTCAAGTAATTCACAGTTTTTCAAAAATTGTTTACCAATAATTAACAGGATTCTTACATTGCTCCATTAAAACCAAAACCAAAACAAAAACAAAATAAAAACAACCCCCTGGTCATAATACTACCTGCTTTTAAATGTCTGATCTTTCAGAATCCTAAAGCCTTCTCTGTTGAGACATTATCCTTACTGGTTGTAAATGAATTTGGGAACCACAAACCTTTCTCATTGTGTTTGAAAGAAATATTAAAGCAGAGAAATGTGGCATCAATGTCTAAGACTGGGTAAAGAAAGCAAAAAGGTGCCTCACTACTACAAACTAAAATTAAGAATTTGGAGTTACTGCTCTTATTATTTAAACACAGACTGTCTTCTTTATTTGAAACATTATTGCTTCTACTGGGAGCTGAATCAGTACTTCAGAATTATTACAATGGAGAAACAAATGCTGGAACATCATAAAAGACATAAACTGCTGTGGTCTCCCCTAGTCCTCACTTTGCTCTCTCCCCCACTTTCCTGTCCACACCCCCACACAATACAGATTCTGGATAATTATGAGAGAACAATGCCAGCTGCTCTTCTTCCCTCCATTGTCAACACTGAAAAAAAAAAAGGGGCAGAACAAATAACAGACAGCAGTGATACTCCAGCAGCTGCAGTTACTGGCACAGAGAAAAAGTGAATGGGGTCAAAGATGCTCAGCACAGAAGTGACAGGAAGAGCAAAGAAACTGGGCCAAGCAGCAGCGGTGTATCCAACCGTGGCCGTGGTAAGAATGAAAGTTGGCAGTGAAATGTGAGAGCATTTCAGCTGAAGCCTTCTGATAGCACAGTGACTCCACACACGTGTAACCTTTAATTATCGCTCACTCTTGAAAATAAAATATCTGAACCTCAAAGTATTTTGCTCTGAAATATAAATATAAAATATCTAAGTTGTAACTCTTTCTTGACCACTTTTGCCCATTTTTAACCATTGACATCATTTATCCATTGTTCATTTTTTAAAACCTTAATGCTAATACTCATTGACCTAGAATGATAATAATGGTAATCAGAACAAATTCTTACTGAGCCCTCATTATGTGCTGGACACCGTGCCAAGTATTTTAGAGCATCAGATCCATTAAAATTTCATTTCTACAAAAGTCTCTACTTGAATTAATTTCTATAACTGCTTAATCTAAAAAAGCAAAATAAAGTACGCATGTGTTAAAAATATCAGTGGCTTACCAAGTAACCTGGAATGCTCTAAAAACACATTGATGAGCAAAGCATCCACTTGTTTAAGTATCACACAGAATGTTTTCAGATCAGGCTCTGTAGCCAGAATTGTCTATCTGGTCAACCTTGTACCAACTGTATGTATGAGATAAGCATTGATCAAGGAGGTGCAAAAGCATGGAGGTGACATATTATCTTCTACCTATTATTATATGTATTATTATAGATAAAAGATAGGTTTTCTTCATATGAGTTCAAATAGGCTGATGAACCAAATAACACTATCTTCTGGAAAATGCCATTATGCCAAATAACTATTCAAAGCTGGACAAAGGAAAATAATAAAACTTCATATTGAATGGTCCAACAGCATGCTGTAATGATTTTCCACAATACATATTGCATTTTGAGATTAAATGGTAAACATATAAGACTGTCATAGTTTATTGAGTATTTGAATTTGGTTAATCCTATTCAGGTAATTTAAAAAAACCCACTCAAATGTCTACCATATGTTAACAGTAAAATCCAGCCATAGCTATAGAATAAATACTAATTAATAAACATGTAGAAATTTTACATTTGCAGAATATAGCATGTAAATCACTCCTAATTTGACTCTTTCAATCCATACGGTTCAAAACCGCTCTTAATCTGCTACTACCCAACAATTCATTTTCACTGGGTACTGCAAATTCCCAGCAAATATTTTTAGGATCATATATGACACAAAGTTAACAAAACCCACCATGGACTTCATAAGTCTTCCCTGAATTTGACATGCATTTAAGTCTCTAGCTATGGAAGTATCACTACATTCACCAAATATCATCTCAAATGTCATCACCTTAATAAAGTTGATGCCACTCAGTTGGAATTTGATGTTTTTGTGTCTGCAATCTTATCACGCTGGCTTGTATGTCTATTACAGCAATTGTTATTCTACCATGTATTACGGTTGTGCTTTCCGAACTAAGCTATAGCTTTTCTGAAAGCACAGAATTGTCTTACTCAGTGCTAGCCATATGTTAGCAACATGGTTTGTGTTTGTTCTTTCCTCAATAACTATTTAATAGATAAAAGCACAAATGAACAAACCTATTGTTCCCTGTAAACTTTTTGTCATCCTTACAGTGAAAACTCTCATTCAACTTTATAAATTTTGTAAAGTCCTTTTTCTAATAGACAATTAAGAAACAGATAAGTTCGGAGTAATACTGAAATGGTGTTCAGGCACTTGGGAAGGTAACTAGCTTCACACACATTTAAATTACATAAATCAAATTACAGTCATTGTAAAAAGCATTTAAATTAAGTTAGTCTTGTTGCAATGGAAATATGGAAGTAATTAAAAGGCAAATTAAGAAGTAATTATAAAGTATAGCAAAATATTAAGTACATGGCAGGTTTTTCCTGAATAATTTCTGAATGTATGGCAGTTCAATCAATAATACCAGTGTTTTTTGCTAACAAATGTCACCCCAATAAGTTTGCCAATAAAAAATAAATAATGCCAAAGTGCTTTCCAAAGGGTGGTACAACTCATAATGGGTAATGATTCCTATTTTTTTCAAATCTCCTCAACTCTCAGTATTATGCAGCTTTTAAAATTTTGGTATTCTAGTGGATGTGAAATGACATTTCTCTGTGCTTTTAAGGTGTGTTTCCTTGAAAACCAAAGATAAGTCAACCTCACATTGAATGCTAATAAGGATTAACATCTATTCATAATCTATATAGGCACTTCATTTTCCCTTGTCTCTGAAAGGTATTTTTAAAACTGCGAGCTAGTTTTCTTTTGGAGCTTCACTTTTATACTTGTCTGTCTGTTGTCCATGTATCTACCTATCTATCCATCTATCTATCTATCATCTATCACTTATTTACATCTACCTGTGACACTAAGTTCTTATCAGTTTTCTGTGTTGAAAATATCTTGAGGGCAAATATTTATGATTAGAATTTCTTAATTTTAATGTAACCATAATGTTTTCTTTAATGTTTATACTGCCTTTGAAATAGAACCCTAAAATTACATTTAGATATTTACCTTAGTATAATCATTAATAGTACAATATTGGTTATAATATACATATTTAGTCTTTATTTGAATATCATCAAGTTAGAAAATGCCTTTTTTATTTAGTCTATAATATAATCTCAGGTTTTTAAATCCAAACTGTATATAGAAACACATTTTGACTTTCTAGTAGCACATGTTTGAGAAATATTTTATTCACTAGTAATTAAAAACAGAAGCATTTTATTCACTAGTAATTTAGGTACTATTAAAATGTCACTATTGCCAGAATGTTTCCAAAAGTTTTATACCAGAGTTTAGTGTAAATAGTAGCTAAATTTAGGGAAAAGATATGAAAATTGGCACATAATTTTACTGAATTAAATAGAAAAGTGTCTTTTAATAAATTCCATATTGAATAATATTTCATATGTAATGTTGCATTTCACATGTAGCAAAAATATGGAAATGCACATAAAGTTGCAGCAAATAAGAAAACAGAATAAGCAAGCTGTCTGACTTTCTCTTTCTGGCAGATTTATCCATATCAGAATTCAGAGATGTATAATCTAGGCCCTTTGCACACAGTTGATAAAGATGTGTGGCATAAATTGAACATCACAAAACTTTAAGAAGGGACCTCACTTCAGTACTTCACTCCAGAATCTGGGCATTTGAAGGCTACATTGGTTTTATTAACTCTTTACACATTTACACTATTCTTCTGACTGAATTCCTATTATCAGAGGACTCTAAGAAAACCATGAAGTGATGATACTTCTAACTTTTTAAAAATCTAAGTGCAGTTATTTGGCAAAGTGTTCACCAAGTGGAAGGCCTCTGGAATCATGGACCCTCAAAGTGAATTCTAACACTTTCTCCTGAACACCAACAATGAAATATTCATATGTAGATTTCCTAAACATTCCACAGATATTTTATGCTCAGCACTGTCACTGCCCATAGCTTCTCTAGTCTGCCTGAAGTAATATAAAGAAAATGTCACCATCACTTGTTTAAATTTATTATAAAATAAATTAGACACATTGGCATTGTGTAATATGAGATGAGATATTAATATTTCCTGGAAGGTAAATAATGCCTTGCAGACAAAATACAGGCAACAAATCAAAATAAAAAAACTTTGAGTCTTATTTTGTTTTGTAGGCAATAGAGATGCCTGATTGCTTATGATTGTTCTAAACCAGTAAATTTGATGATATTCAGATCACATAGCACATTGTCAGATATCATGGCTCTTAAGACTATTGTGCAAAAATGGCTACATATTAGAAACAGATCTATTTAGTGACAGTGAAAAAGGTGATATTACAAAATACAGCCTTGAGAGAAGAAAATCAAGAGGCAAATAATTTCAGTGTGTGCTGGGTCAAGAAATGAAAAGATACGGAATGACTTACTTCACAGGATGTGACAATGTCATTGGCCAAATTGAGAGCATGAATATTATAATTTATGATACATAATGAAAGCTGATAAAATAATAATGCTTATCAAGCGTGGTTAACCTTGACATGAGTCTTATTATACTAAGTGCATTTTATTTCATAATAAGATTACTAATCTATAAATGTTTGTGACAAATATTAAATGATAGGTATTTTTGACTTTTTAAGAGAAATATGAATTGTTCACCTTGATTTAAAATTTTTTAAAACAGCCCCTCTATTGAATAATCACTGAATGTTAAATAAAAATTAGCCATATTGTTCATTTTTTATTAATTTCATTTTTTCTCAAATATTTGTTATTTGTTTATTTTTTATTCTATTACTTAGTTCATAACTATCAGGATAAAAATTTCACCCTGGCTATGATTTCTATACCTTATCTTTAATTAGAGATTTTTCTTATTCCTAATTATTCTACCTATCTCACATGTGTTGAGTGTAAAAATTATTATTAATCAATAACTGCTGCATTTGGCTTCATCTATATCTGTTTAAAGTCTATGGTATTCCTCTATGTTATCTTTTTAGCCTCTTTAAACATTAATAAGATCCTACATAGATGACAATATTAAATCTATATAACTGCTCTTTTGAAGTGGGCATTTTGTTCCTTCTTTAAATATAGGAAGTAAATAAATACTACAGAAGTTAGTTTGTCTATATTTATTAATTTGTCTATGTATTGTAAATTACACTCATTGTATTTTTATAATACTTATTAATTTATATGAGCATTATATAATTAGTTTATTCAAGTAATCTTGTAGAGTTTAACACATTTAAATTACTCTTTAGAATCTTATAATTAATTGCATTTTGTAATAGTGAAACAGTTAATCCTAAAATAAGGATTATTCCAATAGCCCAATATTTCCAAATGTAACGCTGCCTGACACAATGATAAAAAGAGAAGTTGTATATACTATTAATATAATATATTCAGGTACTATGTTCCAATATTTGTAAAAAGCTAGATTAATCATAGTCTTTACTAAAATCCTAGCAAGGTGTGATATAACCTGTGCTCAGCGCTTCATGCAACCAATAATTTAAAAGCATCTAAAGAAACCAATATACACACAACTTTTCATGTCCCTTAATCCTGAAGATGAATTACTATCATCTAGAAATTGAATCCCCTTGGGAATAAAAATGTATCAAGTGCTTATGCTATGTGCGAGACATTTTCAAATAAGTAACATTTACTTCTACCTAAAACCCTTCATGTATTTCACACCATCCTTTTTTACTCCCTGCTAGAAGCACCACACAATCCCCTATGACCTATTCTTCTTTACCTTTAAATCCAGCCTGTGTATCATTCCATGAAATCTTAGTTATCAAGCCCTATCTTTAATATAACTATAGAAGTATGTTATTTCGAAGTACTTTTTTGTAGTTAATTTGTCACATGAGAAAACTTCCAGTGAGGTGTGTTGACAGAGTTGGGCACTGTAACTCAAGGTTTTTCAATTCAAAGATTAGGATAAAAGCAAAACATAAACTTCTTAACCACATGCTTTGCATGAATTGTCACTCAACAGTATCATATTGCTGGGAAATGTCATGTAAGAAAAAGATGTGATTGATGCTACCATGACTGCTCTATTACGTAGAAAGTTGCTGGATGATTACCCTGAAGCTGCAGCTAAACAAAGTCTGTGTTGTGCCACTTAGCCCAAAAGTCTAAAATCTTCCTCCTCTTTTGTTGCTATCTACATGAAATTCAATACCTCTCTTCTTTGCATCTTTCAAAAAAAAAAGAACAATCCATTATTCAAGAATATTAAAAATATAATAGGAATGTAAATTTGCCAATGTGAAGGGAATAAAATGTAACTTTTGATTTGACTCTGACAAAAGTGGACTCTGTCCTGAAAAATAATATTTTAATTTGGGTATATAAGATAGATGCCCACATACACTCATATCTCTCTATATCTATCTGTCTATCATCTACCTATCATCTGTCTATCTCTGTCTGTATCAATCTATATGTATCATTCATTTTGGAAAATCTTATTTCTAGCAATTACTTTATTCTCTAACCTTTTTAACAATTATTTTTGTCAATGTTTCTTGCAAGGAATAAGTAATTATTTTCAGTAAATAAGCATGAATAAAGGAAGAGCTACTTATTGTCAAGCACTATGATGAGTGCTTTGTAATATTTGCATAGAAATACTTTGGTGAGTTAATATTTATTTCATATTACAAATAAGAAAATTAAAGTTCAGAGAAGTTATGTAATAGACCAAATCACAGGACTATTATGTGACAGTATAACTTCTTTTTTCTTTTCTTTTACTAAATTTTTGGAATGACGTCGGTTAGTAAATTATACAGGTTTCAAGTGTACAATTCTATAATACATCATCTATATATTGCATTGTGTGTCCACCACCCAAAGTCAGATCTTCTGTAACGATATCTTTGACACACCTTTACCCTCTTCTAACCCCTGCCTTGCTCCTTACCCTCTAGTAACCACTAAACTGTTGTTTGTATCTATTTTGATGAGTTTGTCTTCTTTGTTGGTTGCTTTCAGTTTTGTATCTCACATGATAGAAATGTTCTATCTTGTTCTCCACTTTTTCTATCTGACTTATTTCACTTACCATTATAATCTCAAGATTGGCCCATGTTGTTGAAACTGGCAGTATTTCATCTTTTCTTAAGGCTGAGTAGTATTCCTTTATGTATAGGTACCATATCTTCTTTATTCAATAATCTTTTCAAGGACACTTTGGTTGTTTCCATATCTTGGCCACTGTAAATAATACTACTTCAATGAACATAGGGGTATATATGAGGGTTGTCCAAAAAGTATCCAGACATGTAATATGAAATATAGAGGCATTTATGGCTGGAGTTTTTTCAGACAGCCCTTGTTTATCTGTACAAATGAATGTTTTCAGATATTTTGGGGTATATACCCAGAAGAGGGATTGCTGGGTCATTTGGTAGAATAATTCTAACTCATATCTTAGTCCAAAGTTCATGCTCTTGTATCATACCAATCTGCTTTTTTCAATATATATATCTCATTGCTATTAATAGGAACAAAGACCTCTGTAATCACTTTTGGTAAACATGGACGAGTCAATAATCTTTTTTAATATGTAGAAATAAGAAGAGTAAAGTCATTATTGATGGGTTTGTGACTCTTTCCTTTGACTTTTCTGAGAATATCTATCTGTCGAAATACAAATGTGCCTTATATAATTAATACTGATCTTTGTCCATGGAGTTACTAGAAGAGAACCCAGACTAGTCCTTCAGATATGAGTTATAAAAGGTGGTAATTTTCCCTAATGTGATCTCCGCCTGATTTTGGTTTTGTTTTCGTTCTACGAAACTCTTGACAGTTTATTGAATACTAGGAAACATCACATGGGAAACTGTCTTGTATCATATTAGCATTCTTACACTTTCAGTTTATTCTATTCTGTAGCTATTAATATTCTACTTAATTGGTTTACTTATTTAGTATTATCCTGATTTTAATTATGGGCACAAATTTCTAAAAATTAGCCCTTTCACATCAACAACCATATATGGAGGACATGTTCTTATTAATTATGATAGCAAATTTGTGGGGGGAAAACCTAAAAATTAAAGACATTTATTTAAATGAGAGATACTTTTGTTATTTGGAAAAAAGTGTACTTGCATGCCTATAAAAAAGGTAGACTATAAACATGAATTTGTAATGCTTGAGACTTCTGGGTTACAACTAAAATTTGTTAGTTTCAGTGTCAAGAGCAAAGTCATAAAGCTTTTCACTTATGTTTTCTTAAAAGAGTTTTATATTTATGGGTCTTATGATGAATGTTTATTCCATTTTGAGTTTATTTTTATGTATGATGTAAGACAGGGATCCAATTTTATCTTTTAACATGTGGACATTGCTTCCCAGCACTCTATCTTGAATAGACTCTTTTTTCCCAATGTATCTTCTACCACCCTAGCCAAAGATCAGTTGCCCGTGTATTCGTGAATTTATTTTTGGGTTTTCTATTCTGTTCCATTGGTCAATAGGGCTGTTTTTATGCCACTACCATATTATTATAAGGGCTACAGCATTATAATAAATTTTGAAATCAGGAACTTTTTGCCTCTAGCTTTGTTCTTTTTTCTCAAGATCACTTCAGATTTTTTATTGTTTCATAAAGTTTAGGATGACTTTTCTATTTCTGTAGAAAAATTCCTTTGGGATTCTGATAGGCATAGCATTGAAACATAAATGACTACAGGTAGTATGGGCATTTTAACAATGTAAGTCTTCTAATTCATGAGCACAGAAAGCCTTTCCATTTATTTATGTTTTCAATTTCTTTCACCGATGTATTAAAGTTTTCATTATATGAGTCTTTCAACCCCTTGGATAAGTTTATGTCCAAGGAGTCTATTCTCTCTGATGTTATTGTAAATGGGATTGACTTCTTAACTTCTCAAATATTTCAATATTAATGTATAGAAATAAATAGTTTTTATATGTTGATTCTATATACTGCAACTTTACTGAATATGCTTATTAGTTCTAAATGTTTGTGTGTATATGTGTATAATCTTTAGGGTATTCTATATATAATGTCCAGTAGAAGTAACGACTGGAATTGAGTTATGATTTTATTACAAAATCATAACTATAAATGCTTACAATTTTGTAACAAAAGATTTGGTATAGATTACCAGCTCATAAAAAAGGGGCATTACTTGTGCTGGACCCTGCATAAAATCAGGACTTCCTCAAAGACAATTTTGCTTCTTTTTTTCTGGTTTGATGTCTTTTATTTCTTCTTCTTGCCTAATTGCTGTGACTAGGACTTCCATTACTATGTTAAATATAAATGATAAAAGTGGGTATCCTTGTCTTGTTCATGATCTGAAAGAAAGATATTTCAGCTTTTTTCTATTGAGTATGATGTTAGCTGTGGGATTGTCATGTAATATAACCTTTATTATGTTGAAGTACATTTTTTTATTGTTAAGTTTATTGGGGCAACATTGATTAGTAAGAATTATATAGGTTCCAGGCTGAAATACGTTTTTTCAATACTTGGTTTCTTATTTTTATCGTCAAAGAATGTTATCAAAAGCATTTACCATGAAAGGATGTGTCAAAGCTTGATTTGCATCTACTGGATGATCAAGTGATTTTTATCCTTTGGTCTATTAATGTGCAAATTACACTTATTGATCTGCATATGTTGAACCATTCTTGCATCTAAGGGATAAATCTCACATGATCATGGTGTATGATTCTTTTAATCATATTGCTGATGCATTCAGCTTGCTAATATTTTGCTGTGGAATTTTGTATCTTTGTTTATCAGTAATATTGGCCTACAATTTTCTCAAAGTACAGAGCAACAAAAGCAAAACTAGACAAGCCGGACTATATTAAACTAAAAAGCTTTTGCACAGCAAAGAAAACAATAAACCAAGTGAAACAGCAATCTACAGAATGACAAAAAATGGGAGTTCCCTGGTGGTATAGTGGCTTAAGGCTTCGGTGCTGGTGCTGTCAACGCTGCAGCCTGGGTTCGATTCCCAGTCAGGGAACTACCCACATACGAAAAAAAAAAAAAAAAAAAAGAATACCAGAAAATGTTTTTAATACATATGAGGGTTGTCTAGAAAAAAATCCAGCCACAAATGCTTTTATTTTTCATATTATATAGCTTGATACTTTCTGGACAGCCCTTATATATCTTGTAAGCATTTAATTCAAAATACATAAGAAACTCCTATAACTCAATAAAAAATAAATAAAATAACCTAATTATAAAAAGGGCAAAATTTGAATTCTCTGAAGAAGACACACAGATGGCCAATATATATAAAGGTGTTCTACGTCACTAATTATCAGAAATGTAAATCAAAACCACAATGAGGTACCATAGCATACCTGTTAGGATGGTTATGATTAAAATAATAAAAGAACAAAGCTTTCATGAAGATGTAGAGAAGTTGCAGCTTTTGCACACTTTTATTTGGAGTATAAAATGGTGCAACCACTATGGAAAACATTATGGAAGTTTCTCAAAAAATTTAAAATACAACTATTAGATATTTGAACAATTCCACTTCTGGCATTTATCCAAAAAATTGAAATCAGGATCAAAGAGATATCCACACTCATATGTTCATTGTAGTGGCATTCACAATAGTCAAGATACGGAAACAAACCCAGTTATCAACAAATAAACAGATAAAGAAAATGATGCGTATACATACAATGGAATATTATTCAGCCTTAAAAAGTAGGAAATCCTATCATTTGTGACAATATGATTGGACCTGACTGATCTCACGCTAACTGAAACAAGCCAATTTCAGAAGGACAAATACTGTATAATTGTACTGATATAAGGTATACAAAAGAGTCAAAATTATAGAAGCAGAAATTGAATAGTGGTTATCGGGTATGGGGATGGAGGGAGAAATCAGAGTTGTTCAGTGGGTATCAAGTTACAGTTATACAAGATGAATATATTCCGGAGATCTGCTCTACAACTTAATGCCTGTAGTTAACAATATGGTTTTGTGCACTTAAAACTTATTAAAAGGGTAGAACTTACATTGTATACTTGAGTTAGTTAAAATTATTAGTTCTAGATGTTTGAGTGTGTGTGTATTCGTGTGTTTGTGTTCAATACATACGGGTCTTCCTTGCAGAATCTTCCACAAAAAGAGAAGAGATGTCTTCATCCACTCCTGCTTCATTCTTTGCAATACAAGTGTATGCTCCCGTATCTTCATAGCGCACATTGCTTATATGAACCTCACTGCCATTTGCTGAGAACAGAAGGCAAATACAACTTGTAAACTACAATTTCAGTTTTGGTACAGTGCTTTCTGATTACACAGTCAAACAGTTCTCTTAGCTTGTCCTAATTAAACTATTTTCCTTCCTACTTCCATGCTTTGGAGGCATGCCAAATTATCCCAAAAGCATTTAAATGTTTCATAAACTGTGCTGTCATTCTATTACAGAGAGCCCAATATTTTATGTCTACTGCATTTTATATTTTATATTCATTTTCTATTTCCTACATTGCATAAGAAGTATTTCATATATAATAACTATAATTTCATTTATATATTTATTTTTATATTTAGAATTTACTTTGTCCTAAGCTTTCTCAAAAGTTTTAATAACAATGTTGTTTATTTACAGAAGAATACATATAAAAAACATTTGCATAAAGAAATTAAGTGAGCTACATCATGCAAGTATAATATAATTGCTGTTATCAAGTGTGCTATTTAGTCTCTATTGTATATCTGGGATTAAGAGGTAAGGAGAAAAGAAATATCATAACACATAATTTGCAAGATTTCCAGTTTTGTGCCATAAATATACCTAAAATGACGTATTATATTATGGAAAGTGATACATTCAATGTGTAGTCAAAGGGTTAAGAAAATGATTAATCCAACTTTTAAATCTTGGTAAAATAATATTTTAAGCTAATCCTTGAATAATAAGTTATATTCCCCAATGTGGAAATGAGGATGTAATTAACTATTTACAATATGTTGGGAATAAATGAAGTGCTTTCACATATATTATTCTTTAATTATCCCAAATAATATTTAATTTTTAGATGAAGAATAACCTTATATAAATCATTCAACTCAAAGGGTAAGGGCTGGTCTCCTGTTCTGTCAGACTTTAAAGCTCAGTGTTAGGCTCATTTGTTTAGGTTTCTTTCTTTGCCGTTTCCTTTTCTCTCTTCCCCTCCCTTCCCCTTCCCTTTCGTTCCCTTCATTTCTTCTTCCCACCCCATATGCATCACAAGAACACCATTCAGCACGTGCAGTAGAAAGAAACATGACTGTGACTGGAGACAGAATAATAGTGTGGCTGTAAGAAGGTAGAAACATTGGGGAAGGATTCTCAATGCCATCCCTAGAAGCCAGTGGCTCTCTAGGTATGTGAATGAAATAATGGAGAGGCATTGCGTGCCTGGGGAGAGATAATCATTAGAATCGCTAAAACTGTTTATAAATACTACTGTGCACCTCTGTTCCCCGCATTCTTTACTGAGAATCACTACTCCAAAACAGGTTGGCAACGTTGTGGGTTTGCTTTTGTTTTTCTTCCTGCTGTCAAAGGTCGGAGTGTAAACATTTTACGTTCTGTGGGCCTGACACTCTGTGGCAACTACTCCCCGCTGCTATAACAGCATCAAAGCAGCCATAGGCAGTATTTTCTACAAGTGTGGCTGTGTTCTAATAAGAAAATCAAGTAAAAATGTGCTTTATTTATTAACACAAAAGTAGGCAGCTTTCCCAATTTAGCCCATGGGCATTAGTTCTCAGGTTACTTCTTTAAAAGACAAGGAGTGAATCATGCACTTAAGCCTGAGGCAGCTTCTTTTTTTAGTTGAAATGCGGACCTCTCCAAAGAACATACTTTTCTTTCAAGACTGACACACTTAAACTAAATTCCCTAGATTCTTTTGAAACATCAAGTCAATTTATTCCTTTTTCAAATTCTCTCTTCTCAATATTCTTACATGTTCTCATAACCTACATGCTCCACTGTCTTTTTCTTTTTCTCTATATAATCTAGCATTTCCACATGTTTTCCATTTTATTGCCAGAACTACCAATTCCCTCGTGCACTTATCATCCTGACCTACATGCCTAACTAACCTCACAAACTAGAAGAAGCTGACATATCTCTGCACCTGGTATCCCTGCACTTGGTTTTTGCAGTAAATTATGACACTATTATATTAGCAAATTTACAGATGTTCATACTCATAGTTCGCAATTTGCAGGCTGTTTAATGATACATAATATTCACTGTATTTTACTTTCACAGATAGATGCCTTTCATATCCTATCCCATGTACATTTCAAATATTTACTCTTTTTTGTTTCTTATCATAATACTAACTTTAAATTATGAAGTACATAGAAGTGATTAGAAAGTAAACTGAAATCATTTCATAATATATACATGCATCAAATCATGTTATATACCTTACACTTACAAGATGTTATATGTCAATTATATTTCAAAAAAAGCTGAAAAAAAATGTTAACCCCAAACTTCCTGTTTCCATCTACATCTTCACTTTTATGTACTTCTCAATGGGAATTGTCTCTGATTCTTTCCAATACAAATCTTCCCTCCTTTCCTATTGAGTTTTACAACCCCTTGCTCATCCTTCTCCTCCACTGTCTACACATTTTGCCTTAACCTATATTCCTTTGAACTGATAAACTGTCCAAGAAAGAACATCTTCATCAGTCCTAACCCTTTACAATAGAATACGTGTATACTTTCCTCCTTTCAAAATTTGGAAAGAAATGTTTTATATTTCTTTACTTCCTTTTTATTTCTAAACCCGCTTAAGACTCATTGCTACTAACACTGCTTTCCTTAAATGTAACAAGGACAAACTAATCACTTAACCCATGAACACATTTAAATGATCTTCTTTGACCGCTCTATGTATCTGCCACTTTTTGCCATCTTTTGCTTCCTTATCTTTTCTTTTGTAGCGTTACCTTGGTCTCCTGCTTTTTTGCTGACTTTTACTCTTATGGTACTATTTATCTTGATTTGCATGCCAGTAAGATACTTCTGCTTTTCCAGGATTTCATTCCCTTTCATTAATATAGTATCCCATCTGTTGTCATAGTTACTCACTTAGTGTCTAGACTTGGCCCTCACATAGAAATTCTAAGTAAGCATCTGATGAATGATTGGGTAATTATATAATAACTATATTGTGTGTGTGTGTGTGTGTGTGTGTGTGTGTAAAGCCACATGTAATTTCACAATTCTATGCAACCAGTTTTATCTCTTAGGTTGTGCTACTTACTCACCTTTTATCATTTATCATATTCTTCCAAAACTTTACCTATTTTCTCTTTTTTTAAAAAAATGAGAATAGCTATTTTACAAGAGTCCCCACTCCATTAGTGTTGAGTCTGTAGTGTAACCACCTCCCTAAATTTGCTTTCTATATATTCCTGGAAGCAAAGAAGTAATATGCTCATATGATATGGTTTACTGTTATTAATGGGGCAAGAAATGACAAAATCAAAGTTAATTTGATCTTTTTTCACTTTAATTTCTGTTAATAAAATCAATGTTCTTCTGAGATTATAGACATCAGAATGAAATTAGTGAATGTAAAACATGTAAATGTATTGAGCCTACTTATATTAATATAGAGTTTTCTGGGATTCAAGTTTTAAAGGTCAAAGATATTTTTGCATGTCATTTTTGACTTGCAAAAATTAATAAGTATGTGTTTCAAAAAGATTTATTTAAAAAGGTATACTGATAAAATATTTACCATTTCAAGTAGAACAATGAAAAGTCTATGCTTACAAAATTAATTTAATACTGAAAATATATTAATTTCTAAAAGTATGGGTTGAAGGAATTTAAAGGCATGGAATAAGAAATAAAAGCCATGTAAGAGATACTCCAGTAAAATGACTTGTCATGTGCTACTCTTGACAATGGAAATACGGTTTATGTATTTCCCTTCCTACCAGTATACTAAACATGTATGCAAGTGCTTTCGCGTTATTTAGATTATTTGATATTACACACATTGTTTGTTTTTCACTTACCATATATGTCATTATTATAACCTATAATTAATTATATATACACATGAGGATATTACATGTAGAATATTTTATAGATTAGAATGCAATAATTTCATAACTTTAAAATAATGTAAATGTAAAACATTTGGTAACATTTTGACTTTTTCTTATTTCTTATGTCAAGTATGTGGCAAAACCTTCACTAAAGAATTTCTACATTATTGACATCCTTTATAATACATATTTTAATGTATGATTTAAACATTTAAGTAGTTACTTCAGAAATGTATTATATGAAGAGATCCAATTATTTTGTTCAGTGTATCTTTTATAATTCAGTGGACAAGGACTTAAAAGATACATAACTTAATATTTTACTTATCACCAAAATAATGATATAATTAATCATCATGACAAGACTATTATTTAAAACATAAAAATATTAAAAGACTCTATTTCAAATATGATGTCTTAGGTACAATCATTTTTTTTTATATTCATGACATTCTTTTGCCACCAAATCTCATTTTCTCTTTTTTCCAAGTGATATAAAATATGATATAAATTTTAGTATGAATTTTCTATATGATCAATTTTTTAAAAATGCAAGTATAAAGCACCTTGAAGTGTGAGCTGTTTGGACAGCTTTGGTGTAATATCAATTCCATTCTTCAGCCAGCCCAGCTGAGGGTTTGGGATGCCCTCTGCATGGCACCTCAGACTTGCAGTTACCCCAGGTTCTCTAGCCTGACTTTCTGGATACACACGAATTACTGGAGGGACTAAAAAAAAAAGAAATGAACAGGAAAATGAATTAGTAATTCATATTCACCATTTAATTTTCCAAAGCAAGCAAAGAAAAATTATAATATAAGAAAAATACAAATTGTATGTTTTAATGATATTTCCACAGATCTTATTTTCCAAATATCATCATCTACTGAAAGATAGTAAGTTCCTTGACTAAAAACTATTCTGAGACTGTGCTAGGGAAAAATACAAGGTCAGCCTGGGTATCTTCCTTCAATCATTAAAGAAGTCCTCAAAGAATGATAATAAAAATGTATTTTTTTAAAAAGACATTCTGTATGTAGAGATTGAAAGGATTAATTGGTAAGACAGTAAGAGTTTGTAAAAATTATTATTGGTAAAATTACAATATTCCAAAATTGATCTATAGATTCAATGCAACCCCTAGCAAAAATCCAATTGCAATTTTGTAGAATCGGCAGAGCTAATCCTCAGATTCATATGAAGTTACAAGGGGCCTCATAAAGGCAAAACAATCTTGAAGAAAAAAATGAAACAAAACTGGAAGTTTCATAACTCTCAACTTCCAAACACATTACAAAGCTATAGTAATCAAAATAATGTGGCACTACTATCAAGAAGGTATATACACAATTGACACAGTAGGAAAAAATTGCAAATTATACCTGATAAGAGACTGTTATTCAGATTATATAATAAACTATCACAACTCAGCAACTATAATAAAAGGCAGAAAGACTCTTCTACACAGCAAAGGAAGCCATAAAAGAAAAAAAAGAAAAAAGAAAAGGCCACCTACAGAATAAGAGAAAATATTGGTAAACCACATATTTAATAAAAAGTTAATACCTAAGATAGATGAGGACTTCATATAGCTTAATAAAAATATTTCAGTCAAAACATGGGCAAAGGACTTAAATTAATATTTTTCAAAGAAAACATACAGTGTCTAACAGGTACATTACAAGGTGTTGAACATCACTGGTCATCAGGGAAATGCAAATCAAAACCACAATGAGATGTCACTTTACATCTTTTAGGTTTTTATTATAAAAAAGACAACAAATAAATGTTGGGGGTGTGAAGAAAAGGGAACCCTTGTATATTGTTAGTTGGAGAGTAAACTGGTGTTACTACTATGGAAAACAGTATGGAAATTCTTCAAGAAATTAAAAATAGAGCTAATACAAATTCCACCTGAACTTTAGCCTCAATATTCTCTTCAGTAAAAATGAAATTTGATTTATGTCTCTTTTTTTCCTCTGTGATATGTATCAATCATTCTCATAGAAAAGAGTATCATCAGCAGCAGTACTTTAAAAGTGAAAATGATAATATATTCATAGACACCAAAGAGTGTTTGTGCTGAGCCTTCAATCATGTTGATTTAAAGATGAGTCACAAAGAGTTTTAATGGCTTCCCCAGGTCACATAGCTGTTTAGAGCCCAGAGTTGAGACTGTATCTAGGAATCTGATACCTGGGCCAGTGCTCTTTATGCTTCATACTGCCCCTAATCAATCTGGCTGCTCTTCGTCTCTATTGGCCACTGAATTTAGTTGATAGGAAAGAAAATCTAATGTGTACCAAAAGCAAATATGTTTCAAATTTGACTGGTTAGGACCTCCTACAGCAATAACAGCAACAACAAAAATAAAAGTATTTATGACCCAGCAATCCCATTCCTCATATATATCCAAAGAGAACAAAATTTTTGTCTCAAAGAAATATTTATACTCCCATGTTCATGGCAACATTATTCACAATAGCCAATGTATAAAAACATTTTAAATATTCATCACTGAATAAATGAATGAATCAAGAAAATGGGAAGTGTATGTATGTGTGAGTGAGTGAGTGAGTGTGTGTGTGTGTGTGTGTGTGTGTGTATACACACACACACTTTAAAAGCTGACAACTCACATAATTTCCTCTCCTTTTCAAATTTAACTGATTTGAAATAATGTGTGAAATTTGGTGAATACAGCATACCCTCTGGTAATCACTAAACCGTTGTCTGTGTCTATGAGTTTTTGGTTCTTTGCAACGTATTATGGGTTTTGCCTTATTTATTCATAGCCCCATACATAGCTGCATGACTGTAGAACCTTACAGCATGGAGAAGTGGTCCACAGAATGTGTGTTACAGGCTTTCCCCACCTATCTCTTCTTCACTCACACTTCACATTTGCTGTTTAGAATAACCATGGAAGCACACATACCCTGAATTTTCCTTACTAATATGACTTGGTAAACAAGGAAAAACAGTATAGTTCAATTAACTAGTTGAAAAAATTTCTGCAGGACCTATTTTAGCAAAAGACAATGGACAAAATTTTGTTCAATGTGCCATCCTGTGCTTTGCTTAATGTATATACTTTGAATTACCTGATTTCTTTTAATATCACCCATCAAAATGCCAGTCAAAGATGCAAGCTCAGTAACCATTCTGAAAAACTCTTTAGGGCCTCAAATCCCACCAAAAGTTAATTTTACCACTCTCCTTTCAAGTGATTAGAGGAGCCATTCCATATACAAATTTGACTGACTAATGAATAAGTGTTGGCATTCCAGATTTACTGAAACTACAAAAAAAATGCAAACCAAGATACTAGTTGAAGGCATCAGGTTAGAACTATAGATATGACTCTCACCCCCACTGGCCTCTTAGTTTCCTTTTTTGCCTATACTCTAGAAATCTTAAACTAGATTCATTTCAATTATAACAAAGAGACAAAGGAGGAGGGAAGGATTCTCAGAAAGGCCCAATAATCCTTTGAGCTAGGACTTTACCCTTGCGTATTGCCTTTAATAGATCCAGAAACAGAAAAAAATAATATACTTCTGAGCTATGAGCATGAGATTTCTGTTAAACCCTTTCACCTGGCCCACATATAATTCAAAACAAACACAACATACTCACACACTAACAAACATCTGTAACAACAATTGGGAGTAAAACAAAAATCTGATTTTTCCCCTTGATTACTTAAATGGTTTATTTTGAAATGTAAAATATTAACACATTTTCAAAAATATATTTCTGATCACTCTTCCTGGTGACATAGAACATATGTTTAGGCTCTTTTGATATATCCTGCACAGAGAAGTTTTTGTAGCATTTTATTATATTTGAAGTTCAAATAAATGACTTTTTAAAGAGGTATGTTAATATAGTTCTAGCAAAACCATGTTCACCATAAGACTTCGAGTACAGAGATGGTTTCAAATACTCAGACCTGATCTCCAATCTCTTAACAACCTGGGAGTTAGGAGATGACCTTTTAAAAAAGATTTATATAGAAAGGCAAATGGATAACTACTCTTAATAAATATACAATAAAATCAAGTGTACCTTGCCATAGAACTCATAACCAAAACAAGAACTAATGTTTCTTATAACATCCTTTGGAACAGCAAAAAATTGAGATGACCTAAACATGTTTGAAAGAAAGCACATAAATCAATGCAAGGATAACAATGGATTCTACATTATTCAATAGCTGTGTAGTCTTGACTTTGAGTTAGGAAACCACTCTTGACTACTATTTCCTCATATATTATATTCTCATATAAAATGAGAATAATCCCAGTACCTCCCTCATAGGGTTGTTGGGGGGATTAAATTAAACAATCCAAGTAGTGTTAATTGCTAATAACAACAGCTACCATAAATAAAGAAAGCATAGATGTTGTATTAGTCACTTATGTTATCATTGATTCTGCTCAAAGGATAACTTTTCAAAAAAGATATTCAGTTTTCCCGGGCATTCCTAGCTGTTTCTATTTTATTAATATACTTAGGCATGAACTGATAAGAAAACAGTCAACAATAATTTCTGTCATATTGAACTTTTATAACCAAATGGATAATATGCATATTAAAAAATAATAGTACTATCATATAACATGCTTCTCATTTAGTATATTGGTACCAAGTGATTGTCTGAAAAATCTCTCTTAGCTTACATAGAATTGAAGGATAGGTGATTGGCATAACAACTATTTATCCTCAGTGACAAACTACACATTTAAAAGTAGGTTATTTTTCCTGGGATATATATTATGAAATATAAATGAAGATTGATGGCAGCCTGAATTAAAAAGTCAATAATCCTCCAGAGAACATTGCAAGCCATTTATTACAGTCATTTTTAGTTAGGATGTGCAGTATATGAATTTGTCTTTCCTTTCTATTGGCAATGCATGAAAAGAGAAACTGATGAACACCAAAGGATTTAGAATCCAATTTCGGCGTAGTATCATGAAAAAATTTAAATAAGTCTCCTAATATTTTACGAAAAAGATGGTATTTAAAAATAAATGTCCCTGTCCCATTTCCCCCACCCCCTTCCATCTTTACCCTCGGGTAACTACTAAATTAAGGGACAAGGACACAAATACGTGGAGATGGAAAGAGAACCGACTCTGGGTGATGAACACAATTGTAGAATTGTACACCTGGAACCTATGTAATTTTTACTAGTCAATGTCACCCAATACATTTAACAATAAAACAAAATGAATGTCTACCAGAAGGTAAGGAGGGAAGGGAATCAAATACACGGAAGGAGAACTGACTCTGGATGGTGAGCACACAATGAAATATATAGATGATATATTGTAGAAATGTACACTTGAATCCTATATAATTTTACTAACCAATAATAAAATAAAATAATTAAAAAAATAAAAATAAGTGTCTGTATACTCTGAAAAATTCCTAATGACATTCAATATCACTAACTTAAAAAGTTTAAATTGGTTTGTTTTATATAATAATATCAAATGAGGTAAAATAATATTAATATCAAATGTTATAATAGTATGTATATATATATATATATGTACACACACACACACATATATATATGTATATATATATATATGTACACACACACACACACACACTTAACTGTTTGGGAGAAAATATTATTTTGGTTTATTCTAAAAATATAACCAATTAAGTTTCTGTCACTTAAAATGGAAGAAATATAAGAAAATGTAAATATATGAATTTTATTCATGAAAAAATTTAAGAAAAGTATAAAATCCACTCACTTTGAGTTTTAAGATAACAATTTATCAACATTTATTGAACAACTAACTTTTGAGTATAGCACATTGTGCCAGGTGACTTTCCCTCTTCATTTCCCATGTTAGTATATAAAAATACTAACCCATTGCATGAATGATGAGTTCAGATTGTGAAATTAGCCAAATGGAACACTGAAAAAAATATTCATTCTTGGCCTAAATTGTCTTATTTGGAACTGATCATAAAATAAATGTCCTCAAAAAAGTATATATGGGAACCTGATTACTTGGAATCTAATACAAATTCTGAGATTGGCTTTTAGCAATAATATGTCAGGTATATTTGAGATCTTTGAAAAATTGTATTTTAAAATGTAAAGGTCAAATAAGTTATCAGTGCACTTATAGTACTTTGGAGAGGTATTAATAGTTCATCTCAAATAAATGTAACTTCTCAAGGATGCTGAATTTTATTTTTATCACATAGTTAAAATAATATCATCCTGAGATGATTTAACTAATATAATAAAATCATATTTAATTTGTCTAACAGTTCTTAAAACATAAATTGTAAATAATTGGAAACTATATGGTGGATGATTAACTCTCAGGATACATACATAAAGGTAATACCATTTAAGTGGTTATAGAAGTTAAAAGTGGAAATGGAATTCTGATACTAAAAATATAAATGTTAGAAATAAAAAAGTAGATAAACTAAAGTATAATTAGTATAATTCTATTTTCTTAGGTGTTTTTTCCTGAAAAATTTGGGTTATTATGGAATCAGTTGTATTATAAATATTTAATAGTTCAAATCATGAAGTATTTAATAATAATGATAGATACAAAACTGGGTTAAAACTGATGCATATATTTCTCAAAGGTCCATAATAATTTCATTGCATTAGAACAAATCAGTGCTTTCCACAGTATTTGGAAGAATCTAATAAAATTATTTTCATCTAGTAATCCTTCTGATGGAATGTAAAAAGAATCTAATGAAAAAAAATAGATCTCTATAATACCAAACCCTGCTTTTCCCATCTTTTAACTTTTATTCTGTGATCTTTCTTTAGAAGTTTCTGAACTACTGTCAGAAACTATGGAAACGGTATAATCCAGGTGCTTTAAAAGTCTGACTTTAGAGTCAAGGGGCAGAGATCACTGACCTCGTACATTGACTTCATTCTAACTGAAAACAAAAATAAATTTAAGGTGAATCTTCAGGTCACAGGTATGTAAACAACTAAACACTGGATAGTTTTTTCTTTTGCTTGATGCTATTATCTGTATTCTTTTGAAGGATTCCATCACTATGCTTCCACAAATTATTCACACAGCTGCGACTGTTAGAAAAGGCTCTAAGAAAGCTTGAGGGTAGGAATATAAATGTGTGTGAAGTAGTGCTGACTCACAGCGGCATCTGGATTGTTCTGTTTGTATTATGACTTCCTCTGTCATTAAAGCAGCTTTCCTATGAAAAATTACAGACTGGGTTTAATAAATATTTTAAATGCTACTGAGCTTGTCCAATGCCTTTTGTCTCTGACATTATTAAAGCCATCAATTTCTCTTTAACTTTGTCCCAAAGCAGTCTTTTTTATATTCATGACTTTCACACTGCCTCTTGTCAATATTACAAAACTCTCTGATCACATTATTACAGACTTCATAAAAGTGTAGAGGATGCAACAAATGTTGGAGGCAAAATATAAATTAACAGCAACATCCTTATGGTCATAAACTTTTGTGATTTTTTTTTGTTAGTTCTTCCTATTTATCTTGTGGTATTGTATAAAAAACAAAAAACAGAAAAACAAATGAACAAACAAAACCGCCCAAAACACAACTTTTTAAGCTCTTTTGAAAGGGACAGCACTTCATTCTACTTAATTAACTTAGATCTAGTCTACTGATCCTTAAACTTGGTAGCTTTTTGATCTCCAATTTTGACGTCTCAAAAATCAAAGAACTCATACAACTCAATAAAAAAAAAAAAGACAATCCAGTTAAAAAATGGATAAAACTGAAAGCAAAGAAAAAAAGGACACAATCAATAGTTTAATGTTTATTTGGGGATGAGTGGGTTAGGGAGGGGAGAAAGGGGAGGGGGTGGGAGAGGAGGCAGGGGAAGCTAAATATAAGGTGATGGAAAGAGAAGTCATATTAGGTGGTGAACTTATTACACAGCAAGTTGACAATGCACTGTAGAATTGTATGCCTGAAACCTATGTAATCCTTGCTAACAGATGTCACTCCAATAAGTCTAACAATAAAATTGAATTAAAAAAAAAAAGGGCAGAGGACCCAAACAGACACTTCTCTCAAGAAGACATACAAATGACCTACATATATATAAAAGATGTTCAACTTCATTAGCTATTAGGAAAACCCAAATCAAAACCACAATGAGATATCACCTCATACCTGTTAGAATGGCTATCATCAACAAAACATGTACTAACAAATATTGGAGAGACTGCAGAGAAAGAAAAACAAAAACCCTCATATACTGTTGGAATTAACCACATTACCAAGCAATCCATTTTCTGGAATATCTACCCAAAAAATCTGAAAATATTTATCCATAAAGACATAAGGGCTGTCCAGAAAGTATCCAGCCATGTCATATGAAAAATGGAGGCATCAATGGCTGGAATTTTTATGGACAGCCCTCTATGTATCCCTATGTGTTCACTGTAGCATTATTGACAATGGGCAAGGCAATGAAATCAACCAAAAATGTTCTTTGATAGATGATTGGATAAAGGACATGTGGTACATACAAAGAAATATCACTTGGTCATAAGAAAAGATGAAATACTGCCATTTGTGACAACATGGATGGATCTTGAAATTATCATGCTAAGCAAAATAAGTCAGAAAGAAAAAGTAAGAACCACATGACCTCACTCATAGGTAGGATCCAAAACTACAGTCAACGAAAGAAGACAAAGAAACAAAAACTCATAGACACAGACAACAGTTTAGTGGTTACCAGAGGGTAAGGGGGTAGTGGGGGAAGTAGAAGAGAAAAAAAGGGATCAAGTATATGGTGATGGAAGGCAAAATGACTCTGGGTGGTGAACACACAGTGCAATAAACAGATGATGTGTTATAAAAACATACACCTGGAACCTACTATAACTTTCTTTACTAACCAATGTCACCCCAATAAATTCAATAAATAAAAAAACCATCATTTCCAGAAGTACTCTCGGAAACACGTAAGAAAACAATGAAAGAATTCAAAGTAATAAAACATAGGCTGTTTCTCTAAATCTATGGAGGGAAATGAAAATTAATGAAATGAGTTGGTACGCTATAAGGTACATGCATTTAAAATTGGATAAATAGTGCTAGATAACAATTCTAACGTTGTGTAGGTATCCTTTTTCCCAAAACTAACCCATGAGAGAGTTTGTTTATCCACAAATTCATCTAAAATAGATGTTTTAATCCTTTTATTTTGGGAAATTATTTCTAATTTTATGTAAACTGAATTTCGTTGATTGCTACATGAGTATGTTTTCATATACTCATTAGCCATTTTGATTCCTTCCATGAATGGCTTGTTTATAGCCTTTATCCATTTTTTCTGTTAATTAGTGTCAATACTTATTCAACTGAAAAAAATGTATCCTGAGCCTTTATCCCTTATTCATGTAGATATTTTATCTAGTCTATTTATTTTGAATAATTATAATATAGAATCTTTTAATTTAAGGTAACCTATCACACATCTATTTTATTACTAGATTGCTTGTTAAAGAAATGCACACATACTGCTATCTACAGTTGGATAAATTTTCCTAAATAATGTAGTCTTAATATTTAATTTCTTTTTTTTTCTTAGTTTAATTAACACCTGATTCCACCTCAGCCTCCCTTTTGGTTTCTCCCTGTTAAGGCTTTGTAGTTTTTATCGTCTATCACATCATTTCAAACCCTCTGCTCTACATGTTAAGGCTCTGGCACCTGTCACCTCCTACCACGTGATCTGATCAGACCCTAGACGTCTGTGGATAACACCACTGCTTTCCGTTCCTTGCTCCTCTGTAGTTTTGTCCATAATTAGTGTGTATCTGTAAAAATCTGTAGTCTAGTCCCTTAATTATGTATCTTTAAAGATCTAAATTTTCTAAACTGTTTAGTATCACCCTGACAATTTGATCAGACAGGACACAGATTGTTCTAGCCAGGTGTACTATAACAAATTTGGAAAAATTAAAGGTATAATTTAAAACTATTGAAAATCTAATTTAAGAGTTTTGCAATTAGTAGTTTATGATAATGTATTACTATAACTGAACAAAATTAATAAGAAAAAATATTAAAGCAAAGTAGAATACTAAAAGATAAATATGCAAAATTTTAATTAATATTTTCTGCATATTAAAATAGAATGAATAAAAAAGGAACGCAATTCATTTTTCTACTATGTACATATTTATCGTTTAATTTTTAGCAGAAAGTATTAATATTAAATTTAATTTTATTTGGTGATTAAATGTATTATTATTCAAGTGAATGACAGTCAGCCTAACTAAACTTAAATTAATAAACAACATTTATTATTAAAATATCACATAATTAATCATATATACATAGTACATATATACACACATAGTATTTTAACACAGTTCCAGTATTTAATATGATACAATAATAATGTACAGTAATCACAAAATAAAAAATTCATCAGTTTTGTAAGTATATTTCTACAAATGTGAAAGTCTGAGTTTTTATTTAACAAGAAACTGTAGTTTTCAATTTTATCAATAGATGGCACTACTATTTACCATATTTTTTTGCTACACTATAACTTAAAATATTCACTGAAATATCTCAGTTGATTAAATAATATATTTTCCTTCTTTCTAAAAATTTAGTTTCCATAAACAACTTATTATTTTCTTGACATGGTGATGTTACTTTGAAAGATACACTTTCAAAAGTGATGCTAACAATTTTAATATATGATAATTACTGTATCATGCATTGTTATCATCCACAATTTCTTTAAAGGAATCATTTATTATTATTATTTTTAAGACATTCTGACTTAGAGTAGAGTCTATGTGGAAGATGACTGTTCAGTTGCGGGGGTGTTACTATCATTGGGTGTTTTTCTTGCATATTACTGTATTATTTTAGAATAATCAGTGGTCTTCAATCAAAAAGAGAGTTGGAGGAAACTCAAAATTTAAAAACATAAATTATCAATTAATAGTGGTAGACTACTGCTGATAGTCATAAATAATATATGTTCTATTGTTAACCCCTTATGCAACTTACGGCAGACAGAATCATCTATATTTTGCCATGAAGCATACTCCTAAGTCACTACTATAGATTCCAGTGTATATAAACCTCCTACTCACCCTCTGGCAAAGTGTATTTAAACTTATTTGTTTTAGTCAGAAATATGGAGCGGGAAGCAAAGAAGAGCTTCTCAGGCCACCTTACTAACAATAATATAATCAGAGTCTTCCAATCAGTACTGATTTCTCTTTCTCTTTTGGTATATTTGTCTGTCATCATCATCATACTCATCATAATTAGCAATAATTACAACATCTTTTAGTACTTAATCAATATGGAGCATTTACTGGCATTAAACTTTTAGAAGTATGCTTGCCTAAAAATCTAAACTAAATTAAAACACCTTAGTATTGAATGTATTCTTAATAAATATATTGAAAAAAATCAATATGCAGGTTTTTGAGGAAAAAATGCTATTTGCCCAATCACACCTTTCTCCCTGACTCTCATCTATAATTATTTATCCACCTGAGTGACAATCCTGCTATTAAGAGAAAATTTAAACAATCCAAAGATGACTCTGGCCCATTTTGAAATAGTTTTCCTTTGTAACTTCATGCACAACTTTTTGGGTTTATCTGACACCTCACAATTCAAAAAGGCTGCCTGGGTCAGAACTATGTCTTTGCTCATGCAACCAGAATGTTTAATTAATGACCTAACCTGCTATGAGATTAGTCCAAGTACTGACTTCATCGTTGTGATGGTGTTGTATCTTGAGACATTAATATCATGGATGCATACAGAATGACAAACTTTCACCAGTCCACCTACCATTTAGTTGATCATTTACTTTACTATGTTAAAAATATTTCCAGTTTAATAAACAAAATAGATTAATAAAGATTTGTTTACTACTTCCTATTTGCATGCCTAAAAAGAAAGCATTTAGGAAATGTGACCCTCGTTCTTTGGATATCTAATTGCAAAGTGCCATATACATTAACAACTTAAAAGAAAAGCAGTTTGAAAATCAAATTAATTACTTTTAATGAAAAATTACCTACTAATGCAGGATGCCTGAGATGGTAGAGATTACCATGAGCTGCAGCGTTCACTTCGACCTTCATGTAAAACATGGACCATGAATTGAGCCTTAGAAAATGGATGCGACTTAAATAGGTCACAGAAAATGAGAGACCCACCCTTGCTAGTACTTGACCCTTGATGACTTTAAGAATTAATGTGCTACTAGAGCAAAGTGTACTGAAAAAGTAGTAAGGAATGAGTAATAAAAATCATGTAAATGAATTATCATAATCACTCATAAGCATAAGAAAAACATTAAAGAAGGTATGAATTTGGAGAACTCATAAAAGCCTAAATACAGAATAAAAATGCAATTCTATATTTTTCCAGGAATCCAGAAAAGAGCATACTATTGGCTAGATTAGTGCTACAAATTCTTCAAATTATCTTCTATTTCATTGTTAAATTAATTTAAAATGTTCTTTCCATTCAGACAAGTTTAAAACTAACAGGTAGAATGAAATCAAATTTGCTAATTTATGTATGGTACAATGAAGTGTACTAAATGACATTAACAAAAACATTAGTTCATAAGTCCAATCATGGTTGATCATAAATGCCTGAATTATACTAAGCTATTGTTTTGTAATTTTAAAATGTATTGACAAAATAATCATAAATAACATACATAAAATGAAAAATTCAAGAAAACTCCATCACCAGAAATAACAGTAAAACAACATGGGGAAAAAGATTAGGCAAATTCATTCATTTAAATGAAGTAAAATTTATTTTTAGAACATATGGATTAACAAGTACATATGCAAATTGCAAAAGGTGCTTAAAATCTAATTAAGCTATCTTGAGAGTGCCCTTATGCTAAATCTTTAAGATCAAATAAGCCTCATTATCACATTAACCTTCTTTCGACTCTCTCTTGTAATACAAGTGTCATTACATTAATTAGCCATTATACTGTTCTTTAAGTGCTGACCACCAAATGAGTGTTTTGCAACATCACCCAGCACTTACATACACAGAAGTAATCTGTGAAATACCACTCCTGTCTACCTGTGTAAACTAGTCCAATAGACCATGTCATGCTAATTTAAATATGAGTATAGAAATAATCAGATTATAATTTTATTTTTATATAGAATTTTATATAAAAATAAGGAAAATCATTTTATAATTATATAAATAATCTTATAATTATTTAAAAAACAAAATTCAGTCCATTCACTTACCAATAAAAGTGCATAAGTATATTCATTCATACCATGAAAGAACTGTGGCTGAATGAGTGAATTATAGGTAGATATAGAACAACAGTATCTGAGAATGAATCATCTACCTGTGAGATTTGCTCCTATTAACGAAATAGTCCACACTTTTGATTCATGTGAAGGACTGCTTCTCTCCTCAGCTCTTACTAAGTTCTAAAGTGAGAGGAGGGATAAAGCATGTGTTTGGTTTGAGAAAAACTGAGCATGTTCTGTACTTACATTTTGGGTCTGACTGCAAAGAGTATGTATTATTTTCAGCTCTCTTAGCAAATTTAGTGGTATTGACTCTGTTTCTGAGTACTACAGCAATGTTCATGACATGGTGGGCAAATTAAATTATGGCAATTCAATAATTGCCTTATATTTCAACCATGTTCTCTAAGCAGCTTTTCAGTAATGCAGATGGTATTTTTGTCTTTCATATGATTCATTACTGTATATTTCTCTCAATTGGTTCAGAAGACAAGATCAAAAGAGGGTGATGTTATTTACCGATCTCCTAAATGCCCAGTATCTGATGCTTTAGGAAACCTTGTGAAATTCACATAAAGTGTGAATCACAAGGAGGAATCACTGCTTTTGAAGTGGTACATTCCTTGGAGCTGGTATGGACACACACACACACACACACACACACACACACACACACACACACAGAGTTGGTGCCAAAAAATATATACACATTTTAAGTGATGTTATCTGCATATTATTTTTCAAAGTTGAACTGAATTATGGTAGCAATGTGCAGTATGACATTTGCTCAAAAGGTGGCAATCAAATGAATGCTAATGTCACCATGCAATAGGCAGGACAGTCAAAGAAAATGGCAGAAGTAGGGTTGTTGTTGGAGGAGTGTAAGACCATTTTGAAGAGGTATTTGAAATTGGAAAAAGTTGTGGAAGTACGATGACAGTGAAGGTGTGAGTATGCAAAAGAACCTCCAACAAACCTAACAATTGCACGCATTCATCATAAGTTTGAAACATGTGGTACTGTGTGTGTGCACAAGGGCATGCACCATAATACCAGTGGACACTTTGGTTAACATTGCTCAAGCAGTTGTTCGCCATAATCAGAAGTGTCTGGACGCAGATGGTAACCACTTTGAGCACCTCTTGTAATTGCAGAAGTCAAACGTGACTTGTATTCATCTTTTGTTATCGGTATATATTGAGTATTACAATTTTAACATTTTTTTCCCTTTCTTAAAATGTGTATACATTTTTTGGCACCCCTTGTTTATATGAGGGCTGTCTGAGAAAAATCCAGCCATAAATGCCTCTATTTTTAATATTACATGGCTGGATACTTTCCAGGCAGCTCTCATTTATATAATAGGAAAGTTGGCTTCTATATGCTATAGCCTCAGCACATGGCTTTAGACCTTAAGACTGAATAAATATGAGCTAATTAGATTTGATCTCATTGGGTGACTATTTCTTTTCTATAAGTGAATAGTTCTGTTAATGCAGGATGACCTTTGTCTTACAAATTTGTCTTACAAATACAGACCTTAGGAGACAGGTCACTCTGTGTATGAACTGTCATAGTTCAATTTTGAATTATACAGGTACACCTTGGTCAGGTATTTCAATCAAGGCTAAAAGCAGGGATAGGTCCTTTGTGAGGTGGGTATCAGTAAGTGGCTTTCCCTATTTTTCTCAATCACAACTGCATGCAGCATTTTTGTGTTTCTTTTTTGTTGTTGTTGTTTGTTTTTCCCTAATGCATTTCCCATTAATGTTACAAAGCACTAAGTATAGATTATTGCTTGAAAACATCAGTGGCAGCCTGAGGTAGGCAATACTGAACTGACTACCCAAATTCCATTAGTTAAATAAAGGACGGATCTTGCACAGCTAACTTTCTATAAAGAGGGGCTGTTCAAAAAACTCTTGGGCACCAGCCACTGCTATGTGGCCACAAGAACTGGCATCTGTCACTTTACAAAAGTTCACATTATACCACTTTCCTTTTATGAAAGACCGACATCAGTATTTGCTTTTCCTAACTGAAAGAAATCCGGAGGATTTTCACTTTTATGAAGAAAGGTGTAAAGTGAAAGTAGTATTCCGCACTTGCTTTGCAGGGAGCCCTTTAAGAAGCAGCATTCCCCGCAAACAGCCAGAATGGCCCTGCAAAGTTCCTTCCCTGGGTACTACACTCAGCATCTCAGCGCCAAGCGCCAGAGCTTTGGATGATGTCTGTGAGCATCTGTGCTTTATCTCCACTTATTTTCTGCATCCATTAGCAAGGTCTGTCCTAAGGTAATTGCTTCTACATCTTACACTGTTTATGGAAAGTTTAATGGGAACACTCTGCTTTTGGGTAGGGGAGTAAACTTGGACTCCGATTTTCTTGCTTACATAAACTCTGATAGAAGTTTTAAATTGATTTACAATATTCATATGTGTTTATCCAAAAAATTACATATTTTCTTAATAAACAAATACAACACAAAAAGGTCTTTTAGAGAAATAAATCTCAAGGGCTGGATAGAGAAAAAAAACTTAAAGACTAAGAGTGGCAGCAATTAAACTGCCACTGTCTCTAAGAATTAGGCTTGCTTAGCATTGTTCAGTTAGGTTTAATCAAAGAGGAATTAAGTGCTTTAAAAAAAAATACTCTTTAATTTTCCATGAAGACACGAGTAGTAGAAAATGAGAGCTACATAAAAAAAAAGAAAGACTGATTAAACTGGCGAAACTGAAATTTAGAAGAATATCTTAGAAGACAGAAAGGCCAGGTAAAAAAGGAAAATTAGATCCTCAAGTTCAATGCGCATACAAACACACAGATTCACACACCATGGAGCAGTGCCTCTTTTTAAAAAAGGGTTATATTAAAAAATGACAAGTTTTAGTTGTCTATTTAATAAAACCATAGAATAGTCCCCAGCAATCTAACAGCAGAGAGTAGAAAAATCTCACAGAGCATACTAGAGTAATATTTCAAAGGGATTCTAAACAAGGACCTAAGGAGAAACATTTATCTATTTATGTCCATTAATTTAGCAAATATTTATTGAGTCATAACTATGTGCAAGGCATTATTCTAGGCACCTCAAAGTAGAGAGAGAGGGAGAGAGAGAGAGAAGGCAAAGAGATCTCTTCTCGTGAGAGAGATCAAAAGTAAACTATTAATATATTAAATAAGTAATTTACCTTAGTTAATATACTCCTAACAAAGAAAAAAATGGTGCCAGTTTAATAGCCACATTGCTTTTTATAATTATACATTATAGAATGAATTACTATTTCAAAGATTATTAAAATATGAGGGGAAAATCAGTGTAAATAGTGTATGCAACTTCATAAAAGGTAATAGAGCTATGGGTAAACAAAGTTGAGAGAGGCATCAAATGTGAGCAGGTGGGGACCAGTCACAATTTTAAATTGTGCAGTCTGGATAGGCTTCATGGAAAAAGGGACATTTAACCAAAGAGTTGAAAGAGGTTGAAATTGAGCCTTATGGAAACCTGGAACGTTTCTTCAGGCAGAGGCAATAACTAACAGCAGATATTTAAGAACCAAAAAATGGTGAGCATCAAATGCAGTTGGAGCCAAATCTGCAAGACAGCGACTAACAGGATAGGAAGTTCCTGCCAAATCAGAACAGTGATGGTTTTAAAAGACAATCCAAAGACTGGCTTTTAATCTGAGTGCCATTGGGAGCCACTATAGCATTTTAAACAGAGGAGGAATGTGACATGACCTCATTCATAAATGTGAAGGTGGAGAAACACATCAATAGGAATAATAGTAAGTTGGGGATACACAAAAATAAGAATAATATTTCCTTGATTTCTATCAAGTGCTTATACAAATTGTGGGGGGTTGGGGAGTATGTTAGAAAGGCAGAAGAGCAAGATAAAACTCTCATGGCAGCCCTGGATGTATTTCAAAGTGACAGTAATTGCAGGGGGTCATGGAGTTATCCTCTGGACCAAAGGGCACATGCCAGGAAATCTGTGGAATTAAGACTGTGAGAGAAGCCATAGCCAAAATGAAACATAGTAAAAGAAATGTAGGCAAGAGAACAATGGATCATGTTTGGGAATTGGTTAGATATTGTTCTAATGGAGGAACAGCCCTCTGGGTGGGATTATTCAAATCAGTAAGGACAAGGTAGAAAATATCTGTTTGAAATGTGAATGTCTCTGGCAGACCCAAATGCAGTATTTTCAAATCTCTCACTATGACAGATCCCACAGGGCGACATACAGAGAAATACAGGAAAACAAAAATGCTTGAGCCAAAAAGCAGAGAAAAATAAAAAAGAAGGAAGACACTTATGTCTAGCATGCTGCCCTACCAAAAGGGAAAAGGAGGGAGTCCAAATCAAGGAGACAGTTACAGTGGCTGCACCCTACTGAAAGTGGCTGAAACCTCCCGAAAGAAATAATGGAACAACTAAAAGAAAGTGTATTGGAAGCAGGGGAAAATGTAGCAGAAATAAATATAGCACAAACCTAGAAACTTTCTAAACTAAAGAAATGAGACATTGTGGAGTTCACACTGAGGTTTAGATCTCTGCTAGTCCCCTGAAGGCACAATTTTCAGAAACATTAATCTCAATTTTAGTTTTGGGATCAGTTAAAGTATACATGCCAGCTAAAACAATGTTGGTGGTATCCCTATGGACCTGGTTTTACAAATGCATGCAATTTTATAGTGGCATTGGGTCCAAAGTGCCTGTTTCCAAGGACAATAGGATTGTCTTAAATGTTTTCTGAGAGAGCTGACACTCTGCATGGTTTGATCTTTCTCCTAGAAAACTGAGGATTACTGTGTCCTTGTGGCAAAAATCAGGTTAAATGTACACTAAATGCATGACCTCTTCTTTCGGAGCCCAGAACTAGCTTACCTTTTTCAAGACACATTAATTGTGAACCTAGGTAGGTAAGCAAATGTGCTATCTGCTACCACAAGGCTTGTCGTTCTATGAAATATACATAATCCTTCACACAGAGGTCCAGTGAAGGACATCAAGGCCTTAGGGATGCGATTCCAAAACTATCTGTGGTGGGGATCTCATTTGGTTTTTATTCCCCTTCCAATTTCTGCAGTTGCCAGAAAATAAAATCATATACATAGGTCATGTAGCAATAAGAAATTACTATAAAAATCTTTTCAAAGCCTATTCATAAATTCTATACTTTATCTCATGAATAAATAACAAATAGTTCAAAGACAGGATCAAGGACTTAGAGCAGACTTGAATTTCACATTATTAAAGAATGTTTATCAGGCTAAAGAAAAATTCAGAAATTTGGATTTACATGAAAGAATGAGAGGCTCAGGAAGGGTAAATGTCAAGTCTTGTACACTTATTTATAAAAACACTCCGTGAGAGACATTTAACTAATTAAAGCAAAAATGAAACGATGTATGTGAGGTTTATAACATATGCAGAAGTAAAATATTTGCCAATATTATCACAAAAGATAAAAGGGCAGAAATCAAAGTATGCCATTTTAAGGTTCTCATTTTATATGTGAAGTGATAAAATATTTGAAGATACATGGTAATAAGTTAAAGTTGTATATTGTATGTATACCTTATAGCTACCCTAAAAAAACAGAATAAAATAAGAGGTGTATCTAGTAAGCTAATAGTAGAGATGAAACAGAATCCTAAAAGCGATGCAATCCAACAGAAGACAGAATACAATGAAATAATTAATAAAGAACTAATGCAGTTATTTGAAAACAAACAGCATGATGATACACTTAAATCTAGTGAGAATTAACCCAGTATCTACATGGTGAGGTTGTCCTAAGGCCATAAACTTTTCAAGGATCCCTGTCACTGAAAGGGAACCACACAGCAAATTAGGGAAGTACTTGAGATTATAGACTTTACTGTCACTTAAAACTTTTGGACCTTCTTTAAACTTTATGTTACAAGAGGAGAATAATTTAATTTTGGATTTTAATTACTTTGGGCTAATTTATTTGGAAGTCTAATCTTTGAAGTTTTATTTCTCTCTGGGAATTTAATAATTAGATTATATATTAAAATTTGAGCATCTCTATGTTCTCGCCATTACATAATTAGAATATCTTGATGTCATGATTTAATCTAATTGCAGAAGCTCTGAAGAGCTCTATTGAACAATGTAACTGGAAATAATTTAGCATGGGAAATAATAGAGAGAAGGAATTTTCAGACCTTGAAGCTAATGAATTAACGTGCTGTTCTATCATATTTCAAAGCCTTCTGGAAGCAAACATAGAGTGCCTACCAGTAGTTCTCAGTGGGAACTACAGAAAGGCAGTCATAGTAATTAAGATAAGGGCTTTTCTAAGTAAGAGTGCCCCAAGAGCAGCACCAAACAACAACACCAACAAGAAAAACTAAAACTTTCTTTGGTGCTGCTCTTGGGGACACTCTAAGATAGGTGCAGGTGGTTGGTTTGGGGAATGATCCCAGGAAAGTTAGAGAGCAGGAAAAGTAAGATAGATGAATGGAAAATAGCAAAAGACAAAAGCTAAAAAGAAAGAAAGGAAGAAAATGGGCATGGTACATTTACCAGTTTTATGAGCACACTATCACTATAAACAAAAAGAGCTCAATCCCACTGTGGACACGCTGAAGAATCAGGCACAGTACAGCTCAGGATATCCCCACAGACTGAGTGGGAAACTCAGTGAGAGACATTTAACTAATTAAAGCTTGCCCAGGGACTTGTGTCCCTCACTGGTTAAGGACTGCCTCTGGGGCATTAAGTCCCTGGCAAACTGGACCACCTTGAATGCAGCTGATAAAGCTTCCCATGTCAAATAAAGTTCTTAAAAAGAATGGCAGAGATACGGGTTCCTGTACTAACAAGATGTTAAAAGACCTCCACCACGGCTGACGGAGCTCGTGCTGGAGTCTGGAGCAAGACATCAAGATTGTCTGCTGGAGGATCGCATGGGGGGAGACTGATTTGATACATGTCTTATCTCACACCATCCCGAAGAGATAGCCACTCTCTGAAATCACTACAAGCCTAGTTGCAAGTCAAAATTAAGAGAATCAAGCTGGGGACTATGAGGAAGGATCACATACTTCCATTTCCTCTGTTTCTAGGAAATACGATTGCGAGGGCAGTAGTTCTCAAACTTCATTGTCAAAATCATCAGGGTTTGTTAAAACACAGATTATTCTACCTTATGCCCATAGCCTCTGATTCAGTGGGTGCAGTGATCCCTGCCCTGAAAATTTGCTTTTAAAACAAGTTGCTAATGCTGGTTGCCCAGAAACCAGAGTTGGAGAAATCACTGAGCAGGAAGAACCCTGGGGCCTCTCTCTCATCCTTTAGTAACTCTCAGTGGGAGGAGGAGAGAGGAGCAGAAACTAGGCCTCTCACTTCCTGCCTTCTGAAACTATCCTTGGCAGGAAAGGTTTTATTCCCACCCATATTTTGGCCGTGAAGAAAATTTAGCGGGAAGGCTGCACCTACATCGACAAGGAAGTTCAATTCCATGATGCAAGCCAAGCAGCCCGTTATCGCCTTCGACTTAAGCCATTTTCTAACTTTGAAGGAGAAAATTAGGGATATTCTAAACAGACATCCTATAAAACCAGCACATTTGTGTAGACGTTTCTGACATGACAAACAAAAAAAAAATCCACTTGAGATTGTGTGTGAGGACTCAAACAATATAAACAAGAGAGAAATAACAGCACATTATGGGTCTATTGTGAATATGGACAAGCTTTCTGTCCAGAGGGTAGTATAAACACTGAATAACTTTCAAAATTTCAAACATTCTGTATCATAAACTGAAGATCTAAAGACAATTTTACTTTATGTAAAAAGAAAAAGGAAACCATGAAATGAATTCCACTGGCAGAGTCAAACTCCTTTGATTTATATGTAATGTTTCTTCTGACAAGGACACAAGAGCACTCTCATATTTCAATAATCTAATTTTGCATTTTTGAAAGGAAACAGGGCTATTGATAGTCTTTTATTTGACTTGCACCCTGGGATATTTAAATAGGCTTTGCACTTCAAAAATACTTGTTCACAAATTCCATTAACTTGTGGTATTTTCAGAGCTTTTTATGGTAATCAATGGAATATTTTATTTTTATTACTAATTGACGAATTCTTAAGATAAGCACATTAAATTCTCTATGAAAATATAATTTTCTAGAGGTCTTTTTAACCTTTTTGGAAAAGTGAATGGAGAATGAAAAGTGAGTAAACTAGTTTTGGAGATTTATTTGGTCCATAACTGTGCTATTTGGCTAATTTGCATTTTCTTGCATTTTCTGTATTTTTCCACCCTCAAAGTTCATTCCAATCTGTTCTTTTATGATTAAACTATAAGAATACTCTGAATGATCTCAAGTTTACTAAACTTTTTTATACACGAAACATGTTTAAAGTTATTATGCCATAAATAAAACACGATAAAACCAAAGGAAAGAGAAATACCAAAAAAGGGAAGAAATGGTTTGTTTAGCAAATCACTTGAAGGGCTGCTGTTTAATAGCTAATTTTACCATTTCAGGGTATTTTATTGTAAAGTCTCATTTTAAAGAGAAAACTATAGGCCCAAATGGCATCATTCATGTTAAAAAGTCTCTGATACCAAACCTAGATTTAAGACCTGATGTAATTGCAGTTTCAACCCTCCCAGAAATGTAATCTTCATCAATCAGCCTGGAATTTTCTGGTCAAGCACCAGTAAAGTAATCTGTTATGTGGACCCTCACTATCCCCTTAAAACAAAGAGGCAATCTGTAGGACAAAAACCCTGTTCTTTCTCTCCAAAGAAAAGATGTCCTGGTTCCAAAATAATCCTTTTTCCTTTTTTAATAGCTTCCTTGCCCACCCTTCTTTCTATAAAACAAAACAAAACAAACCTTTCATTTCATATAAGCTCTCCAACCTCCCTCTGGGTGCTAGATGTGATGCTGCCCAATTCATAAATCACTTAATAAAGCCAATCAGATCTCCATATTTACTTGGTTGAATTTTTTTTCCTCTTACAGTCACTATTCTATTACTGTTTCACAAAATGTTTTGACATATGAAGACACTTTAGTAATAAAGATGGCTAGTTACCTACATTTATTCCCCTCATTCTCCCATCCTTATAATTAATTCAATCCTTAATTATTGTGGATTAAGATCAAAGAAATGTACTTTGTAATTTCTGCATTTACAGAGGGCCAACATGGAAGTTATTATTGATGCTTCCACTAAAGTTCTTTCAAAAGCAAGGTCTCAGGTGTCAGGTGCTATTCTTCTTTCTTCTCTCTTTCTTTTCCTTTGTGTAAATATGAACATAATGATCAGAATTTCCACCACCAGTTGGAAAAGAAGGGATGACACCAAGAAAGAAACCAGATGCTAGTCACAATAGGGGAAGCATAATGACAATGATGGCATTGTGGACTGACCACCCTGAACCACCCCTTCAGGGCTGCTTGCATGCAGAAGAGGAACACACCCGAATCTTCCCTAAGCCTCTGCTATCTGGGGTCTCTGTTACAGCAGCCAGAAATAATCTCTCACTGAAACACATACATTTTTGTACAGATTTTCAGCTACTTCAAATAGGTTTAAATAGTAAAGATGATGCTTGAAATGTACTTGTCTTTCTTTGTTGCCAAAAATGCAGTAGAATAAGCTTTTGATCAATTAAACTTGAATTTGTTGTTTTATACTTCATTTCTCCTTTTCAGTTAAAGCCAGAACTGGCAAGTCTGATTCAGAAGAACAGCTGGACTGCCTAAGCACCTATCAAACCTTAAGGGTCCATGCATTCTTTTGTATAGACTTGACCTAATTAAAGGTACTTGCTATAAACAGAAATTGTCAGACACCTAAGAAAATGCTTTGAGGGGTGACCTAAGGTGGAGGTGAGGGAAGAGATCTTTGAAACCTCTCTTGGAAAATGCTTTGAGTGAAGGTATCTAATCTTTCTCCCTAGTAGCCCATTATGTACCACCTGATCAACTTGGACCTCCAGTCAATTTTTCACTTCACTTCACATTTTTCGTGGTCTCACTTCTTTTTTTACCTACGACATTCCTTCCCTTTCCACTTCTTCTATGGTCCCTTCGTATAAACATTCTCTTGTAAACTCATTTAACTTCCTTATGCCTCTCTCTCTCCCACTTACTTACCTGACTAAACAAAAGGCTGATTAAAACCACATCTCTTCTTGCTTTAATTGCAAATGCACAGCCAACCACCACTGAAGGAAAACATACAAATATGCATCTAGGACACCCCAAAAAGCCAACCAGTATACCAAGTACACACACTGCCATGTTCATCACCATCTTGCCCTGCAGGTTCCCTATTACACAGCTCTTCCTCTCCTCAAACCTCCAGCCGTCTCACAAATTCCTCACTTTCAGTCATTGGCATTTCTCATTACACTGAAATAAAAAACAAAACAATACAAAAACCTGAGCAATACAAAGAGAATTTCCTCACGCTCCCATGCTGAGCACGTCCCCACACAGTCTGTGTCGCTCCGGTTCAACAGATTAACTATTCGTCTTCCAAAGACCAATCCTTGTATCAATGTAACTATACTGCTATACATCAACTTTTGAAGGACTTGGCTACTGCCTTTTCCTTTTTTTCCCCCTTAAATAAACTCCTTTTCATCTTTACCGGAGTACTCACCTCAGCATAATGGATGATCACACCTGCAATTTTATAACCCCACCCATGACTCCACATCATTCCCCAGCTACAGCAATTCTTTTTCTCTTCACTTTCAATCACTGTCCCCCTTTCCAAACCCCATCCCTCATGAAAACATTTACACCAAGGATTCTGAGGCAGATTAACTGAAGGAGGAGGTAATAGAAACTGGTTTTAACTTCCAGGTTAAGGGATCTTTGTTCCTGAAAAGGGGAAAAATGTAGAGCTCAACCTAGGCAATCACTGGTAACACGGTATTCCCCCTCATCCAGTTTCACTTTTCACAGTTTCAATTAGCTGTGGCCAAACAAGGCCCAAAAATATTAAAAGGAAATTTGCAAAGTAAAAAACTCAGTAAGTTTTGAATGGCACACAGTTCTGAGTAGTGTAATGGAATCTCTCCCAGCCCAGCTACAGCTGCCTGGGACGTGAATAATCTCTTTTCCCAGCGTTTTGGCTACGTCTATACTTTCCCACACCTTTGTCACTTAGTGGCTATCTAGATTCTCAGATGGACTCTCAAGGTATCACAATGCTTTAGTTCAAGCAATCTTTATTTTACTTCACAATGGCCTCAAAGGGCAAGAGTAGAGATGTTGGCAATTCAGATTTGCAGAAGAGATGCCATACAGTGCTCCCTTTATGTGAAAAGGTGGAAGTTCTCAACTTAATGAGGAAAAAAATTGTATGCTGAGGTTGCTAAGATTTATGGTAAGAACAAATCTATCTGTGAAATTATAAAGAGGGAAAAAGACATTTGTGCTAGTTTTACTGTTGCACTTCAAACTGCAAAAATTACAGCCACAGTGCATGGCTTAGTCAAGCTGGACGAGCATTAAATTCATGGATAGAAAACATGAACAGAAAGCATGTTTCAATTAATGCCAATGTGTTCTGGTAGAAAGCATTGGGCTTATATGCAGACTCCAGCAAAGAATCTCATGAAATAAGTGACCACATTCACATAATGTTTATTACCTTACATTGTTATAATTATTCTATTTTACTATTAGTTATTGTTTAATCTCTTACAGTGCCTCATTTATAAATCAAACTTTGCCACAGGTATGTATGTATAGGAAAACACATAGTATATACAGGGTTCAGTACTATCCACAGTTTCAGGTAACCACTGGGGGTCTTAGAAGGTATTTTCTGCAGATAAGGGGGAGGGAGTACTGTATCAAACTCCTCTTAATTAATTCATAATGTTAAGACTGACAGTGGGGGAAAATGAGCTCTGTTTTTGAGACTTTACTATTCCTTTATTCCCACATTTCACTTCAGAAAATCCTAAGACCAGAAAGTAAACAATTCCTTCACAGGAGGAAATGAAATAGGGAAGCTGCATTTCCACAATGAGGCTTGGGGCACATCTTGCAACATGAAAGCCTGCAGTTTGGCTCAGAGTCCTGGGTTTCCCAGCTGGAACGACGGCAAATGAGAGAATTATGTAAGAAACCTGAATCAGACATGAATGAGGAGCAGAAACTCCCAAAGAACAGCCATTTACAATGGTTCTCACGTTTTACTAGGTATCACAATTACATGGGAAGCTTGTTAAAATGCAGACTTTAAATCAAATTTCCAGAGAGTGCTGGTGAAACCCATGGTTCTACATTTTTGATAATTTTTTCATGTGACTCTGATGCAGGTAGAACATGTGCCACGTACCACTCTGTAACTACTAGGAACTCTCACATGATCAGGACTTAGAAAGAGCCAGGATGGGAGTGAAGATAAGAGATAAAGGACAGAACCAATTGCTGAGGGGAGCAGGGAGCACAGAGCATTACTCTTGTCAAATAGGCCATTAGTCTATAAACAATTACAACAAAGAGGGAGGTGAGGACCAGACTTGCAACAACCATTTCCCCATGGATATAGCTTCTCATAGCAGACATCCCCTATATTGAATTGCACTGTGCTGCTAAGATTGTGTATCCTCAGGTACAAATGCTGTATCTGAAAGTCCAGCTCCAAACACCTCAGACCAATGTGAACAGCATGCATTAGCTCCCTCACATCTTGCCTTTCTTCATTGGTTTTCTTGACAGCTGTTTTCCAAGCTGTAAGATTGTGATTAATAATAAGAAATATATTGGGTTTTCATCCCCATTTCTGACACAGAGCTACCCAAATCCTGGGAATTTCCTAAGTGTTGAGAGTGATAAATGTGCATTTTGTTATGTTAATGAAGTGACCTTGGACTTCACTCAAGGTTGGTGGCTGGTTGCCAGGAGAATCAACTATGTGATTAGACAGGTTTGAAATCCCTTTTAGAGGGTGGAGAGAGGTTGGAGAATGAATTTGGTTGTCAATGGCCAATGACAGTCAATTATGACTATGTAATGAAGCCTCCATAAAAACCCAGGAAGACAATTCTCTGGTCCTTTCATTATATTTTGGAGAGCACCCACATTAAGGCACTAGAATGCTTTGATGTGCTACCTTGCCAGGCCCCAAGTTCCCAGTGGGTAGAAACTCCTTTGTTTGAGACTCTTTGTATCTCTTCATCTGGTTATTGATCCCTATCTTTTAATATCCTTTGTGACAAATTGATAATCTAGTAACATATTTATCTGCATTCCATAAGCCATTCTAACTAATTAATTGATCCCAAGGAGGAGGTTGTAGGAACCTGATTTGTAGTCAGTGGGTCAGATAACAACTTGCTTTGGAATTAGCGTTCTGATTGGAGTGGGTCACTGGAATCTGTAAGGGCTTGGTCCAAAGTGGAGATAACAGCCTGGGCTTGCAGCTGGTGTCTGAAGTGTATGTGTGGAGGGGTGTGTAGGTGTAGTCTTATGGGACTAAGCCCTTTATCTGTGGAATCTGATTTTATCTCTGGGTAGAGAGTGTCATAATGAGTTGAATTCTTAAAACACCCTAAGAGTTGTTTGTTGGTGTGGGGCTGGGGAAGCCCCCACCCACCCACACCCACACGGTAATTGGGTCCAGGAATCCTGTTTATAAGACTTCACCCACGTCTAGTTGCCAACTGTGTTTGTACCAGAAATGAGGCCTAGATCTGCTTCTGTTGCAGGCCAAAAGCTGAGTGTCAAACCATGAACTCCCTACATTTTTCAAACTTTTGTTCAACATTTTCATAATTGATTTCCAGGACATATTTCCCATTACAGGGTGCTGATTCTACATCTTCTTTTCTGCACTTGCTAACCCTCAGCTCCAGCCTTCAGACTTCATATCCATTTATACTGATTCCTAAGATGACCTCATCAAGCTCAGATTTATGGCTTTAAATACAGTCTGTGTACTTTGATATTATCTAAGTATATAACTGTGGCCTGTCACTCTCTTCTGATTTTCAGACTTATATACTAACTTTCATAGTTGACTTTCATTAGCATAATTATATTAAAGTTAAATAGTCAGAAAATGAAAAGTAAAAACAAAAAATTATATTAATCTCACTCAGTCTCCAAATGTGCTTCTATATTGCAGGTAATATATTTAAACACTTCCTTCAAATTGGGTTATTTATTTATTGTTTTTAATTCTCGTTCTTTCACACTCACACATCATCCCTCAGGATATCATCAGATCTATTTTTAAAATACATTCCAATCTGAACATTTCTTCACTTCTTCAATGTTTTAACTATATGTTAAGCCACCATTTTCTCTCCCCAGATTATTAAAAAAGTTGTTGTTGTTTTTTTAATAAATCTCAGTGCTTTTAGTTATAAAAGAAATCAGAATGTGCTATTTCATACACTAAACATTTTGATGGCTTCCCATTACACTTAGAATGACAATCCAAGTATTTAGGTCCACAGGTTTCCATGTGATCTGACCCCAAGCCACTTCTCTATGTTCACATCCACCAGTCTCCTCTTAATTTATACTAACCACACTAGCCATCTTGCTGTTCCTACAGAAAACCAAGTTTCTGCATCCTCTTTGTAAATCATATAGTCAATTAACATGCTAGTGTATATATAAGGATAAAAGTGAATCAGTGTGTATTAGTGATACATGTAATCCTATATAATCAATTCAAGTAACTAAAATTTGAATTAAATCAGAAATAAAACAAAACTCTGATTTTAAGAATGATATAAATCTACTTGGCCAATGTCCACAGCTATTAAATTAACAATTAACAATTTGCTATACATAAATAATAGCTTTCTGTATTGTTAGTAAGATCAACTAAATAGATGACCATATTAAAATATTAAAATATTAAGATTTTTAGTTTCTAAAATTTATATGGTTGCCTATTTATTGATATCCTCAAGCTAAAAAAGTAATTTAAATTTTATATGCTTTAATTTTCCAATTAAATGAGTTGCTTTGTAATATTTCATGATAAGAATAATGGTGCAAATTTACAATATTTATTCACACAAATAATTTTTTTAATTGAAAATGGTTTTGCATTAACATTATGTTCCAAAACTCAAAAAAAAAAAAAAAAATTGAAGCCTTGCCTTCCTAGTCAACTACAATATTATTTGAGTATCTAGTGTAGCAAAAAATAATTATAGCAACACCACATTTCTTACCGTTCACTTGGAAGATGTGAGTCTGATAGAGTTTTTCATAGCCATCTGCATAGCAGGTGTAATTGCCCATGTGAGTTGTGGTAACCTTAGTAATATACAAGGATCCATCATCTCCAAAGTCCTATAGAAAAAGAAGTAACATTTAAAAAGTGAGCAGTTTGTATTTAATATACTTTTTTAACAATTTGCTTTTAAAAGTGTATCCAGAAGCAAAGCAGAGTAAAATATTGTTTTAAATTATCAAAATAATCATTGTTAGTCCTATAAAGTTGGAAAATCTGTAATTACCATTTTCTCAAGATAAGTTTTGCTTAACAAGTGCAATTTCACTCATAAACACAGCTTTTTAGTATTTATTTAAAATGTGAGTTTATATGTAAAGTAACTCAATTTGTGCATTTTTTCTAATTCAGTGTACATTTTTAATTAAGCTATACCTTAAACTTTTCTTATTTGGAACTAAAATAGATTTCTTACCTGTAGCCAAAACAAACCTCATTTTTTATACTTATAATTGTCCATTAAATTTTATATTCTTTAACTATACATTTAGCCAGAAAAAGTTATTAGAGCAGTGTGGTCTCAGATAAAAGTTATAGCCATACTGATAGAATATAATACTTTCAAACTAGAAACAATCAATACATTAGAAAAAAGTTACTGTAACATTTTATAGTTGTGGGGATAAATATATAACCATTGTAGAAAAAGAGAAAAAAAAATCTCACACTGTTTATCAAAATCAAATCCAAGAAGCACCTTAGAAAGAGTTAAAACAAGAAAATTTTCTTTTTCATAACAGCAATGAATACACTGGTAAAAACTTTTCAGGATTTTGGAAATAGGCAAAGGCTCACACCAATCTTCAGAGCACCAATTGTAATCATGTCATAAAATATGTAAATCAAACCATAACATAGGTATGTCAATCATTTCTCAATAACACTGTGGGAAACCGTGGCTGAATCTCTAGGACAGTAGGATTTGTGGCATTCCTCTCTCCACAGCTGCATGGGAGCCTTGACCCACCAGCTTTGTAACTTGGCTAGCTGTGAAAGCCATGATCCTGGCAGACACCTGAGGGAGACACGTGAGGCAGAACAGTTGTCGAGCTCCTCCAAGGCCTCACCCCCGGAGAGCTATCACTGTTTGACCTACCTAGCAGCTTCTTGAAAACTTCAATTTTTGAGATTTCTATTTTGTTTTAGCAAGATTTACAACTCAGTTTGTGTCAACAATCCTATCCCTAAGGCCTTTATTTAAAAAAAAAAATCAATTGTTTAACATTATAACTTCTTATCCTCAAGATACTAGTTGTGGATAACAATAGGCACAACAAAAAACTTAAAAAGAAAAATGAAACAGAATGTCCACAGGGGGATTTGAAAAGGTGTGTACGTTCCTGGGAATCTGTACGGCTACACAAATGAGCAGACTTATGTACATGACCACAAAGGTGTATTTTCTTTACATTTGAAAATTAAGGAGAGAATCCCTCATCTCTCGTCTCTGGCTGACCTTTGAGGGCCTGCACGGGCAGTGAGTGAAAGCCACAATAGACTTGTAAGTGCATGTAGGAGCATTCAATGCATGACAATAAACATAAACAGAGCAGCTTGGCAAAGTTCAGGGGATTTATGGATTCAAGCCATTTCATTAAATCTCTCTTTAATCATTAGCTCACCACTAAGAAAACTGAACAAAGATTTCAGTCACCACACACAGAAAACTAAAGAAAAAAAGATAAATTACACTTCATCAAAATTAGAAAATTTTGCTCCCCAAAGGACAATAGCAAAAAAGTGAAAAGATACTCCACAGAATGGGAGAAAATATTTGCAAATCATTATTCTCATATGGTTCTTGTATGCAGAATATAAAATACCATACAATTCAACAACAAAAAGACAAATAATCTAATTAAAATAATGGGTAGAGGATTTGAATAGCTATCCTTCAAAAAAATTTACCTTGGGCAATAAATACATAAAAGGATATTCAGCATCCTTAATTATAAGGAAAATGCATACAAAACCACCATGAGATTCCACTTTAGATCTAGATTTGCTAAAATAAAGAAGGTGGACAATATAACTACGTGAGTGACAACCGTGGAATTTTCAAATATTCCTGGTGGGAATATTAAATGGTACACCTATTTTGCACAACAGTTCAGCAGTTCTTCAAAAAGTTAATCAAAAAGTCATCATATGTCTAATAATTTAATTCTTAAGCATTTACCCAAAAGAATAAAAAACATATTTATACACACCAATTGTACATGGATGTGCATAATAGCGTTACTTATAATAACCAAAAAGTGAAAACAACACAATACCTATCAATTGATGAAAGAATAACCACAATACGGTACATCTATATACAATAAATATTATTTGGCAATAAAAGGGAATCAAGTACTGATACACTCATATGAGGGTTGTCCAAAAAGTATCCAGCCATGTAGTATGAAAAATAGTGGCATTTACGGCTGGATTTTTTTTGACATTCCTCGTGTACTACATCATGACTGAATCTTGAAAACAAGTGAAAGAACTCAGACACAGAAATCCACAAATTGTATGAGCCTATTTATATGAAATGTCTAGAACAGCCAAATCTCACGGAGGTGTAAATAGGTTAGTAGCTACCAGGAGCTGAGGGAATGGGGTGATGGAAAAATTACTGCTAATTATTTGGAGTACTTTTTGGAATGATGAAAAATGTCTAAGCTTTGATAACCATAATCACTGCACAATTTTGAGAACATCGAAAACCACTGTATTATATACTTGAATGGGGTGAATTTTATGGTATGAGGATTGTATTTCAATAAAGCTGTTAATAAAATAACTTATGTATGAAATACTTAAATATAACAAATTCAATATGCTAAAATAAAACTATATCAGTTTGGCTAATCTTTACTGGATATAAAAATTTTTAGAAATCAAGAAAGAATGATCAATAAAGAAGAAACACTTTTGCATTACAAAACATTGTAAGCACTAAAGTGAAGATGATAAATTATCTAAGCAAAATATTAAAAAAATAAATGCATTTTAATCTGTATTTACATAGCAGTTATTATATGTTATTATACTGCTATTATAGCAGTTATTATACTGCTTAAGTAATTCATAAATATTGACACATTTGATCCTTATATCACACCTCTGAGAAGAGAATCTACAGAACTCCTTCCACATTAGAGCAGGGCATAATAAAATAAATAGTCTTCTTACTTTCACTCAACTCCTAATTAGGAGAGCTGGGATTCGAAACCAAGTAGGCTTATTCCAGAGACTATTTTAAAGCGCGACAACATTCTGCCTTCCTATTCAATCATAAACCGAACTAGGAATGAAGACAGGAATAGAGAACCAAAAAGAAAGCCAAGAAAAAAAATACCTTAGATTAAGGAGGTCAAACACACTGGTAGTTCTGAAGAAAGGAGGCTGAAAATATAATGAGAGTACATGTGGAAGAGAAGAAGGAAAGCTGGAAAAATTTCTGAAGATAAAAAGAAGTAGCATTTTAAAATATAATTCAGCAACTGTGTCTCTCCCCTATCTCAGGAGCAGAAAATAAGTATAAGTGTGTGGCTGCTATTGCTCTCACTTGTCTTAGGGTCTAATTAGCAAAATTTTAATATATTTTGTTACAAGTATTATCATTTTTACAATATAGTTGGCAACTACTAAGATTTACTCTCTAAGAATAATTTATTTGCTCTAACTTTTAAATTTTGACAATACTCCTTTTCATGTTGAGTCACAATTTTTTTAATATATTGGCCATCTTTTAAGTTTATGTAGACTATTTTTAGTTTGGAAGGTTTTTTTTTTTATTCCTTATATCAGCTTTATGATTAGAAAGCCCTTTTTTCATTCTGATTTAATATAAATATTTCTTAGCATTGCTTTCTCATTTCCTTACAGTTATAACAGTTATATCTAATTCTGTAATATTTCATTTATGTGCATATCTGTGTGTGTGTGTGTGTGTGTGTGTGTGTGTGTGTGCGTGTGCGCACGCATCAATTTAGTCAAGAAAACCATGTCCCGCATTTGTGATATTTTTATTCTTATATCTTTAAAATACGATAGTACCCAATGGCTTAGCAATATTCAAATAACAGTGTTCCAAAAGTATGTCTTACATGTTTGTAACTTTAAGATATTCATACCATGTGCATTTCTGTTAAAAATAGCTTCCCTCTAACTGATACTCACTACAGATTGATTGCAATCAAGAAAATTACTATGGGGCTATTAAATCTTTGCCTGAAAATAATAAAAATGTTTACTCTGTTGAGACAGAGAGAGAAGATGGGGGGCAGTGGGGGAGAGGGAGAGGAAGACAGAGGGCTGGGGAGGGAAAACTAGAAGGAAAATAAAGAGGAAGAGGAGGAGAAAGAAGAGGAAGAAGGAGAGACAGGGAGGAAGAGAAGAAAAGAGGGTCCAAGAGGAAGGAGGGTAAAGAGGACGAGGGGCAGGAGGAAGGAGAAACATACTGACCATCATATTATTCAGGTGAAAAATAATATTTTCTTAACTATCAAATACAGTTCTTCAACATTGTATTATATATGATTAATCACACCACATTTGTATAGCTCCCAGGGAGAACTTCCATGGAGCCACAGGAAAAACCTCATGACCTGCACAACAGGAGAGGATTTGGAGCTTGAATCCCAACAAGGAAGTTACTGTGTAATATAAATGTGTGATAAAACTCCCTGCATCACTACAGGCTACCAAACACTGCTCATAGGACAGAGCACTTAGGTAGAGAACGGAAATGCCAAACAGAAAGACCTGAGCCACGCCTCAGGTTAACATTAAGGCAGATAGTTGGCACGTGGTAGGGTGTAATGCTGGAAAGCCAAACTTCTGTAGAAATCAATTCATGAGGATTTGAGTTAAAACTTATTTTGAGAGAGAATAAGAGCCAAAAATAATTACTGATAACCTAAAATGTATAGTAAGATATCCAATGGGCACAAAGTAGACAAGCACAGGGCATGTACATAAAAGAAAGACCCATCACAAGCAAAACAAATCATGGTCAACAGAGGTGAATCCATTCACTGGATAGGAATGATGGGAAATAATTGTAAATACCCAAAGTACAGATATTTGTAATTATGTTTATATTCATATATGAATATGTCAAGTTGTAAATGGTCTTCTAAAGTGGATTTTCAAAACAATCCTTTTTAATTTTCCATAAAACTTGATAAACAACTTTTCCACATGTTCTATATAGCTACCTAAAAAGCATGGTCCTTCCCTATTTACTATAATAAAGATTCCTTTACCCAATGATGTAAAAATTATCCAAGAATATAACCTTAAGAATGTTTATTTACATTATCTTATTGCTATTTCTGTTATTCTGCAACATTATATTCCTTTAACTTAAAGCATTTTCTAAATTAGCGTATGTGTGATCTCTTCCAATCTATATATTTTTTCTCATGTTTTTTCCTCTTTCCTTTAAATGGAAGTAACATTATCCAGCCTCCATTTTTTTTCAACATACAACTTTATAATCACTTTTTCAGAAATCTTTCCTGAACAAGCAAGACTAATATTCTCTCATCACTTTGAATAAAACACGGATCATTTCAAGATACTTAAAACCTAATAAATATTGAACGCTTAAATACGCCAGGCGCTGTGCTAAATAATTTAAATAAATAATCAAATTTCATCCTTTAAACAATTTTTAAAAAATACATTACCAGTCCCATTTTATATATAAGAAACTGAAATATGCTTTTAAGTTTCAAATACTAACTGCTATGGTTTGAAAGTGTCTCCTCCCCAATTCATCTGTTGAAATCCCATTGCCCACTGTGATGGTATTAGGAGGTGGGGCCTTTGGCGAATGATTAGGTCATGAGGGTGAAGCCCTCATCAATCGGATTAGTGTGCTTTTAAAAGACATCTCACAAAGATCCTGTGCCCTGCCCCCATTTGAGGACAGAGGAAGAAGACACCAGCTATGAACAAGGAAGGGGGCTCTCACCAGAACACTTAATGTCCCTACTTCTTGATCTTGGACTTCTCAGCCTCATAACTATGGGACATAAATTTCTGTTGTTTATGCTACCAAGTCTATAGTACTTTGTTGTAACAGCCCAATGAACAAAGACACAAACCAAAGCAAGTTTCTAAAATTAGCATCCAAAGGCTCAGACTGGAGAAATGAATTCCTCATGTGATTATGTAATTCTTAACACAGCTTCCTTCTTCCAGATTCTCCATTATTTTAGCCAAATCTCAAAATTACCTGTTGCTTTTTTAATACAGATATATCAATCTTATTCTTTCCTCCATTCTGATCCAGCATTTCTAGTATTTTAATCTTTCATTTTTCTCAGCATTTTTCTAAGTCAAATGTGCACTGTTGATACTCAGTCATGGTTAAGAATTATGGACTTAAAACAGGCACTCCTTAAATTCAGGAATAAAATCTTACTCTTATTCTGTACCCCCATTATACGTTTATGATCTTGCTGCCAATGGACACTCCATAAATATTTCTTCAGCAATTAAATCTTTATGAGTCTCTACACCAGTAAAACGTTACCTCAACAAAGTGAAAGAAGCCAGACAGAAAACATCAAGAACCATGTGATTTCACTCATATGTGGAATAAAAAACTAAAAGCAACAAAGAAACAAAAGCCTATGGACACAATCAATAGTTTAGTGGTTAGTGGTTATCTGAGGGTGGGAGAAGAGGGACAGGGACTCAAATATATTGTGATGGAAAGAGAACTAACTCTGGGAGATGAACACATAAAATGACATGTAGATGACAATATTGTAGAATTGTACACCTGTAACTTATGTAATTTTTACTAACCAATGTCACCCCAGTAAATTTAACAATAAAAAAAAAGTTACCTCAAGATACTGATGTCTGGAAAGTCTATTGAAAAACTTAAAATAATTTCTTTTGTTGAACTGATCACTTACATTCTTTTCAAGGCAGTACAAACAGAAACTATGAGAAAAATCTATAGCACATTTCTAGGATTTTGTAAATGTTATGGCTACTATTAACTATAGTCAGTTGTATAAGAGTAATAAAACATTTAACGACTTATAAATGATGAGAACTAATCAAGCAGAACATACAAGGCAGTAACATCAGTTCTGATTATACTAGAACATAACAGCTGAATTCAGGCCTGTATTTAACCACAAGCATTTGTTCTGACCTAAAAACAAAACAAAACAAAACAAAAACAAAAACAATATCAGCATTTGTACAGTGCTTCCAACATAAGCACACAATAGCAACTTTGGGATCTTAATTGTCAGATTTTGGGCATGATGATGGCTCTGATGGTCGTTCCAGTAAAAGAGTTCCAAAACTGCTGTGAAGGGAGGACTGGGCACAGGCATCAGTGCATAGCTTCCCAAGGGGAGTGCTTCAAAGGTGACAGGAGTGCTATTCAGCAATGAGGTATGTAGCACTTTTTCTATAGTGAATTTGCGAAATTGTCTGGCATCATACACAAGACTGGTAGGAGGGACACAGCCACAGAACTGGCTGGTCCCACACCTGCTTGTGACCACTAAAAATTGTTGGGGGGATATCTCAGCTGTGGAGGTCCTCATGAAAGAGCGAAGGGTCCCAGTCTAACAGTGGCTCTCCAGCCCAGGGTTCCAGAGCTCCGGGGAGAAGTCCCCACAACTTCTAACTATGAAAACCAGCAGATTGTTGCTGACTAAGAGAGGCTGCAGTTCTAGGCATTCCTCCTAAAGGCCCAGTGAATGGACTTATTCCCTGAAGGACTCACCTGCTCTGAGGTCCAGCACTGGGACAGCAGCTTAAAAGATACCTGGGGAAAAACTGAATTGTCTAGCTATGAAGAGGGGCAGCTTTCTCCCAAACAGAGGAGCTGGCAGAGGTCATTGTTTCTTGTTGATCCCTCCCAATCCCTGCATGTAGATGCAGACAGATGCCATATCTGAGTCTCCATCAAACTATCACCTTTCATTTACCCCACATTCCCTGAGATTCTTTCCCCCAACTTTGAGGCACAACCAAACCTCTTCCAGTGGTTTTTCTGTACCAACAACCTGTTTTAACTCAAGCTGCAGACTTTCTAAAACCCCTCAAAGGTTCAAACAACCCCAACAAGCAGAATCTGGCTTCAACATGTCCTGTATCTCTGACTGAGCAGCCCCAAGCCTGACACTGGTGACAGGCAGTCTTGACTTGTGGTTTGGCCTCTCAAGCCACCACCATGCCTAGTGCAAGTGGCAGCCATAGGCAGATGTTTTTGTGACTCACACAAGGTGGCCTGGGCTGGGCACAGGCTGTGGCTAAATTGGCTCATAGTAGATCTTCTCCAAGGAACCCGAGGGCTGCATGCCTGGTGGCAAGCTTCAGACCAAGTTGGAGCATCACCTGGCTGCCTTCAAGGATGACACACCCAAAGAGCACACTGGGCCGGAACCACAGCCTGCTAAAGAAAACTCTGCTCTGTAGGGTAGCCCTTGCATCAGCCCTTATAGCTCCTCCACTATAGTCATGGCCAGTTCTCACAACCAATAAGCCTGAGAGTCAATCCCTCCCATTGACGTGCAAACAGCAACCAAGGTTCAACTAGGTTTGTATGGAACATACAACCAAACACAAGGGACATATCTGGAGCATCAGCTCTAATGACTAAGGAGACTACATCCCTGGGTCCCACAGGACACCTACTACATAAGGCCACTCTGTTAAGACTACTTAATACATAGAAACAATCACAGGGAGGTAGCCAATGTGGGGAAACAAGGAAATATGTCTCAAATATAAGAACAGAACAAAGCTTCAGAAAAGTAACAACAAAATGGAGACAAGCAATTTACTAGTGCAGAGTTCCAAATACTGGTTGTAAGGATGCTCAATGATCTCAAGGATAACTTCGACAAAGTGATAGGAAACAAAAATGAAGCTAGAAAACATAAAAAAAAAAACAGCCAAAAATAAAGAATACCATAATTGAAATGAAGACTACTTTTGAGGGAATCAACAGCAGATTAGATGAAGCAGAGAATCAAATCAGTGACTTAGAAAATAAGGTAGTAGAAAACACCCAATCAGAAAATCAAAAAGAAAAAAAATCTCAAATTGAGGAGAGTTTAAGGGGCCTCTGGGACAACATCAAATTTACCAACATTCACATCATAGGGTACCAGAAGGAGAAGAGAGAGAGTAAGGACTTTAAAACCTATTCAAAGAAATAATAATAGAAAACTTCTCTAGCCTGGCATAGAAATAGATATATAAGGACAAGAAGTACAGAGAGTCCCAAATAAGGTGAACCCAAAGAGTCTCACACTAAAACACATCATAATTAAAATGTCAACGGGTTAAAGACAAAGAGAATCTTTAAAGAAGGAAAAAAAAAAAGCAGTTAGACCTATAAGCGCATTCCAGTAAGACTGTCATTGATTTCTTAACAGAAACTTTGCAGACCAGAAGGGATTGGCATGAAATATTCAAAATGATAAAAAGCAAGGACCTATAACCAAGATTACTCTACCCAGCAAAACTCTCATTTGGAATCAAAGGACAAATAAAGATCTTCCCAGAAAAGATAAAGCCAAAGGAGTTCATCACCACCAAACCAATATTATAAGAAATCTTAGAGGGACTTCTTTAAGATGAAAAAAAAAAATCTACATATCTCTATCTATCTATCTATCTATCTATCTATCTATCTATCTGTTTTTAAAGTCTATTTTGTCTGGGGTAAGTATTGCTACCTCATTGCTCCCACGCCCATTTTTATGAAGTATCTTTTCCCCATCTCTTTACTTTTAGTCTGTGTGTGCCTTTCAATCTGAAGTGAGTCTCTTGTAGGCATCATATGTAAAGATCGTCTTTTCTTATTCATTCAGCCATACACACACACACACACACACACACATGAATAACAAATGGCAACAACTACGTATCTATCAACAATCACTTTAAATATGTATGGATTAAATTCTTCACTCAAAAGATAGGGTGGCTATAACAAGAGACAGAGAAGAACCCAGTAATTCTAATTCTAGGCATTTATTCAAAGAAACCCAAAGTGCTAGTTTGAGGGCATGAATGCATCCACATGTTCATCACATTATTTATAATGGCCAAGATGTGAAGGTAGCCTGGGTGTTCATTGGTAGATGAATGGATAAAGAATAGGTGGTACATATATACAATCAAATATTGCACAGCCATGGAATAGAATGGACTTTTGCCATCTGTGGCAGCATAGATGGACCTGGACAGATTGTGTTGAGTGGAGTATGTCAAACAGAAAAGGGCAAATGCAATGTGATTTTGCTTATATAAACAAACAAACAAAACAGAAACATATAGCTACAGAAAACATTTTGATGGTTGCCAGACGGGAGAATGATTGGGGGTCAGTTGAGAAAGGAGAAGGATTAAGAAGTACAAATTGGTTTTTAGACTAGTCATGGAGATATAGGGTATAGCATAAACAATATAGTCAATAATGTAATAAATTATGTATGGTGTCAGATGAGTACTAGATTTATTGAGGTGATAAATGGGAGAGGGATTGGGGAACTGAGTAAAAAAGTGAAGGAATTAAGAAGTACAAATTTGTGGTTACAAAATAGTCATGGGGATGTAGAGTAAATCATAGGAAATATACTTAATAATATGATAATAACTATGCATAGTGCCAGGTAGGTACTAGAGTAGTCAGTAGGATCACTTCTTAAATTATATAAATGTCTAACCTCTATGCTGTAAACCTGAAATTAATACAAAATAACATCATATGTCAAAATAAAGTATTTAAATTGTAAAATTTAAGTTTACTTTTATATTTCATATTATGTTCCTCCTCATAGTTCTAAATAGTATAGTACCAGTATTATTAATACTATGCTTTAAATGGTTTTCTGTATAATATGCAGTTTTGATATGCACTGCCATTGAAGTAATTTTTTTAAATTTTGTTTATGCTAGTGTGCTTTTTACTTTGTAATACTGTGAAAGCTATTTTCCTAGCTATTTATGTATACAAAATATATTTTCATAAAATATCAATAAAAGTAATTTAAGTAAATATCTATATATTGAAATTGACTAAAGTACTATTATCTCATGATTTAGATTATTTTCTAAATACTGTGGGAGTTCCTCATTAGCCTTTTTACTTAGATATTTAATCAATCATCAAAAAGAGCACAGTGAATATAAAATTAAATAATGTAAATTTAATTTGATAAATACATTATTTTTAAAACTCTTTTCCCCTGAAGTAAACTATTTCACATATTTAACATAACACAATAGCAAAGTAAACTAATGTGAACTGAAATGATTATGTCAAATTTATAAGCAAGCAAAAATTCAAGCAACTGCATTCTTTTGTAGGAAAACCAAAACATAAATTTTAAAACTATGTGTAACAATATTACTGAATGGCATATGTAAATAATTAGAGTAATCATATTTTATTTCACTTAAGAAAATAATCTTATAAAAATGTTTCTATTAATGTAACATAGCAGTAATAAAAATAAATTAAAATCTATCATTTTTATAAAACTACTATTCAAAGTGTTATATACAGAATCAGACTATAGTTATCAGTATGTTATTTCACTTTAAATCATATACATCTTAAAAACACCCTTGGGTATGTGTAATATTGAAATATAAAAAAACACTAATTAAAAATTATATTAGACTTTAAATCACGTATTACAAAGTACATAGCTTCCCCTTAGAATATGTAGAAAGTTCCAAGTCTCTTTCTTTTTACTCTAAATAGACTAGAATTATACTTCTTAAAAATTTAGAAAAAAATACTATTTTGATGTTAAACTACATGTTGGTATGTTTTGAAAAAGAATTAATTATTATTTTGGTTCATCAAATATATTAATAGCAAAGGTACTTGGATTCCTGGTAACTTTTATATAATCAATGAATTAATAATGTGTATTAGAGTTCTGGCTCCCTCTTAATATAGATATGGAAAGAATATCATACCTATCCAACCAACAAGAAAATGGGCAATCTGCAAAATCATACATTCTTGAACCCATAACAGTGTTGACTTCAAAAAGCAAATGATTAGGGTCAAATCTGAGGAAAGCTGGAGTGAGCCTCCAGAAAGAGGCAAGACAACAGTAAAGGCAATCACTATCAGGTATAGGCAATTATTCATCTATACCAGAGCATTAAAAGAAAAAAAGGTTGGCATACAAACAGGCACCAAAAAAATAAAAAATAAAATAAAAAATCAACTAATGTTTCAACTAATTGTTAAAAGCTAATTATGCATAGTTGTAAGAGTACAGAGCTCTGAAAGCACAAACACTTGCAGCCTCTTTCCTAGGGACCTCACTATTTGCTCACAAGAAAGATTGGGAGCAGGAGAGTTCAGAGAGAGCATCCCTTGTAGTAGAGTTCCACTGCTGTGTGTAATAGCGCTGCTGAGGAAATAAACAATTCTTACATGGATCCTTCTCCCAGTGAAATAAGTCTTAAGCTGCTTGAGAAAGGAAGAAAACCCTGTCACTATGAGTGGGTAAAAACTCACTGAGTTTGGGCAAAGAAGAAAGGCAAGAATGCCTCCTACTTTCAGAAAAATTACAGATCCCTTACCATTGAGGGCAGGCTGGATCACAGAGAGAACTCATTTCAAAAGACACAAGAACTGAGGCTGAATGAGAAAAATGTAGAATGCTTCCTTACTCCACACCACCCTGGCTAATAAGAACAAGGAAACAAGCAACAGAAGACTGCCACTAGTGGAGGGGCAAAAGCATGGAGAGACGGCGTCTCTAAGGTACAGGCTCACAGGGAAAGCCTAAAACTGAAGGTGGGCCAAGCACCATTGAGAATTTGCTCAGCAAATCAATTGAACCCCTGCCCCTAACCACAAGTGCCCATAGAGGAATTTGAAGCTAGTTGTGCGTTGAAGGTTATCATAGCAAACAACAAAACTGAAACACAGCTAAACTCAATAAAGGCCTAGCAGAAAAAGAGGCATGCTTATTTTCAGGTATGAATACTATTTACTTCCATCTCTACTACCCTACTCTGATTATACAGATTTCAACTAAAAATTGTAAGACACTTAAAATGGAAAGGACAAATTTACTGTTAAGAGATAAAACAATCAATAGAACTAATCTCAAATATAAATCTATTATAGGAAAAATCAAACAGGGGATTTAAAAAACATGATTAACATGTCACAGGCTCTAGTGAAAAAGCTGAAGACATTCATGAACAAATGGGTACTTTCAACAAAGAAATAGAAACAATAAGAAAATATCAAAGGACATACTAGACATAAATGTACACACACACACACACACACACACACACACACATAGTAAGAGATGGAGATGAAGACTGCCATTGACAGGGTCATCAGTACATTTAACACATCCAAGACTCAGTGAACTTAATATAGGTAAATAAACAATTCTTAAATGAAAACAAAAAAGAAATTAGGGTGAAAAAAATAAAAGAACAGAATATCCAAGAGATGTAGGCCAAAATTAGTCTAAAATATGTAAATTAGAAGCCTAGAATTAAAAAAGTAGGAGAATAAAGAAAAAAAAAAGTTGCAAATGAATGGTCAATAAATTTCTAAAAGTAGCAAATTGAAAAACAACCTAAAAAGATAAAAGATAAGAAGACAAAAGATAAGAAGAAATGTTATCAACTGTTAAAGTACAAAATCATCTTCAAAAAATGGAAAGCCCCTCAGGTTTTTGAGACCAGGTACAACCAGAGTAATGGTATCAACATAACTGAAAAAAAAAAAAAAAGTATAATTTAAAGGAGTGAATTATCTACTAAAAAAGTTAAGAAAAATCAAATAAGTGAGGTAATAATGTTAATTTTCCAGCATAAAGTATACTTTGCCTGGCTAAGAGAAGTGGGATCACTCAGTCATCTATAACCTTATTGTAAAAATTAAGCAATTAATCAATTAGTTGTATGAGTATATACAAATAACAAATAAATATAATTTTAAAAGGAAATAATCAGAATCTGATGCTAATATCTATTGAAATGCTAACACAATTTATCCCTTTGTATTTTGATCCCAATAATATTGATTTCTGATCATTTTCTTTTCAACAACATTTGCTTCTTTCAATGTAATTTTGATAATTATCTTTCCAATATCTTTTTGGGTTGAATTCCATATCCAGTTAGGTTGAGTTTAATATTCATTGATATTTTAAATATTATGGATTAAATGAATAAGTAATATGCAAAAATCTACTCAGCCTTATTTTCATGAGGAACTCTGAGACACTGACGAAAACAAATGCTTTATTCAGGAACCAATCAACAGAACACACAAAGCTGTTTCAACATGGAAATCATAATTAAAAATATTAACTATAATAGGGAATTGGGGTAATGGGTAATTGTCTACTAAGGAATAAAGGGTACTGCAAACAAGATAGAAATAATCGAAAAAGGATCAACCACTACCCCTAGAGAGGAGACAGTAAACCTAAGAAAGAGATACCTCACATGCAGTGTTGATATCCAGACCTCTTTATAAAGGGGGAACAGGTCTCTGGCTTATTGGAGACTAGAGAAATTCCCTGAGACTGCAAAGCCTCCCAAGAGTGTCTGAAGGGAATTTTTAATAGGAGGAACCCTCCTGGAAATCCCCCACTGAGAAGCCACTTGCATTGTTCCTGCAGAAGTCTGTCCATGGGGACCACCATGAACTGTTAGCAATCAGGTACCGCTGGAGCTGCGGGCCTGCGGGAGCTGCCTGCTCTGCTGGAGCCTCAGCACTAAGGAAGCTGCACGTGATGCGGGAGCCTGCCTAGGAAATCACACCAGAACTCTGAAGAGAAAATCCTTTCCTATTCTTGTGTCCCTCTAGTACTGTCTACTAACAAAGCATACGATCTGCCACATGAGAAATAATGATAAGATCCAGATATATTACATTATTGCAGAGCAGTCATTTAAGGGTGATTTGGAGTGGAGGCAATGTGTCAATAACTAGTAAATCAATTTTCAATATCTCTCAAGAAAACTGCCAGATTAGGAAAACAAATGGTCAACTATCTGGTTGATTGCAGGCCACGTGTTTTGCACCACACACACTTCCTATCTTAATTATTCACCAATAATAAGGGGAAAGAAAGTAGATAACATATGAAGAATAAATTCAGAAGTGTCTCAGCTGGTTACATTGGTGTTTTCAATTTGTGAAAACTCATTAAGCTGTAAACTTATGATTTATTATTACTTATTTATATTTCAATAAAAACTTTTAAATAAAACACACATGTTGCAAAGTTTAATTTCTGATTATAGTTAGCCTATACATAGCATATTATAGAATCCATGTACTTAACCCTATTGACACACTTATCTCTCTATGTTGTAATTGCCTATTTAATTGTAATGACTCTCAATTGAAAATAATTATATTGACAGGGTCTAAATAAAGGTTGAAAAAAACTGAAGAATGAGTTTATTTTGGAAATAAAAACTTGTTAATCATCCACAATATGTTTCTGCCAGGATTACTGCGTTGGTCTCAGTTTGCCTCCAAGTGAAGGTAATTGTCATTAAAAATGCTATCTGCACACAATGCAGTACATAGATGATGTATTATATTAATAGAATTGTGCACCTAAAACCTATATAATTTTCCTAACCAACGTCACCTCAATAAATTTAATTTTAAAAATAAATAAACAAATAAAAATTTAAAAAACTGCTATCTGGAAGCTGCTTACAACAGTATTACTTATTTTATGGTAAAAACCAAATGATCCCCATTTCATTTACTAAGTTCGTGCTCTTCACTGACATTTACTAGTTGGAGACCCATCTTTCCCCACACAACTAAAAATTGAAATATCTTCACCTTTTAAGGGAGAATCATTCTATATCTTAAAAGGTAGATCTTTCCAAACAGTTAACAAATGAATTACCTTTTGTGGTAGACTGATTTCATTGATGATCGCAATTATCATCACCAAGTGCTTTACCAAGCCATACCAACTGCCCTGTAACTTTCTAGTCTTCTCCTCTTTGACTACGGACTTTGCTGTTACTTGCTCTGGCCAAAGTATGTTAGCAAACGTGATGCAAGCAGAAACTTGAAGAAAGAAAAGTGCCTTTCTGCTTACCCTGTTATATGGCATGGCCTGCTTCCTCTTGGGTCCTTGCCATCAACATGAGAATAAAGCAAGACTAGTGTACTGGAAGGTGAGAGACCACAGAAGCAGTTAAGTCATCCCATCTGAGGCCACTGAAGGCTAGTCAGTTAAAAGCTTACCCAAGAGCCTATTACACAGGAGTAAGAAAACTCAGCCAAGATCAGTCAGGGTAAAGCCAAATCAGCAGGACTTCCAAGCTGACCCAAAACCTTACAATGGTTGTGATTTTAAGTCATTAAAATTTGGAATTACTTGTTATGTAGCAATATCTATTTAGTATGTTTTAACTCTGGCTGAGGTTTCCTCCCTCTGTTGATTTCTTTTCATTTTAAAAAATTTGTTTTGTTTTGTTTTCTTAAGAAATAATGTTGGGAGTTCCCTGGTGGTGTAGTGGCTAAGGCTTCGGTGCTGTCAATGCTGCGGCCTGGGTTCGATTCCCACGTAAAAAAAAAAAAAGAAAAAAGAAAAGAAATAATGTTCACAGCACTTCACCAGGGTTATTGCATTAGGCAAACTAAATTGAGAACCAAGAAGCCACATTGAGATTCTTATATAAGGTGGTCAGGTGGATTTCTAAATAGGCAAGACACCATTTTTCTTCACACCATCAATGAGAAATTGTGAATTGTATTTTGCATTACAAGCAAAATACAGAATATCATATACTACAAATTTTTAAGGTTACCTGGGAAGAGTTAAAAGCTTAAGTATAAAATCTATAAATATTGAGTCTACCAAGTGGTATAATTGATTACAAATAAGAATTAAATATATAGTAGTTACTCAATCGGTAATCTAACTTCCTCATTAGGAGATATTGCAAAGGTTAAATAAAATATTTTGAAAACCATTTGAAAAATTTTATCATAAAAAGTGATAATCCAACTAATTTAGACTTTCTGACTATTTCACTAAGTATGCACTAACCCACAGGTTATTATAAAGTAATATAATAAGTTGATGACTCTGTCAATTAGTCAATAAAGAGGAATAGAGGCACAAAACAGAACAGTCCTATGTTTTGGATCATTATGAAAACTTGGGGAAAGAATCTGTAACTTGAAGATCAGTCAAGAAATACATATATGGCTTATATGAAAAATTTATTACTAAATTTTATGAATTTCTCTTCCATGTTCAGCTCATGATACCATTGTTGTTGGCTCAGCTGTCTTTTATAAGCCAAGGGAGAATGGGGAGCATTTTCCTGTTAATTGCATATACCATAGCTAAAATATTTATTATGCCCCAAAACAATGACTCTTTTTTATATTTATGCTGTCAGTCTTTTTCTAAGATAAAAATAAATAAGAATTTTGAAAATGAAGACCATTAAAAAGCTTCTCTAAGACAATTTATTTTTTCAGAAAATATTTATTGGGTCCCTCTTTGCCAGCAAAGACTGCATAGCTGTCTTTTCAGATCTCCTATGGGAATGAATAATTTCTTCTTAACTAATCACAAGGAAAATAAATAATTGGTGTTGAGGACCTGACTAAAGCCAGCTGATTCTTATTCTCTTCTTAATCTTAAGTAATTTTCAACTCTCCAATTCATTGTATGCTTATGTAGAACAAACAATACCTATAGTATTCATAGCATGCAGATTATTTACCATGGTTAAATATTTATTTTTTATTTATTCTTTCTGGTTTGTTCAGCTATGTTGGAGGATATTATATATCCACATGTGCCATCAAACTTGTGCCTCTTGTTGATTTTGTAAATTTTACAATACTTCAAATCTAATTATTTATTTCGGCCATCAAGTATCGTTTTAAATAAAGATTTGGATTTGAAACCCTTCTTTGGCACTGACTTGTTTTAAGAAACTGGGGGAAGTTCTCTCCTCTTTTTAAGTTTCAATTTCCAAATAGAGTAGACTATCAGTTAACTGTCACCCACGCCACATAAATGTAATATTATTTCTTCAATTTTTTTTGCCGGTTGCTTGAGAGTGCCACTTGTTAAGTTCTGGTTAATGGAGAGTCTACTGTATGTTCAAAATGGGATTTAAGACATTTGCTTACTTTATGTCACAAGTAGATGTAATGAGAAAATGAAATATTAGAGAAAACACTTTGTAAATTACAATAAATTATGAGACATAATTTCCTTAATGATAAGGAATTAAGTTTGCATATGGGAATCAACTTCTTTGAACAACAAGGGGTTTAGGGTTCCGACCTCCTACACAGTAAAAAATCCACATATAATTTTTGACTAATCAAAAGCTTAAGTTTCCCTTGGCAGAGGTAGGAGAATTTTCCCATGACCCTTCACAATACCAAAATCCTCAGATGCTAAAGTCCCTATATACAATTGCACAGATCAATGCACTAAGCCAGTTCCACCCCATCCGCAGACTCCCAACTGCTGATCTGGAAACGGTACAGGTATTTGCTGAAAATTGAATCCACATGTAAGTGGACTCATGCAGCTCATATGTGTGTGGCTCAAGGATCAACTTATAATTGTTATTAGCTTTTAAATTTTGTGTGACTGGACATGTGGAAGACAGAGTATGTTTTTGTTGTTTTTCTTTTCATTGTTTACTTGTTTGTTTTAGAGCATTACTTCCATGAGGGCATATAAAGGCATCAGCACTTCAGATGAATTCGTGCTTGTGAACTAAGCTAGTTACCATACGTTTAGGGATTGGGAGTTGTAGGGGAAGGTATTATTATAGAATCTATAATAGAAACAAGAATTATGTGATAAAGGCAAGTGACATATCTCTTCTTATCTCAAATTATCTATAAAATGGGGATATTAGTGATAACCACTACGTTATAAGATTGGATGACTTAATTTGTAAAACATGTAAGTATGTCTGCAAAACTGCAATTTTAACACACTGATTTATTGTTGTTGTTTTGTTATAATTTTAAATAGTTTAATACTTACACCTTATGACCACCTACTGAAATTCAAACAAGCTTGAAGCTAAAGTAGCAATGAATCTTTTAACCAAGCCTATGGGGGACTATACATTTTGGACCCAAAATATAATCACAGAATTTCTTGGAAACTACGACTAATACATTACAGTTCACTAATGCAGCACCTGACATGATGGCCTAATTGAACGGAAGTACTTAATAGATGATGATGCTGATGATGTAAAAAGAAGAAGGAACATGAGTAGGTGACTAGAGCAGGAACAAGGAAGAGGAAACAGGTAGAGAAGAAAACAAGAATCCATGATAACTTCTTTAAATATTATCTACTTTAAGAAAACATATAGGTACTCATATATACCAGGGTGCCAAAAAATACAAATACACATTTTAAGAGATGTTATCTATGTATTAGATAAAAACTAACGGTAATCACTTTGAGTATCTCTTGTAATTGCAGGAGTCAAACATGTGTCTATGTGTTTTGACAGTATATGATATTTAGTTTTATCTTGATATTTTCTCTTTTTCTTAAAATGTGTATACATTTTTGTACCCCTGTCTCTACATATATAGATATAGATATATAATATATATAATATTATATATTATATGTATAAAACCTTGCCAAATTATTTTCATGTTAAAAAAAGAAAATATGTGAGGTTTTACATTTAAAAAATAATATGGACTTATAAAGGGTTATTTCTATTTAAAATATTTTTCCTTGCAATTTATTTGAACATCCTAAACTGGGAGCATCACAGTGCAGTTTTTATATTAGAGAGGCCATATCTCTTCTGTCATATCTTCATATTCTTGTTTAGTAATTACTTTATCTCAGAATTATAATAAAATCAAATTGATAAAACCAGTATGACTAAAAGTTTAATTATTCTGTATGGATTCTGATAAACTTCTGTCTTTTTTTAGTATAAACCAAATGCTCTCACATTTAACAATTATGTGATACTGAGTTAAGCTTCTTGAATCTCAGTTGCCTTTTCTTTAAAAGAAGGTTAATAAAACTTACTTCATTTAATGAAATAGGTTTAAGTCAGTATATCTTCTTGTATACTACCCATTACAAAATAGGCATTAAATCAGAAGTATAAAAATTAATATAGCACAGGGGCAAAAGCAAGAATTTTGAAATCAGAGCCTTAGAAAAAATTTGAATTCCATTCTGTGCTTGCTAGATATGTTTCACAAGTTAATAGGCATCATTGATTACTAGGAATAAAAATGCTTATGTTGCATGATACTGCACATGCAGAAGTCTCTGGTACATTGCAAGCAATCATTATCATTGTCATTTTTAATTATATTCCAACTATCTAGTCTCATTAATAAATCTTCTACCCATACTCTGATAGCAAATCATTCCTATATTCCATCCATTTTACAATGCACTATATTTAAACTAATTTTATTCTCAGGGACTAAGTACTAGTCACAATCATTAAAAATTCATCAATACCTTTTCATCATTTGATGATTGACAATCCCAAAAATATTGAACTAAAGGAGAACCTGAATTTAAATATAGGACTACAATGAGGAGTCCATTACTATCACTTAAGGGGCCTCAATTGGCGAGAGTCATTGAGATGATAGAACTTTACTCAATCAACAAAGATGAAGTTAGCATCTAAATAAAGAATAAAACCCTGAATGATTAGAAATGTATGTATCCACTTTCTCCATATATGTTTTTCAAAGGCTACATACTAAAAAAAAGTACATTTAACATAAAATAACTGATTTTTTGCCTCTTTAAATGTTATAATCTTTATACATAAAAAATATTAAAAGAGTTATACAATCCTTTTGTCATCACATAAAAACATTATAGATTGTTTTATTGTAAGGATATCACTCCTTTAGTTCAGTATGAAATGTTAAAGTGACAATGGATTGAATTATCCTCATTAGATCAAATAAACATTAAAACCAAATGGTAAAAGTATTCTCCATTTGTTCCAGTGCATCTATATTTACACTATCATACTTCTGGTATCATCAACATTTTCCATAATCATATGTATATAAACTTTTTAATAGGCTATCATAGCAAGACATTTAAAAACAGAACAGACTAAAAAGAATAAAAATAAGAATGGAACAGACTAAGTTTAACTTCTGTCAAAGTTATTTTATTACGCCATGCTTTTTATCATCATTTGGATTCTAGCTGCTACTCAGCAATTTTCTTATTTTTCCCAGTAATTTGATTTTCAAAAGAATAAGCAATTACCTTTTTTCTAAAGTAAAAGCCTACTTTCCCAAAGTTTTTGCCATTTTCGTTTAGCCATTTCATAGATATTATATAATATGGATTTATGTTTTCCAGTATTTCCCACCATTTACTTCTTTCAAAAATAATTTTTTTTCTAATCCTCAGGGGATAAAACCCAAGGTTGTATTTGTGACATTCATTTTGAGATCACTACGTATTCATTACTGTATATAATTTATGTAGTTTGCAGGGCAAAGTATACATTAGGAACACATATAAACAAGTTTAAATGTTAAAGCTGCATGCACATCACCTTATTTGTTTTATGTTTCTTCAAGATAGGTCATTTCATATTTGAGAAATAAAGTTTTCATTGTTATGGTTTAAAACACTCTTAGGCTAAATTATTTTGCCTATTATGATTGATTAACTCTAGATTGCAGCATGCTGCTGAAGAAACGGAACTGGCAAAGCTTATTTTCATGTTATAAATTTCCTGAGACAGTGGTCATAAAGTTGTTTTTTATTTTTTTCAAGTATCCAGTCTCACTCATGAAACTATCATGATTGACAAAGCTTTCTTCTTTATTTCATAGAGAAAAATTCATGAGCTCCTGCAATATCTCCTCTTTCTTATTTAAAATATACTCCTATTTTTAATATAATCTGCACATCACTTTCAACAGAATCCCAATGAGTACTTGATTAATATTACAGATTACTTCTTCCAGCCCAGCTATTATTAGATCTTAAGAGAGGACAAAGCACTGCACAATTAAAATCTTCCTGAGATGACTTCTGATATATGTTAATATTTGAGACTCACTCCACATACTTCTGCCTTTTTGTCCTTTGCAGTGAACAAATAAAGCTCTTCCTCATTTCCAAGAATGAAATACCATATTTAGTTTTTAACCACATTTTATCACATTTTCTTTTTGTCACTCGTTCTAAAATGTCCTCCTTTAGCTCCAACAATCTTAAAAGATACTAATACTTTCTCCTTGTCTAAAAATATATTCTGATTTCTCCTAATAAAAACTAACTTGGTCCAACACCAGTTCCAGCTATGTATTCCCAATTTCAGCCCCAATATATCTAATTTCTTCCATAACGATGTTATGTGTAATAACTTGCTTGAAATAAAACTTTATACCTATGCTTACCATTTTCTATTAAATGCAGCTAATAATTTTAAATCAATATAGCTCACATTAGTATGATTCTATATTTCTTTACTAAGATCCATTCTCAAACTTTAACAAGTGACCTTATTGATAGAAGAGTGAACATAAGAACCAATTTCGGAATTCAGCACTTTTTAGGATGTATGGACATGGTTATAATAACTATTACAAAACTTATTATGCACAGATATTTAGGCCAAAGAAAAATATCTCCTTTGGCTTGGTGAACAATCCTTGATAAGTGGAAAATGAGAGGATGTTGCTGATAGTAGACAAAACAAATGATTGTTTCACACAATGTTCATATCAAACCCTGTCTATTGTGGCACTCCCTACTCTAGAGAAAAGGTTAAAAATTAGCCAAAAGATTAAATAATGTATGTTATTAATACATTAGAAAGTTTGGTGGCACTGACTCCTTCAGTTTCTTGTTCCATCTACTTATAATACGTGTCTGGAGTGCAAGACGACCACAAAGGAAGGGACAGGCTGAGGAAGGAAGGAGCCTGATTGCTGATGCCATGAAGTAGTTTAATCAATTCACATCTAGCCTGCCCAGTCTTGATTTCTGTTATGAGAGGAAAACACATCCTTACTTATTCAAAACGTTTTTTGTTTTTGTTTTGTTTTCTGCTACTTGTCACTATATTCAGTCTTTAGCTAAGGCAATGTGTTGATTTAATCTGGGGCAAGGTATTTTCTTTTAATTGTTCTGATCATATTTCCAGTGTTCAGGCATTTTCATTGAACTATTTGCCTCTATTTTCTGACACCCTGTTAATATCAAAATTGGAACATAGAAATCATAGCTCTGAGTGAAAATGGATCCTGGATATCAAATGAACATCATCAAAGTCTGGGCTCTTATTATCTCTCTCTGTTGATGTTTTATGTGATACTTTCATTTTCAGGCTGACTCTATCCACATGACGTCTCCCATGATGAAAGTCCTCAGCATGTGACCCCAGCAATATCTTTATAAGTAAAAGCAAAGCATAAAGAGCTCAACAAACTGATCATTTTATCCAAACACTTGGGATCGAGGTTGAATTTGCATAGTGATGGATTGACTGCGTTATGTGTGTCCTTCCGTAGCTAGGGATGAGGTCAATGACATCCAAATCCATGAATACAGAATAATGGAAAGATGGTTAATTGAAAAGTGTAAAGAAATGCTGGGCAGGCATAATTGAAATAATAAAAACAACCAAACCAACAAACAAAAATTTTTTCCCTCAGTTACTGGTTTAGTTTTGACTTTTTCTATTTGCCTAGAATACTACGTCAACTCTTTCTTGAACAGCTGTTTCCAATACTTCATTCATCTATTTTCATCTTGCATTGTCCCAGTTGTAGTCTCTTAAGAATTTTTTCTTCCTGTGTGTAAGTTCCTTTAATATCTTCCATTTTGGACAATACTTGTATAGAGGAAATGGAATAGAATTTTCCACTATTGCCTAAAGCAGAAGAGTTTGGGATTTGATTCCAGTCAAATTATGTGCCTGTGAGAATAAAACTGAACATTCTTCAGAGAAAGAAAAAAGAATCCAGGGTATTTATAATATATTATTCTTATTGTTTAATTTGAGGTAAATATCAACCAGACAGGCAAATAGGAAAACATGACCAAACTCAAGAGAAAGAGATGAAAATCTGTCAATAAAAAACTGACGCCTAGATGACTTACTTTTGCAGTGAGCAAATAAAGACTTTAATAGAATAATATCTATCACTTAAAAGAAAATATAGGAATAAGAAGTAAATAGAAGAATTTAAGCTGAAAAATTATATATAAAGTATATAGGTATATATAATATATGTAACATTATATATATATAAATATATATATATATATATTTATATATATATATAAAATTTGGATATATATGTATATATCCAAATTAAAATTTCTAGAGCTGAAAAGTCAATAAATAAAATTTAATATCAATGAATGGACTTAGCATCAAGTTGATGACAGAAGTGTCAGTAAACTTGAAGGTAGATAAATAGACATTTTGCTTTCTGAAAGACAAAGTCAAAAGTATTGAGGAAAAGTTAGGAGGGTACTGGAGACCTGCGGAAAAGTATAGTGTGTGAGCACAGAATTATATATCAAGTGAAAATAACCTTTATAGACAGAGAAATAAAGATAGGTTCAGATAAATAAACAAGGTTCATTAACAGTTTACTACTCTATAATAAGTGATGAATAGGTTCTTCAAGATGAAAGTAAACATATATCTATACACACACACACACATTATACATATTTATATATAATTATAAAAATATGTATTTTTAATTAACCTATAGGCTAAAAAATAATAAAACAACTCTCAAGTTAGAAAATATTTGAAACTAAGTGATAATTAAAATATAAGATTTCAAAATGTGTGGGTTGCAACTAATATGGTACATATAAATTTAATTTGTTTATAGGAAAGTAAGAAATGTTTAACTTAAATTATGCATTGAGTTAAGAAGGTAGAAAAATAAGCAAATAAAATCTATATTAAATAGGAAAAATAATAAAGACAAGAGCAGAAACCAATAAAACATAATAAAAAACAAAAATTTAACAAAGCAAAATTTGGTTACTTGAAAAGATTAGTAAAATTATTAAATCACAAGATACATCAAGAAAAAGAAAAAGACAATCCCTATTATGTCCAAATTGAAATAAATTCTATTATTATAGATCTTAAAGACATTAAAAGTGATAGTAGTCAGGCTATACATAATACTCTTTATGTCAATAAATTTTAAAGTAAGAAATAAAAATAATGAACAAATGCCTTAAAACACTCAAGTTAACCTAACCAGCATGAGATGAAATAGAAAGGCTGACTAGGCTGACTAGCCCTATATCTCTCAAATAAATTGTATTTATTATCAAAATCTTTCCACAAAAAGGAAATTCAGAGTTTAGATATTTTCACTAGTGAATCCCAGACACATTGAGAAATGAACTAATTCCAATCTTACAAAAATTCTTTCATAAAGTAGAGGAAGGGGGCCATGACTCAACTTATTTTATCAGGCCAAGAAAAACTGCTATTAAAATATGACTAAACATTACCAGAGTAGAAAATTAAAACCTCTCATGAATATAAACATAAAAATCTTTAATAAAATATTAGCAATTAAAAGGAACAACATGTGTAAATGACAATATATAAATGATAAGATATAATATAAATGAGAAGGGTTTTTCCAGTAATAAAATGTTAGTTTAATCCTTGAAAACTAATCTATTGTGTTAAGAAAATAGTATGATTTGCTTAATAGATGAAGATGAATATTTGATAATTTTCAACTCTCATTAAACAAAGTTCTCTGCATATTAGAAATAGAAGATAACCTTAATCTAATAAGGGGTATCTTGGCCATCACAACAAGTCATGGCCAGATTTGCTTTTCCCAGGAAACCAAGTTTGGTGTATATGAGTATTATAAAATTCAGCTAACTGCAGTGAAACATTAAAAAAGAAAATTCATTAGGCTATTCCAATAACTTCTAAAACAAACACATTTGATAGAAAAGAATTATTTTTAGCACACTCAGAAGAAAATAAGCCTCTTTTATCTGCCAACATGTATTAAAAATGCCTAGTGAAACATCATACTTAAGCATCAAACCCTGAAAGCTTCCTTTTGAGATCTGTAAGAAAAGAAAAATTCCCATTATCACCACTTTCATTCAATATTGTACTGGAGTTTCAAGCAAGTACAATAAGTCAAGGAAAAGAAATAAAAGTATAAAGATAGGAAAGAAAAAAAGAAAAAACAAGTTTGTATTCACAGACATTAGGACAAACTAATGAAGAATTTTCAACAGTGTCAAGTAAGAATATGCCTAACATACCCACTTAAGTCTTTCACATGAGAAATAGTGGGTCAACAAAGATTTTTTTTTTAATTTATAAATAGAGTTTTGAAACAGACAATCTCAGATCTATGCTTATCTTAAGAGTTTCCTAATGTCCTCCACAGAAATATCAAACATCACAAGGAGGGGTGGTTAAAATTATGTTTAAATGCTCATACACATACAGTTGTGCTTGGTTTATATCTGGAACTAATTCTTGACTATAGGAATTTTCTCAACTTTTTGGCCCATTTTTTATTTTATAATATATTGGATCCAATTAGGGGTTATGATATTAACCATGGTATTATATTTTCTACCTAAAATGACTGATTTCTGGTATAATATTACAAATCAATGACAATTATCTGTTTATTTTTATTAAGGAAGAATACCACTTTTCTTTATTAATTGGCACATCTAATTAAGAGTGGAGTTGTGCAGACTATTTTGCACTCTTTCTCAGAGAGGTTAATTTAATGTATTTGAGATATTTGACATGGTAAACCTCTCAAGGACTTGCTTATACATTTCACATTTATTATTATTCTTCATTAAATTCACATAGGCCCTTAGGCAATTACATTTGTAAGAAAAATTTGTAAGTGATGAAAAAGATTATAGAGATGGATGTTCAACAACAAAAATTTCAATACTAGTCATGTACTGTTTTATATAAGACAAAGACAATGGGGGAAATAAATGCTTCCTCATAAGAGATCAGATAGCTATTACCAATTAAAAAATGCATTTTAAGCAATTACTAATGAATAACAACAGTCACCTTATTCATATTTTGAATTTTCCTTGACTAGCAAATTGAAGTATAGACTACTACTCCATAATTTACTACACTAAATTTGCTTTTTTTTCTTATATTAATAAGATTATACATATGCTAATTTTTGAAAGCCTAAATAACTTCTGAAATCCAGAGATAAGCACTTCTATTTTGAAATTTAAATTTTTCTCTGCTTGTATGTGTCCATAGACGTACCACTATGGCTTTAAAGATTGAAATTCAGGATACCTTCTGATATAATAATTTAGAGAATAATCACAGAACACATAAAATTATGTGCATTTCAGATCTGATGATTATATAATACATTTTTTTCACTCTCATATATAGATACTTATTAAACATTACTACCACAGGTGTCTACAGAGTTACTACAATAGGTGTCTATTGTTTTTTAAACTGTAAACACATACAAAACTTTCATCTTTCAACATGTAATTTTTTTGTATGATCATTACATTAAAGTGCTTATATACCTCCATTCCAAAATAGAGAACTTTGCACTGCTTCAGAAAACACATTGTCATCTATTACTCTGCTAAGTTAAGCATCTAAGAACAAGAAAATATGACAGTATGGCAAGATTAAAATAAATATCCTCTCTTCTAATCTGCTTTTTCACCTTTGTCTATATTTTTTATCTGTAACAGTTTTTCTTCTGTAGCTATTAGTGAGTCTGGACATGTTTGGTGTACACAAAAATTTAGTTTCAATCCTATGCCGAACTTAGATGCAGTTTAGATCGGAAAAGGAGAGAAGCAGGTGTTGTAGTATAAACTAGGTGGAGCCTCTTTGGCTAGCATTACAGCAGCTGCAGTTGGAGCTGTGTGAGAAGATATAACACGAGTTGGCAATTCTAGCTTCTCTGTGACTGTCAATAACAGTATGTAGTATTTTTTCATTAATAGAATAACAACTAAATATTCATCACATGGAAATAATAACCTTCAGGAAGTTCTTTTTAATCACATGCAAATTTAAAGCCTTAATAAATCGACCATTTTCTATGTGTACCAGTTTTTAATACTAGTATTTCACAGTGATTTTTAGAAATGTATTTTAGTCAAGTGCCTTTGTGCAAAATATAGATACTCAAAAGCATTAATGGTTAATTATATGAAATTAATTTTTGCTAATTTACCATATTTTTATATCTAATATTATAGTGCTTAGGCATGAGTAGTGTACAACCAGATGTTTTCTCATGTGATAACTTCGGATATTATCAAATATTTTTCTGGTGTATTAAAGTGAAATTGCCTAAAAGGACAGCATTTCATTATATGTATTAAAAGGCATATCAGTTCATATCTGAAATACAAATTACTATCAGGAAAAGTTTGAATTTACATTGATACTGTCGCACAGATATAGACTTTGGAATAGTTTTATGATGGCAACATATGCCAAAAGCACTCATTTTTAGTTCAAATCTAATACATAAGGAAGAATTAAACGTGAATGAAAATATTCCTTCATAGACAAAATGGTGTGTCTCTGGAGCCAATAAATTTGGCTTCTAATTCTTGCTTTACTTCTAGCTCCTTTTGTATGATTTTGGTTAAATTAATCTCAGACTCACTTTTCTCATACCTGAATGGGGGAGAAAAGCACCATTCCTGACAACATTTCTACCTTGAGTGAATGACCCAATTAAATATAATGCATTTGCACTGGGTTTGTCTCATGATAGGTGCTCAACAAATGATAATTCCCCTAACATTTTTTTTACTTTACAAATTCAATTTTAAAATCAATAACTTCTATGTCTCGAGTAATGGAAAATACTTTCGCTCAGGAAAATTGTAAAAAAGAATAAAAAAATGGATTTGAAATACCAAAGGGTCCTAATGAGTCTACAAGTCTTCTTAAGATATAAATGTCACACTCTCAACAGAAATATGACCACAGTGATAAAAACTGCTTAAAATGAAACATACCAATGGAAACTCCATGTTTAAAATTATGCCTAAAGAAAAAGTTAATATATAAAATATAATATCAGAGTATAATTATTTTACTTCTTCAGATTAACTAAAGATGAAAGACAGTCATATTACTTTTAATGTGCAGAGGGATGCCAGAAAAGGACATCTGAAATCACTTGAGTCCATTAACTGTAACATTAAATCCCAATGAAAGTTAAGTTTGAATTTTATAATGCATCCTAATCTGAAACCTCCATTTCTAATTAGTAATTTATCCCTTTTGACTTCCTATCAGGTTGGCCTTGCCAATGTTAAGCCCTCAATCACAATTTGTCACTTAACTCCTTTCTAGTGCCAAGATCCAGACTACTAATCAACTACCACATTATTCTGCTGCCTGGATGTACCAAAAAGTCACTGATCTCCTGATCTCTAGAAACAACAAAGTTCTTTATTATATTAATTGCTTAGCTTATTCAACTCAAAACTATTAACTCGGAACTTCCTATGCAGACATCATTTTGATATTTATTATATGGTTAACAAATACAAATTAAGAAATACTGCCAGTGAGCAAAGATTTTAGAATGTATTGAAAGAACTAAGGCAACATGTATAGGCATTTGTGTTAGTCAAAGTAGAAAGAAATTATATCAATGAAACATTAGTTAATTCTAAGTTTGTTTTATTTCTGGAGATCAGTAACTTTTATGACACATCTAGGCAGCAAAACACTTTGGCTGTCTAATGTTAAGTCCCAGCACAGCTGGTTTCTGCCTTGCTCATTTTTTAAGTGGCCTTTGGCCCTATGTTACTACATCTCTATCTCTATCTTTGTTTTCTATACCAAGTTACAAAATGTATTTCCAAGCATATATTTTATTAGTGAGGAATAGTAAGATTATGAGATGATAAGAAAATCAATAAAGTTATAGGTAACTTCATAAAAATGATTTTAATGAGAGCAGTGTCTTGAATAGAAAAAAAAAATATATATATATATATATATCCCCACCCCCCATGCCATACAAGTTTCAGTTTGAATCAGTTTGTGACCTAATTATTGAGTAGTCTGGCTCCTGAATCCTGCTCAAAAACCACAGGCAGTTACAAAGGCGTGACTTGGCAGACCTCACTGGGGAAAGCTGCCCTCCCAACCCCAGACTCAAGAGTACAACCAATCCATTGTCATCTCTGAAGGAAATAGCAGACAGGGACTCAGGAACCCTTGCCCAGCCATGCTCTTACGCTATCCATATTACTAGCTGTTGCACTCCCATTAGAAGATGTCTTTACCAAGACACAGCCTTTCTGAGATCTCTTTATGAGGGAAAGGTGAGGGGGGACCTTGAAGAAGCTTTTTCTGCTCTGCCTCAGTAATTAGTGCTTTGCCACCACAGCCCATTAATGTCCCTTCCTTCACCCTCCATGTCTTGAAAACGGCAGGATCCTTCCATTCAGCCCTTCATGCCAGTGAAAAGGTTTATGATGCACCATGTCTGTGCTGATCCATCTGACTCCTGACTGGGGCCATTTCATGGGAAAAAATGGAACAGTGGGAGAATCAACACTTTCTCTAATTAAGCCTCTTGCTCATATTTTTGCACTAAGTGACTAAGACTTGTACATTACTTTCATTTTGGTTTGTTGTGTCAATCAGCTACTATGACACCCGGGCTCCAGCTCAGCTTAGCCCTTGAATTAACCTACCTTCTTTGTACCTTTCTTGTTGGCATAACTGGGAATGTAATACTTTTCTCACTGTAAGTATGAAAGATGATATAAGTGGATTTCTTAGGATAAAACTGACATCCAATCACAGCAATCTCAAAACCATAATCATAACTGGGAACTTGAAAGATCTCAATAACAGTGACTGAACATGTAATCATTTTAAACTTTGGTGGGTAAAATTTTATAAATATGGATTATAAATCTTATGTCTTCAAACCACACATCTTTTCTATAGGAGGCCATTCAAAAACTTCAAAGTCAACATATTTATGTATAAACCATACTCTAATGATTCTTTTATTTTTTTCCAATAATACGACTATTATTTCAGTCATAAGGACCCAAGTTTTTGAGTCCTATTTTCTTCCTGCTTTTCTTGGCATGTGTTGACAAAATGTTGCTGTCTAGCATTCACTTGGGAAAGAAACAGACCCTTACTTGCTGTCTATACCACATCTCTTAATAAGAATCTTACACAAAATATTACCCTCCCTATTCTCAACTGTTCTTTAATACATTTTTGCTCAATAACAAACAAATGAGCAAAAGTTAAGCAAATGAATTTCTTACAGGACAAGATAATAATATATTAGATGTGCTCAGGCATTTTTCAGCATTGATTTAGACTCAAGAAATTTCGTTCCCCTACTAATCTATATGAGGCATCACTGTGGCAAAGGAGTTAGTTGATTCTGTGCCTCCCGAATATTATTTATCTATTTCTGCATATATCTTTCTGTTAACATAATTGTATTATTTTGACTGTTCTTCTACAGATTACAGCTTTTATATTCTACTCTGAATTTGTATCAGGGAAACATATAATATTAAGAGTCTGAGATATAAAGTATAATTTCTTATCAATTATTTTTATATTTTTCAATTAAAAGGTGAATATTACATAGTCTTATGAAATATTTATTGGAGTTCTATATATTTTTCCTAATTATTTAAAAGTTGATTTTTCAATTCTTTGACAAATAAAATATTCATATATAATAAGACAAAATCTTAGAAGCAAATGAACAAGGGAATTTAAGTGAGTGCACAGAATGGGGTACATGTTCTGTCAGGAAAGGAGAACTAAGTATTATTAAATGTTTACAATTTATGTAGTATTAGTCTAAAGATATATGATTCATTTAATATATTTTTTTTACAGATCCATATAGCAAGTTGCTGGGATGTCTTTTATTTTCCTTACAAATAAGAAGACTTAATTAGAGGGATTTTATGCTTTGCCAGCACCCCGTTACTTAGGACATGACAGAGCAATGACTGAGATATTTCATGTGCCCATATCTCTGTCAGATCAGGAGTTACATTAAGGTGTCTAAATGCCTTAAAAGAGCAAAAACATCTAAGATTATTTCACCCTCACTCCACAAAAAAGCTGTTCTAAGGCCAAATGTTATCATTGAATTGTATAAATAATGGCTGCTTCTTTAATTCAGTTAAATTGTGGGAGGTAAAAAGCACATCTTACTAAAATATCATGCATGTTAGAGTAAGAACCACAGATGTGGGGAGCTTGAAACACTGTCAAAGTGTAATTTTAAAAGAGTTAAAACGCAATTTTCATACAAATATAAAATGAATGTAAAGGAAAGATTTATTTATCTCATTAATAAGGAAATCAGAAAGATGATAAATGTACTTCAAAGTTCATTTGAGGAGCAGAAATTTATATGATTTAACAAAGAAATGCTGAAATAAGTTTGTTAAGTTAAATACAAAAGTGGTGAATGTACTACAGGGCAATAAAACAATTATTTTGGAGTTAAATAAAACAATTATTTTGGAATTATCTTTTCTATAGAACAGAAATCATTTGTATCTTTTTTAGACAACAGACACACAAGTTAACATCCATGTCCACTGAGGCTTAATGAATAGAGTGTTAGACCATACTTCAACTTGACTTTGAAAGATACATCTGTCTTTATTTTTGATGCCACACTTTTTCTTGCCCCAATTTAAAATAAATCTTACACATATACTTTTTAAAATCATAGATTATGAAATGTCTCCTGTGCCATAATCGCACACATAATTGTTCACTCTCTATAAACACTATGGAAGAAGCACAGTCAAGTTAAATCATTAGACTTAAATACATATGCCATAGTGGAATAGAAATAAATAAAATAAGAGAGGGATTAATATCTTCCTTCTGGACAATTGCTGGTTTATAATTTTTAGGCAAAAGTCATAAAGTCATAATGCATTTTACCCATTGAAAGATTTTATGAATCATAATAATGTCAGTACAATGTCAGTGCAATAATGCTTGAACATTGGTTATATAAATTTGAGAATTTTACTAGAATTACCTACCATATCATAAATATAATCAATTTTCAAGAGGAAAAAGTCATTTATAAACAACTGCTAATTACCATCCTTCGCTAACATAACTGATTTCACACATCTCTGTATCAAGTTCTTTGAGTGAGCCAAAAAAAGTGTTCCTTATTAATAGTGTTTTTATTCTCTTTTCTAATTTTAATAGTGTATGCTGAAACAAAGCAAATGTCTGCTTAGTCTTCAATCGCTGCCAAAACCCTGCTAATTGATCAGAAATAAAATAACAAATCTTTGAGGGAAAAACAAAATTGGATATTTTACAACTTTTCTCTTTGGCTAATCAAATCTTAGTAACCTTCTTAAATGTCTTCAAAATACTTAGTACTGAGAAGTATAATGTTAATAGCTTATCTGGATATTGTTATAAGACAAAAATGTCTATGATACTGTTTATTTTAGATAAGACCGTAACTTTTGCTTCTTACAAAAAAGAATAAAGATAAAGCAAATAAGAAGGAAAAAATGCCATTAAAGTGATTGGTTGTCTGTCTATATTAAAAATGGTCCACTGACAATGTATTTATTTGTATAAGAATATTTTGATTTATACCCTATGATAATTGGTATTTGGAATCATTGTCCCACTATAATTTTCCCTTAGGTTTAAAAAAACTTTTTGTGTGCGTGCATGGCTATATATCTCACAAGCTGGGCATTATTTAAAAGGTTAGGAAGAGAGTTAAATTAGACCACAATGGGAAGTCTACTGTGAAAGGAATGGCATGTAATTTAGATGGTTTGTAAGATCAATTGGCATAAGTTATATATCATTTAGATGGAGCTTGCTATTTTCTTCTGTTACGGAGCTGAAAAGTTGCTTAAATTTTTACAGATGCATTGCTTGTTTAAGTTAGAGTTCTCTCTATATTTATGGACAAAAGTGAGTAGAGAAAGATAAACTATAAAGAGAACCAAAATTGTTATTGAAATTATGGAGTTAAAAATCAACTTAAGCATCTTCTTACATATGGATATAGATGTGTTCATTCACATAGGTCTTGTGTTGAAGAATGAATGAGTTAATATCCTTTCTTAAAAATGAAAAATTACAATGACTGCTAAATATTAGGTATTCATCAAAAATTATCAGTGTGCTTTATGCTATAAATGTAAATGTACAGCTCTATAATCAAATGTAAAAACCAGGTCTTATATAATATATTCAAGCACTTTATAAATCTGTCTTTGCCTCACAGTAGTAAAATTTCACTTCACTGAATAAACCATGCTATCTCAATGTCTTCCCAAGAATACCTATTTACCACTCCTTCATCTAGCTATCATCTAAATTTCAAGAATAGTGTATTCCTAGAAGTCTTCTGTAACTGCGAAAACTTAAAATCAGCTTTCCTTTTCCATTAATCATGTATTTGCATATAAATGTACAAATGCATACATTTTTGAAACAATTTAGTATTGTTCTATTAAATGTAATGCAGTTGTTTTCTTTTTTGATTCCTTCAATCTGTGAGATTCTATAGACTGAAATGATGTCTCTCATAAGTATATCCTTAGCATTTAGCTGAGTGCCTGAAAAAGTGTAACAGTTAAATCAATATTTGTTGAATGCATAAAGATTAAACAATGACCAAATAGGTGTTGCTCTTCATCTTTTTCTTGCCTCCCTTATTGCATATGATAGGAGATTAAATTGAAGCTGTACTAAAAATCAATATGCTTAATGAGAAATGTTATTAAAAAAATTGAATCTAGAAATTGTTGAGCTGTGCTAGACTTAAATGATTGATTGCCAATAAACATCAGCTGATTTACAATCCTGAATGTGGCTATAGCAAATAAAATTCCTAGCACAGTTTTAAAAATAAAAAGTCCACAAGTAAACTGAATATAGTAGTCCCCCCTTATCCGCGGTTTTACATTTTACTGTTTCTGTTACCCACAGTCAACAGTGGTCCAAAAGTATTAAATGAAAAAATTTTTAAATATAAACAACTTTTAAGTTTTAAATTGTATGCCATTTGAGTAGCATAATAAAAATCTCATGCCTTGCCACTTCATCCTGCCCAGGACATGAATCATTCCTTTGTCTAGCATAACCACACTGTATATGCTACTCACCCATTAGTTATTTGGTAGCTGTCTTGGTTATCAGAATGACTGTCATGCTATTGCAGTGTTGGTGTTTAAGTAACACTTATATGACTTAATAATGATCCCAAAACACTACAGTAGTAATTCTGACAATTAATATATGCCAAAGAGAAGCTGTAAGTGCCTCCTTTGACTGAAAAAGTCAATACAGTACTAGATATTTTGGCAGAGACCACATTCACATAACTTTTATTGCAGTATATTGTGGTAATTGTTCTATTTTATTATTAGTTATTATTGTTAATCTCTCACTGTGCCTAATTTATAAATTAAATATTATGAAGAGGTATGTATAGGAAAATACATAATCTATACAGGTTTTGATACTATATCCATCATTTCAGTTTCCTTTTCTTTATTGTTATTGGGGTGACATTGGTTAGTTAAATTACGTAGGATCCAGGTGGACAATTCTACAATACATCATCTTTGTGTTGCATTATGTGTTCGCCACCCAGAGTAAGTAATGTATCTCCTGCAATAAGGGGTGGATTACAGTAATGCATAATTGAAAATACAAGAACTATCACTACGTCATTTGTTATTTGTGCATTTAAATATTCTTGAGTATCTCTTATCTCTCTGTACAGTGCTAAGATCATAACACAAAGTTGTACAAGTAAAGGTCCTCATGCTTAAGAGTTTCTATTTGCATAGAAGAAAGGCAAAAATATTCATAGTTTTATTATGATGCAACAAGTACTATACTTACTGAACAAAGAACTTTTTAAAAGTCAGGTTTAGGCATAAGAACTTTATCACTTTTCTTTAAGAATTTCACTGGATTTAGGTAGATAAAGGGGACAAGGAAAGGATTTTCCATAGAAACAAGCATGTGTTACAGAATGGTAGTAATAACACAGCATAGAGTTTTGGGGAAGCTGTAATAAAGTGAGTGACTATCTGTGAAGACTAGGAGGGTTTAATAGAGACACAGGCCCTCTAGAATAAGCAAAGCAATTTTTCCCCCCTGAAAGCTACAAGAAGCTATTGAAGGGTTTTTAAAGAGGAAAGGGAAATGGCCAGATGTAAATTTATAAAGATCTGTCTGGCTATAATAAGAAGCACAGATTTAAATTGAAGGGGCTGTCTCAATAGGCAAGAGAAAAATTTGAAAGTGCGAAATGATAAGAGCTTAAACTAAGACAGCAATCGAGGAAATGACAGAGTACATTTAAGATAAATAAAAAGGTTGGATTCACAAAGATGTGACAGATTAGATTTGAGGAAGAAAAATGAGAAAGAACTCAAGCAGAACTCAGTTTTCTGGCTATGCTTACATGGACTCAGAAACACTGCACATGTTGTATGTTTTGGGATAAAGATATTGCTTTGGATTTTGTATATTCAGTTCAGAAATGGTAAACAGAAGAGAAATTTTAAGTAGAAGTGAAACTTAGAATGAACCAGTTTAAACCTAGTAACTGAGGCTATGGGTTCAGAGACAGAACAATGAAAAATAATTGAAGAAAAAACTTGGCTCATCAATTTAAGAATCTACATAGTTATTTAGCCAAGGTTCTTATTGAAAAATAAAAAGAATGTCATTGAGAAGTCATATTTCCATTTTAATATTCCACATAAACTTATTTACACAACATGATCTTTCATAATTTTGAGAACTCCACATAAAATTTAAAAATAAATAAAAAATAAATTAGGTACTCAACAAACTGTTACATGAGTTATTTCTTCCATTCATTCACAGATGGACATTTTACTTTTTATAGTGCTATTTGCAAGAATAAGTTCCAAAAGAATATGGTCAAAGACATTTAAAATATTTTTAAAATTACTGATTTTAAGACTTTTTTTGAGAAGTGAATATGCAGTGCTCTGTTATAGCCACAGAAAATAAGTAATTTAGAAAGAATTTATTTTAAATCAGTACACTTTTAGATAATATTTATGATCTCATGCTCACATGCAATTTCATCAATTTAACATTTAGTATTAAAACTGTGTAACATATCTATATAAAAAAATAAATTCTTGTTGCATGGTTTATATTTGTGGGAGATATTCAAATTCCTCAGCCATGACAATGCTCCCTGCTTTATTTGGCTTGAAAAATTTGAATCATAATTATTCCCTGATTCTACTTGGATTTTAAGAGCACAGTGGCCTCTGGCTTATATTAAAAATGAATCCATGATAAAAATTACTTGGCCAATGATGTATTATATTATGAAATGTCTATATTTTCAGTTGAGGGGGAAAATGGATTTTTTATTTGCTAGAAAAGGAAAGAGTCAATAGCTCTCTTTTTACGTAACTAGCTTTAATGGTACACTCTAATGTTTCGTAGTGAAAGACAACAATGGGTTTTCAAAAAGTTGAAATGAAATCTTGCTAATTGTTTTTTAATTAATTAATTAATTAGTTTGTTTCTTTGTTTGTTTATTGGGTGGTTCCCCGGCTGGGAATCGAACCCAGGCCATGGTGTTGAGAGCATCGAAGCCCAGCCGCTGCACCACCAGGGAACCCATAAGTTGTTTACATTAGTGATAAATAACGTGGGCTCTGCTAGCAATGGATAGCCTAAAGAATAAAAGGGCCCATTTTCTCTATATGAGAACTTTTAAATTCATACATTTAAAGAAAAATATTGTATTTTCTCACTGCTTTAAATTTTGAAATTAAGAAACAGAGTCAACATTCTCTACTCCTAAAATTACTCCTTGCAGCCTCTGGAAACGAACTATAACTTGGGGATTTTACTTTTAATTTAAAGTACAGTACATAGTCTGAAATATATTTTAATCAGAATAAGATATTTTTCATTAAGCATTTAACGGCTTTATAAATCCAGACATAAAATGAAATTTTTGTTATGCTTTGAATATTATCTCTCAGTGCTAGTTTTACCCGCTATGTATCAGAAAATCCAGTATTTAAAATATCTAGTAATATGGCATGCTGTCACACCTACTACAGAATTCTGATCTGAATTCATAAAATGATCATGTCAATTGTATTATTGTCTGTGATTTTTTTTAAACCAACAGAATGCTCTGCTTGGAGTTCAACTGTACCTGGTGAGAATTGCTTCATAAAATTGCAGAGATAGGACTGGCTTAAAAATGTACAGAAGTAAAACTCATCAGACTAAATGCAAAAAGAAAAACAATAGTGGAATATTCAAGAAAAAGCCTATAAAAGCAAAACAAAACAATCAAAGGAATAAACTGAAAGCTGACATAATTACTGAAGGAACAAAAATGGTGTGCAGAGTTGCACAGATTTAGATTCAGATGAATAATCATATTTCATCATTGCAGAAAAACTAAGTATGAAGTAGAACATTTTATATCCCTTTGGATGGCCTTGAATAGAGAGGTAGAGATTGCTCTTTGGTTCCTCCTTTGCAACAGAAGGCTGAGCAGTATGCCTACCTACATGATTGCTTTTCCCAGCTTCTCTAGTATAGCTATTGGAGTTATTATACATCAGTGACCCATAAACAGTTGTGGGACTTCCAGGAATAAGTGTTATTTATCTTTTACCTGCTTTGTACTGCTGTGGCCCTGGATTATAGGTTGACAGAATACACATTGGTGGCTGGAGTTCCTACAGCCCTCTTGAACCCTGAGATGGCCTTGAAGATGATAGCCATGCCCTTGAATTGCCACAAAGAAGATAGGAGATGGAATTTCTGATTTTTCATGGAGCAATCATTTCCGCTGGGGAAAACATATTTTATAGAAGAATAAACTCCTATGCATTTAATCTATTCTTCTTTTCCAGTGTCTTCTACTCAGTGCTGGACATAATGGTTAACACAGAATACAGATGGAGAAAACAAAAATCACTACTACTAAGAATGAGAAAATAGTGGGAATTTCACAAAGCCCCTGGATTAAATTCACATGAACAGGCTGAACTTTTATCTCCTTGTTATAAACCATAGTATCATTTGTAGGACAGTGGCTAAATGCAGCATTCAAACCAATTTAAGTCTCATGTAAATAGAGAGTCAAACTTAGCAAATAGTATATGACACCTAATTAAAGTTGAATTTTAGATAGACAAGAATAATATTTGTATAAGTACTTCCCATGCAACATTGGGTATGTAACAGGGGTGTCAAAAAATGTATACACATTTTAAGAGACGTTATCCATGTATTATTTTTTTAAGTTGAATTGAATTACAGTAGCAATGTGTAGTATGACATTTGCTCAAAAGATGGCATTAATCAAATGAATGCTAGTGTCACCATCTAACCCACAGGACAGTTAAAGAAGATGGTGGGAGCACAGTTGTCCTTCAACGAGCACCAGATGAAGATAGATGAAGTGGTGCAGTTGAGTTTCCCCGATATTCTGCTGACTTCACACCCCTTGACTTCTACCTATGGGGGACCTTAAAGGATGTGGTGAACCATAGAAAACTGGCTATTCTGGTGGTATTTCAGGAATAAATTGAAATGACATGCATAGTAATACAAGTAGACACTTTGGTCAACGTTGCTCAAGCAGTTGTTTGCCATACTTAGAAGTGTCTGGACACTGATGGTAACCACTTTGAGCACGTCTTGTAATGGCAGAAATCAAACATGACTTGTATTCATCTTTTATTATTTGTGTATATAGAGTATTGCAATTTTAATACAGTTTTTTCCTTTCTTCAAATGTGTATACATTTTTGGCACCCCCTGTATTTATAGTAAAAATTATTTAGTGTATATCTGAAATTCAAAATTACCTGAGAGTTCTATATTTTATCTAGCAAGTTTACTTGTAAAGTTGTTGGGAGTAATAATAATATACAAGGTCTGAGAATTAAGTTTACAAACTCATCCTAGAAAAAACTTACACACCTCATTGCTGACTATCACTGTGGTCAACTTTGAAGTATTCCCTTTGGAAAGCTATGCACTGATGCCAGTGCCTAGTCCACCATTCAAAGCAATTTTGAAACTCTTTTACTGGAATGGCCATCAGAGCTGTCATCATATTACCCTTGATGTCCTGAATGCCATCAAAATGTCTTTGTTTTAATATTTCCTTTATCTTCAGGTAAAGACAGTCATTGGGGGCCATATCAGGTGAGTAGGGTGTGTGTTTCAGTACAGTTATTTGTGTTCTGGCTAAAATCTCCCTCACAGACAGTGGCCTGTGAGCTGGTGCATTGTGATGCAAGAGCCATGAATTGTTGAAAAGTTCAGGTCATTTTCATGTAACTTTTAAGCAGCCTTTTCAGCACTTCCAAATAGTAAACTTGGTTGACTCTTTGTCCAGTGGGTACAAATTCAGAATGAACAATCCCTCTTGTATCAAAAAAGGTTAGCAACATTATTTGGACTCTTGATTTGAACTGACAGAACATTTTTAATTGTGGAGAATTGGCTGACTTCCAGTGTGCACTTTGACGCTGTATTTCAGGGTTGTTTGCTACACCATATTTCATCACCAGTGATAACATGGCCCAAAACATCATCTTGCCAAACATCAACTCTCCTTTGCTTTTGTTCATCAGTGAGCTCCTTCAGGACCATTTTTGCCAAGATTTTCATGCCAAGATTTTCACTTAAGATTTTCCTGACTGTTTCTCTGTGAATGTTTACTTGGTATACTATGCTTCTCATAGTCAGCCAACAATTTTAACACACAATTCAACAAATTTTTGCAATGTTTTTATCAGTTCTACTCATTACTGGCCACCCTGACCTCTCTTTATGAGCAGCACTTTCTCTACCCTCAGAAAAACGTTTAATCCATTTCTACACTGCCATTTTCTTCATGGCATTATCCTCATAAACTTGGACTAACATATCCCTTATTTCATTTCTACTCTTGCCAGGTTTAACAAGATAGTTAATGTTTGTTCGTTGCTCTAATTCAAGCTCCAACATTCTTGCCATGACACACAAAAGCACACAACAAGAATAATGAACACCACTCAGCAAGACACCACCACACACTGACATGAACACAGCTGTGAGACACAGGTATACCAAGGTTATGACACTTTACCTTACAGTGCTGCCAACATAAGCACATGTTGGCAAGTTCATGAGCTTGTCAGACCTCATATATTATATCAGGTTATTTTCAAAGAAATATTTTCATGGAGCTTTACATTTGTTATTAAACATGATCAACAATGCCATATTGAATCAAGCTACTGATAGTGATAAAATAAATAACATTTTATTGAAAACTTAGTATGTGTCATTAAATTTTATGATAACACATCTTTCATAGATGAAGAGACTTAAATTGCTTCAGTCAATCCCTTGTGACTACATTGCTAAAAAGTGGTAAAAAGTAGAATTGAAATCTATGTTAACATGGTATCATTTGACTTCAATAGTGAATATAGATCAGATTATAATATAACTTAATGAATGGTGAAAAACAACAAATATTACATATAAGATACTATAATAGCTAGAATTTTTAGACCTAATTTCTCTCAGCTAAAAACCAACAAAGGAAATTCAAATTCTGCTGTCCAGAGGCTTACAGGAAATGCTCTTGGTAAAGTAAGTAGAAAGTGAGGGGAGGTAAAAAAGGTAAAGTGAGTCAAATATATGGTGATGGATGTAGATTTGAGTTTGGCTGGTAAACATACAGATAATTTATTATAGAACTGTACACTTGAAAGATATATAATTTTATTAACCAATGTCATCCCAATAAATTCAATAAAAATAAATAAATAATGCTATATTTTAATTCCTTTCATTTCCTTATTCTTCACTGCCAATCCCGTCAGTCAATTTTATCCTCTACTGAGGTTTCTCTCAAATCTATATCTTTGTCTCTATGCTTGACTTGCCTTTCTTAATTCAGCTTTCCTAACAAAGGGGACTTGTGAGCCAGGAATCAGCAGGGGAGAAGTAAGGTCTATAGCAGACTCATGCTTTATATCTCGTACCGCCTCATCCGCGTCTTCTGGTCTTACCTGATCAAACCAGGATTAGGGTTCTGGCTCAGTTATAATACCAGAATTATAGTTTGTGTTCCAAGTTCTGCCCAAACTGGATGATCAAAATAAGCCAATTACCTTTTCTGAGAATTTGAAAAAAATATCAATAAATTTTAAAAAATTGGGCAGAAAGAGGATTCAGGACACACATACAAAGGAAAATAGATGAATATATCATAGCTGAGTGAATTCAGTGGCATACCTTTAGAGCAGGGATTAATACAAGACTGTTAACAGGAAGACAAATCAGCATGATTTCTAAAGCTGTATTGGACAGAAAAAATATATCTTCCAGTTTCAGTGGCCATATTGAATAAAATTTGGTTTTGGCATTTCCTGTGAATTTCCAAACTTCCTTATTACATATACATATACATATATATCCTAACATTGAATTCCTATTGTTTTAGGCAGGTTGAGTGTGTGTCCTTGAAATACACAGGGTCAGGCAGAAGTAACACCCTTTTTTATGAGCTGATAATCTATACCAAATTTTTTATTACAAAATCATAAGCATCTCACTCTGTAATAGGACAATATTTTAACTACTTAAAAAGGGTATTACTTCTGCCAGACTCTGTATATAGAATGAAGGGAAGAAAGGAGGGAAAGAAAGTGGAAGAGAGAGGGAAGAAAAGGAAAAGGAGAGAAATGAGAAAACAAGGAACCTAGTTTAACTGACCATTTACAATGTGTCTCAAAGTTTTATCTCATTAGTTCTCACACAAAATGAGATTATTCTACTGTTATCTTCAATTTAAGACAAGGAAGTTGGGGCATAGGGAAGTTCAATAACTTGCTTGAGGGCACATCACTCCCAAAAGACTGCATATTAATTGACATTCACACAGTCTGTAACCCTGGCCCATACTGATAAGCACTGTGTCATACTCTCTCCAATGGTTCAGTGATGCCCTTTCATTCATCTCATACAAAATGGAAGACTGGAGAAATGAAAGGATTCAAACATCAAATGGACATCAATCAGTGCCACACATAATAGCAAAGAATAATAAACCTAGTTGCAGAATATACAGGGCCAGAATTATTTGGAATATATTTTCCAAAGGTCACTAAAAACTAAAAATATCTCACTTTCACCCAAAGGTTAAGCTCAGGATCCAAGGTCAATCAGGTCATATAAACATTCTAGGTACACCACTTTTTAGCTCATCAACTTTGGATGAAAAACTGTCTTATCATGTGTAAATAGGGGATAAGATTCCCTGCTTCATGGAGGTGTTTTTAGGGCTAATGAGTTAATAAGGTAGTGAGGTAATGAGTCATAATATGAATCTAACCTATTAAATAAATAAAATTATATTTTCAATGCATGAGAGGAGAATTAAAAGTGTTTCCACACTTAACAATGGGCATAGGTGAATATAAAAGATAAGGAGTAGTTATGCTATTTAAAAAAATACATCTATATTATTTTAATCTTTTGCAATCAGAAGATATTCATGCATTAACTGGGTAAATATTCTCAGTCCTATCTTATATATGTGAAAGAACCAGAAAGTCTATTGTCAATTATCACTGATTCCTTTGGACATGAAAGACACTTACAATTTTAACTTTACGTAATTTATGAGAATTAAACCCACTTTTGTGAAAGTAGATAATATAATAATCATAGGGTATAAAAACTGATTCATATTTGAACTGTTTGAAAGTCTTCTTTGCTTACAAACCAAATGAGAATATATTTTACTCCAATAAAATCATATTGATCTTTCAACTCATCAGAAATCCATATCTAACAATAAAAGTACATTTTAAGGAGATCTACATATGATGTTTCTTAACATATCAGATTCAAAAAGTTAATTAGACAATATTCTCAGTGGCAAACAATAGAATCCATTCATAGGAAGTTTCAAGGAGGAAAAGAATTTTAAAACATATTAGAAAGTTCATAGTATATCCAGGAGAGCAGGATGTCAGCCTTGGGGATTGAGATGCCAAGAAAGATGCTCAAGCAACATACTGAGCCTGGTCAACTGGAAACCCTATTGAAGCTGAACACTGATTGACTCCTGAAATTTATCACTGATGTTATTTACATGGTGAAGTCCTTATTTAAGCAGATGTAAGTATAAAACAAAACATACTAAGTGATACTTTATAACTGTTCTACTTCACATTTTAACTGTTTGGTAAATGCATTTAATGTATTTATATGCATTAAATGTATTTAGATAATTTGACAGTTGATGTCATAGTACTTAAATGAAAACACCAGGAGTATAATGGAAAATGGAATAAATATCCCTTCTTTCCAAAGCTATCTTTGGATATTTTCTGCAATTTTATTTTAAAGGCTGGTAGTTACATGTACAGTATAGATTAAGAATGCTTATTCAGTTTAATTAAATTTGATCAAAATGAAATGGAAAGTTTCTAAGTACTGAAGTGTTTTTAAAATTCTCAAAATTTATGTACTCTTCAAAATGTATCCAAAATAATGTCATCTAGTAAAAATCAATTCCTTGATTCTAGAATTTACCTAATATTTACATACATTTTAAAGACCTAACTAGCCTATAATCATTTTTTCAGAAATCTCTAGAACAGAGTCAAGAACTAGGAAGTAAGCAAACTAATTTATAAGATCCATGCACAAGAATGAGTTCACTTTTGCAAATTGTCCACAGAACATCATACATAGCATCGTCTTCCTTACTTTTGAAACAAGTGGAATGAGCTTATTTTGAGATTTTCAAATGACTTCATCCTAGAATACATGAGCTTCTTGAAAATAACATTGGACAGGCTGACAGTAAGAACAGAGATAGAAAATAAAAGACAAAAATGTAGACATAACAACGCGTAAGACAAACCCTAGCTAGTGCCATACCTCTTGAAGAATCTTAAATGCTCCTGAGATTACAGCTATCTATGGCACAATGCACTTGATACCTCAGAGAATTAAATGTTATCCTCCATATACTCTCCGAAGAAAGTTCCCAGATACAAACAAATTTTGAATATTTTTATCAAAATAAATAAAATAAAATTTGAGCAACTTCCTGTTTTTGAATCATTTGAGGACAATAAACAAGAGCATTAGTAAGATGTAACAAATAGGAGTGACTCTCCTAGGCATGCGTTTTAGCAGTTCTTTATAAAGCAACAAAGAATAAATGGATGGGTGATGGCTTTCTTGAGTAATAATAACAAAAACAACTGAAATTCATATGCAAAGGCATTATAAAAATTCAAAAATCACTAAGGCAAAGGATCTCCCCACCTCATATTAATAGACATCCCATAACATAAAATTTTTACTTGTTTTCCACTGTCTTAGTGGCTGTTCACTTTTTGATGCTCACTTTCAGCAGATAGCAAGATAGAAACAGATGAATGAATACTCTTGAGTTTGTTATGTTTTTTGTTTCACCTTTGGAACTGTACCCTATTGAATTGAGTTTATAGTCTGAATTTCTAGGAGTGAACCACAATGGAAAAACATCTGCCTTCTTTTTAGAAAAATAATGCTTTTATTTTATTAATATTTATTGTTTCTCACACATTATGAAGTATCTGAAGCAAAAACTATCTACCCACTTTAACACTTTACAAGCTATAGGGTGTTGTTGCTCAACCACAATAGCAAATACAATATTCATTACTGGTAATTAGAGCAATACTGATGGACCTCTGTGGTTTAAGTTGGTGTGATCTCATACTCATCACAGTGCTACATAACCTGCCTAGCACATCTACACAAGTGATTTGGATCATCTGGATAATTTCAAATGATCTATTGTGTACTTCTCAGACAGTGTTCCAATAATTCTCTGTTCTACATCCCGTATTCATTAAGCTCATCAGATTCCACAAGGTGTAGCGTGTATCACATGAAATGTACAAATTATAAAGCAGTGTCTATTTAGATACTCACATTGATGTCTTCCAAATCTAAATTATTTAGAATAATATTGTTCCTTTTCCAGATGATGGGCGGTCTCAGAGCACCCTGAATGGCACAACTCAGAACAGCACTTTGTCCCACAGTTGCCGCTGTGATGCTTAGTTTCTGATCTTCAGGCAGACTCAGCTGGATAACCTCTGTGAAGATAAAGTGTCAGCACTGTTGATAAGCAAGTCCTTTTGTAAGGTTAATTAGTATAAAGTTTTTAAATACTAGTAATCAAGGTTTTTACTTTAAATAAAATGAAAAAAACAAACTTGTGATGAAATGACGAGAGTACATTGTTCCCAATAAAAGATCAGAATGACATTTCAATTTAATTGATTGACAAGCATCCTCATGAGACAAAGAACTATTAAATGTAAAATGAATATCAGAATTAGAGTTATAATAAGTCTGGCAGATTGTACCTAAAAGAGAGATAAATTATTTAACTGCCAAATCAACATGGAGTATGTCATCAGCACTGAAATAAAAATAATGTTGTTTATGCACTGATAGATTTATATTGTAGGTGAGGTGAGATCATTGCTGGCTGGCGTCAGAGCACACTACCATAGTTGAATAGATAAAATGCATCATTATGCTGGAAAACATAAATTGACAGTAAACTAAAGAAGATTTATTTGAGAAGTTAAGGAGGAGAAACTGAAGTTAACTTACTGAACAGCAGTTAAGTGAAATTCTGTGAGTTGCTTTTATCAGATCATGTTGGTACACAGTCATTTTCTAATTCTTAAATTTTAAAGTTAAATATCATATTTTCAATTAATCATTGAACACACTTCTAATAATTATGCCAAACCAAGAACAATATAATTTGTAATTTGGATGGAGCTTTCTTTTTCTGTTGTCAGACAATGCTTACCAACTATAGAATTTAACAGCTCTGTCATTGTCCATTATCATGAGAAGCAACTTGGATAATCCTACCAGTCTTTATGCAGGTGAAAAATGACATTTAGTTTTCAGCTGACATTCATAGACACTCTAACTTTTCAACACTGTCATTGAATCTTGCACTATTCTAAATAAAAGTTATATGGTGGTTGAAGGAGACCATCCATGATCATCCTTTGTTGTAGTTGATGATATTTTTCATAGGGCAGTGGGGGTGAGTGGAGAAAGTGGTAGCTTATAATTTGTAATAAATAGGATCAGCTGCAATCATTGCTGTCTCCTCCACACATCTTGCCTTACTCCTGAGGAGGAAGAGATGCACCAACCAAATGAATTTTATAAAATAGTCAATAAACAGTTCTTTAAGTTTTCAGTACTATTGTATTAAAAATGGCACCCATCTTTATATCACAAGGCCAGGATTGACTTTATAATCCCTCGCATGCACATGTTAAATTAATGTTAAGTGATCTATGGTGTCACGGATCAGTGGCTGCTCTGCTATTATCTGATAAAAATAAACAGAACTAGACTGACCCTTATATTATTATATAAAATCTAGTTTTTAAATTTAAAAGTCAGTGCTATATAAATCATCATTGTTTTCTGTTTTCAAAGAAGTGGGTAGGCAAGCTTTTGAAATGGAAAAATCCTGCAAGAGAGACAGCCTAAGTTTATTTTTTTTAGTCATTATATCACTAGAAAAAAAAAGATGGAAACGGTAACAAGCATCTTGCTCAGTCATTTGTATTGATGGTTTAATGTTTCCCACTGACATTTTTCCATATTCACAATTTATTTCAATGTTTCCTGAGTAATAAGAAAATAAGAAATATTTTCAATCTGCTTTTCTTTAGTATTCATTCTGCTACATATATTTATATTTATATAAAACCACTAAAAGAAAATATATTTGACCAATTAGGCATAGGGAAAGTCTGAAGTTTGCAGACACAGTGTTTCTTTGTTTTTTTCTTTTAATTTTAAGATTACAAACTTCCAGGAAGAGGGTGCATTATACATGTAATAACATCATGCAGAGCATCAAGTAAGAATTATTAATAATTTGCTAGTAATATTCCTGAATTCCAGCTGCAGCTTCCTCATAAAATCATATACGAGGTCACGGGACACCTAATTCTAAAAACAGCATTGGCTATTCTGACATTTAGAAATGCAACTGTTAATAAGTCCCCTTAGAATCTCTTCACTGACCTCCCGCATCTGGTAGAAGGTCCTAGGCCATTTGAATTAGCTGTGCTTTTGGTAGTTACACATTACAATGCTAATTAGATAATGTGAACATCTTAGAATAAATGCTGAGATTTGGACTAACATTATGTGGGACATGTTTCTAAAATGTAATTTTTATGGAAGGACACATAATTAGAAATAAGAATTACTATCCACCCAGGGAACATTAACATGCAGAGAAAAGCTTTTTCTTTAATTTGGAGATTACATTTTAAAATAATTTTTAAGACTATCTCAGTAATATGTATTATTAAATAATGATACGCATTTTGAAAACTCTTTGGAATTTCTTTCCTGCATATTTCAGGCTACACACATTAATAGAACTGCATATACAAATTCAATTATGTTCACTTGTTACTTTTCAAAATCAAGTGGTTCTTCCCTTAAATAATTTAGCAGTGAGATTTATTTTACCTACAAAATATTGTGCTCATCTTTACCAGTGCTTTTGATAGTTACTAACAAGTAAAGATTTCATCTCACAAAATCACAAATGTTAAATATTTTTATTCTTATATTCTAAATTTTATCAAGAATTTATACTGGTAAATAAAAGGCTTATAAAACACACCAAAATTATATGTTTTATAGATAAACTGATTATGTCTAGAAATACATTAACAACCTAAAATGTAACTATAAATCCATCTTTAAATAAATTTATCAATAGTTTTAAGAGCTCTTGGTTTTCTCTGCGTGTTTGTGTATATATGAGTGATCATAGTTCTTAGTTTAGAAATATAAATTTCAAATAAAAATATTGAAAATAATTCTTTATCAATTATGTTTAATCTATATTTTATAGATGATATGAAGGCTGCCCAGAAAGTATCCAGCCATGTAATATGAAAAATAGAGACATTTATGCCTGGATTTTTTCCCAGATAGTGTACATTAATGATGGTATATTTTATTGTGTAGTATTCTACCCACAAACATGCTGCTTATGTAGAGACAACCGCTTTGCAGGAAAAAACATCAATCATTTTAGTATCCCACCCCATCCCTTCAGCTCCAATGGTAATGCACGTTTAAAAGGTCTGTAATTAAAATCATGTATCTCATAATATCAATTCATCTGATGCCCTGACAAAAGGTAAAAACATACAGGTTAGGTATAACAGATGGTACCGAAAAAAAAATTTTTTTAAATACTTCAGTTCTTCTTTTGATGTATACACTCTAACCCCTACTGGAGGCCCTCTCAGGTATTCAAGGAAATAGCTCAAGCAGTGGTGTTTCCTCAGATCTCATGTTATGAATGAAGACTGTTAATGCCATTTCCAAACCAGCTTTTTTCTTTTGATTACCCAGAACAGCTAAGAGGCAAGTAAAATAGTTTCTCCCTGTGGATCCCTTTCTACATTTTCTCATTTTCACGACTTGGCTTAGAGGAATATTCAGAGCTTACTTTAAAAGGGATAAAAATTTGTAAGTCTCCTGTAGCAGAATCTGAAGGCAAAGAGACAAGTATAGTTTGGTAAAACCTCAGCCACAGCAGGGAAGTATTTATAAAGCATTTGTACCAAAAGCAATGAGGGAATATAAATATTAGGAACATGGGTAAAAAGAGTATGTGATTTTAAAAACAACACAGAATGGGAATAAAATCTTATTAATATTTGTGAAACACCAGTCTAAAGTAAATGATTTTAAACTTTGATGAAAATCAATTCTTTTAAAATTGTAAGAACTAAATTTATCATAAACAGAATGTGTTCTTCTAAATAATTACATCACAAAAAAAGACACTTAGGAATTCTAAATGCAATAAATTAATTATTCTTATAATAAGGAAACCACAATTACTCAATGACAAACTCCTAAACAAATTGGGATATTCTGATGGCATCTTTTGTTAAGAAATAGTTGATTTCAAAATAAATATTAATGCTTACCTAATTTAGAGATGACAAGATCAATATTAACATGTTATGATAAAATGTCTAGAAAATTTGATATTCATCATTTATCTGTGTACACTATTATATGCTTATATTATAAAAATAAAATAAAATTAATTTTGATCATTTAGTAAGAGATCTAGACATCTCTTTCTTATGCCAGGAATGGACTAGATAATTCGGCCTAACTCTTCCATTTAAGAAGTAAAGTGACAACAAACACACAGATAATCCTGGACTATATACAGATGATATATTTTAGTATATGTGCTGCCAAAATGACTGAACAATATATTTTAAAAAGCATGAGTGAGATAACAGGACAATGAGAAACTGTCTAGTCTGTGTCCTAAAAGGAACTGTAACTTAGAAAGATGAGATTACACTAAAATCACCAATTGATTTGGGAAGTTTTACATCTTGACAAGATGATTATGTGGCCTAAGTGCCCTTATGCATCTTCTTGCTCCTGTAGCCATATGGAATAGGAACAATAATAGACTTCCTCCATCTTTGTGCTAGAAATTTAAAGTGCAACACCCTGCAAATGAATGAATGGACTTCAGCCACGTGTATCTGGATGTCTCATAAAATATACAGCTTTCCATTCTATAGTGAAATAATATTACCTGAGTCATCTGATCATTTTTATAAATCAATTTTAAATAACATATTAAGCAAACAATTAAGGGTAACAAGGAACACAAAGAAAGAAGACAGCATGATGGGAATGAGCAGAACTATAACAGTAACACTTCCACTAGGATTACAAAATTTATTTTGTTTATAAAAGTACAATCTATTGTAGAAATTGTGCAAAGTTTTAAATCTATAATCCATAAACATTATAAGTTTATAAGAGTCAAGTAAAACTATATAAATAAAACATCATAACTGAAATTAAGAATTAAAAATGTACTTAAGAGGAAATTAGACATAGCAGAAAAGGGAATAGTAAACTGAAAAAAACATTTAAAAACATTTTATGGAAAGAAAAGCAGAAGGACAAAGATTTGATACAAATAAGGTTTAAAAATAGATTTATTTGAAATTTTAAGAGATAAAACAGAGGAAATGGGCAGAAGCAATATATGAAGAAAAAGTAGCTGAGAATTGTTCATAAGTGTTGAAAGACATCAGTCAATCGATTAGAGAAGCTCATCAAATCTCAAGCTAAGCAATGGTAAAACTAGAATAATCCACACCAAGACACTTAACAGTGAAACTGAAGAAAATGAAACATAAAAATAAATCTTAAAATTATGTATGTAAGAAATACAGATTGTCTTCACGTTAAGGAGATTAGACATGTAATATCATCAGCAAAGACAGAAACAAGAAGCTAGTAAAATGATGGAAAAAAACAAAATCAGTCTTATAATTGTATATACATGAAAACTGAAATAAAGTAAAAATATTGAAAAGAAATGGAAACTACTTCCCTAACAAACTTATTTGGAGGTAAATTCTGAAGAGTGTTCTTTAGCTAGAAGGGAAATGATTCTAGAGGGAAGTTCAAAGATTCAAGAAGGAAAGGAGAACAAAGAAAGTGTTTCTATATGACCTTAATTTTTAAAATTAAGCTTTGCTATCTCAAAAATGCCTGCTAATATAAAAGAATGCCATCATAATCCTGGGGTAAACAAAGATTTCTTAAACAACACACACACACACACACACACACACACGCAAATTCACCATATGGGAAATGATTTGTAAGTTTGACTACATTATAATTTAGACTATCTATTCCACAAAAGATACCATTAAAAGACTTAAATGCAAGTCACTAAGCAGGAACATGTAGTTGCCATTCACAAAACTAACAAAGATCTCCTATGAAGAATTAATAAACATCTAAATATCAATAAGGAAAGGTCAGATGTCTTCAAGAAACACTCAATAAAAGACTTGAACAAATGCGCCATGAGTTAGTTAATCCACCTGGATAAAAGAATCAGAAAGTGTTCAACCATATGTGTCATTAGGGTGATACAAATGAAATGTAAGCCAAATCTTTCAGATTTTCATCAAGTACCAAATCTGGTCATAGCAAGTATCAAGAAGAGTATGAAGTAACATAAAGTCTTTATATAATACCTTGAATAAGAGTATAAATTTCTATTATATAAACTTCATATAAATAAATTCTTCTCCATTGCTAAGCGAACCCCACTTTAGACAAACTTGCCCTGCCAGCTCACGTGTTTAGGGCCAAGTTATCCTTATGCCTTGGGGAAGCCTAGAGTATGACATAGAGAAGGTGGTTTTGTAAAGAAATTGTAGATGGAGCAATGCATACATTTTAGGGGCATCTTTAATGTATTGGGCAGAGAAAAAAGGAGATGGGGAGAGAAAAATCTGGTAAAGAATAAAGAAATCCTCAGTTTATCCTGAACAAAAGGAACTGGTAGAGAAGAAAATTCTGAGAATGAAAGTGTTCAATGGAATTATTTCCACCACAAGTTCTGTAAAAAATGAGAAGGGCTTATAATCACAAACATAAATAAATGTATTTAGTAATTGGTTATTTCTTCCTATGTCATTGGTGGAATTTAAAAGTTACAGAAAACTACTTTTAAAAGACTTCAATAAAAGCTTTTCTGTAAGAAAATGAAGCAAAGGTTCTTATGCAACATTGGAATTTTGTTCTATTTTCTTTGTGACTGTAATAAGGACAATACAACATTATACATAGATCAGTATTTGATACTATTCAGTTTTACATGTTAACAATAATGAGTCGCATATTCTTTTTTTTCTTTATTCATTACTTTGATATTCCTTCTGTGCAATTAGCATTCAATATTTCTGTTCAATGTTATTTAATTTTTTTTCTTTCAAATAAATTACATACATTTGAATTTTAAACTGAAACATATGTAGAATAAGCCTATTTAGTGATATGTATGACACTAACAACTGGCAAATTCTTCTTTTTTATAAATAGTAGTTCCATTTGACACCCGACCTAACAATAATTGTATTCAACAGAGGGACCTGGTGGCCACCCTAAGTAGTTAGTTAATTTTAACTGTATGATTTGGAAAACTTCAAAGCACATACTCTCATATAACTGCATAATTTTAACATTACAGGTATATAAAATGAAATAATTGATATTTCAAGATATCTTATACCACATTTTAAAATCTGTCACAAATGAGTTGCTTCTTGTAGGACCAGAGTAAAAGAGAATAATTGTCATAATTACTCATCACTTACTATTTTTCAGGCACCATTTTAAGTACTTTATTCATTTAATCTTCAAAACGATGCTATGACATGACATGAATGCTGTGGTGATTCTGAATTTAGTTTTCTATTTCTGCAGCTATTATGTGAGGAAGATATAATTAAAGCTTCAGCATCAATCTTGTCATCAGATAGGAACTTGCCCAAAACACTATGGATGGCTAATGCAAAAACAGAAGGAGTTTGGCTCCTTGATCACAGTTGGTCGAAAGAGAAAAAACATCTTATGTTTGGACATCTTGTAAAGCAATCATCTTAAAAAGATACATGCCACTGACAAAGAAGTCTGACTAGCGTGAAGGAGAAAAGCATGAACTATATTATCAACAAAACTCAGATTTGAGACATGACTTTGATCTCAGTTTGATAATTTGATATCTAATGAACACTATTTAGAGAATTTTCTGATAAGTTATTTAAACTCTATGACTCTTAATTTTTCCATTTTTAAAATCAAGTTGGATTTTTTTAACAGTATTATAAGGATGAGATATGATATTTTAAAATACTTAATACTGTGCCTGGCCTTAAGAAAATTGTGAATATATCGCAGTTGTTATTAATAGTGAAGAGTTATTAAAGTATGTGTTGGTTAAGATAGGCACCACATCACCATGTTTGGGAATCTAACATTATGATCATTTTGAGAAAGGCACTGTTTATGTAAAATACATTTGTTTTATTTTTGTAGATTTCACATAAACGTGAAAAGAAAAACTCAGGCTCATATCTCTTGTGCCCACTTATGCTCTACTTTGGTTCTACCATTACACATCAACTAAGTGTCCTCGAGGTTGTACTTATATATATGCATGTTAAAAAAAAAGGTTATAAAACATACTGATAATCACTCTTCTGCTTAGAAAAAAATCATGAAAAACATCAATGAAACGTTGAAGTAATCAAGTACCTTTTTCTTGTATGATTTGTTGGTATAAATACCACATGTCATTTGAGAAAATTTGATATTAAACTCTAAATGTGTGAATTACTAAAAACATGAAATACTCAATTAACTTATAATCTTTAATACATTTTTAAAAGCTTTATGATGATCACTTGTAAAGGGAGCTCAATGTAGCAAACTGGAAAGAGAAATTGCATAGACCCATGAAGGAGAGAATCTAATAGGAAGAGTTTGCTGTGAATCCTCATTTGTCAGTCAAGGTAAAGCAATCAGCTAATCGATACCCATTTCCTGTATGTTAACAAAGTGTTCAGTGGTGTGTTAAAAGACCATTACTGATATAAGGAAAGAATGTTAACTTGTGTTCATTCCTTCAACTTATCTCAAGAAAACCCTAGGATGTTAATGTTGGAGTCAATCAAATAACGTATTATTTGCTCTGCCCTTAATAAGTTGAAATTTTTTCACTATTTTTAATATTACTGTCAGTCACACAGAGCTAAATGAATGAGCTAGTCCCTCTATGCAGTGTAATAGAATGTGAGCATTTCAGATTGAAGACTTTATAGTATGGTTTGCCTAATTAAAGCAATTCAGATAAAAAAGATTGTTACGTGCCATAATACACTACTATTACTGATAAAACTGAAACTGGGATCCATAGCATTTGCCTTTGCAATAAAGTTTTACAGAGATACAGCCTCTCTAATATACTATAGCAAATGGATGTGAAAGATAGGGAATTGAACACTGACTGTTCCTCTTGGCAGCTGTTCAGAGGGTCTGAAGACTGGGCCTTGACTATGCAAATCCAGAAACGAATTTAACAATTCATCCAGAATTAATTAGGCTGCTGAGCACTTACTGAGTGAATCAAAATCACAAGATATCTTTGTTTATACTGGAATACCAACTTACTCATTTGCAATTGGGAAAGCATCACGTTTAGTAAGTAGTGTCAGCTATGAGCCTGGGAATCTCCCTTCTAATGCACAGGTCAAAAGCTTCTCAAGATTGATGATTGATGAACAGAAAATTACAAAAAAAGAGAGCCTGCTATTCTCAAGCCAGTCAAGCTCTAATCAGCTAATGAATTGCCCTTTTCAACTCTAAAGACATTTCTGTCTAGAGAGCCTTTCTTTTTCTTGTCACTTTCAAGTTTATCGACACATCCTTAGTTCTTGGCCTCCTTTTTCTTTTTTCTTTTTTTTTTTTTATTATGCACATCACCGTATGTTGGCAACTAGAGTATTAACTCAGGTAGGCTGTAAGAGAGTTGAGTATAATAAAGCAAACTATGCCCATGGACCAAATCTGTTCTACCACCTATTTTCGTAAATAAAATTGTATTGGTGACAATGCACTGTAGAATTGTATGCCTGAATCCTATGTAATCCTTGCTAACAGATGCCACCCCAATAAGTCTAACAATAAAAATAAATTTAAACAAAATTGTATTGGAACATTGCCATACCCATTCCTTACTATACTGTTTATGCTATTGGCTATAGCTACTTTCAGTATTTAGACATGTACTATACAACGTTTTCTCAAGTCGAGTATGGACCAAATAAATGCTGTGCTCCATAAAATTACACAGGATAGCATAAGTGTGTAGTGAACTACACTACCTAGGATTGTGTAAGTGCTATTATGTTCACACAAGAATGAAAGCACCTAATGACGTATTTCTCGGAACTACCCACATTGTTAAGCCACTCACAACTGCATAGGCAGAGTTGAGGAGTTATTATAGAAAACTCATGGTATAAATATTTGCTCTTTGGCCCGGTACAGAAAGTTGGCTAGTTATTGAAATGCTACTTTGCTGATTTTACATTCCTTTGCATGCTTTATTTATTTAAATGTGACCTATTGGATTTTGCTCATTGCCTAGGTTCAGAGCACTAAGCATAAGATAATTATGTACAGAATACATGAAAAGTTCTCCCATTTTTATGTGGATATGTTTGGTAACTACCACCTTAATATTTAACCTTCTTTGAGAGGTATGTAAATAATGGAAGGATGAGCTTCCATAATCATGACCGTTGGTAGTCCTAGAGTCCAATGAAAAATGTAAAATAAGTTAAGTTTGTCCTGTCCCAATGCAGTTTCTTAGTTGCTGATGGTAGCATTGTACTGGGTCTATGTATCTTCTCCAAGTTTGCCATGTGGAACAATGGTAAATTTATCAATTCTTCTTTCATTTTAACATCCAATTAAAATAGTAATTCCCTGGGCACATTTCTCAGCCAGAAAGGAAGCCATCTGATTATCCCATGTAAATCTTCCACAGTACTAATCTGTGAACAAGTTTGATTTCCAAGTGAATATTTACATTTTAATGGAAAGCATTTTAATTCAAATGTGTCTTTAACCATCAAAATCCTTAGCAGACATGCTTTTGAGAAGGAAACTCTTCCACGGAACACTTGTCAACTCTGATACTACTTTCTCTCTAAGTAATCAGAGCGACCTAGATCTGACCAAGCAAGTTTATTGTTTCCCTCAATTTGACTAAACATTAGACAAATCCTATCCAGATTATAAATCTCTAATCTCCCTTTTCTTAGAGTATTTACTTCAGAAAATTTGCAATTTTTAAACCTTCCTCTGTCCCTTTGAGATGGAAATTCTCTCCCAGCCTCTTGCCAGTTTTATAACCTCAGAAATGTCTTTCTTAAGGGCCATTCTTTTGAAATGTAATCATTAAAGCAGATTGTGCCCCTAACCTAGTCTCTATGAGAGGGGAGGATTCTAAAGCACAGAATTAGCAGACATAGGTGGCCTAATCCAGTTGACCAACCTCTTCTCCACCCCATTGTCCTTCTGTGTTTTTCACTTGCTTACCACTTTGCTTAATAATTCCACTGCCTTTTTTTTCAGCAGTTTTGACTCCTATTGTAAAAGTCTTGGATAAACTCTGCCTTGCCTTTTGAATTAGTCTGGTGAAGCTTTCCATTGACAATCAGAAATTAGGTGTCCTTTTCTGAAAAATCGCCAGTATTAGTTTGCCTTCATTCCTCATGCTTGAGAGACCGGGAGTTTACAAAGTATAAATGAGAGGATGAATAACATTTAGATATGGTCTATAATTCTCAAAAGCTATAGAGTTAAAAACAAAAGAGAGAGTGTCCTAGTTTATTTTCACCTCTCTCAAATAAAAAGCCACAAATTTAAAAAATAATACTAGCCTATGAGTGTTCCATACAACTATAGTTTTATGTCACTTAAAAAGTTGGAATGCATCTTCTGTGCACATGAATGTAGTTTTAATTACTTTAAACATGTACTTCTCAGGATCTCCTAGGCATGACTGAAACAATAGCACTACCTTGAAACTATAGATCTTTATAAATCCTATGTAAATACAGTGCAATTCAACGTTCTCTAGGAAATCAGATGCTTTCTAATTGCATACAACTCAGATCTGTATTTATCTTTATCATTAAAACAAACAAAACGATGTGAACAATTACATACTATACTCCTAAGTGTGAACAGATACTCTGTACATTGCTAAAATTAATGTACTAGTTTTAAATTATACACATTGGAAAAGCATTTATATAAATTAAAACTTGCATGGCTTTAATTTAAATTCTATATGTACAGATCTCAGATTTGCTAAAAAGCACATTTGCTTATTTAAGAAAAGGAGTCCAGTATAATAAATGTCAGAAAACACATTTTGTGGCTTTGTTACTGTAAAAATATCAGTCTTTTATGTCAATTCCATAATTTATAGTAAGTTTCTCAACTTTGTGGAGATTTTCTTAAGGTACCGTATCTTTATCCTGCATTTTTTAGGAAATTTTGTGTATACCACTGACTAGAAAAACCTAAATGCATTTTTTTAAAAAAAGCTACTGAGGTATATCCCACAGAATTTATATTACAGTAATATTTAAAACAATAAAAGCCTAAGCTATTTATAGAATCATATGAAAAATAAATAAATAGTTACTTTTGCTTAAATAGATATATTCAATAAAAGAGTAGGTTATACTCATATGATGATGAATTCTAGCCTCTGACAATATATTCATTGCTTTATAATAAGTAAGTGTTATAATATAGTTCCATTGTCAAATGTCACTATTTTTATTTGAGGTTCTATTATTAATTGGTGTTATAATACTAGATTTAATAAGAAATAATCCATATCCCTTTTATATTTTCTTCCTTCTTAGGAAAATTTAAAGTTGCTCCAAGACTCTACAGCCAGAACTTCATGGTCTAGTGATATTTTAGACTGTCTCAAACTACACTGAAAGCATGGCACTGCTGTCATGTGAGTATGTCATCATGCCAAGGGACTCCTTGATAGGCTTGTTTGATGAGGGTGTCATATATTAAAGAGGTAGCCAGTGACCAAGTTAGGACCTCAGGTATGCAACTCAACACTCTATCAGGAAAAATTAACAAGGTCATTTATGCAGAAGGCACAAGGGGGACTATTAACTTTGACAGAGAAACATCTCAGTCAAGACATGTCTCATTCTATTTAATTAGAGGGATGCATAGAAATCTTGTCCCAGGGAGAACATGTCTGGATGTTACCACCCAGTGCCCTTAGCAAGTAGAGCTGCTCTGTCCCTGACAGAGGTATCAGGCCTCCGCATGTAGGTTCAACTTTAAAATTTCTGACTGAGCTTAGATATCTGTTATAAGATTATATCATACAAATAGATTTAAAGACAACAAAATATGACTAAATATAACACAGGATACTTCATAAATATTTCAAGTCACCAAATAGACATAATTCAAAATAGATCTGCTGCTAATCTATTAGAAAAAATATTTAAAATGGAATAAGTAATAATTACTTAACCACTCAATGTCAATAAAGTGATAGCATGTATTGCTTAAAATTGTGTAAAAACATCTCATTAATATTATTCCCTCCATGAAAATGTGATAAACCAAAATAGGTATTATTTTATTCTTGAATATAGTCTATAATGACTGTTACATTGTATTTTCTAAAATGCACATTAACAGAATTTTATTTATGTTGGAAACAGTAATACAAATAAACACACAGAACACAGTATTTCCCCAGTATTGCTTAATTTTCAATTTAATATTAGGTAATTTAGACTTCTTAGATAATTAGATATCTCACCATTTTTTTAAAATGGCAATGCAGAAACACACTGAGATCCTTAACCAGTTCCTGGTATGCTCATAAAGAAAAAGCTCTGTAATTAGCACAGTTAAATAAAAAGTATTCTTATATAATCTATATATTTTTTATTTATCAAAATTATAATTTGGTAGTTTTAAGAAGCAGGAATTTAATGTGTTTTTACAAAAGCATAAACTTGCATGTAGTAATGTCCCCAAGAGAACAATATTAAAATTCTTATGAGACAAGAAAAAAACATAATTTTTCCCCTGAAGCCATGTTGTATAATTAGATTTTAATACATCGCTAAGAAAGCCTTATATAAATGTGCTGTTAAGAAAAACTTTTAAAAACTCAAACCTGTAAATTATATATATGTATATCTCCCACACACTTGGATGTAATCCCAGTGACCAACTTATACAAACTGCTCTCATAGAAATTCATTAAATTAATTAAATGTATGAATACTGGGGAGGATTAAAGGGAATAATTATAAAGATGTTCTTTTGGTTTCTTTCACTAAGAAAGATAAAATATTCACAGAATACTCACAACAATTTTTGGCCCACTTTTTCAAACATTTGGGTTCAGAGAAATGCAAGAAAAGAAGAGTAAACCAATCTTTGTAGTTTCTAAGGCCCACATTCTTTTAGGTTTTGTTTTCATCATTATTATGACTACTACTACTGATAATATATAAATGACACAAATAAATCAGTGAGCATATAGAAAGAGAATGTTATAACTAAATGAGATAGTTGATCCTCAGAGTGTGCTCTACCACCGTATTTGGTCAACACAAATAAACATATGCACTTACCAAAGCTACAGATATATTTTCAAAAAAACCTGCAAACCCAGTGGAAGGTGGACAAAAGTTTCAGAGTGACGAAAAGTGAGAAATGGGAAAGCAGCAATACAGGATGAGATTTAAATTAGATGAATGTAAGGTAATACACAGAAGGAGTGCTAAGAGAAAGCAACAAATGGAAGAGTATTGGTGGGAGAATATCATTTGGAGATTAGCTATGGATTATTATGGGAGAGATTTTGCTACATGACAGTGAAAGAAAAACTAAATGAGCTGTGGTAGATTAAGGGTATTATTACAGTTTTATTCATACACCTAAATCATTTTTTAGCAAACAGTAATGACTTTAAAAACAGTAATAATTTAATAGTTAATAAATTATTGAACACTAAGTACATGCTAGACATTGTATTGAATGTTTTATCTTAATGTTAAACCCACAAGTATATATTGAAGCAAGTATTGCTATTATCCTAATTTTACTGATGGGGTATTAGATCTTAGGTTAAGCAATTTTTTAAGATTGTACAGTTACAAGTAGTAGAACAAGGATAATATAAAAATTTAAATCTTATAGAATGAAATGTAGAAAAGAGAAAATAAAAGGAACCATGCAAAATCACTGGATATTAATATATAGAGTTAAAGAGCTTCAGTTAAACATGATTTTCAAAAGTGACAATAATTGCTAACATACATTGAGTACTTACTATGTGCTACATATTGCTTCCCATTCTTTACTACATTTTATTTATTTAATCATCACAAATCATATGAGGTAGAATTATTATTTCATTTTGAACTTAGAGACACTGAAGCAAGAACAATTGTGTAACTTGCCTAGAGTCACAGAGCTATTAAATAGTAGAGCTGGGGTGTGAATCTAGCACTCCCCGCCCCCAGCTCCAGGAACATGTTACCATTACGCTACACTGGTTCCACATTGGGAAAGTGGGGCAAATACACAGTAGAATACAAGTGTAAAAATAATTAAATACAAAAATATAGTGATTATCGAAATAGTATTATGCATGCTCTAATTTGATTATTAATAAACATTTATAAAATACATAGAAAATAACCTAAGTAAATTAGGTAAATTTTAAAATAAACATTAACTCATTGAGGAAATAAAATAATAAACCAATATGATCTATTTCTGTCTTCACTGACAATGTTTATTGAACACATAATGATGTCCTAAAGACTCTTCTGGTGTGAGAAATGAATTTTTGAAAAAGATAGAGACAGTCCTGTCTTCATAGAGCTTACGTTCCAGAAAGGAAAATATAATATTATACCAAGGCTGAAATATTTACACTTTTATTCCTAATTGCATCATTCCAGTTAGTTTTGAACCAAAACACAATCATATCATATAAAGTTAAAATGGCTATTATATAAAGGATAATGAGAAGATGTTATTCTAACATGAAAACTTCTTTTTAAATAAGTATTTGTTTACAGAACATAATACATTAAAATATATATAATTCAAATTTCAGTTTAGGTACCTAGAAATTTAAAATTCAGATTAACTAGACTTGAACATTATGCTCGACTCAACGTCATAGATGATGCTTGTCACATCACATTACGAGCTTTGAATTTACTTAGATCAGTATTTGGACCACCTAGCCATCTGGTGTATATATTCCCCCAATTCTACAACCCATTTCCTCCTTCAACCCTTCTAACACTGTTCAGCGTTATGTTCACTAAGATTTATACTAAGACTCATTATTTAATCTGCTTCATAAAGGGCTACACTAAATTACTTAAAGTGAAACACCAACAGCTTTAACTTTTCTGCTTTGGTTTATTTGCTTTCTGTCTTTCTGTCTCTGTCATTTGCATTTGGGAGGGCAAGGATGTGGCATAGACATTCATTTCCCTTAGTGATATGAATTAGGTTACCTTCTAAGATATTAGAGTTTGTTTTTATTGCAAATATTTTATATGTCTTTTTATTACATAAGGAAAAATTTGGTAAAAAACTTATAATAGAGTGTCTATTTTCATCTACATTCCTAAATTTCTAAGTTTTCTAAAAGAAAATATCTGAATAAAAGAAGTATTTTATCCATTAGGAAATTTACAAATAATTAAGTAAAAATTTTAGGTGACTTTAACAAAGGCTTGAAAAATATGAGGCCCTGAAAGACTGAAAATAGCAAGATTCAAAAGATTCCATGTTTTCTACTCTCCCCTCTTGCTAAGGCCCTCTCTGGCTCTAAAGGAAAACACATTAAATCATTTAGTTCAGTGAAGTGTAACACTGCAAATGGTAATGATGTGTAGATTCAGTCCAGAAATCAAAGCCAAATTCTCATTCCATGAGAGAGTAACTGTGGAAATCAATTAATAAAGCAGCTAAATCCAGCCCCAGTTCATGTGAGTCAAGTAAAAGGGCCCCTCTCTCTCTCTCTCTCTCTCTCACATTGGAAAATGAGCTTCATAAAACAGAAATGATTCCACTAAAAATGTTTAAATACTTGGATTACAACACTTTGGGATCCTATTGCTTTTTGTTTTCCTTTCCTGTTTTATAAAAGAAAACATGAACCACACCAAAAACCTACATCACTACATCAGAAAATTTGTGAACTATAAAATCTAATTAGAAAATGAACTAGCGCTCATCAGAAGCATTTTGACATTTCTTTTAAGTTATTTTTCAGTGAATAAATGAATGTTTATGGGTTTAAACATGTTCAAATTTATTTTCTATTCATGTAACCAGTTTATTCTTTTTTACTGTAATACATACAATAATGTGCAAATTCAAAACTATAGATTCTCCCTTTTTTATACATTTTCTCACTTTAATTTCAAAGAAATTAAAGGTCAAAATTACGAATAATTTTTAAGACTCTTGGTAGGTATTGTCAAAATTTTTTACAAAAATAAATTGTACAAAGATTATATTATAAAATCTGTTACTGCTTCCACTTTTAATAATTTTGAACATACTTAGTACATAATTTTTATAATCTTGGAGATAAAAACAAACAAAAAATGCATGTAAGAAAGCTCAACCATAATATTCCTAAACTAAAATATTTTATACCCATATCAAATAAATTTATAATGATATCTATCATGTACTGTGTATTTCTATACTCATATATATGTGTGTATGTACATAAACAACACATACACATATACATACATATGTACATATACACATTTTAACAATTAAATAAGCAATAAATTGTACCTCAGTACTTTAATTTATATTTTCATCTTTACCATATTATCACAGTATGATAATGATATGCATTTTTATTTATTATGATAATGAAAGATTTGAAGCAAACTAAATACACACTGTGACATGATGATGGTTACATAACATACATTACATTTATGCCTATACATGCACAAATAATTTTTCTGGTAGTTTAGAGTCACATTTAATAATATGTAGTTCAATCTAACAAATATGCTTCAGTCTTTATTCCATTGGTGCTCTTCTTACTCAAAGCCTTTCTAATGTGAGATTAAAATATTTCTGATATTCATATTCTTTTACTTTTATATTTTTGAACAATTCCACATTAAATTTCTCCTAAGACATGAGAAAAATAACCTATAGGAAACATATTAATATACTCACATTTAAGGTGTGCAAAAAGAATGAATTTGGGCTATATCTTTTGTGGTACAAAAAATATGAAATTTCTATAGAATACAATTCTATATAAATGTATGGTAATTTGTGCATCCATATGTGTGTATTTTTATAATGCATATAACATATTACCAATTACAAAATGATCAAGACAGGAAGATTTCTCCTTAAAATATATGTTTCAATTACATATCAATTAAATATTCTATTGACAATCATGTAATTTGGAGCTTCTTTTTATTTTTTCAAGTTCTAATACATTGTTTTCTCAAAATTAGTGCTAAAATTCTACACTAAAATACCTCATGGAGTTACAGGTATATCTTTTATATCTGGAATTAAGACTGAATTATGCTTGCATTCATTTGGTTTGCTCTTTAGAATGTAATTTAAAACAATCAACTTTTAAAACTACAAAAAGCAGGCTTTAATGTATAGATCATGACTCAAGATTAATAAGTATTTCATCATATGCATATATGTGATTTCATTCATTTTAATGCACCAAAGCATTAAGAAAGGAAAATGCAATATTTACTTTAATGGGATAATATTTATTATTGATGAATTTAATTTCTGTTCACATGGGTGACAGATACTTAGTATAAGACAATGTCAGTTACAATCATGGGGGATTAGATTGATATTATACTAGCATTTCCTGCATGCAAATATGTTAATATACTAATTATAAGGATATACTTTTATAAAATATTATGTGGGCTATTCATACCACAGTGAATTATATATTTCCTTATTACATATTTAAATATTTTGAAAATAGGCACAAATATGTTCTGAAATTGATGGTACTGCACATAGCAAGAGTATTGAAAAATTGACCATGACATTCTCTTACTTAAAACTATGAATGATTTCCCTTGATTTGCAATTAAAACCACATTAAAATTTGAAAATCTTTTTGAATCAAATGTAAGGACAAAAGCAACTTTGCATGGTAATAATCATTTATTTTTTGTTACCAGGTCAGTTGAATTCACTTGAAATTTCCTCTCTTAACATTTCTAATTGTGCTGCCTCATGCTTGGTCATGGAGTCTTTTAGGAGGCTTCCATAGATTCAGTGATTTATTAATGGGCATTTATCCATGGGCAGCCATATAGTTATCCCCTAAAAAGGAGTCACATTAGATGGTGAACTGATTATACATCAAGTTGACAATGCACTGTAGAATTGTATGCCTGAAACCTACGTAATCCTTGCTAACAGATGTCACCCCCATAAGTTCAACAATAAAAATGAATAAAAAATAAATAAAAAGGAGTTACGCCTGAGGGTATCACTTTAGAGTGAACGCAGGATTTTCTAACCTCTGGAGCTCATTTCTTGTGACATCTAAAATGAGAGAATAAAATCATACCTGCTAATTATTAGACTTTAGAAAGCCTAATAGAAAACAACCATAGATATGACTAGCTCCAAGGTAACAAACATTTTCCTTGGGCCACCCCTGCTGTAAAATGCTAAAAGAACCATCTTTTAGTGAATAATTTCTCCTGTTATACCACTGATGTCTCTAGATCCACTTTGCTGTTCTGGCTTCCATTAAAAAGATTACTGACTTAACTGACTTAAGCCATTGCTAAACCTTTCTTGTTTACGACAGAAAACAGTACAAAGCTGAACCCTGATTCTTCTAATCCTTGGTTCATAAATTGTTAGGGACTGAATTGTATCCTCAATTCGTATATTAAAGACCTAACTTTTAGTACTTTAGAATGTATATCGTGAGACAGGACTTTTACAGGGGTAAATAGGTTGAAATGAGGCCATTAGGGAGGGGCACTAGTGTTCTTACAAAGACACACAGAGTGACAACTGTGTGAGGACACAGTAAAAGGGAGCCAACTGCAAAGAGAAAGGACCCAAGAGAAACTAAACCTACTACTACCTTGATTTTTGGGCTTCTAGCTTTTGGAACTGTGATAAAACCAATTTCTGTTTTTAAGCCACCCAGTCTGCAGAATTTTGTAATGGCAGCCCTAGCTACTGCCTATGTTATTCTTTGTCACAGTAAGTTAGTAAACTTAAATTTGTTTGATTCCAGATTTTTTCCTGGTAGTCTTTGATGGGCTTTGTCACCCAATTCCTGAGGTTCAAAACCATCCTTGAAGTCAGGCAACACCTCAAAAGACAAAATGCCTGCAACCTATCTCCCTTCCAATTGATAGAGTTTTATTCCCTTCACATCTAGACCTTTATAATAATACCTTTTTTATGGGTTGCCTTGTGGGACAGTGACTCTCATTTGACAATTACTCTATTTTTCAGGCATGAAATAGATTCTGAAAATCTTAGAACCAATGTTGCTGAACAACTGATAGAAATGGTTTATACCTTTTAACACTTCATGATGAATCCACAGGGCAGATCATCATAAAACATAAGTTAATTTCTCTATGATCTGCTAATACACCGAGACTTATAACGTGTACAATGATTTAGCTCTACCTTCATTTATTATAGGTCTTCCCCTTCTTTGAACTGTATTTGAAAATGTATCATTGCCTATGTAAATTAAAAGCACAAGCTAGTTTTCATAGCAAATAAATTTCTTAATTTATTTTTTAATGTGAATGTATCTGTTTATTTAGAGCTTTTGGCGCTTAAAATTCAAATAAAATGAACTGTCCAATTCCTCTGGTTTCTAAAATAAATCGTTTTTCCATTCTTGTCTAGTTGCAGCACAAATGAACACATTAAAGAGTAGTGAAAACAGATTTACATTTAAAACATAATTTAGAAAACATGGGTATCTCTTTTAAGTTAGTAAGTATAAAATGTAATTGTTGGTAACAAAAACCAACAAGAATGAAATACAAACATGCATATTTTATTATGTTTGCATGCATCATAAAGGCAACAAAAACAGTAAGTTTAATATATAATATAAACATATAAATAAGAAAAAAACCTCCCTTTATTTTCACTTCAAAAATTTCTTCTATATTCAAAAGAACGGTTTTACTATTCAAAAGTATATGAGAGTTATCAGTACAAATCTCTCACTCCGTTAACATATGCTTTTCATTTTATGGTACAGTATAGGTATTATATCACATTTTTAAGTGGAGCAATTTAATGTCAAAGCCCAAATTGCTTCAATATAATGAGAGAAGACTTGAAGCTAGCACTGTATTATATCGAATTGTAGCATGTATATTGTATTGCCCCATGCTTGTTCGTACTGCCATGGTAGTGATGTTCCTTCTTCCTCTGCTTTTTCTTCTTCAAACTTGGAAATCACCACATCAGATTAAAGTTCATTCAGTATTTTTCTATAAGAGGGTCTTTGTGAAAGAATTTCTTTATGTTTATGAGAATCAATTACACTTTCCTATTCTGCATACTCATTTGTTTCTGCAACTGTTGCTACCTGAACAGTTTGTATTAATACTTGTGGAGAACCAATACCTATGGCTGTGGTGTCTGAATTACTCTCCAGAAACAGCCGGGGAGCCTCTTGGCATGCCTGATCCAGCTACAGAAACCTGAGCTGAAGTAGGGATTGCATGTTGACAAGTCTGCAGATTCATTCTCTGCCATACATTCTGTTACACTTCCATCCTGCTGAGATCCGATTGTGTCCATGGTCATTTGTCTTAGATTTGCCTTAATAATTTTTTTCTGCCACATTTGCTCATTATTAAGACATTTGTAATCAATGCCCAATGCTTTGCTTTCTCTGTTTTCTTCCTTATCACCACAAAATATTTTATATATGTAAATCTCTCACATAGCGGCCCTCCTCACTGCTTAGGGGGCCACACACTGAATGACCTCTGCTCAGGAATCCGTCTAAACCCCTTGATTTTTTTCTGAACATATACAACCATAAAAATCCCCTCTCCACATATTATCAACACTCTATGAAAATGCACTTTGGGATAGCTCAAACACATTCTTGGAAGAACTGATTGCTCAACCTTGTCCAAGTTTTATTACTAACTTGCAACAAAGGACTCACATCCAAGACAGACATTTGAAGGTTTCTTTTCTGATAAACAATTTTTATAGGAAGAAAAGATTCTTAAAAAGCAAAGGTCAACTAGGCACACACACAAAAACACTTTAGAGTGTTAGGCTTACTACAGACTGATGTTGACCTAAGCGGTTTAAAGACATGCTTAACTCTATTTCCAGAATTGATACCTATTGTTAATCATTTGACACAACTAGTTCCACCCTGAATTATCTTTCTGAGGTTTGAGACCATCTGCTTTCTCACTATGAACCACTAGTGGTTCGTTCCTCTGTCTATGCCTTTGCTCACGTTGCCTCTGGCACTTTATCTGACTATTCTTAAAAGCCAGACATCCTCTTCAAACACAGTCATCTATCCCTTCCACAATCCCTCCTTGAATATCAGGCTGGGTTTACATATCTGTGTACTCTAATAGTCTTATTAGTATCTCCACTACAATATTTAAATATGTATTATATTTCTTAATTATATTATGTTATTTTGAAATAATTTTTCCCAACAAGTTGACATTCTGTAAATACAGGCATAATATTTTATGTATGTTTGCAACTCTATATTATTATATACATGAATTTCCATATATATTTATATATTTAAATTTATAACTCTATATTAAGCTCAAAGTAGATGGACATTATTAAATGAATGTCGAATTAATTAAACCTGTTTGTTATGACCAATCAGGGAAGATAAAAAATATTTCTTTTTATGAAGTGTGGGAAATGATTTTGAATGTATAAATGTATAAATATATACATTATTAGCATGTAATGTTACACACAGAAAAAGCAAAAAGAAGTAATGATTTTGAAAAAAAAAGAGAGGGCTCATTAGGAAATCATAAGAGAAAAATGTCTTTTCTATATTAGAAGAAATACCTATATTTTAAATTGACCTACGCTCAAGTTGGAAAGCATAATAAGCACTATATTGGGGAACTATAAAGGAAATACATTTTTTTGACTAAAAGTTAAAAGACCTTGGTCTGAATTCCAGGTCTTTGCCTAGACTGCCTTGTCCTCTGTGATTTGGTCAAATCCCACATTTTGAATTTCAATTTTTTCACCTATAAAATACTAAGATAACACATGCCTTGCCAACCTTCTTGAAAGAGTTACTGTTAATACCAAAAGTTAAAAGGTATGAGTACATAATAGACTTCATTATTATAAAACATTTTAAAATATTAGTTTAATGATGATTATGATGGTAATTATAAAGGTGAAGGGACTATTATTTGATAATAGGTTTATGGGGCTATCTAGTATGTAGTAATGACTTTCTGTCAGTGAGTTGATTAGAATCAAACAAGGATGGATAAGGAAAAAAATGTCTTATTCTACTGGCACCTGCTGAGATTTAACTCCCAACATCTATAAAAACATTAGGTATGTATAATAGTTTAAGAACGAACATGTAGTAGCTAATAGTAAATATAAGGAACTTAAAATAAGCAGCTGTCTGGAAATAGGTAAAAAAGACATGATCTTTATTATTTTCATCATTTATTATTTAATGAAATTATTTAAATTCAGAAGCCAAATCAATTTACCATTATTTAAAAACAATTTATTGAGAATGGAGTTGATGTCTAAAAATGTTACTGGCTTATTCAAGCTCATAGTTGTAATTAGTGCTTGAAAAAAAATTCAGAAACTAAATACCCAATTGTTATTCTAATGCTTTTTCCATTAGGATAACTTGCTAAATGATTAAATTTGGTTTATAAATATGTTGCTTTGTTATTAATTTTTATTAAATTTATTGGGGTGACATTGCTTAGTAAAATTATATAGGTTTCAAGTGTATAATTCTATAATACTTCATCTATATATTGCATTCTATGTTCACTACCCAGAGTCAGTGCTTTTTTAAACGCAGGTGAAGTGGTAAAGTTAAAACATGAAAATGTTCATTTATTCAGTTTTGGAGGGGTCACAGTTATCACTACCTAAAAGGGATAAATCTGAATAAACTAGCCTGTTAAATTAGTAAATATCATCCAAAGTAATCCAAATCCTAGAATCTGAACTCAGTTCTCAAAATTATTCTCTGATTAAAATAATCTTATTAGCAACATCAACAAGCGAGTAGGACAATCTTTCACTGAAAAGTGACATAAAATAATAATTAAATATTTACACACACAGTCATTAGTCACCCGTTTATAAATTAATGTTACTTTTATACAGATTATAGGATTATAATTAGTACTACACTACTACTTTTCTTACTGTACACCCCTTTATGCATTTATTTAATAAAAATATCATCTCAGCAAAAAGGTAATTTGTTTCTGTCTATAAATTAATTTATTTGAAGAGAAAAACCTTTTTACAAATATGAATTGATTATAATTACTAATAGTTACATGATACTTTTCACTTCTCAAGCAAGAAATATAATTTTCACAGGTCAGAAGAACACTATGTTGAAATGAAGTTTAAATCTAGCTCCTTGGCCGAATTCCTATTATAGAAGACATGCATTATCGAGAAATTATGTTTATGCTGTTAATGACTAGGTTATTTTGTTATTAACACAACTTAAAGATTATTATGATGAATTTATTAGAAGATGCATGAGTTGAAAAGGAGAAAATATAATAAAACTTTGAAATTGTACATCCTTCATTATGCCTCAAATGTCTCAATGGCACAAAACTTTTTAAAGCATAAAGAATAGTGTGTAGTGAAATGGAAAATTGCTGATAAAACTGGTCCCTGATGTTGACAAAACTTGTGCCATGTTGACTGTTAAAACTGTTCCATGTTGCCGTTTATGCTCATGGCTTCCATAACCCTGCTTGCTTCCTGCATCAGCCAGCCCTACCCCATCCCTATAAAAACCCAAAAAGCCTGCTAGTCTGGGGTCAGACTTTGGGGACTGGTTAACTCATCTGAGCCCACCGGCAAAATAAAACTGGTTCTCCAACTCTCTGAGTGCTGTTTGACTTCCTGGGTTACCTACCCTGCCACAACAGCAGTATATATGATATTTCTAATAAATTCATAAAGCTTATTAATAAACATAAAACTATTTAATGTTTATTCTAATTTCTTACTTCAAAGTTTCCTCACAAAACCTTGCTATTTTAATATCATTCTGCTAAACTAATGATAAATGAAAATATTTACTTACTAATATATTTTGTTTTCCTGATTTTATAAATTTAATATTATTACATAATGGAAAAAAGCATTACTAATGATTCTTTAATGTCAATATAAAATAAGAGAATATATTCCATTCCATTGCACAAATGGAGAAGATAAAAAAAAACTTTGACAGAATTTGGTCTCTAGACAATGCCTTTGTTTCATTGACATTTAAGTTTTAAATTTGATAACATTGAAACAGAGAAAAAGGTTAAAAGAGAAACAAACCATTAGAAACTGATAGATATTCATTTCCCTCACAAAACACCTTTCAATTTATGTAAAGATATGGTTTATCAGTTGTAGAAATTTAATGTCTGTCACAAATTACAGATTGTAGAAAGTTCAAGTGAGCACATCTTATTACAATGTGGAATTTTACAGCTGGAAGGGAAGTTAGACATTTCCGATCTCCTTCATTAAAACTTAGGCACAGAAAGTATCCAGAGTCCCGTCCAAAATTCACAGGCAAAGAAAAGATTGTAAATCTTGTCTCCCTTGTAACACGTCTAGATTACATTTTTTTTCCTCTTTTCTACTTCAGATACTTGACTGCTGAAAGCATAAGCTTATACAAAGTGAATTAACCCTCTGCAAGTAATCACTTCTTTACTTAGAATTTATCTACAATTAGAGGTACTTGTTTTACAGTTTGTATTTACACTAGGCATTTTCTAAAATAGCACTGTTCTTGAACAGAATATTTTCCATACTTAATAATTGGACTTCAATATATTAAAGACATTAACAACAAAAACAAAACACAATCAAAGTAAGAAACCGACAAAAATTTGAACAACTCTGAGTTCTGAGTCAGAGGCAGGCAATTCTCTTCTTGGATATCCCTCTTAATGCTGTTTCATTTACAGCCTAAGTATTTTGTTCTTTACCAAATGAGGTTATTTATATAAATTATTTAAAGTTTTCCAAATAAATAAATAAATGCTATCATTGTGTTTGTTTACTTTTTGTGGCTATGAAATTTGTTGTCTAACCTTTTCTTCCAGTTCTAATGATCACATATTGTTTTAGTAATTGGGAAAAGGAAGATAAAATGTATAATAAAAATTAAAAAGATTTGATCTTATTATTTTAATACCACGTACAAACATGATAATTCTAGATCTATGGAAATATATATTAGGAATACTTTTTCTAAATAGATTTTTTTGTTATGTTGAATTTAAATAAAACTGTGTACATTATAATACAGAATATTCATGAAAAATCAAATGTAAGTGCTAATAATTTGCTGATTTGCTTTTTCTTAGTTCTGTTTGTCATATTGTAATATCATTTATTTACATAAAAAATCCAGTGTTAACTGGTTATTTATAATCTAAAGTGAGGCAAAAATGCAACTCTATTTTGCCTCCAATATGTCTGTTGATATTTTTCATAACATAGCTTGAACAATTTCAGTGGGCTTGAGGCAATTTTTATTTTATAAATAAAAATTTATTTCATTTTTATTATTTTGCATATACTCATTTAATTTTTTAAGCATTTCAGAGGAATTTTTAAAAATCTTATTTGATACACAATTTCAAAGACATAGATAAATAAATATAAATTTGGAGAAACGTATCCCACTTTTATTTATTTATTTATTTTTTGCTTTTTGGTATGTGGGTAGCTCCCTGACTGGGAATCGAACCCAGGCCGCAGCACTGACAGTGCCAACGCCGAAGCCTTAAGCCACTACACCATCAGGGAACTCCTATCCCACTTTTAATGTAATGTTATTACATCATCAATAAATGATTTAAACTATAAAACCCTGTGTTTATTTAAAAGTTTCCTCTGGATACTTTCTGTGTTAAGAAGAAGTAAGAGGGTTCACTTACCAGCCAGGGAACTACCCCCCCCCCACCAAAAAAAACCCAAAAAACAAAAAAACAAAAAAGAAGAGGTAAGAAATCAACAAGAAATACAGTAAATTCTCAAATGCATGATATACATGATGATAATACAGAATTAGGAAAGTAAACACTTGATTATATTTTATTGATTTTTTTTATGACCCTTTAGAAAGAAAGAGGGAATGAAAACAATATGAATATTTTAATAGGATAGTAGTGTCACTAATACTAAAGGTAATTTCAATAATATTTATTTAAACACTTAATATTTTAAGTTATACTTTTTAGAATAAAATGAAAACATGATAATTATTAAGTTAGTTTAAGACCATCAGCATATCAGTTATGGTTAAATAGCAAATGTATGGCTTGGACAAAAATAGGAATAAGTGCTTTTATACAAGGCAGTTCAGGGCTAGATCTGGCCTGACCTTAGATGTTGGGTGTTCAAAGGCCCCACATGATGTTATTAAATCAGGTTTATTCCATTTCATGGCTCTTTCTTTTGCTCTATTATCTGCTTTATAGAGCAGCATCAGTTGCTTCACGTTAATATTACTCTTCATGTTAGAGGATTCATCAGAAAAAGAACAAGTACTTGCCTGATTTGCAATGGTGAAAAAAACAAAAAACAAAAAACTAGTGTCATTGATCCTCAGTCCTTATTGAGTCACGCTTCCTTTACTGTGGAGGGAGAACGTGAGGCTCAGGTGGCCAGACCTGAGGAAGTTCTCTGCCTCAGAGACTAAGAGTGGGAGAAAGGGAAGTTGCCTGAAAGAGTGGTTCTCAAAGTTTGTTTTAAAAATGCAAATTCTTGGCCACACCCTAGAGCTACCCAATCAGGAACTCTAGTGGTGAGATTTAGCAATCTGATTTTTAACAAGGTGTTCAGGTTATTCAAACACCTGCTCAAGTGTGAGAACCAATGCTCTAATACAAAATACAGGGTATGGAACTAGAAGAATACATAGATGATAGATAGATAGCAAAAATAAGAGATATACATTATTTCTTTAATAAAATATTCATAATATGTACATACATGTGTGAGTGCATATGTGTAGTTTTATTATTAAATGAAATTTGTTGAGTTATCTGACAGACAATTGAATCCTATTTTCATTTACATGTCTTCTGTATAGAAATACTGAGCTTTATTTACACATTATTATATTTCTTTGGTTAAGATAAATTCAATGCGTACATATTATATAAAATAATGAGAGACATTCACTTCCTTCCTTTCTGTGTTTTCTAATTAATTTTTTGTAACTCTGAAAGGAAAGCATTTCAAGAATGGCAGTGTGAGAGGTGCATGGATCTTTACCTAGCAAAATAACCACAAGTGGGAAAAATCATTTTTTAAAAAACTGAAAGATTCTGGAAATTGTCCTAAAGGTATATAGTACATGGTAAAACATTTATTCTGAAAGAATAAATGCAGACCAGTTAGAAGTTGAACAAGGAGATCAGGGAAAGAGACAAGTTGAAGAATGCTCTACTTCTCTGAGCTGCCACATCAGAGGCTGACCATTTTCCCATAGGGAAGACAGACTTCACTGAAATATTATGGCCACATTATTAAACAAATAAGTAAAAGAGCAACCAACAAAAAGCTCTAAAGTGGGGGAGGAGATTAGTATTCAGAGTCACAATAATACACTATTCAGACGACCAGTTTTCTTTCCAACTCATTCTATAAAGTCAATATTATTCTAATATCTATTTTATTATTATGTATTTTCTCTACTTAGACTTGGAATTATTTATTAAAGGCTATACATGCATTTTTAACTTTTAGACTTTGAAGCCAGATTGTTCCCCAGAAATACATCCTTTTACATTGCCAGGGCATACCCTTTCTCTACAAGCTTTTATTTAATTTTATTAAGTTTATTGGTGTGACATTGGTCACTAAAATTACATAGGTTTCAAGTGTACAATTCTATAATACATCATCTGTATTTACCACCCAAAGTCAAAGCTCCTTTAGTCACCATATTTTTTATCTTCTTCATCCTTTTCTACCTCTCTCCAACCCCCATTTCCTACTGGTAACTACTATTCTGTTTGTGTCTATGAGGTTTAATTTGTTTGTTTTGTTTGTTGCTTTCAGTTTTATATCCCACATAATGTGTTAGATCATATGGTTCTTGACTTTTTCTGCCTGAATGACTTTGCTTAGCATGATATTCTCAAGAGAACCTTGTAAAAATTGTTACCACTTTTTTCAACCTATCATATTTGTAAATATTTAAACAGTCTTGTCACTTCAAGTTTTTCTTTTTTTCCCCCCTCTATTTACTAGTGAGTGGAAGAGCTTCTTATTTGTTGGTCACTTGCATTCCTCCTTTTTGAATCACCTCTTTTCCCAAAACATCTTTTGGGAAAAGCTGTTTTAAGAGCTTCCCATCCAGAGGGATGATGTAAAATGTGTGTCGAACTCATTCATTAAAGTTGTGAAATGGTCCAAGGTCACCTCAGAGCATACTTCCTCACACAAAGAGAATGTAAATCAGAACCTTAAATTCTTATTCAATTTATTTAAAACCAGAATGCACATAAGAACATTATATTCTGAGTCCTGTGGGGTTTTTTGTTTTTTTTCAGTTAAGGGTGAACTCCATTTTACTTAATTATACATTCATTTTCTATTTAATGTTCAGACATAAAGCATTTCAGAAACAATATACACAATGAGAGCTATTGTGAGGAATTAAAAAGGAAAAGGAAAAATTGGATTAAAATCTCCTAATCCTTTAACAAATCTTTTAATCCACTGGCCCGTCTTGTGGAATGAATGCTCACTCTAAGTGAATTCTCACTCCCTGCCTTAAGTCTGACACTGTCACCTGCTTAGTTTTGTGGTTACCTGCCAAATCATATTTACATACTAATTCGTTCCTTCTCTAGAAATAAGAAATCAGAAAAATATCAGCTCTAATTAAAAATGTTTGTTTTAGATATAACCCATGCTTTTTGCACAAGAAAAAACTGTTTTGTACTTTGTTGATGATTAAGGCAAACAGGTGCAGCTTGATTTTGACACAGGTGTAGAGATTATTTTCTCTATCCAATATATACTAGGTATTAAGACTAGTAACTTTAATGTCTATTTAAAATACCTGTTCCATTCCAAGATTGAAGACAGCTTAATAGTACATTTAATGGTTTACTAATTTTAAAGCAATGCTACTTGTAGTAAAAGAGAATAAAATATTTCAACAACTAATAATTTTTGATCAGTTAAACTAATTAACGTAGCTATATTACAAATACAGCTCAAATTGCTAAAATCTAAAACAGCTTTTTGGAATGATGGTAAGGAAAAAGGGGAAATAATGGCCTGAAGACCTACTGCTTGTGAGGCATATAACATCGATGGAGGTTTCCCCTCCATTGAAAATGGAACCCAAAGTGCAGAAAGGTTGTAAAGACAAACCATCCACAACTGATGCTATATGAACACTACTCCACTTTTAAGAGAAGGCAATTCCACACAGTTTAGAAATCAACAGTTTTGTTCAATGCCCAAGAATTTGCTAAAAGTCAACCCTTCTCTCATTAAGGATGACACACTCTGTAGTTTCGTCTGTTTGTTTCCCATTTCACTGCCCACTTGTTCTGACCTTTTTTACTAGATGCTTTCCATCTCCCTCACTTTTAGATAGTTGTGTACAACTCAGATTATTCCTGTGAGTTCCTCAGTCTTCACTGGCTTTGCTCTATGGTTTAAAACACAATCTCTAAGTGCATGGTTTCAAATTTATACTTGGAATGTAAATCTCTCTTCTAAGTGCCAATTGAAACTCTCCACTAGGCTGTCTATAGGCACCTAAATGTAGCATATGCCAAACTTGCTCCTTCCTCAGTCTTCCCTCATCTAGTGAAGCAACCACTCCATCTGTGCAAGTGTTCAGAGCAAAATTCTAACAGACTTCATTTTCCTTTCTCACCTATTCTACATCCAATCAAAATATATGTTCTAACTTTGAAATACATATCTGAATAATTTCTAGCCTAAATTAGTGTCAAAACTATCTTCCCAATACATCACTTCTATTCTTACTCTCCCTCTATTCCAGACTATTCTCTACACATCCATCAGAGAAATTTCTTTCAAAAGTAAATAATTGTCTCCCTATCACACCAGAATCAAATCCAAAATTCTTAGCAGAGTTCAACTAATTAGAATGATTACCTCTCTAAATTGATTTCTTATACCCACATTCTTGGTGCACTGGTCTCCATGCTGATCTTGACTACAGGGAGCACACTTCTGACTTACGGATTTTTTCACTCACTATTCCCTTGATCTGATAATGCTGTCTCCTCCCCACCAACCGATGTGTTCATGGCTGTTCTTTTTTTTTTTTTTTTTTTTTGCTTTTTGGTATGTGGGTAGCTCCCTGGCTGGGAATTGAACCCAGGCCGCAGTGCTGACAGCGCCACCGCTGAAGCCTTAAGCCACTACACCACCAGGGAACTCCCTCATGGCTGTTCTTTCACTGCATCCAGGCCTTGTTTGCCTCCACATTCAACAGGTCTTCCCCAGTCATCCTATATATATAAAATATGCCTTTATCTCTCTCTAATTCCTTACTTTGCTTTCCTTTACTTAATTTTAAAATGACATTTTATACATCTCCCTCTCTCTCCTTCCTTCCCTCCCCTCCTCACCTAAAAGAATAAAAGCTCCATGAGATTTTATGGATTTTCTTCACGTTTTTATCCATAGTGCCAAACAAAAACCTGGCAAATGATTGATAGATAATTTCAATAATATAATAAGTGAATGAATGAATGAATGAACGAACGATATTATTGCTTAAGTCTAGAAAAAAAGATGAATTTTATTGAGGTCAGAACATCAGGAATAGAGCAAAGTGGTTCGATGTAAATGTCTGTGCTACAGTTTTAATACAGGCTTCACAATGGTTTGAAAATATGGCTAGAATGGAGAGAAACTACTAGGTTAAAAGCACATACATTGCTTTTAATTTTATTTAGGATTAAAATTCACTTTTTGGAACAGACGTTCTCTTTGTTTTGGAAAATTGCCTTTAGTAGACCTTTTGGTTTTTGGTTAAGACATGAATGTAGTAACATGACCCAAATGCTCTTAATTCAAAGGAAGTAGTTAAATATTTTTTATTAATGGAAGTTGGCAGATCTACATATATGTAGGTTATATTTTCTTTACATGTTTTGTTTCCTAAATAAATATTTAGACTGTGTTGAGGACTTATACTGTGGAACACCTACAGCTGACTATATAGATAGGAAAGGTGATCTCTTTCTCCTCATTTTGAGAAACTAGCACTGTTTTCGGTGGCAGTAGCAAGCCTATGTTAATGTAGAGCTTAAAGTGATAGCAGGCCTTATCCACTCTGGCTTAGACACCAGTAGATATCTCTTCAGAGTTGACAGACATATTAATACAAGGTTGAATGCCAATTGTAGCTGAAGAATTGAAAAAAACTAAAAAAACACATACTTCTGTATCAATGTGTAAATGATGGATTTTCCATCATTTCCTCAAAGCCCCAGGAGGGGTCAAGTATAATTGATTTCTTTAGAGAACTGGGACCTTAGAATCTTAGTACTGTGCAAAGAGGGTCCACTTAAGGGAAACAACGCATTTCTCTTGATCAGATATATGCATGTTGTTAAACAATGTTTATGTAAAATGATGTAATCTTTTGATCTTTTTAAATTCTTAATTTAACCTGTTACAATATGTGTTTTCATTGTAAACCAATAAATATTTCTTTTAATTTACTGTTTTGTTAATTTCATCTTTTGATAAGGATATAAATATAAAAAATGCTTATATTTTTATATAGGTAAAAGTTTTTACCAATTATATATTTACATAGTGAGACATATATATTTTTTCAATGTAATAGGTGACTTCAATCATTTAAAAATAACATATTTGAGTAATATAATGGAAAATATGTATTATATTAATTTGATCTGGAATATATTTATTCTAAAATGTTATAGACTTTTATTATATGTTGTGAAATCTAACAGAAAAAAAAACTACATTTATTTGAAATTATTGCTTTTTGTGCCTTTAAAAATCAACTGGAATATATTTTTATAATTATTGTTGTATCTTATTCATAAATAATAATATAAATTTTGGAAATTCCTGTTTTTTGAAACAATTTTATTACATATAGTGGACTTAACTGATTTATAATTCTATAACTAAAAGGAGAAATTGAAAATGATCTTTATCATGTTTTCAGTTAATCATAAATGATGTTTGAAGTCTTGGATATATCTTTATGTAATACGTAAGAAATTCATTCAGATTAATGTCTTTTACTAATCTATGAGCAGTATCTTGGGGTAATTTGACAGAATTATTATCAGTTTTATGTTCCTCATTAAATTGATCTCAAAATTAGTATTTCTTTTTTTTTTTTTTTCTTTGTATGTGGGTACTTCCCTGGCTGGGAATTGAACCCAGGCCACAGTGTTGACAGCGCCAGCGCTGAAGCCTTAAGCCACTACACCACCAGGGAACTCCTAAAATTAGTATTTCTTATCTTCCTCTAACTTCCTGTAACTATAGTTACTTCCTGTAACTATAAAGTGTACATTATACAATATGCATTTACAAATAAAAACACGCTAAAGCATTAATACCACAGTAGCTATACTGTACCAAGTAAAATAGTAAGAGAGATCTTTATCATATGTTTCTTTTATATTTATTAACACAGATGTTTACTTGATATTCAAATTAGGTACTAAATTTTTGCTTTAAAAGGGTAAAATGATTGAGTCAAAATTCTTTGAAACACCTTTGGAAGGCAGTAGAAACTCATTGGTTATATTTGGGAATTATTGATATCAAAACTCTGTATAAAAACTTTTATTTAGCACATCAAAAAGGAACTCTGAAACTTCGGTTAAAATCTGAGCTGCTTATGTTGAGTCAGGAGGTCAGGGTCCAGGTCTCACATGCCAGGTTTTCCTTACTCCCTGTGAACAACCTCTGAGATTTTCTTGTGAGGCAATGTCTCTACGAGTCACATGTTGAAGACCATGACCTCATGGACTAGGACAGAAGATAATACTGTGTCAGAAAAATAAATTGAAAGAAAAAAAATAAAGAGCACCATCACATGTAGACAAGCTTTTCTTTAGAATAAAGCTACTCTTCCTTCGGTAACTCTTCCTTTGGTGAAGATTGAACAAAAAATGAATGAATTTTACAATAGTTTGCAAAAGGATAGTCTAAAAACAGCATAATCAGGTATCATTATACTGGCAGGCCAGGGGTCAAAGTAATTGAATTTGTAAAAAGGCACAAAGGATATCTGGTGAATTAAATTATAATTAAAGAGTGATAATACCCTCTTATGCATAATATGAATGCAAATATAAATAAAAAATACTTTTAAGATCCCTTTCTTTCAATTCTCTTTAAAATAACATGTCTAGAGTCTACTTCCTTGCTTTAAGGGTTATGTGGGTGTCTGGGATTAGTTCCTAGATATGTTAATATTATATTATTTTCCTCCTCTCACTGATGTGAAAACACAGCTGGAAAATTAAATGCAAATATTTTTCTTAGCAAAATTCTCTCTATTCTTGTAAAACTCTTTTGTATCTATTTGTTTTAATGGTTAATCCCATTCAACATTTATCCTTAAGTTTTAATTAATTCACAATGCAGATTTGATTCAAAGTGAACCATCAGGTCATCTAAGTCTTTTTAAAATGTTGCTATCCAAGCTTGTCTGTTATAAAATTATTGGATTTTAAATATTTTTCTCTTCTACTCTACAGGTGAATTTCATCCGATGTTCAGCTCACATTGCATATATCTCCCTTTAACTCACTTATTTTAGGTGATTTTCCCTACTGATGTTTCTGATACCTTAAATATTCTGATGTATGTAAATTGCAGTGATGTATTTTCTTTTAATGACACTGCTGGCCTATCTGTATGCAGAACTAACCCCATGAAACTTAACTAGCAATTTCCTCCATCTAGACAATTTCCATTTTAATCATTCTCACAGCTTTTATTCACTAAAATATATTGAATTATAGTCTTAGCCAAACTATTTTTAAATGACATATTTTATAAGGCATGATTGATTAGCTTTCAAAGCTAAATATACTGTCACTAGAAGGAAATCATGGAGAAATTTTAATCCTTTTGGGCCATTAGAATGCCACTGAGACTCCTGGGCCCTGAACAGCTATTGTTAAAATATGTCTTTATCAAAAATACTCAGTAAGAGATATGTGTGTGTGTTTTATAAGTGTCACCCTTACATTAACAGAAGACCAGACCAGCTATCTTGCTTTCTAGAGAATATAGTTTTATAAGAAAAGAAATCTGCAAGGCCAAGTCAAGGAGCCAGCCAGAAAGTACATTTCTGAAATAAGAATTAGTCTTCATAATCAATGTGCACATTTAAGCATATTTTTGCCTGCTGAAATACTATTTGTAAAAAAATTAAAAATGAGGAAATGTATACATAAAGGCTTTTAATTAAAATTCAGGTTTATTAATATATTTGATTAAAAGCTCCTCCCATCTTCAAAACTTGTGAAGATAAAAAATACCTAAACCAAAACTTAGACTAATAAGAATTTTTTTAACAGAGTATACAAGGATTACACATTAACTCTAAAATTGATTATGCTTGATAAAAAAAATCAATGGACAATTTATCCTTTTTATAAAATACATCATTGGTTCCACCCCTGCTCTCTATCCTTTAAGTTGGTGATCAAGAATTTATACCAACAGTGATATTAGGCAGGGCACAACGTCTTTAGGAAATCCTAAATATGGAGACCTTTCTTCCCTTTCTTCTCTGCTTATTTTTCTATACTCATCTATAAAATGTATATTTAAAAGGGAACAATGGGGACTTTGGGGAGAGGAATATTAAATGTGCACTGAATCCTCAGAGATAGAATGGCATCAAAAAGCTAGAATAACCTGACAAAATGAGAGGTGGGCTTAGACTGAACATCAGTATGTACACCTATTTCTCGGAAAGTTTAAAGTAACCACTACCCTGTGCCCACATCACAGGAAAATATCTAGATCACTGTCTGGTGTATGAAGAGTATGTTGAAGAAAAAATGAACAACAAAACAAAACAACACCAGATTTTGAAAATAGTTTATAATTAGATGTGAAAGAAATTCAGGAAAAAGAAATACACATTTGGAAATAATTCTACAGAAACAAAAAGAGTACTGTCAGTGCTCAGTGAAATTCAAAATATTTTAAATTTATGAAGGGGAATTGATGTCTATAGGAAGAATATAGTATTTTTGAAAGAACATAATGGTGAAATGAGATTTAAATGAATAAGCTCTGAGAGAGAAAAGATCACAAAGACAGCAAGATTGTATTAGCTGAATTCAAAATTATATTTAAGGCAATAAGAGCAGGTTGACAATGCAAAAATTAAATGAGTGATGCTGGGAAAATAACTTGAGAAAAGTATCCTAAGTATTTAGAAAAATATTTTTAGAAGAGAGAAAGAGAGAGAGGTGATAGATGAGGAAGACACAGACCAGGCCAAACTTAAGTATTACTCATGTTTCTGAGAATATGGTGGAACAATCAAATGATCATTGTTAATAATTAATGCAATTTTTAATAGAAAACTCTTTCTTTTGGGGACTGAAAAAATACCTATGTACATTGGTCAAGAATACTCACCATAATACAGACAAAATAATTTGAAAAGCTTGTAAAATGACATTTATATGTAGACAAAACATTCACACATTTATGTATGCTTGTGACTACATCATATGAAGGAATAATCATATAACATAATCATAATATATAATCATAATAGCTCAACTGTCTTTGAGTTCTATAAAAGTTAAAAATAGCTGAATCTAAATCTAGAATTAAAAAGTTATTAAATAAAAAAGTGCTTGACAGGGAAAATAGAATATACAAAATATATGAAACTATGACGTGATACATGATTAATACATAAATGTATTTTTGAAAAATGCAGCAAAATGTTTTTGTAACATAATTCAGTGCATTTGTGAAAAGACAGACTTCATAATTTGAATAAAAAATTAAAATACTCAGTATTCCAATCTTTGGATTCACCTGGATATTCAAGAGAAAAGATTACCTAAATCATTGGAATGATGATATTAGTTACCGAGTGCACTGGGAAATGTTCTAAGCACTTTATACACATTAACTCACTTAATTCCCATTACCAACCTATAAGATAGGAGGTATTATAATCCCCATTTCATAGCTGAGGGAAAAGGAGCACACACTGGGTAACCAATTTACCCAGGGTAAGAAAGCCAGTGAGCAGCAGTCAGATTGTAAACACAGGCTACCTGGCTCCACAGTGCACAAAGATATTCTGCCTTTATAGTGTATTCAAACTAAAAAGACCTGTTAATAATGTGGCCAGTGTTGGTGTGGTAATAGTTGAAAAAATATCAGAATACAACACTAACAAATATTCTAAACCTAATTCTGAAAACAAACAAACAAACAAAACAAAACCTAAATGTTTACTATGCACATAAAAGGAAGCTGGAAGAAAATATTAATAGAGGTTTTAACTATACCAGCATCCCCTATGATTATCACTTAAAATACATTACATGAAGATGAAAATGTACAGTCATTCTTTTCATTATCATAAATGTTAAAAGTACATTATTTGAACATGAAGAGTTAACTCACTAATGTACTAACTATATATATATATATATAGGTACACACACACACACACACACACACACACACACACGCAGTTTATCTGGGAGTTAATATCCTCAAAATGCTACAGATTAAAGAAGTTATTTTCAATCAAGAAATTCTAACCGACCAAGAATCAATTAATGCTCTGGCAAGAAATCAACATACAAAAAACCCATTCCATTTAATTTGTATTGTGTTTGTGTCTGGATGAAGGAAAGCATTAAAGTGCAATGAAAGTAGAATTTTTTCTGCGTTGTATATAAAACTTTTAGTTTAATTTTTTTTAAGGAGATATTTTGATTTCAGAGGCCTTGCCTGCCGGTTCTGGGAAGCAGATGTCATACTTTTGCAGTGAAAGAAATGTGAAAATTGCAGTGGCTCAGAGTTTACCCAGGTGAGAAACCCTGCTATGACTTGACCTTATTAATAGTTTTTGACAACTGACTTCTTTATTTACATCAAAAGATTCTGCATTTTGAGATAACAGCTACCTTTAGTTATTCTTTGTGTCAAGATATTTTAGAATGATTTGAAGTGTTGTTAGGACTTCATAAGACCCTGGACCTTGCCTCTTTACATGGATTTGGGTGGAATTTTTTTTTCTTATCTAATATTTAGTCTACTGTGTGTGGAAAGCATATACTTTTACTTACTTGTGCCCCTTCCATTGCTCAGCTCAGCACTAGCTCTGTCATTAAGGTAGCAGCAGGGAAGTAGAAACAAATAAAAATTAAATATGAGAGAAGGCTACCTGAAAAAGGTAAATTCGTAGTTTTGCAAAACCTGAACTAGAGAAAGGAAAAGGAAAAGGTGTTCAAGAAAAAAGAGAGTAGCTTTTAAAAATGCATTAATTAAAGCATGGTGAGTTGCAAATGTGTTGGATCAAAACCTCTGATAGAAAATGCTACAAATAGGCAAGAGGGGAACAAGTAAAATGATGTCCAGAAGGTAGGGCGAGTCCAGATCCCAAGAAGTCTCAGCTTGATTCCCAGTTACAGAAATTCATAGTAAGATAGTAAGTTTTGAAATTTAGAAATATCATCTGTTAGCAGCTTAAAGATCAGAAATTAAGGCTAACGACAAATACTAATTAGAGAGGTTGTGATAACATAGGTAATAAATGCTGAAGGGCTAGTCAGGTCATAAAAATGTAGATGGAAAGGGGGTATTTTTGAAAGGTATTTAGTTAAATAGAATGTAACTGTTGATAAGTGACTATCTGTCTAGGGCAGGGGAAAAAAGACACTAGGGGCAGTGCAAATATTTGGTTCTAGAAAATGGGTCTTTACCTCATAGAGGAAATAAAAAGCAATACAAGCTTAAAAGGAATAATGATGATATTGGCTTATTTTGAATTTAAGATGACATTCAAGGGAACATGCATGGCAATTTATCAATCTCTCTCTCTCTCTCTCTTTCTCTCTCTCTCTCTCTCTTCCTTCTTCTCCACTTTCCCAGTTAATTGTGGAGACAGAAGATTTGGCCAGAAATAAACTTCCAGGAAGTAAAAACTGTCCACCACTAGAAAATAAGGCTTTTCATCCACTCTATAATTGCAGATCTGGAATGCAATGATGGAGCTCTGTATCACTGTTTAAATTTCCATCATTATATACTCATAGCCCATATTAAAGTCTACAGTGTGTCACACACGAATGAGAAAGAGAACATAATTTTAACAATGGCTAGGGAGGTATTAAAAAAAACAAATAGCAACAAAAAGCTAGTAGGCTGGTAGTGAAAGTCACCAGACCATGTTCTGCCTACATGAACATGTAGATGGTTGTTAAGGGGAATGGGTAAATCGGCATAGGAAGCAAGAGGAGAACTGAGAAGAAAGCAACCAGTATGTTCGATACTTCCTAATTAAAAGTCAAGGTTGTTACAATGATGAAGAATTTGAATGCCACTAACTATGGTATGCTGTCACAAAAAAGTCCAAGAGAGTCAGCTATGAGGGGATGGGTATTCTGTGCTGACATATACTCAACAAAGCCTGGGAGGGGGGGTTGTGGAAATATCTGCTTCTGCTACCATAATTGTTTAAATGTGGAAGCTCCTGTGGATATAGTCACGCTATGAGGGAGAAAACAGCAGATGAACTAATAAGCATTGAGAAGTCCTAACTCTGAAATCTTAAACACAAAGCATCATTGTGGCAGGTGGGACATGTATGATTAGCTGCAAAGATGATACTCGTCTGCATGTATAGCCCAGTGAAGTGGGACCTATTGCTTACACAGTAGATGCACAAAGTACATCTTGGATTTTGAACAGAATGTTATCCTATACTCTAGGAGGCAGAATGGCCCTTCAGAGATGCTTATGTCTTAATCCACAGAACCTGTGAATATGTTATGCAGCAAAGGGTACTTTGCAGACATAATTAAAGTGCTATCCTTAAAACAAGTAGATTATTCTAGATTCAGGTAGGCCTAATCTATTCACATAATTCCTTAAAAGCAGCAAACATTTTTTTAGCTGGAGTCAGAGAGATGCACCCAAAAGAAAAACCAGAAATATCTGAAATATGAAAGGGACTCAGCCAGCCATTGCTGGAATTTGGACTACAGAAAAAAAAATACAAGTGAATGTGAGCAGCTCTAGGGAGCAAAGACTGATCCTTAGCAGATAGCCAAGAAGTAAATGGAGACCTCAGTCCTATAACTGCAGAAAATGAATTCAGCCAGTAACCAGAATAAGCTTGAAAACAGATTCGTTTTCAGAGCCTTCAGAAAAGACCACAACATTCCCTACACCTTGATTTCATCCTGTGAGACTCTAAACAGAGAACTCAACTGAACAACATGGTACTGAGATGTCTGACAGAAAAAACTGTGAGATAATAAATGGGTTGTTTTAAGCTGTTAAATTTGTAATAATTTGCTACAGCAGCAAGAGAAAACTGATTTGTAGATATTAATGTGTGACATTACTAAGAACGTACATTGTACTAATAAAACTATGATGTAATAACACAACAGAAGAGGAAAAACTGGTTCATATATTAATTCTATTTTTAATTCTTTGAGAAACAAATTTATATTCTCACCAGCTGTAAATGAGGGCTTCTTTTCCTCAATGTCTCCAACACTTATTATTTACTTTGTTGATAGACTTTCTAACACGTGTGAGGTTGTGCCTCATTGTAGTTTTGATTTGCATTTCCCTAATACCTAGTGAACTTGAGCATTTTCTCATATATCTGTTAGCCGTTTGTGTGTCTTCTTGGGAGAAGTGTCCAAGTCCTCTGCCCATTTTTTAATTGGGTTGTCTGTTTTGTTGTTGTTATTGCTGAATCATATGAGATCTTTATATATTTTGGACATTAGCTCCTTATTAGAGGTATGCTGGTGGAAATATCAATTGGTATAGCCACAATGAAAAACAGTATAGAGATTCCTCAAAAAATAAAGAATAGAATCACCATACAACCCAGCAATTCTCCTTCTGGGTATCTACCATGATTAAAGAAAATTATTTTATTTTAAAAACTTTTTCATTCATAAAGACATATGTACCCTGATGTTCATTGCAGCATTATTCATGGTGGCCAAGACATGAAAACAACCAGGGTGTCCTTTGATAGATGACTGGATAAAGAAGCTGTGGTATACAGACACAATGGAATATTACTCAGCCATAAGTAAAGATGAAATACTGCCATCTGTGACAACATGGAAGGATCCTGAGATTATCATGCTAAGTGAAATACATCACACAGAATAAGTTGATATTATTTCACTCATATGTGGGATATAAAACGAAAACAACAAATGAACAAGACAAACAAACAAAAACTCATAGGCACGGACAATAGTTCAGTGGTCATCAGAGGGTAAGCGGGGATGGAGTGGTAGATTAGGAAAACAGGGTTCAAGTAAATGGTGACGGAAGGGAAGTGACTCTGGGTAGTGAATACACAGTGCTATGTATAGATGATGTATTATAGAAATGTGCACTTGAAACCTATATAATTTTACTAACAAAAGTCACGCCAATAAATTTAATAAAAATTAAAAAATAAAGAGAAGAAAATTCTTAACTCCTCAGAAAAGACAAATAATCTGAGACATATTTCACTTTCAGTATTCCACTCTAAAAAAAGGCATTAACCAGTGGTTCTCAACCTTCCTAATGCCACAACCCTTTAATACAGTTCTTCATGTTGTGGTGACCCCCATAAAGTTATTTTCGTTGCTACTTCATAACTGTCATTTTGCTACTGTTATGAATCGTAATGTAAATATCTGATATGTGTTTTCCGATGGTCTTAGGCGACCCCTGCAAAAGGGTCGTTCAACCCCCAAAGGGGTCATGACCCACAGGTTGAGTACTGCTGCTGATTTAACAAAATGATGAATACAATTTCAGATGTCACTACATCTGAAAGGAGTAGTGACTTTAAATTACCTTTTCTACCTGGTTCAGTAATATGTACCAGGTAAGCTATTTCCTATGACAACTATATAATAAAATAAAAATTGTAGGTGTAATTAAAATATAAAATATTATAAAGACTTGGAGAATTTATCTGTAGGTGGAAGAATATAACTATGTGATATTAGGTGTACTTTCAGACTTCCAAATAACACTTTAAACTAATAAACATGGTTTCAGAAGTCTTCCCTAAAATTATAAGATTAAAATATTCTGCTACCTATGGTTTACATTATGCCTACTTCAATTTATTCATAGCTGCCTTATGCAGCTACCTAATCATCAATCTGGAATGGCCTCAAAAAATCCTAGAAACCTGCCACAAAAGCTTGGTAAACCTACGATCACTTTTTAGAAACACCACCCCCAAACCAACATGTTGGGAGGCCAGCAGAGCCTGCTGGTATATCTCAGGCCTTAATTCAGAGAGCAGCATATCTATCCCATGTGTGTTGTTTACTTTACGTAAGACTGAACCCCTGCTGTCTCCTTCCAAGTCCAGATAGCATGTCAGGGAATGTGGCCCAAATAACCAAAACGTGTTTATAAAATGTAGATTTAAGAAAGTTTTAGTGTCTACCCTAGCTCAGCCCCTCCACTTTTATAACCCCTCAAAACTCTCATAAAATGAATGTTTTACTGTCTTCTACCCATCACTTTTCTGTAAATGAAAGTTTAGAAGTGTGTGGGGCCAAGAGGTACAGACAACTGAGAATATTTTCTGATGCTGAGCATGTCACTTTTTAAGCTTCATGGGTTTTAAACAGACACTTCTGAATAACTCTGCCCTCATATTGGCTCTTTCTAATCCAGCAGTCTTAAAAAGATAGCAATTACCACTTCATCATGCTGAGTGATATATGATTTGTCTCATTTTTATATTTTTCAGTGATTTAAAAATTTGGAAGAAGAACAAAAATAGTTATTTTAAGCAAAGGCAATTCTGAATAATGAAAAATGTACTGAAAGTTATTGAAGAAACTATTTCCTTTAGATTTGAAATGAAAATGAAGTCTTACTCTTCTGTATACAACTATGCCTGTATTTCCACTGGTATTTATGTTGAAGTTGGGAGCAGCAGATGGTCAGTGATTAAAAATGAATTCCAAGGAACTTCAGGTACAGGAAGATGGTTATGAGGGAGAAGAATCATATGTTCTTACGAAGCAAAGGATTCGGAGATATAAACTGGTTGACGGACTCCTAGAGTGTCTGACATGCCAGGCAATACTGATGATCATTATCTGTACCGGTGTGTAGTTATAAAGCTGCAGTATTTTCTTCTGTATATGTTTATTTCTTATGAGAAATTAGGAGCAATATTGGTCTAGAATGTTCTAAGTAAATAATTGTTGGAAGTCTATGTATGTGTTTGTGTTGTATTCAGCTTTTACGACATGGATTCTCTTCTTTTATGTCAATCTTATTCGAGTCTGTGAATACGATTTATGCCAATCTGACTCAGTTTCTGTGATCCCTCCCCAATCCTTCTCCTCTGTTTGCACATATTGAATTATATTACTGAAGAGCTTTGTACAAAACTAATATTCTTTTGAGAATTATAAAAAAATCCATGTTGAAAACTTTGGTTGTAGAATATAGTGCCAAAAGAATCATAAATGAGTTGTTTTGAGACATTTTTTAGGTATACATTATATCCTTAACCCATTTACACAAATGTGAAATAGGCAGTATTAAGTGTCTAAATCTAAAATAATATCTTATAGGAGATATTTTCCATGTTACTCATATTTTGTTTATTTTATTTATTTAATGTAAAATTATTTATTAATTTATTTGTTCATTTTAACATTATTTATTTAAATATATTTTAAAAACGTTTTCATGAAGAATGTATTGAGCAAAATTAGATTTTCCTAGAATGGTATCCTTAATAAAAGGCCTCTACTTTTAATATGAAAAGCTAGTACTGAAATTTTGCTGCTATCAGAATCTATATGTAGACCTTCCTCTTTCCCTTTTAGCCAGATTCTCACAAACTGAATTCTTTCTCTGAAACAATGCATCACCTTATTAACCAGAATTCTGGGTCTACTGTCCATAAATTTTGATTCAAAATTAATTTACAAATTCTTGCTTGCACTTGAATGTAGAATCCACAGAGATTTGGTAGAGCTTTGCAGGTGAACATTGAATTACTAGGAATCTTATGGTAGATAATGACAACACTAATGTTCTCACGTCAAACAGAGGAAACTGAAACTTCTGGGGTACATAAGTATCTTTTCCAAAACAAACAAACAAATAAAAATAACACATTACCTATGCAAAGAAGAAAAATATAAATATATGTATATTAAATTTAAGCTCATCTATTATTTTTGTAAGACTTTATTTTTCTAGTATTGTTTTAGCTTCATGGCAAAATTGAGAGAAAGGTCCTGAGATTTTTCACAAACCCCGGCCCTGCACATGCAGCCTTCCGCATGACCAACCTTCTGCACCACAGGGGTATGTCTGTCACACCTCATGAACCTACATTGACACCTAAAGCTGACATCAAGGTTCACTCTTGGTGCTATACATTCCATGGGTTTGAGATGATTTATTTTTAGTATATTTTTTTACTTACAGTTTTCAGTCACTATCAAATGTGGTCTCTTGCTTATTACTATCATTTTTAATCAATATATCAATTTTTACTTCTTCATTGAGATAAAATTCATCTAGAGTAAATTGCGTATACTTAAATGGAAAAGTTAATGGGTTCTAATATATATACACACCCATGAAAACATTATCACAATCCAGATAATGAATATATCCATCACATCAAAAGCTTTTTGTTTCCCATTGTAATCACTTCCATACATCCCTGCCAATCCCAGCCTTACATCATCCCCAGGCAAATGCTGACTCTCTTTCTGTTACTAATTTGCATTTTCTAAAATTTTTATAAATGGAATCTAGTACATACTATATTTTTCTGGATTAATTTACTCAGTATAATTATTTTATCTATTTTGTTGTATCAGTAGTTTAATCAACAGATATAAGTTATTAGACTTATGGTGGTGATCACTTTGTAAGGAATATAAATATTGAATTCACTGTATTGTATACCTGAAACAAATATATTATTGTATGTCAACTATAATTCAAAGTAAATTTATTAAAAAAACAGATGATTCATTTTTATTGTTGAAGGCCATTCTATCGTATTGATAAACCCAATTTGTTTATCCATGTACCAGTCAATAGACTTCTGAGCTATTTCCAGGTTTTGACTAGAAAAAATAAAGTTGTTATAGATACTCATATACAGATTTTTGAGTGATACCTTTCTTCCTTTTTGTTGTATAAATATCTAAGATGGTTGTTTGGCAGTTGTATCTTAAACTTTTAAGAAACTACTTGTTTCCAAAGTTATGTTCCATTTTACGTTCCCATCAGCTGTATATGAGAATTTCAGTTGCTTCATATCTTTGTCAACACATGCTGTAGTCAATTTGTAATTTTAGCCATTTTAGCAGGACTGCAGCAGTATCTCACTGTGGTTTTAATTTCCATCTCCCTAATGATTACTGGTGTTGAAATTTTCTCTATGGATATTTGGCATTTGTATATCTTTTTTAGTAAAATTGTTAATTTTTGTGCTCATTTTAAAAATTGAGTTTTCTGTCTTCTAATTATTAGGTTAAAAGAGCTCTTTATCATTTCTAGATAATGTACTTTGTTGGATATATGGTTTTCAATATGTTATCATTCTGTGATTGTCTTTTCTTGCTTTCGTGATGATGTTTTTAATGAACAGAAGTTTTGAAATTGATGAAGACCAATTTAATAATTTTTTCTTTTGTACTTAGTCTTTTTTCTTATATATTTAAGTAAGCTTTGCCAACACAAGGTAAGTAAAACTCATTGTATATTTTCTTTTAGAAGTTTAATACTTTTTGTTCTTACATTTAGGCTTATAATCCATTTTAAATTAACTTTAGTCTATGGTATGTAATAAACGTAAAAATATATTTATTAATTTTGCTTATGCATATTCATTTGTTCCAGTATCATTTGTTAAGAAAATCAATCTTTCTTCATTGTGTGGTATTAACACCTTTGTCAAAAATAAATTGATCAATTTTACTATGCTGTGTTACCCCATTACATTTAATAAAAATGAAACAAAATGAACTTGAAGTGGCTATAATAAAAGCCATGCATAATACAAAAATTGATCATACATATGCTATTTCTAGACTCCTTTTATTCCATTGTTCTACTTATATGTGTCTATCTTTATACTCATATCACACTATTGCTATAGCTTTAGAATACATTTTCAAGTTAGATATAAATCTCCCAACTTTGTTCTTACTTTTAAAAAATAGTTCTGGCTATTCTAGACACTCTTTATTTCCATATACATTTTTAGAATGTTGATATAGTAGTCTATTAGTAGTGTGTGTGTGTGTGTGTGTGTGTGTGTGTGTGTTTTGAATTAACAACAAGACTTAGAAAATCTAAAAAGTAGAAAGTCATATTTGAACTTCAGAAGTAGAAAGTCATATTTGAACTTCAGGTTAATGAACGGTTTTCTAAAGAATCTGTCACATATCTGACAGTGTACAGTATCAGTCCTGTACATAACATTTCATAATATTATGAAATTTACATTGACAAAAGTTGAGTAAAGATTTAAAAAATGGACTTCAGAAGAAGAAATTTCTTAGGGAAACAATAGCAAGCAGGAAGATCAAGGAAGATTAGTGACCAGGGAAACCCACAAAGGAATCACTGTTAACTCTGTGGGTGTTTCAGCTTTGGTTTATGGGAAATGTCAGATTTAAAGTTCAGGTTTTTGTATTTTCTATTCCAATTTATATTTCCCCTTAGTAAGCCTAGTAATTTATTAATACATGGCATGTCTATAAAGCACTGGTGTTTGCTTTATGAAAAATAAAGGAAAGGGTGAAGAAAGTGAAATAAAGTATGGCCGTCAATCAACCTTTGTGGCTTCATACTAAGGCAGATGCATGCAATTGTAATGATGGATTTGATCCTACATTACAGCAGAAAAATCTGAAAGGATCACCAAATGTGGGACAACTGTTTTTATAGAACAGCTATTCTACCTTATTCATTCATTCTGCAATGGTAATATTAAAAAGATAATATTCTCAGTAACTTTCAGGGACTTTTTATTACCAGTTGGGTACAAGTATGACGTAGTTCTCAAACATTATTTTTGTCATATTTTATGTTGTTAAACTAAAATAATAAAAAAAAGACCAAGAGTAAAAGACAGCAGAATTTTCAACTAAGCAAAGTTTATATATTTATTGCCAAACCAAGAAACATTATCAACTTTTAACTTTTTATATTTGATAACATCAATTCCTGACCTCTGTTCATCCATCGTTTTTTAAGAAAAGGTAGAATAAAGTGGGAAAAATGTCTGCTTCTCTGAATCAACCACATAATATGCTTTATAACTTTAAATAAAAAATAACCCAATAAGATGCATTTACATATAACCATTAGGAATAACTTTAAAGATTAAAAATTTAAGACCATTATATTTTTATTTCAGTGCAATTCATCTTCTGAGCATATCATGAGCAAGTGCTCATATAGATTGTGAATAAAAATAAGGGAACCATTGTTTACTAATTTTCTAAATTATTATAAATATAATATTTTAAAGAGAAAGGCCATTATTTATCTGATAGTAACTATGTTACATATTTCCTCTTGTTATACTGAATAGGAGCATATATTCTTTCATGACTTACAATATTTTCTGGACAAAATTTAATTTTATTCTCAGTGTTGTATTACCTGAGAAAATAAGAGAGAGATGGTCCATTAAACAACGTCCTTGTGTTCAGAAGTAGCCATTAACCTCTCAATAATCCTAGTAATGCATCGACTTATGTTTTGGAAACCAAAAAGCCTTTATAATACATGTAATTTGGCTCAATAATTGGAAAATAGAAGTTCAGAATATACTTTGTAATGATTTCTCTCAATGACAAAGTAGAAAGTCAAGAATGGAAATAGGGAGAGGATGCTCATTCATTCTTCCAGATATAACATGAAAAAGAGCCAATAAGAAAAAAAATATATTGTATCAAAAGGATAAAATAAAAATCAGAAAAGCTGACATTGAAACTGGTCCAGAAACAAAGATAATAAATAATAAACTCTGATGAAAATGTAGCTTGTATTATGTCAAAGTTTATGAAAATGAATAAAAATATAATGAAAACACGTACTTCAAAGGTAACCAAATTAAATGGTATTGATGAAACTCAAATAATAATGTCTTATCTACTTGAAAATTACCATATTTTGCCATTGTATAATGCACACTTTTTGCCCAAATTTGTGAGAGAAAAATAAGGTATGTACATTACACATGTGTAGTACTAATTTCATATTTACATAAATGCTTGGTCCAAGAATGTAGGTGCACATTATACACCAGAGTGTATTATACAAGTATATGCAAAATGCAGTATATGCTAAATCAAAACTGTTTGGCTTACCAAATATTAAACTACAAAAATAAGCCTTTGATTATTTATATATTTTTTCATAATACTTAGAATACTTCACTTGTTTTTTCTGACTTTCCTCATTTATTAACATGGTTTGGATGAATCACTTGCACAATTTCTTTAATGATATAAGTCTTAATCAAGCTCTTCTCAGTTAGTTTCTAAAATTTACATAGAAAAACCTTCTTGTTCAAATTTTACTTAAGGCAGTATTTGTATAGGAAAACTTTGGCAACTATATTTATGTATGTGTAATTTATGTGCTTCAGTTACTTATTTATTTTAATGCTTCAATTATTAAAAATGCATTTGACATGATTACTTGTGTTATGGGTTTAACTGTATCCTCCCAAAATTTATATTTTGAAACCTTAATCCCCAGTTCCCAAAAATATGAGCTTATTTGAAAGAAGGGTTATGGCAAATGCAATTAGTTCTTAAGGTGAGGTTATTAAACTGAACCCAAATCCATTATCATCAATATTCTTACAAAAAGGAGATGATAGTCAAAGGGAGAATACCATGTGAACATAAAGATGGTCTCTTAGAAGACAATGAGAGAGGCCTGCAACAGACCCTTCATTTAGCCCTCAGAAGGAACCAACTCTACTGAAATTTGTATTTTGAGAACCGTGAGACAGTAAATTTCTATTGCTTAAGCCACCAAGTTTGTGATATTTGTTACAGTAACCTTAGCAAACTAAAACAATTTGTTTATATTACTTTAGTCCTAAAATATTTACTACTTATTTATCTACCAAATTTTCTATACATTGCATCAAATATTTTTTCAATTCTGCCATAATTATGGGAACAATTACATAGAGACAAGGGCAAGAACAGGAGTCTCCTCAGTGCTCAGTGAAGCACATGGTACAAACTGGGACAAGGGCCCAGAAGTCAGACATGGATATCCTAATCTGCACAAAAATAAGATACTCAAGATAAAGTAAAGGGAGAAAGGCTATGGAAGTATTTTGAAACAAGTTAAAGACAGTTATTTCTGTTGTTTAAGATTTACACACCTATTTAAAATGTAAGTAGCCAGACTAATATACTCCTTAAAAATAAACAAACAAACTGGTATAATTGGGCTCCATAGAAGCATGAAAACATATCTTGTGTCTTTTTTAGCCTGCACTAAAACTTAAACCACCCTTAAACTTAAGTACAAAAGATGGATCAAAGAGAAAGAATCCCAGATAATAATGCAAGTATCTAAAATACTGTATGGACCTATTTAGGCTTCATTTTATAATATTTTAATTGTGTGAAGGTTTAAGAAAAGATTTTAAATGTACTATCTAATTTAATTTACATATTTTTATAGGGAAAGCATGTCAGCTCCTATTTCAATCTCAAGTGTTTCAAGGAGAAAGCAAAATAGGGCAAACAACAACAAACAAAAAACCTTGATTTTTTGGAAAGCCAGATTAACTTTTCTCAAATCAAGAATAGTTAAAAGCAGTGCTGAGACAAAATTGCCATCTTTTGCTTTTTATTTCCATGTTATGTATATTATACCATGTCAAGGGGCCTAATGTATTCACATGGGCCCTTATAAGAGGAAGAAGAAGGCAGAAAAGAGAACCAGAGGAATGGCAGCTTGAGAAGAGCTTGACCTAATGTCTCTGGCTTTGAAGATGGAAGACTGGAGCCATGAGCTATGTTGGGGTTGCCTCTGAAAAGTGAAAAGGAAAGAAAACATATTCTTCTCTAGGGCCCAGGGATACGTCTGTCAGATTTCTGACCCACAGTAATCTAAGACAATACATTTGCATTCTTTTAAGCCATTATTTGTTTTGTAATTTGGTAAGGCAGCAATAGAAAATAAATATAAATAGTATCTCTGATCTAACATATCCTATGATTGAACCAAGCATTCTGAAAAATAAATGGAATTACAGCAAACTATGGTACATAATACGGTAAAGAAATATGAATTAGTATATGAATACTTAAGTAAGTCCCCTAACCACAGTACAGGGTTTGGGAAGAATGTGGGACATGAAGGAAGAATGAATTTTAATTAAGAAAAATGTGAGCTAGTGTTATGGCCTAAGGTGTATGAACAGCAAGTATAAAGATTTAAAAGAAAAAAAAAGGTAGTATTTTTGGACAGCAGTATGGGGTGCAAAGTTTATAACTTGTGAGTAAACCAAACCAAACCAAACAAACAACGACAAACAAAAAACTCCAAATACATTAGTCCAAAGAAGGACTAGTTATGTGACTGATAAATGCAGGAAGGTGGGCACACCTGATATATTGAGGGGATTGAGAGGCCTGTAAAATGATTTCAGAACAAGCTTTGTATTTTCAAAAAAAAATATTCTGGTAGAAAAGAACAGATTAAGAGGGGGAAACAACGGATGCAGGGATGTCACATACAAATGGTGGCTTGAACTAGGAGACATGAGAAAGGATAGAGAGAAGAGACCACATTTTAGTATTTTTAGAAGAAAGATTCAACATGGATTTTGGATTCCTCAAGAAACAATGGCAAGGGGAAAAATACTTTTATTTCTCTAACACCTGGGTAGGTATATGCTGATGTTATGTTCTGAGATGGAAACACAAAAATAGGTGTGGAATTTGACATGAAATAAACAGTGAATCTAGATTTGGACAAGCGTAATTAAAGTGACAGAAGAGAATCCAAGTGACAGTACCTAGTTCTGAAGAAAATTCTGGTCTGGAGATATCCACTACATTATTAGAGCATGTAGATTACAATAGTCAAAGCGGAGTATTTTAGAGGAGAAAGAAATAGGGGCAGCACTATGAAGAAATTCAGGCTTAATGCAATGACTAAAGGAACTCATCATCAATTTGTGGGATGACCAAAAGTAGATAGATTTCCAGGGAAAAATGGTGGATGAAAAACCAAGGAAAGCAAGCATTTACATTGGAGGGAATAGTAAGTAATTTCACATACTAAGGAGACATCAAGTAAAAGAAGGACTAAAACATATTCCATTGGGTCTAGTAACAAACAAGTTAACGTTGACATTGGCAAGAACAGCTTCTTGCGAGAGGTAGCATGGGAAGCAGGTTGTGAAGGAAGTACAGCAACAGTAAGTAACCGTAAAAGTTTGGATGAGCAAAGAAAACAGATCGGGTGTCAGTCAGAACAAAGCACGTTACTTAAGGGAGAGACTAGATGACCTTAAAATTACTAATTCAAGGTAGTTTAAAAAAATGGATACAGAGAACAGTTGTAAAAACTATGAAAGGTAAAAGTGTCTTTTTATAATTGCAGCTAGAGAGAAAGAAAAGACGACTGTCTATTCATATCAAGGGATGGATTTGTCTGGGAAGTGTGGCCTGACTTACTTTACTCCTTGGGGAGTTCTAGTAGTGCATTAACTGATGTCAATAAACTAAAATAAATAAAACTGACATGATGAATTGCTAATTGCTTCTTGGGCACCTAGGGCAACCTATTCAGTCAATGAAATATTGGTAATAAAAGTCAATGTGTCCTTTGATTACTTGACAAACTATTGCAAATACATTTATTTTGATTTTTTTCAATTGTAGTTAAATATACATCCTGTAAATTTTATCATTTAAGCATTTTTAGTGTAAAATTCTGTGGTTTTAAGTACATTCACATTATTATGAATCTACACCATCATCCATCTCCAGAAACTTCCATCTTCCCCAAGTGAAACTCTGTATCCATTAAACACAAACTACCCATTTCCCCCTTTTTCTAGCCCCTGATAACCATCAATTTTTTTTCTGTGTCTTCGAATTTGACTGGGTATTTCATACCAGTGCAATCATGCAATAATTGTCCTTTGGTAAATGGTTTATTTCACCTACCACAATGTCTTCAAGATTCACCCATTTTGGAGGATGTGTCGGAATTTCTTTCCTTTTTTTAGGTTGAATAAAGTCTCATTGTACACGGATGTCACATTTTCTTCCTTCATTCATCCATCAGTGGACACTGGGGTGCTTCCTTCTTTTGGTATTGTGAATAACACTGCTGTGAATGTGTGTGTGCAATCCCTGCTTTCAACCCTTCAAGCATTTGTCCAGAAGTTGAATTGCTGACCATATGGTAATTTTATGTTCAATTTTCTAAGAAATCACCTACCATTTTCCACAGCAACTGCACCATTTTTATTTCCACCAGCAGTGTACAGGGTTCTGATTTCTCCATATACATGCCAACACTAATTACTCTGTTGTTTTTGTTTGCTTGTTTGTTATTGTTCTTTTTTTTGTTTTTGTTTTTGTTTTTGCTAATAACCATCATAATGGATGTGAAGTAGAATTTTGTTGTGGGTTTGATTTACATTTTCTTAATAATTAGTGATGTTGAACTTGTTTTTATGTGCCTGTGGCCATATGAATATCACTTTGAAACAAAGTATATTCAAGTTCTTTGCCCCTTTTTAAATTGGATTATTGGTTTTGTTGTTGAGTTATAAAGTTCTTCATATATTCTGGATATTATCTCTTATCAGATATTAATAGATGAGTTGAAAATATTTTCTACCATTCCCTGAGTTGCCTTTTTACTTTGTCGACAGTGCATTTTTGATGCACAAAAATTCATAGTTTTGATAAAATCTGATTTATGTGTTTTGTCGTTGTTGACTATACTTTTGGCAACATACCCAAGAAATTATTGCTGGTCAAATCCAATGTCACAATAATTTCCCCTATGTCTTCTTCAAATAGTTTCATAGGTTTATCTCTTGCTTTTAGATCATTGATCCATTTTGACTTAATTTTTGTATTGGCATAAGGTAAAAATCTATCTTTTTTTTTTTTTTGTATGTGGACATCCAGGTTTCCCAATACTATTGGTTTAAAAGACTGTCCTTTACCCATTGAACAGTCTTGGTATTCTTGCTGAATATCAATTGACCATGTATGTGCTGGTTTATTTCTGGGCTCTCCATTCTGTTCCATATGCCGGTCTTTACTTCCATTACCACGCTGCTTTGATTGTTTGTGGCTTTATAGTAAGTTTTAAAATAAGAAAATGTAAGACCTCCCGATATTATCCTTTATTATCCAAATTTTTAGGGTAGTTAGAATTCCTTGAAATTCTATATAAATTTAGGGATGGATTTTTCTACTTCTGTATATAACACCGACACAGATGTTGACAGTGAATGCATCCCTTCTGTAGGTCAGTTTGGGATGCATTGAAATCTTAATATATTAAGTTTTTTAACATATAAACATGAAATGTTTTGCATATATATTTTATTATTTTATCATTTTTGCAGATACATTTTAAAAATACCATATTTATAACTTCTTTCTCCCTAATTTCAAAATGTTTACAAATAAAAATTTAATATAAATATACTTTGTTTTTAAATTATAAATTCACAGACTATTTTTTAAATTGATAAATGAGTATAGTAAGATTCAAGAGTTTTTCAAGATAAAAAATTGTGCAGTTGTATCTGGGATAGGGGTTTAGCTGGAACGTATTTTTTAAAAACATAGCAAAATTCTTTTTTTCCCCTCTAGTAAAACGCAATTTGTAAATTTTACTTGCTTAGATTGCTGACAAGTTCAGAACCATTTCTGTTATGCCAAGCAGGTGCAAATTCTACCTCTATCACAAGAACATGACAAATGAAGCTTTTATTATTGTTTTTATTATTATTATTATAAATCATTCTGTTCTTTCACTAATAGATTATCTGTTCACATTACAAACAAGAATAGTAAAAGGATATGGTGAGGGATGCATAAGAAATAAGCACATCCTGTGTGGTCTTTTTTAGACAGTAACACTCTCTGAGAATCCTAGCCAACTAATTTAAGAAATCTGTCTGCACCATGAATGCCTGACTACGGCATAATTATGCATCAAACTCCTATAGACAGATTTCAGGGCCCACTGAACTGATGAGTCAAAGGTGATATGATACGTACCTCCCTTTGCTATTATAGGTTAGGTTATATTTTCTATAACATAAAATGAATTAGCCAAAATAATGATACAACTCCATCCCTAATTATATCTCTTTCTATTTATGAAACTGTGATGAAAGATTAAAGCAAGTCTCAAAATCTGCCATGCATTCCAGCATACATATAATAACACCTGTCAGCCAAGCAAGCAGCTTCTGTTAGGGTGATATAAGGCATTCATTCTTCTTTAAATATTTGAGGTCGCTGATAGATCCTACAAGGAACCTAATAGCTCATGATGACATTGGCATAAGCCAGTTCTTAAGATGTTGAAATCATATCTCAATTAAAATAGAATCAACCTGGTGATATTGTTCATAAAACTACATCAGTTAAAACGCACTAACACTTTTAGAGCTATATTTCTCCTAAATGTAAGGATGTTCTCTCAACTATACTGTTTCTATGAAGACAGTTATATACTATTACAATCAAAATTTTGTACTTTTGGGTATTAGTATTTTCTGAATAGCTATCCATACATGAAAAAAATGGTAAAAGGTAAAGTAAGCCAGATTATAGAAGGACTTGTAGGGATAGGAATATCAGATGCAATGTACTTTACTATTTTGCATTCAGTAGCAGCAAGAGTGAGTGCGTGTGAAAAAAAGATTGCAATTCTTTGTTATAAGGGCAAAAATGGTTACCATGTAGCCTGAATTTTGAGGAATAATCTTAATTAGAGCTGCTGACAAGTTCAGAACCATTTAATTTGTTATGCTTCACCAGGTGCAAATTCTACCACTATTACACCAAGAACATGACAACTACAACTTTTGATTATTATTAATCATTCTGATAAATCCCACTATCTCCATAAAAATATCATGATGTCTCAAAGAGCCTTATGTTTCAGCAAATGATAACTTAACAAGAGAAGTTTGAAATCAAAATAAGAACAAATCCCCAAAGATCGAAAACCATAGACTAAAGAGGCAGTGTAGTCTCACATGAAAATCTTTTACTGGCACTGTTCATTTTGTATATCTATAGCTATATGTGAAAATATGCTACTTTTTAAATTATAAAAACTAGGAATGCAGTGATAATATATAACCTACTTCAAATATGATACTAAAATAAAGTTGTTTAATTACAGTAGGGAGTGCTAACAAGTGAGTATTATAGACATGTTTTATACGAGGGCTGTCTGGAAAAAAATCCAGCAATAAATACCTCTATTTTTTATATTATATGGCTGGATACTTTCTGGACAGCCCTTATGTGGTACTTTTGTCTGTTGTTTAACCATACTTTAAAAGGTGTTAAAATATTTAATTATACGTTTTTAGTAGAGTGTCAAAATGTCTGCAAAGGACAACATAATAACCTACACTTTTAATGAGAGTTCAAACATAATATTCTTTTTTTTTTTTCTTAGAGGTGAAACCAAGAAGCAGTTTATTGAAAGGAAAATAAGGTGAAACAAAGAGATAGTTTATTAAAAGGGAAAGTATACTCCAAACAGGTTGGAGGAGGCTCGAGCAGGAAAATGGTTCAAGAGCCAAGAAATATGACAACCCATAAGTAAAAATAAATTACACTCAATATAGCAATAAGATGAATTTATCTCAAAAGCACATGTTACCACTTCATAAACTCTAGCAAAGAAACAATCATTAAAAAATTGTTGACTTGTTACCTATGTCCTTTTCAGAACATTGATGTAGAAAGTTCTTATAAAAGATGCTTCTAAGAAAATTAATTATGTCAAGGGAAATATGAATTGAATGTATACCATTAAACACAATCATGGGTTCAAATCTTTGCTCAATTAATTTACTTTTCATTTCAATCTCCACTTGTTAGCAGTAAGAAAAAAAAGTAAAACTTGTCTTACTAGAGTCATTCAAAAATTTTGCAACTAATTACTCAGATTTATTTTCATTAACAAAAATCTATAGCATCACATATACATATGAATTATTTCTACTCTAATAAACTGTTATATTATGATTTATAGTGATAATGAGGATATTTTTTTAATTTGAAGTTTGAAAAAACAAGAATTGTCATCAGTTAACTTGTTTAGATGTCTTTGTAAATCACAGCAAACTTGTTGATAGGATTACTACTATACATATATTTTACTATTATAAAATGTATACATTCTAAAAATATTTTCTAAAATTTGTCAGCCTGATCCTTCACCTAGTGTTTTAGGTATTTTCTTTTAAATATTACTCATGTCCATATCCTCTTATTTACCCATTTATTCTTTTTTCAGTCTCCCCAAACTTATCACCTAGGGAATTGCAGCCTGTAGTCTGTAGTGTTCTGTTAACCGTTTAGAAACCAGCTCTCTGAGCTAGGACAGGTAGAGTTAGGGGTGGGGCTGTGACTTGTACCATTTGCCAATATCTACAGAGTAAAGGTTTCCACCGTGAGCCGATTTCCAGTTTACAATGTGAAATCAACTGGATAGCAAAATTCCTGAAGATTTAATCATTGACTTCAACATACTACTGATTGTACTCTTCTTTAGCTTCTGATCTTGCTTCTTAACTGCATCCTGTACTCACCTTCATAAACAATCTAACTTTAGATCTGACAATTCCATATTGCTGCCAATACCTTGCTTATCACTACACAGATTATCCCAGTTTCTCAGTATTGTTTTTATTCAGTTTTTTTTTTTTTTTTTTTTTTTTTTTTTTTTTTTTTTTTTTTTTTTTTTTTTTTTTTTTTTTTTTTTGCTTTTTGGTATGTGGGTAGCTCCCTGACTGGGAATCGAACCCAGGCCGCAGCGCTGACAGCGCCAGCGCGAAGCCTTAAGCCACTACACCATCAGGGAACTCCCTTTATTCAGTTTTAAGAGCTAGGTGCTATCTACCTCCTCTCTTTTTTCACTAATTTCTATTTTGCCTCCCAACTTCCTCAACTATCAAATTGCTTATAAACTTTCAAGCTCTGTCTTTACTGGTATGTTTTTAACACAATAGCCCTGATCTCCTTGAGTTTCTCTTTAAGAACTCCTCTTCAGTGGTATACTCATTCAGAAGTTATTTCTGCTCAGACTCCATCCCTGAGATGGTCCTTTTTTGTTGCCTCATGGCATTTTTATGTCACTTTTATCTCATACAATATTATTTTTAGTATATGTGCTGCTGAAGCAAGCACCAACATTATTTTTAATTGCTTTTTTCTATTTAATTTCATGGAGTTGAGAAGAGAAACTGTTTCTTATCTATCTTTATATTGGTAGTGACTACCCTTGATGTCAGATAAGAATATAACAAATGTTAGCTGTTTTGTATAAAGTGAATAATTGTAACTTGAAATGTTCATTTAAAAATAATTCGATCAGTGAACAGCTGATAAACTTTAAACTACAAAATACTTACATAATATATATCCCATTTATTTTTTGCCTGGCTTGCTTCTTTCCCTCTTCGATCTCTTCTCTCTCTCTCTCTGTCACTCTTTCTCCTTCTTCCATCATATCTTGCCTTTCTAATTTTTATTTTTAGTTGAAAGTGTGTATCCTTTTTGTATAGACAAATACCATATAACATATAGTAAGATGTCTAATCTACTTATTAATTCAGTAAAGTATTATTGTCATAATGACCAATTACAGCAGCATCAGAAGACAGTAACCATGCAATGTCCTCCAGGCAGTCACTAGACATGTGCATTACCCCTCAAAATGATTTGTAATCTGTAACATCTATAATACTTTAAACATCACCAATGCTTTTCTTTAGTTCTATCTGGTCACCAGCAACAAGTATCTGTTTACATCACTTAAATTATTGGTAACAAGTTTACTGTAATTTCCTTTTAGGAACAATTTCCATCAGAATAAAACACATTTTATAGTGATACATTGCATATGATATGCACTATTCTGTGCCTCACAAATTCCTCACTTGGGAAGCTGAACAACCCTTGGTGTAGACACTTTCTTTTCATTTTTATTGAAAAATTCATTGAACAAATCTATATTTAAATTGTCACATGGAAATATTCATTAGACATTTAGGATAAATACATGATTTTTTATATTGTAGAAAATGATCATTCCATAATTTAAGGATGATAGCAATAGTAGATCATGCTAAATACTCACTCATCAAATAAAAATGCCAAGATAGAAGTCCATTATAAATGAATGAAGATAGTTGTAATAGAATTTCCTTAAGAAATTAAATTTTGTTATTGTATAGATTGAATACAACAAAAGATTGAGCAATACTATATTTCTAATAATTATCGCATTAATTACTTGTATAAAAATATAAAGATAGATGTGTATTAACTATTCTGCTAATTCTTAAAATGTTTGTTAAGAATTAATTTGTTACTGGTTTTGGAATATATATATATATATATATATACACACACACACACACACACACACACACACACACACATACATACATATACATAAAGGCTCACCATAGAAAGTATCATGCACTGAGTTACTACAAGGTATGTAAATAAGGTAATTTGCATATATCTTGTTAACATAAATACATACATATGCATATGCATTTCTTTTCATTGTGATGACCCTGAGGCATGACAAAATATTCTAGTAATTTCTAAGCATTAAAGAATTATTAGATTATGTTCAGTGTAGTAGATTAATTCCCTTAGGGCTCTTAGAGGAAAAAATAGCCTGAAGCTTTTTTTAATATGTCAAAAAAGGGAATATAAAACATTAATCCTTATGTTACATAAGATTTTACAGACTCCCTGAAAGTATTTCATTGCTAATTGTCAGACTTAAATAGCTCAAACTTGTTACACTTTGTACTGAACAGGTTCTTATTAGACTTACAATGACTGGTACTTTTATTTTAAGTCAAAGGAAAAAAATTAGTCATTAATTTAAGACAAAGATTATTTAAAAATCAGAAAAAATATTTTTAAAGATACTAACCGTGGCAGGGGACATATGATTAAATGAACCATTGATAATACATTTTGAGGAGACTGGAATAAGGTGGCATTCAATACATTTTATTAAACTCTGATTTTAACCCTTGCACCGTGTTAATTGACTTTAAGATTTTTTTCCAAAATGTGTCAAAAAAACCACAAAAAATAAAAAGTTGATATTTTTTACTATTTTATGCATTTAATAATAGGATTTTGGGCTGCTTTGTATATAAATGACATTTTTATTTTAAATTTTTGTTATATGGTAATAAATTCATCATTATATTAAATTTTAGCAAAAAATACTCAAAACATAGTAAGTGGTATCAATTAGATTTAAGTATAGATAGATTAGAATCTAATGTCATTGATGACATAAAAATTTTTAACAAAATGTTACACAATATGGCATACAAACCATCTTTGTTGCTGATAGTACAAGCCACAGGAAAACATATTTAAAAGTCTTGTAAATGGAGAAGTAGAGGGAAAAGTTTTTGAGCTCATGGGGTAAACAAATACCACAGTCTGTGGATGGAAATATTCATTCAGATATATTCAAACCTCACAGCAAAAGTAATAAACATTTATGTTGAGGGTATATATTTTGTTGCTTGATTACACTTACCTATATGTATGTATTTGTGTGTGTGTGTGGTTTCCTGAAAAACAAATATGAACAGAAAGTCCACACTATGTTATTTATTTACAACTAGTATGTATGCTTAACCTCATATTTAAAATAACTGAAATAAAATAGTTGACAGAATTTTCTTAAATGTAATATAGATTTTTTTAACAAAGTACTTTAACATTATATTGTCCAAGATGGTAGCCAGTAGTAACATGTGGTAACTGAATATGTGAAATTTGGCTAGCACATATTAAAATACACTGTAAATGTAAAATACATAGTACATTTCAAAAGTTAGTAGTAACAAATGTAAAATATGTTCTTAATTTTTATACTGATATCCATCATGATAATATTTTTGGTTATATTGAAATAAATACAATGTTATTAAAATCAATTTCACCTGTTTCTTTTATTTTGATTATTGCTAGAAAATTAAAAATTATTAAGATGACTAACTTTTTTTGCTCATGTTATGTTTTAAATGAGCAGTGTTAATCTTTAAGGAGAAAAATGACAACTTGGGAGTAGTAATAAGTGGATTGTCATAATTTTACAATTATGGTACTTTTCCACAACATCAAAATTATGATGTTAAACTACCTTTATTAATATTGAGATACATTTTCAATATCTAATTAATTTAAAAAGGTAGAGTTAAAAGAAAAAGAAATCCTGAGGATATAAAAATAATATAGTCCTAAAAAATGTATGTGTGTGTATATGTATGATGTATATATATTTATCTCGAAGTGTTTATAACTAAATGACAGAATTACATTTTATTCCTATTTTCTCTTTTATTCCTTTCTGTTTTATTTAACTTCTACAACAACAAAAAAAATAGACATTGTTAAAAATATATGAAATTATGATAGTTTATAAAAGCAAATGTTTTGGGTTAAATTTTTATTTGTATGTAATTTGGCTTAAAATTTACAAAAGTAAAATATCCATTTCAAATACCTATTTCTCTTGTTTGATTCATTTATTTTCTTTTCAACAACACAGAGTAAATTTGAACTATTAGATACTCAATTAAATCTTATGATTTATTTATGCTTTTAAAAAAGCCTATTTAAAGCTTCATGTTTTATCTGGTTACACCTGTGTAACTAGTCTATGAAAGTGGTAGAATGCTCTTAACTGAAAAAGTAGACCTCTAGCTGGTTAAAAAAAAGTAAAGAGAATAATAACTATATATAAAAATAAATTTAGCAAAAATGTATTTTCTAAGTGTTAACTTCCAAATTCGTGAACTAAAAAAATATTTAAAAGATTAATAGCTTATACGTGTGTGGTTATATGTTTAAAACAACTTGAATTTATATCATAACATTCAATTGCTAGATAAATGTCTCCCCAGAAGATTATTTGACAGAGCAGAATCCTATAAACTTTTAACTGGAAAATGTAAATAAAATGCATTGTCTCATACTTAATTCAGAGAAGAGAATTCAGAAAAACTGTTAGTAATTAAAACATGATGTATTTCATTTAAATTGTTTTAAATAGTTAAACAATATTTGTCAAGTTAAAAATTAAATCCCATTAGTAGAAATTCAGTTTGGAAATTCGAGATACTTTATTTTTTAAATTAAATTTATCGGGGTGACATTAGTAGAATTACATAGGTTCCAGGTGTAGAATTTTATAATACATTGTCTATGATGTGTTGCATTGTGTGCTCACCACCCAGAGTCAGTTGTCCTTCCATCATCATGTATTTGATGTCTCTTCCCTTCTCCCCCACCCCGACTCACCCTTACTCTCTGGTAATCACTAAACTATTAACCGTGTCCATGAGTTTTTGTTTGTTTTTATTTCACTTTCATACCCCACATATGAGTGAAGTCATACGAGAAGGCTTTCATGTCAAGCTACAGCTACTCTGTCATGCCCCAGTGACTTAGATCTGGGGCAATGGTATACCTGGTATCTCCATAATGAAGCCATTATGAAAAAGATGTCATCTAGATAGGGTTTCAAAACCACACCGGGACAATACAAGACTTAATTCAAAGAGTTTCTGAGGAATTAGCATAAAAAACCTGGGGTGAGCAAAGCCAAAGTACCAATGAATTACAGAATTGATTTTCAAAGTCCACACAAAGCTTCAGGCAAACCTTATCCCAGAACACTATGCTGAAATCAGGAGAAAGTAATTTCAAGTCAGCTGCAGTAAGTTATGATTGACAAGATGTGGTACAGTGTGAAACCTAAGAACAGTTGATCAATTCTCATTTTATTGTTTTATATTTTTTATTTTTTATTTCAATTCACTTTGTGTCAGAAAAGCCTCACTCTCAATATCTATGAGTATGTGACAGAAAGAATCAATACTTTAAGGAGGGAAGGGAGTCAAATATATAGTGATGGAATGAGAACTGACTCCGGGTGATGAACACGTAATGCAACACATAGATAATGCACTGTAGAATTGTAGACCTGGAATCTATATAATTTTTTTCTAGCCAATGTCACCTCAATAAATTTAACAATTAATAAAAGGAATATAGATTAGTATTCTACTTGAAATAAAAGAGACTCTGAAATTTCTAATTACGTATCCTTTCAAGTGTGACAGTCAGGTCAGCAAATAAAATTTACCTATGAGAGATCACAGTGTGAAGAATTTCAGAGGCTACAGGTAGAAAAAGAATCGAAAGGCCTTCCAGCTACAATGAATTAAAAGTCATTTTAACGATGGAGAAGATGGAGTCATCCTAAAATGGGAGGAATTTAAGACTTTTTGTTTTTGTTATTCTAGTTCAAATTGGTATCATTTTAACTGTCATCTTTCTATTAATAGTTGGTGTATTATATAAAAATAAGTAGTCTTGTTTAGGATCAAAATACCGTCATTTTGAAATACTTCTCTGTAGGTGGGTCTCAACAATCACCTTTTGGACAATCGTTTCCCCATAAAGAACCCAGACACAGCAACAGAACCATCATGTGGAAACTATCTGTATGTGAATGGTGCTGAGCTACATTTACCGAAACTGTCAGGGTCTATCTAAAAACTGAAACATAGAAAATTAAAATCATATAAACAGATATGTTGAATTAATTTTGTAATCTAAGTATATAAGCAGAAGAATTATTTTTCCAACAGGCCATTCAATTAAAGGTGCTGCAAGGTTTCGTACTATAAGGATGTTTGTGTTTATTTATTTACCTGTTTATTAGTAAGTAGTCAGTCATATCAATGTCTAATGCAGCATTTCCCAAATCAGTTTTAGGTTTCTTTTGGAGATAAAAAATAGAACGCTACCAACACCATAGAAGTCCTACATTTGCCTTGTGTTCTCACCCCATTTCCCCTTCAACTCTTCCAAAGGCAACCATCATGTTAACTACTGAAACCTTAATTTTATGTATTTTGAATTTTATCCAAATATACATACTTGTATGCTTATGTGCTGGGTTTCTTTGCTCAGCATTATCTTTTTTTTAAATTTCTTACATACACTGTCTTAAACACCAGAACTTTTGTCTCTCACCTTATACGTATGTACGCTGAAATACCATGAACAAAACCATTAATGACTTCCTTATTTGCCAAATCTAGTTGCTATTTATCTGTCATAAACTTTCTTGTTTTGAAATCAGCCTTGGAAGTGGTTGGTTAACAATTTCTTACTACAATTTTATGATAATGTGCTCCTTTGTTTTCATCCTACCTCTCTCAGTGCTTTGTCATTTTTTCATATTGTTTAGTTTTAGTTCCCTGCTGCTCTTTCACCCATCTCTTTTCTCTTTACATACTCATCCTTGTACCCTGCTCCTTGCCAGAGCATCAGATTTTAACTACTTGCTTCATAGTTCTAAATATTTGTAGCTCAGAGCTCCCACTTGAGATCTAGACCACAATATTCTTCAACCAACAACTTCTATGTGAATATGTCTAAAATTTAATTTTATATGTCCCCAAACATGCTTGTCTCCCTGTGTTTTCTACTTTAATTAATAAAATTATTGTTCACTTGGGTATGCAAGCTACATAATTGTGTATTATCCTTGACTCTATCCTCTCCCTCCTATGATATGTAATTACTTATCAAATTGAGATGGTTCTGTTTATAAGATATTTTCCACATATGGCCATCTCTCTGCATTGTTACTACTGCTCCTCTAGTTTGGGCCCCATCACCCATGTTAGTGCAGCAGTCTTAATTCTGGTCACTAAACTACTATTATTCTCAAATAAAGGCCTTTCATATACTAATAATCTAGTATCTATGAAAGTTAATATAATATTTATATTTTATCACTCTGATTATTAGGTAGTTCCAATAAATAATATTTTATCACAGCAATTATGGTTTCCTAGAAAAATAAAATTTCTTTTTCTTATGTCATTATCAAATTTATATTCCATTAAGATGTGTTTTATATAAAGAGAGATGACATTTTGAATATAATAATGAATAGTTTGGTGATTTAAAAGAACTGTCCATGTTTTTTAATATTTTCAAATTTTAGAATCTTAATTATCTATTATTTTAAAGAAAAATTAGTTTCAATATAGATGCTCACAGTTGATACATTATGCTTTCAAAAACCTAATTATTTTATGCCTTGTGGAAACACACCTTCCTTTGGATCTTTTTATACATAAAGATAAGTTTGAATTGATAGAAATTCATTTAAGTGTCACATTAGAACTTGAATCACTGGAACACATATACATCTTACAGTACACATGTATATGGTTTTGGGGACTGCAACTCCTATCAGTTTAGTAGGATTTTAAGAATCTATCAGAATTACACAAACCCCTCATTTCATATTATTTTAAGATTTAGTATCACAGTTAATGCAATTTATGATTTAATTCAGGAAATAAGACACATAGAAATTATTTTAAAAACAATTGTAATTTCTCTGGACAGTTGATTTGGTTTTCTAGAAATTCCAAATAAAAACAAAAAATATTCCTATAATCAATAACCATTTAATATCACTTTATCATAAAAATGAGTAAATACAAACATTTATTTAAATATCACTTCCGAAATTAAATGCCTCAATCCATATATGGTTATCTTGTCTGATGGCAAATCACTCGTATTTACTTACAGATAGAAAGCAAAAATATAGTGTTCCATGCACATCAAACTGAATCAAAATTTTAATTTAATTTTGAGTTGGAAAAAATAAAATGCTAAGTCCTTGTGTTAATGCAGGTCCCTGTAGTTAATAATGGTACTACTAATATATTCTAAATTTTATAAGAGAGCTTTGACTGAAAAACCTATATACTTACTAAAAATATTTAAGACAACAAAATGTCAGGGTGAGGAATATCTACAAACTTACCAGAGAATCTAGTATTTTCTTTAAGTGTTCAAAACTATGTCACCAATCTCACTTAAAATTTTTTGGATCCAATTGAATATATTTCTAAGTTTGTCCATTAAATAATGTATGATATAGAAAACTATTTGTTCACACTGCAAATTTATTTTAAATATCTTAGTAAAGTCAAAGAATATATTAATTATGTCAAAAATTATGGAGAAAAATTAAGAATGCAATTTAATGCCTATTGGAATACATTAAAATAATTCATCTTATCCAGAAAGGAAAAAAAGGCTATTTTATAGAAAATTTTTAACTGCTCTAATAACATAATAAAAGTATAATTAGCAGTTGATATATGCTGTTTTTTACCATTAATCTTTTCCTGTTTGCAAATTACCCTTTACTTTCTTCCATTTTATATCATGGCATAAAAAGTAATAAACTGGAACTCAAAAAATCTGCCTATCATTGTATGTATCAGTAAATAATGGATCAAGGTAAGTTTATTTAACTTCTCTGGCCTTAGTCTACTCTTCTAGATCATTTAGGAACTTTGTACTTTTTCTGGGTTTTCTTTTCAGGATATAAGGGGAATGCCTTCTGGATGCAAAAAGTGATAATTTTTTACCCTTCCTAGATCTGTCATTTTTATCACTGTCTGTCTAAGATTATATGAGTCTATCCCTAAAGAAAAGATATCCTATTTATTTAAAAGTTGTTTTGACTATCACAACACAGAGTAAGGCAAGGTAGCTGTATATTACTCTGATAAATAAAATACACTTAAGTACTTAGTATATAATTTGTGAATGGAGTGCTTCCTCACTATTGTTACACATTTTTATTCATGATATTACCTTAGTATTTTATAATAGAGTGACTTTCCAAAATCATGTCATTATATAAAGCCTATCACTAAACTTCACAACACCTAAGTAGATTTAGTTATAAAGTACTTTTAACAGATGGAGAGAAATAAGTAGATATGTTTTCTATTTACATTTAAGAAAAATACCCTCTTCTAATGCAGGCACAATCCATACACTTGTAATTTAATATTGTTATCTCTGAAGGTTCATTATATAGCTTGATGATCTGTTTAAACAAGGATATAACACTGAAAATGAAATACCTTCCAGAAAACTGCTTGGTGAGACCACAGGAATATCAAAATATTATGTATCCCACATAAATTATGTATCCCACATAATTCCAGCATTACTGAGAAAAACATTATCTTCTCTTAATGCTTAGGTGAACATCATTTTCATGGTTAAGGGATAGTTTTGTGATTATAAAACAAACAAACAAACATACAAACCTTACAATATAATTGCTGATTGCAAGAGCTTTCATTATCTAGTATTTTTATGACTCATAATATTAAAAATGTAGATGTTTGTGTTACATACAGTTTTGACCTAACAGCACAGTTATTATAATATTCATTAAATTTATTGCATTTACTATAATTTCCATAAAATTGTTACCATATTACCTTTCAAAAGTTAACAAAATCCTACAGATTGTCTTCTATCCAAATTCAATAGTTCTTAGTACAACCTAGCTCTTTTTCAGACAATGTTTTACTATTTCTCTATTGAATACTTTTGATGAGGCAGATTACTGAATTGCAGAACTTTATTTAACAGAATAATATATGGATACCTTCCCTTCCTTAGTAACATCAAATCATATCCCCACAAACAGTATCGTTTTTCCTTATGATAGATAGGAGTAGCAGTGTTCTAGGTAAGATTCTTACTTACTGATATTGCCAGAGATCATTATTTAGTCTTTGCTGTTCTGTCATAAAAATAACATATTGTTCAAACTTATTTTCATTGTTTTTTTTCCAATTTCCAGTTCTACAATTCCATTAACAATAACTATATTTTGAGAAAAAAACCCTAACAAATAGATCCATTTAATTATCTTACTGATGCATGATAAATGGTATACCATTAAAAATATTTTCACTATTGCTACATATTTCAAGTACTACTATTTAGTCAAATCCATGAATTCTCATAGTAAGGAGTGGGGAATAGGAATTGGTAGATTAGACTGATTGTTTAATAAGTTGATAAATAGTAATAAAATTGATATATTTACATAGAATTCCAGACCTGGGACAGATCTTGCAGTTGGAGAAGTTTCTCTAAATACACCAGTATGTCATACCCTTCAGTTTTTATTTATGCTTTCTTTTTGTTCATCTCCCATCTCTCATCTCCAAAAGTCCAAATCCACTCATCCTGAAGATTAATTCAATTGCTACCACCTTCATAATGGCTCTTTGATACCCAAAGCTGGGGATTATATATCAATTCACTTAATATCTTATGAGTACATAGGCCTCTCTATGACATTTATCCCCTGCTATCAAATATGATCTTATTAAATATAACACAATGTAATATAAATAATTTGTTCCCTCATGAACCTAATATCTTCTCCCTACCATCCCAAGCACACAAAACAATTTTTACTACAGAGTTAAGTTTGGTGAAAAACATGTAGACTTTGTAATTAGTTTAACACAAGTTTGAATAAAGTCAGCCACATAACTCTTAACTTTGCTATGTTTCAGTTTCTTCATATAAATGTAAAATAACAATTCTACATTCTTGTTATCTTTGAAAAATAGTTTAGCCTTGCAAACAATTTTAACAAATAACTGTTTACCAAGTCATCTCGTCTTATGTTCTGTCCTGTCATTTAAAGTGGAAATAAAGATTAAATCTGAGCACACTGATATTTTGCCTTAAAGCTTGTAATGTGCAACTACTTCACATATATGAAATATTTTATAAAATATAATTCAATGTTCTAATATAAAGTTATCATCTGATAAGTAAATTACTATTCTTATTTACATGGATTTTCAGAGATTTAAGTAATTTCTTCAATATCAGGCTACTGATAGATGGCAGAGGCATAATGTAAAAAAAATCTTTTTATACCAAATACAAATCTTCCTTCCTGCTCTTTTGGAAAGACATATATGGTATACCATATAATACATGTAATCATACATAATGTATAAAATTATGTGTAAGAAATAGTATATATGATAATATATATGATAAATACATATTCAGAAAGCAGTAATACATGTGTATGTATAGCATACTGGATGTATGTAAATATATTTAATATATAAAGTATGTGTATGTATATAAAAATATGATTTCAGGTGCTGAAATAAATCCTGTTTTATTCTGATTCTCCGTTGATTGTCAAATATCAACCAGTAAATTCAATTTTCCTCTCTTTTAATTGCACACAGCTCCTAAACCTTTATTTTCTAGTTTTTGTCCCTTAGTCCTTTCTCTTCAAATTATTTTTAAAAGAATAAAAGAATAACCTGGCAGAAATGTTTTTAAACAAAATCATTCTTATACTTTGGCTTTATAAAGCACAAATAGTCCACTTTAGGAAGTCTTTAAGCAATTTAAACATATATAAATTATTCCAAAGTAACTTAACATTAATATAATTTTTTGCTAGGCTAGTTATGGTCATTGAAATATAAACTGACATCCATTAATCTACTCTGGCTTCTCAATATAGTAAACATAAAATCACTGTGTAAATAATCAAATGGTTTTTGATATATGGTGACACTGGTCAAGTACTGCTACTACTCTAAAACAACATTGAAAGAAGCATTGTGGAATTAATATCTTAAACTAGAACAGGGCTACCAAATATTACTAACTTTTCATTTTAAATCTATTTAATCCCCTAGCTTTTACGTATGTATCAAAACAAACACATTAGCTAAATTATCTCCATTACATGACTTCTTTTAAGAAGCAGTTTGTATGAGGGCTGTCCGGAAAAAGATCGAGTCATAAATGCCCCTATTTTTCATATTACATGGCTGGATACTTTTAGGACTGCCCTCAGATTCTGAGATCTAACATATTTAATTTTCTAAATAAACAGAAAAAATAAAGAAGAAAATAAATCTTATACTCACGAAATGTTCTATAAAATTCTTCAAGAGCCAGATGCTTGTCAGAGTTAAAGTCATCGTATTTCAGTAGATCATACAAAGTACAATCTGAAAGATCCTTGCCAAGTTCTTCCTGTTTTATCACCTGACAAGAAAATTATAACCATACAATTATATCTGTGTCTTAACATTTCTATAGTCTTATATAATAATCACGTCATAGATCATTTTAAGTGTGCAGTTCAGGAAAGAACGGAATCTATGAATAATCTTTTTTTCAGTTACTGGACAATTATTTTTAACAGTTCCAAAGATATAAAGTTATAAAGTTAATATAGGCCCTTAGAATTTAATTCAAACTTTCTAATGCAAAAGCCACACAGTACACAGAAACATCTGAACATTAAAAGGATATTTTTTTGTATTTCATTCATTTACTTAGCTGCAATTATATTGACTCAAGGAAATACCTTCACATGGAAATTACAGCCTATGTCTCAGTGACCTATGTCAAAATAAAACAGGGATCTTTTCAAATGAAACCAGTGAGGTAGTTTGTTCCAGCTTTTGTCCTTGCATTATTTGTAAAAAATGAAGTGAGTCTTTTTTTTCTCCTCTGCCTAAACTCCACCCCAGCTGGAAGTGAAGCCATTTGGGATTGTGCATTAACTCCCTTGGTCACAAAGGAGCTATTAAGCAAATGACTGTTTCCAGGAGCCAGATAGAATTAATGTGCCGATTGATGATGAAAATCTATTCAAGCGTGGGTGAGGAAAATCATCAAAGTACTTTTCTACTCTGTTATACTCAATGCTTTTGACTATTGCCTGTCATATAAAAGAGCTCCCCAAGATTTTTCAAACATCCCTATCCATTCTGCATATCTGCATAGCTGCTCCATGGTCTTTCATATTCTCCTGCATACAGGCACACTGGTTCACATTGCTTGAATTTGTGCATCACAGTGTATATTTTTAAAGGTTGTAAAGTGTAATCAGAAAATACAGGTTCTGAAGGCAGCCAGCTCTGGGTTTAGGTCCTGCCAATGTCACTTAATAGCTTCAAAATTTCTGGTGAATTTCCTCTATTTGGTGACATCTATCTTTCATGCTTGTAAAAATTTTACACACATACACATACATACACACATATAACATACATAGTCAGGTGCAAGACAGCATATAGTGTATACTCAAAAGTAATCATTTGAAGTTAAAAATAATGACTTTTGATATAATGTGCTTCTTATTTAAATGATTCACTGAAGATGTCCACACCAGCTTGTGCTTGCTATGGTTGTGCATTCACAATGTATTATCGTGTCTTTGGTAGAGCAATATGTTTCAGACTTTCTTTGTTATGTAGATGGCACATTGGTTATTCTACTTCTAAAGGCTGTCAGATGCTTTAGAGCTATCTTTTAACCCTTTATGGAACGCTTCTATGTTACAAGTTCAGTTAACCCTAAGTATGGATGAGACAGAACTTAGCAATATTGGGCACTAGAACCTCCAGCCCCATCTCTAGACACCTGAATGGTGATATGGTAGCATACACACTGCATTGCTAAATATAACTTTTGCAGTATAATGGGCTCTCTATTCTTTCATATAGTATTCAAATTTCATTTCATAAGCTGATACTTCCCACCTTAGAGGAGAAAACAAAGGCAAAACATTTATCTGCTTTAACTGCTCCATATAAATAGACAGTGTTGATAGTGAGAATTAACCCCTACATTTAAAACCAGTCCACCTGGAGGGATTAGCAAAACGACCTAATGGCTGAAGTCATCTCTTTTATAAGCCAAATGAGGAAATAAAAACTGTTTTTCTGCTTAAAAAGCAACAGAGCTCTCAGTTATTATCTTTCTGTAATTTTTTAGTTCATGGAAAACTACTTTTCCTGGGTGGGAGGGAAGAAAGTGTATTTGATCTTACCTTCCTATGCTCTTCCTAAATATCTGTAATGCTATTATTGTGGTAATTTTAAGATGCAATGAAACCAGGGTTTGGTCAGTTGTTTCAATATTTTCAGTGGCTTTTATTCTCATACCTTTTTGTAATGAGATGAAGATAAAAGAGCAAGTTGGGGAAAAAGCTTTCATCATTTCTCGTATTTATTTCTGTTCCAATATTCTACTCAAATTAAATCATGTATTAGACCAAAAGAACTTCAATTTTTTTTTTCCTAAATGCTGGCTGTGGCATAAGACTAAGTTGATCTTGAGTTGATCATGATGACAGAACTTAGGCTAAGCATGCAGTTTACTGAGAATAACCTAGAGAAGCTCATGGTCTGGTTAGTGACCTTTCTAAAAATCCCCATTACCTATACTGGGCCATGCCCATGTACAGGAGAGAAGTGATTCACTCCCTCATTAATCAATAGTTCAAATGTTTTCCTCATTTATTCCATATCCTACTTAAAATATACCTCTTCTTAACATTTTCTCTCCTGTAAGTTTTCTGATGGGACTTTGGCACAGTTCAGAGTTCCAAATGAGGAAAGTACTTTCTTACGAGCTTTTAATAGCATGGAAAATTGCTTTAGATACCTAGCACTTTAATAGCTTTAAAGTACTGAGTGTTTGACTGTGAGAGAAAGTATGATAGAAAATACGAGTAGATTTGTTTCCCCAGTGCACAGTAATACATCAAGCTTTTTTTTTTCCTTTGGCATAGGGCATTCAGACTTGTAGGGCTTTGTTAGTTAAGTGAACTTTTATTTTCTGTCTGACACTGGTTTCACAAATTTCCCACTTCGACTCCTCAGAACATGCATGTTACTTCTGAACTAGCAACAATGACTGCAACAGAGTCACTAAATATACTGTCATTTAAATATCTATGATGAAGCTTCAGTTTAAGAGAACACTCATAATTTCATATTTTCTATACTGTAGAATATTGAATGTTTCCCAGCTGACCAGTCTTTTGGTGAACTTGCTAAGACTGTAAGGAATGGCATTTTTATAGATTTTTCTTGAGCAAATCAAGTAACATGAATCTTGGACTTTAAAGAGGTTAGAGTCAGTGTGACAAGATAGAAATGTCAGCAGAATGTATGTCATCAAGCGAGTTCAGACACATAACATCCAAGAAAGGTATATTTAACATCAATGTAATAGAACTGTCAAAATTGCATGTAAAATTGAAATAACAAAGGGATGATCCAATATTCTGGTACTATATTCTTTTTTGTTCCAAAATAGAAAATTAAAAAGAAAATAAAAAACTCTCCCTTCTCAAAGTAAATTATTCTCCTTATTATATCTTTTCATTCATTTATTCAATAATCCATTTAAAAACTCATTTTTGACTGTCTTCTTTTACATGTGCAGGCACTCACTGTTCTAGGTTCAGAAAACAGCCAACATGAAGACATACAAAAATGCTTCATTTGTGGAATTTATGTTCTAGTGAATGAGAAGCAAATGAATATGCAAGTAAAAGAATATGCCAGATGATAACAAGTTATCTAAAAGCAAATAAAACTGGAAAGGGAAATAGAAAATGTCAGGGTCAGTGTCTCCCTGCTATAAAGATGTATGCATATTCGATTTTTGGAGATATGGCATGAGTTGGAAGCCCAAGATTATTATACTGATTCGCATAAAAGGTATTACATATACAGGATTATTTTGATGTTCTCAGGTAGCTCATGGTGATGAAACTATTAGTGTGGGGACATAGGAGGATAGAGGAGTAGAATCTACTAGTTATGTGTTTTTATTCTTTGCTCTTTTGGGTCTGAACAGGAGAGAAAAGCAAATGTGAATTTAGATACATCACTCATATATTCAAATTATCTAATCTCTTTCTCATCCTTTGCAAATTATTTTTCCAAAACTAATTATGACCATGTCAAAGTCACAATGGTCTTAGTGGAATTAGAGCTCAGGACTCATCTATTTTAAAGAAGTCACACTTGTGAAGTTGAGGAGAGGCAGATATAGCACTTCTCTATTCCGTAAATGAGTAGATTACTTCAAAGCCTAAGTGTCAGAAAATAAAAATATTCCTTTGGTAGAGATACACATATCCAGGAATTAACTTGAAGCTTCTCTCACATACTCAACATGCACTGGCTTCACTACTACTTAGTCTGAACACTTACTGGTCTATTTTCTTTCTTCCTTTCTCCTTCTCTCCCTTTCACTGCCTCTACCCAGTTAATACTCTAGAGAGGAGGAGTGGGAAGATGTAATAAAAAAATTAAATAAACAAGATAATTATAGATTGCCAACAGTGCTTTAAAAATAAACAAGGTGAAAGAATGGAGTATATAATTTGTATTATAATCATAATTGTTTAATCATATAACTGATCCTATTCTATAATAGGCATATCATAAGAAAAGATTAAATGAAAATAAACTGTTTTAAGTTCTCTTTTAGATTTTCTAAAATGTCTAACAGGTTAGAAAATGTTAAAAATAAAAAATAGGGCCAACATTAATTTTTTCAGAAAACCAGTCAAAGAGGTAACATTATTGACTCTCTGGTGGGGAAGAAAATCATTTTATTTTTAAGGCATTGTCTCTGGCTCACAGGGATTCTCTGAACATGCATGCCAAAATCACAAATGTATCTTGTCATTCTAAAGGAAAGAAACTACAAGTATGTTTAATATTTTAAAAAATTAAATTATAATTTTTCAGTTGTCTAGTGCACATTATGAACAGCAGTTTTTAAATCTGAAACTAGTTACGAATGTTTCCAGATACAACTGAAAGTACTGTTTTTAAATGTAGCCTTGAGCTGTACCTACTCATAAACCAACAATCACAAGCTTTATCTTTCTCTGAATGCTAATTGTTGCTGTTATTATTATTCTGAATTCTTTAGTATAAGAAAACTCCCAGAATTACTAGAGTCTATCTACTGACATTGCCAAAGACATTCGAAGTCACACTTTTGGTTTCTGCTGCCTTATTTTGAATATGTGATAGGTATATAAGCATTTAAAATGTTAATAGGGTTAATTATTATGACATTCCCTGAAATTCCTCACTTACCACTTTCTCTGTCCATATAAGTACTTACTTATTTGTACTTAATTTCTCCCCAATAAAATATCTTTTGATCTATGAGACAAAACAATTCTTAACAAATCTCATAGTAAATAAAAATGCTGACTAGACATCACAACCTTTTTAAAAATGTTTAAAATTTTAATAGGCTTTCTAAACTCAAAATAAATAATAAGAGTCCATTTATGTAACTTTTTAAATAATGTTTAAAGAAAACTGTTATGCACAAAGATTGTAAAACACCATTTTAATGCTGATACTGTTTGCTTAAAAATATCTAGTCTTGTTTATTTCTGCTTTTTATTTAATTTTGTAAATGTGTTAACATATGGTAGTCATTGAGCAAATGGCTTTTTAAGTCAAAAATGTATAACATAATAATCTAAATCCTGTGAACAAGTAATTCTTTTTATTATTTTAATAAAGAGTTGGTATGTGTGCACATTAGGAAAATTTTTCATTCTAATATACATTCCTAATGTGAATCAGCTTATTAAGATGACAAAATCTAAATGAAGAAAAAGCTAAATCAATATACTCAGAATCACAAGGGAATGGCTTTGCTTACTTAAATTCTACCAGTGGTTAGTGTATAAAATAGGGAGATACCTAATGAGCAGATTTCCAAACTGTAAGTACCATTTCACTTCAAGAATCCCATATTTGCTGCCTTTAAATTAAACAAACAAGGAGATGGTTAAACTGAGGTGGCTCTAATGCAGTGGTTCCTACTTAAGTGAACCAAAATCTAAGCCTATAAATGTCTCAGGTTACTATATTGAAAGCTAAAGACCACCAATCACAGCCATTTAGCTTTAAGCTATAGCCAATCAATAATTCCTTAGGTTGTTCTCACCTTTTCTCTATACAACTTTTTCCCCAGTTCCCCTCTGCAGAGTATTTCTAAACTTTTCTCATTTTGTTGCCCATTTTGAAATTATCTTTGCTCAAACTCTAAAAATTTTAATACGTCTCAGTTTATCTTTTAACAGTGGTAACAAACTCAAGGGTGCCATTCCAGCAAATGAAGTCTGCCTGTGTATCATCTCATCTTACCCCGAGGATCAAATATATAGGACCACAATGCAAGAAATGTTGTACATTTTCCTGTAGCAGACAATTTGGACAAATTTCTTTGTGCATCATGTACTGGTTTACCCATGAGATCCTATGAAATTCAAGTCTTTCCATATTGCTGTGCACATTTCCCAATCTGAGTCAATTTCTTATTCTTTTCCAATTCAAACCCATTAAAGAGCCCTCTAGAAATCCTTCTCTCTGATCAGAAAAGTCTCTTGCCTTCCATTTTTTATAAAAACTTGTTTTTCACCATATTGACTTTATAAAATTCTGGTGGCCCCTTCAGAAAACCATTTATCCAATAAGTTTAACAATTGGAGGAAAAAAATTTTTTTGAATGCATTCTACCCCAGTGCAAGAAAGATAGTAAATAAGTGTTGTTATTATTATTATTATTATTATTATTATTGGCACTGCTATATATTTCCTCTACCCAAACCAATTTTTATCAGATAGATGATAGATAGATAGATGATAGATAGATAGATGGATAGATAGATGATATATATATATATAGATAGATAGATGATAGATTGATAGACAGATGATAGAACATATTTTTAAAACTCAGGCCATTCAGGTTATATGATTCCCCTATTCTCATCCCATAATTCATGAATGGATAAACCTCTTGATTCACATATTTCTGTTTACCTTATTTACTTTTTCATTATTTCTAGTGACTTCAATATCAATCTGAATAAATTACAAAAAGGAGTTCTATGCTCCTTTTCATAAGGAATGAGCATTAACCTTCTCTCTCAGTGACCCGTCCCTATATGTCAGTCAGCCAAAAGGAAAATGTTCATTCCTTATGTCATGTTATTCTGGAATGCTTATTTTAGGTATTACATTATCAGGTCTGTTTTAAGAATATTATAAGTTCTTAACACCACAAATGTGCTACTGTGGAGTTGAGTGTCTGACCACACTAGTCATATACACAACACTCAGTGGAGATACTGGGATACCCTGGTCAAGTTTGTGACCATGCTTCAAAAAAGAAAAATTCTTTACACATTTCCTGACATTTTTGAAGTGAGCTATTATTCTCAGATATCATTGAAAAATATGACCAATTTGAAACAATTTCCTATTGCTATCAGAACAATTTCCATTGAAGCTAGGATTATTCAAGATAATATTTCACAGTGGACCTGAGGAGAATACTGAATTTCTACTGTTGGAGAAGACAGCCTAAGAGAGGGAAGAGAGAGATACAAATAACAGAAACAAACCTCAGACACCTGTTTAATTTGGAGAGTAAAAAGAACATCAAACAAGTTTTCACACCTTATTATAATGGTACTTGGGAAAAGCTAAAACATTTGTTTTTGCCTTTAATATACAGACTTATTTACTAACAGAGACCATTTAGTTCTACATCTTCATTTTGAGTGGGATCCAGACAATATGGCACAGACTCAAAAAATGATAGAGTCCTAGAACTAAATAAATAAAATGTCTATCTGCCCATTTTCAGTGAAGAGAGAATAGACATTTAAAAATAAAAATGCAAATAAAAAATGTTAAATGTGATTAAAATTACCTTTATCATACAGTAATTAAGATATTACATGAGAGAGGCTATAGTGATAATCTGTTTTATTCCTATAAAAAACAAATTTGATAGATAGCCCACTCTACTTTACCAGCCAACCCCATATTTTTTGGAGGAGGCAGAAATTCTCAACCAAAGGTTGAGAGTGGGCCTGCTACACACTTGAGGAAAATGAGATACAGGATTTTACCTGGCTCTGAGGGTGTACAAAATTATGACAGAAGATGCCAGGGATTTCTGCTAGTTTCTAGGACTGAAAATATGTTTTCCCTCAGAGAAAATGTGATAGATGTTAGTTTTTTATATTGGTATTATTGTATTCTATAACTTTCCAATAGTTTTTTTTAAAAAGGTAAATGTTGGCAATTATGAAATGTTGTATTTGGCTCTACAAATTTAGGAGAAAAATATATTGGAAATAAAACCAGATCATTTTTCATAGTAAGGAATTTGGAACCCCAGAGAAAACTGAGAAATTGAAGTTGAGAGATTAATTTGAGTGGGCATCCATGGTGTAAGAAATGTAAGGCACATCCAGAACCAAGTAGAAGGAAGAAAAAGTGTAGAAAGGACTTAATCTAAACTGGATTTCAATTTGTGATTAGTACAATATATGATGACAACCTAGTCTCTATCTTCCTTACACTTCTTCAGTCAAGTCCACATTGCTTTTTGCAAATTAGTGTGTGTGTATGTGTGTGTGTGTGTGTGTGTGTGTGAGTGTGTGTGAGAGTGTGTGTATGTGTGTGTGTGAGTGTGTGTGTGTGTGTGTGAGTGTGTGTGTGTGTGTGTGTGTTTGTGTGTGTAGCTCAAAGAGAAGTAAAAAGAGGACTACAAAAGCTTGGATTATAGTAATATAATAATAGTAAAATACATTCATATTTTGTCATAACGTGTATGTGTTCTACTCTTGAAAACATTGCTTTTATTATTTCTTATAACTTAATTTTGTGGACAAGAGAATACTTCATTTAACTAGGTATTTGTTACATTGATATATATGTAGAGATATTTTATTATATTAATATATCATCTGAAAATAAAATATATATGTAATATTTATTTTAAATTCACTTCAATTTAACTTTATATCCATAAAGTCACAGACACTATATACTTTTGGAAAAAGTTACCAACATCATAGATTGCAAATTGAAAATATTTGCTTGTCTCTAGGATAGAATTCAGGATTTAATAACACTTTATGCTAGCTCTGTGAGATGAGTAGATAAGGACTTTAAATAAGATGAGCAACATAAATTACATGCCATCATTTTTTTTCTAATGATTTGGAATAACTAAAACTATTTCTCTTCTTTTACAAGACAATTTTTCATTGTAAAAATTTGGTTCCAAAAATTTTCTCATGTTAATAATGTGTTTATAGATTTTTGGGTTTATGGTGACTGCTAATTAATGTTTAATTCATTCTCACCTACAATCCAACTCTAAGCATTAAAAAAAGTGCAAAGGCTAAGGATGATGGAAATACTGATTAATTGCTGATCCACTATTTCCAGCATTTGTTCCCTCTTTATTCTCATTATCATCACAGCATCCTCACAAACGTTAGTTTTGAAAATGCAACCGTGGCTAACAGATATGTTGTGCTTTCTAAGTGCTAGTCATGTTTATAAGAATCTTATATTGTCTAAATGATGTAAATATCATCTCAAATTCATATACTATTATTACTGTCAATATATAGAAAGGGAAACTAAGACAAAGTGTTTAAGTAACTCACCAGAGGTTACAAAAGTGGGTAAGAGAGATATGATTTGAACCCAAGCTTTATAATCAAAGTTTTTAACCACATTGCCATGATCATAAAAAAAGATTATTTTTGAACAATATCCTAGGACTTCATCAGTTTAAGATCCCTCAATATTTTGCTCTTTGAAACATGATCTTTTAATCTTTCACAATGCATATTCCAATTTAATCTTTGTCAATTTTTCTTCTTCAGTTATTATCTGTTTTAACTCTTCATTCTCAATTGTCAATGATAAATATACCAGTGTTCTAACTTCAATTTTCTCAACTCGATAAAACACGATTCTTTTGAAAGTTTAAAATTTTATTTTGTGATAAATTTGCATTTTATTGTAGAACATTTTCAACCTGCAGTAATCAGCCTTATACTAAAAGACTGAGAGTAGAGCTATAGACAGCACCAGTAAGTTGGAGTGGTGATCTATTTCCGTGTGGTTGGTTCATTTTACAAATATTTTCTTGCTCTAGCAAGTTGTTAACTAGGATGTTAAAGATCCTATCCTTTTTTATTATGTCTTTTTTCTCTCAACTAGACAGTACTCCAAGTTCTAAATTACTTGGGAATCTGAAAACAAACAAACAAACAAACTCAAAACCTCTAGACCATATATTCATTACGTGGAGTAAGAACAGAATGAGCAGTCAGGTTTCATGTTGCATTTATAAAACCTCAGAACCACGTTATATCTTCAATTTTTACTTGTCGCTGGCAGTATCTTAGGTCACCTATTGCATTTTCTGTTAATAATAGCTTGCAAATGACCAACAACACCAGTAAGATCCTTTCCTTCTTTAAGTTATTTTTAATTTACATTATGCTTCCAAGTTTATGAATAAAATTATATGTATTATTGGTTAAAACATTTACAGTATAGATTCTTAAAAAGCACTTATAACCTAAAAATACACAAGTCAAAAGTAATAATTATGGTATGACAAGCTAGGAATTTTTTTTATTATTATTAATGAAATGTATTCGTAAGAGAAGTGAGGGTAGATGGTGATGCAGGAAGTAGATGGGTTTGCTGCTGGGCTGGGACCTTCCAGAGCGCGCTGGCTGCCTTCTCCTCCCTGTTCTCCGTGAGGACTTGCAGCTCCCCGGTGTCCCTTGTGAAGACAGCATCCTCATCAGAAGAATCACTTTCACGGAGTGCCTGTGTCACGTGTTCCAGGAGTGTGGCTGAGAGGTCTATCCATGTCCTTAAGCCAAAGTGGCCGCCTTTTCCAGGTAAAGCGGTGCTGACTCTCATGTTTGGACGATCGTCCGTTTCTCAGCAGGAACCGAGAAAAGCCCCTTCACTCCCCTCGGCTGCGGGTCTCTGAGAACAGATCTCGCCCTGGGCTTCTCTGCTCTCTCGATATAGTTGTCCTTTGGCCATCGAGCCGTATCCCACTCTGCCCCGGACCTCTTTATTTCTCCCTGTTCGCTGAGAAGCGTCATCAGGAGGCCTGTTCTGGACATGAGCTTGGCACAGGCCAGTTGCACGCTGACCGCAGAGCCGTCCATTGTCCAAGTCCAGATGACACGAGAGGGGGACTTTCTCACATCGCTGTTAGGGACGGGGGATTGTAGCCTCTTGTTTAGTTCACTTTCACATTGATGGGGATGAAAACAACGAGAAAGGGGAGACTGGGGACGTGGAGGGCAAGTCAGTGCCCACGTGGTGGTGTTCCCACTGGGCTTCTTTGGCCTGTTTCACTGTGGCCCTAAAGTTGCCAGACGTAGCGGCACAAGGGGCCGTGGGAACATTCTCAGGGCCTGGGACCTCAGGGAGTTTCTCCTGGCCGGGAGCTTTCCTCGTGGCAGGGCTCTCCTGTGTCCTCCCTGCCACTCATCTGCCGTTTTCTGGAAGGGCCTTTCCCGTAGCCCCTTGGGCCCGTCACCTCCCGGGCCCCTTCAGTAGCTTTCCGGTGGCTCCTCAGTTTTTTTTGTTTGTTTTTGTTTTTTTGAGGGAACTGATCTTTATAGTCAGGACCTAAAAGCTTTAAATGTGTAAGCATGGCTGTTTTTTCTTTTTTCAACATTAGCAATTTTATCATCAAGCAAACTCTGCAGTACATGGAGACTTCTCAGTTGATGTGTGTAACTTGCCTTGATGGATTTGGGGTTGAAAGCACAGGGCACATTGCTTTTCAAGTGCCTCAGGGGCTTGTCTCCGTCTCGTGATTGAGGAAACAGGAGTTTAATGAGTGGTAATAACATTGATTCTATATCTTCTATATCTCCCTGTAACAAATAGGGCAATATGTAATTCAGTCCATTTTCATCATCAAAATCAAGTTGATCATTCTTGTAGGATGACAAAGAGATTCCACCTCTGAGAGTGCCATCTCTGCCTCAATGGTCGGCTCAGTGCTCGTGTACTTTTTCTGGGTTTGTCGTGCCTTAATGAGAGACCCCGCTACAAATCCATCACAAGGTATTCGGTTTGTCAGACACTCAGGGTCACAAAGCAATTTGACTGTCTTGCAGACAACCTCAATATTATTTTTAAATTTACAGAGGCAGCAAGCCACATGGCTGGAGACGATCAGTTTTTGTAATTCAAGGGTCATTATGACGATGCTCTCAAACATTGTACATGAAACTTTCGTTGTTCCCAAATCTAGATATTTTAATGTTGGTAACTTTAAAAGATACGTATCTTTAATACTTTTCAAAGGATTATGATTGAGAATTAAAGTATAAAAATGCATTCCATGCCAGGCCTGAATTATTCCAAAGTCCAATTCAGTGAGTGAATTGCACCCAAGATTTATGAACTTTAAAAAGGGCAATGATTCAAAAGTACCCGTTTCAATATATTCTATTTCATTGCAGGATAAATCTAAATACTAGAGGGACAGCAGGCCTTCAAATGAATCCTTCCATATTTCTTTGAAGTGATTTCCCCTGAGATTTAGGTTCTCAACCCAATGGTAGGATTTCCACGTATTTTTATCGATGTTAGAAACTGAGTTTCCCTGGAAATTTAGGGTGTGAACGTGGTGTAGGGCTCGGGCACGGGCACTGTGTGGAGCCTCTGCTGCGGGCCGAGACCAGCGCACGATGGTGTCTTGTCTTTGCAGGTGCAGAGCTCACAGATCTTCACAGCCTTCTGGGTTTTCTGCAATGCCTCAGGGGCCAGACTGATGGTGACTTGCAGGTCCACAGGTGGAAGGGTGGCTTCTGTGAAGTCCAGGAGTCAACTATGAGCTTGCACTGAAGGAGCAAGTGTCACCTCTGGATACTGTGGAGGAGCACCGCTCAGCTGCAACAGTGGGGCCTGCTGTAAGGCTGAGTGGGACGTATTCTTCTCAGGGGGTTGTGGAGGTACCCCGTGCTCTGTGGAAGAATGTCCAGTCTCCTCAGGGGCCTGTGGGTAATGAGTTTGGCCCCTTGGTGGGGTTGAAGGAGGGTCACCCACCTCCAAGGTCTCTGGAAACAGAGCCTGGACCACAGGCTGGGTGGAGAAGGTTCAGCCTCAGGGTCCTGTGGGTGATGAGTTTGGGTCTCCTGTGGGGTTGAAAGAGGGTCACCCACCTCCAAGGTCTCTGGAAATGGAGCTGGGGCTGCAGACTGGGGTGGAGAAGCTTCAGCCTCAGGGCCCTGTGGGTGATGAGCCTGGCTCTCCAGGGTGGCGGGAGGTTCACCTTCTGCAGCAGCTGGGCCGGGGCCCACTGGTGGGTTGGAGGTTTCTCCTGGGGAGCAGGTCCTGATGATTGACCTTTCTCAGGCACCTCAGGGCGCTCCGGAGGCTGAGCCAGGTTCTCCCGTTGGAGTGGGGAAGACTCACCCTCCTGAGGCAGCTCCCCAGCAGGCTGGAAAGAGGCCAGCACCTGCCATTCTTGAAACTCCAGATCTGCCAGGGCTGTGAGGACGGGTGGTGATTCGGAAGGGAGGCCGCCTGCTCGCCCTGGGGCATCAGAGGTCAGCCAGACAGGGTCCGGGGCCAACTCTGGAGGCTGAGCTGCCAGGACTAGCAGCCTCAGCACATTACAAGTTAAGAGAAGCGCAGAAGCACAGCCCCAACATGATCACAGTCTTGGGACTCAGCGAGAGACCAAGGGTGAAGTGTGGCACCAAGCAGGAGCCCAACCATAATGACAGCCCCAGAGGCCTGCACCCTTAGGTACCTCCAGCCCCTCCCTCACCAATCACAATGACTGCCTGTGAGGCGTGCACCCTTAGAGACCACTCCCCTGTTTCACAGAATCACAATGACAGCCCCAGAGGCACAAGCCTTAGTGCCCCTCCCTTGCTGAACCTTAATGACAGCACCAGGGGCAAGAGCCCTTAGCCACCTAGAGCTGCGCCCTCTGCTCACATCCCTCCCTTTATTTACGGGGGCTGTAGCTATTCCTCCCTTATGGATGCCACCTTTATTAGGCTGGGGCTGAGATGGGCTCTGTACAACAGTGAGCCCTTTTCCTAGAATCACCACATCTGAGCCTTTTCAGAGGAGACAACTACCTTCCACTCCCCACCTTCATCCTCACAGTGAGGCAGGACTTAGGAGCACACCTGGGTGGTCCCAGACTCTAGCCACCCAGGAGAGGGGTGATGTGGCAGTTAAAGGAGGTGGGGGTTTTGCGGGGTGGTGCAGAGCTTCCCAAAGAACTAAACGGCATGACTCCTCCTATAAATCCTTCACGTGAAATTGAGGAACCCAGAAGACCGGAAGCCTGATTATCTCATCCATGACATCTCATCCAGGATGCCAGTTATAATCCTTCATTCATAGTTGAGTGTTGATGGATGAGATAATAACATTTCCACTACATACCGTGGAAGACAAGTGATGCACTCATATGTGGTGTGGGATGCATGTGAAAGGAAGTCAGTAAACATTACCTCCCAGATCCTTACTTGCATGTACAACATAGATGGCAAGATGTAAATGAAATTCTGAAGATCATTTCTGCTCTCACATCATAACTTTCAGATAAAACAAGGGCATTTTTCAGACATAGGGCAAGTTCACATCAAAGGTAACTGAGAAAACAAAACTAAACTTGGTAGCAGATGAAGTTTATGATGGGTTGAATTGTATTCTTCTAAAGGATATTTTAAAGTACTAACCCCCAGTACCTCAGAATATGACCTTTTTTGGAAATAGGGTCATTAACGATATAATTAGATAACTTAAGATGAGGTCATGCTGGAGTAGGGTGTACGCTTATCCAATATGACTGGCATCCTTTTAAGAAGAGGCAGGATGACGTGAAGAGAGGCTCACAGAGAGAGGGCTATGTGCCTGCAGAAGCAGAGCCTGGAATGATGTATATAGAAGACAAGGAATGCTAAGAAATGCCTGAGAGAGACAAGAAAAGATCTTTCCTCAGAGGCTTCAGGGGGAGCATGGCCTTGCCAACACCCAGATGTTAGACTTGAAGAGACAGAGAGGTTGTTTTAACCATCATCCACGTTGTGGTATTATATTATGGCTGCCCTAGGAAACTAACACAAACTTGAACATAGCAGAAACTTGAAACATGTGTAGGTGAAGTGTTGCCACTGTCATTCCCCAAAGATTTTCCCTTTGGACTTAGATGTAGGTGCTATGATAATAATGAGATTTGGTCAGATTATGTTTTGTGACCAACTAATGACTATAGTGGTGTAAATACATCATTAAAATCTTTAAAATATTATAAAAATAAAATAAGCAGTAAAAAACAAAAAACACAATTCAAATATGTCAGAAACACAGATGAAGGTGGCGTGCCTCGATTATAAATTCATTTTTATGTAATTAAATGGTCATTTCTTATTACTATAAATACAAAATTCTGAAGTTTCATTCTTCAAAAATAAATCATGAGGTATATGACAACACAGATAACTTAATTAAAAGATTTTTTTTTTAATTTACCCTAAAATTCCAGAGTTTAAATGCTTAAGTCCCAGTGTCTTTGACTTGGTAACTACTCACTAAACGTAACCTAAAATTTAAAAAAAAGATAATGAAAATGATATGTATTTCAATTAAGTGAAATGACAAGAACTATAGCCAATTTGCTCAAAAGGTCACTTTGATATGAAGTCTCTAACCTAAGTTACATTATTCCAAAGTTTGGAAATACTTGCATGATAAGACTAATATTCCATGATGTCAGATCTAAAAAACAAGCTATAAAATTAACCACAAAAGTTAAATGGTATGATTTTATGAAAATAGATTATTGATTTTTTTTAAAAAACTGTATTAACTGCTAAATACAACAGCAAAATCTACTTCAAGATACACTTTAGGGATAAGTCATCAGAATTCTTCCTAGTCATTCTAGATTGACCTTTTCTTCCATTACTTCCTAAAACCTGTGTTTGGATATTTTTGGAGAAATCTTATGTTTCTTATTTTACATTGCCAGTATTATCCACAACTAGTTTAGATCCTTTAATCTGACTATTACAATTTTATTTAAACTAATCTGTCTCAGTGACAACCACAAAAATGTTGTCATTTTTTCAAAATGGCTCACATAAAGGCCTTTAGTTGATTAATATATTCTCTTTAATTACAGAATAATTTTACATGTATCATTTAGGTGACAAATTTAAAAAACTATAATTTAATAACATGGATTTAATATTAAATAAAAATTGAATATATTATAATTGAGCCTTGATTATTGAAAAAGTACGAAACTATGTCAGTAATTTGACATCATCTTACATAATTTATTTACATTATGTTACAGATGTGCTCGATTGCTGGTCAATAGTTTCCTTGAATAGGGGACAAAAAAGCTTTTATTGACTAACAGAAAACTAAACATTACAAAAGCTCCAGAATATATCTGGAGATATCTTATCAATTCTATAAAATAGAGAACTGGTAATTCCTTTAGGTATTTAAGGTAAAAAAAACCTGTCAAAATAAATATGCCTGTTTTAAACCATAAAATATTATATAAAGTTACTTGAAATTAACATCACTGATATCGAGCAGTCAAATTTTATTCTTAAAATGTTTATGCCCACACTCCCATGTTTAATATAGATTAAACATATATTAATGTAGAATAAAAATTCACACAAATGTAAATAAACTATATATACTATATTTAAATAAGCTTGTGAATTTAATTATTAATCATACCTGAGTTAGTTCATTAATATCTATAAGTCCATTACTGTCGACATCGAAATATTTAAACATTTCATCCACCAACAACTTCTTCCGAGATATGTCATCACCATTAGGGCTTTCATTTTCTTGTATAATATATTTTTGATTTTGTAAATCTAAAAGCATGTTTTTCATCTTGCCGTATTCAGTGGCTTCGCAGTTATTTCCTGTAACAAAAGAACAGTTATTTTCAAAGCAATATTATTAAAAAGGAATCATTTATTTTATTAATATTTAGAAGCTGATATTGTATAGAAAACATACTTTGCACACATCATTTTTATATTTTATTTTTGCATACTTTAGGACTCATGCAAGAAAAAAAATGGGCTATTTTCATGATAGGATAGAATATTTTTATTTATATCAAATATAATGACATATTTACTGTGTATTTTTTTCTATGCCAAAGTCATTGGCTCTGTGAGGAACATAGAAACATATGATAACATCAACTGACTTCACTGCTTAACTATTTTAGTATTAATTCCCACTACATATCCTATATTGATAGTTTCACAGGTTCTGAACATGAGGTACAGGAAGATGAAATAACTTGCCTGAGGCAAAGAATTAGGTTGTGTTGAATTTTGCACTTAAATGTATGTATATCTGGCACCAAAATACTACCGCACATTTTTAATTGAAAGTATGTTTTCATATTTGGAGTTTTTGGTAATAATTCATATGTGGGTGTATTTGTACTTTTTCCTTAATGTTATTTATAATGACATTAAGCTCATAAGCTTCTGAAAGTCTTCATTGACTTTTCTGATATTCCTTTATCTTTTTTAAAGCAGTATATAACGTGATATATATTTTTATCTTTTCAAATCATCTCCATAAGTAATGTATAAGCTTATTGAAGTAACAAGGCATTTCAACTTTTCCATATCTCCCATATAATAACAGTCAAAATGGTGTGAACATCAGAGTTAATGAAAATAATTGCTTGGCTTAATGCCTTCAAAAATAACTGTAATTGTTTTAAAATACACACGTAATTATTTTACATAGGATTTTACTTACAATGGTCCCATAATGATGTCCTTGTAAATAGTGCCATGAAAAGAAATGCATAGTACTGATAGCAAATGTGATATAAAGTATATTATAGAAAATACAGTGCATAATATAATTTATAAAGGAAAGAGTGGGTATTCTTTTATCTAAGAATGTTTAATATATTTTTAGGGAAAAAACTAACTTTATAATTGTGGTCAATTTTGACAATTAGAACTTCTTAGGATCTACAATTTTGACAGAAGATTTCTAAAGAGTTTTAAATATATGTTTAAGAAGCATGGGGTTGAAAAACCATATTCGAAGTCTTATTCTCTTTTAAAACAAAATGGAACACAACCTCTGCTAGAGAGATGACAGACTATCTTATTTTTCAAAGACAATGAAATGACTACTGTTGTTCATCAATTTTTATTGCTTAGCAATCCTGTCAAGAACTTCTTTACAACAAAATGCAAACTTTGTGCTGCAGATAAAATCAATTTTGCAATATTCTGTTCTCAGTAAAGAATAATAATAAAAACATGTTTTCATAATAGCAAAGAAATCACTGACAAGAGAGAGAAGTAATCAAATGCAGAGGGATAGGTAGCAATTCTAGTATCCATGAAAGTGGCACAAAAGGAGACTTCAAATATGTGTGTGTGTGTGTGTGTGTGTGTGTGTGTGTCCAAGAAACATAGAAAAATTGTACCAAAGAAGAAAAAAAGGGGCGGGGGGAGAGTAGAGGAAAAAATAGGGAGGGGGAAAGAAAAAGAGAGAAAAAACATCATTTCACACAGAGAAGCAGACTTTTTTCACAAATAAATTACTTTTCTTCCTTTGTTTATTATAAGGAATTGCAAAGAACAATTTGAGAGAATCAATAATTTCAAGTAATCTTAAGTAATAGAATTAAAGGAATCAATCTATAGTAGGTTTGAACAAACTTTTTTCTGTAAAGGGACAGAGTAAAGACAGGGTGCAGCCGTACTAGTGTGTTTTTTAACGAGTTGGTAATCTATACCAATCTTTTATTACAAAATCATAAGCAGTAATTCTATAACATAACAATATTTTAACTACTTAAAAAATGTGTATTACTTCTGCTGGACCCTATATTTTAGGCTTTCCAGCCCATACCATCTCCATCACCACCATTCACTTCGTTGTAGGGCAAATGCAGACATAGGTAGAATGTAAACCAGTGGTCATGGCTGTGCTCCAATAAAACCCCATTTGCAAAAACCAGCTAAGGGCCAGAGTTTTCTGACCCCTAATCTGTAGAACAATGGTATAGCATAGGCAGATGTCAGTATAAAACTCATGAAAATTATTTCTGGGTTTTTGTTTTGGTGCTCTATTTTTTAAATTTAAATATAGAGATTTTGGAAATCAGAGGGGAAAAATAACATATAGATACAAATATATTCAATGCCTAACACAAAAGTAGCATGTTTTGATATCTTGATTTAAAAGATCCTTTAACACATGTCGTATACATGCATCTCACATAAGGTGTGAGAAAGTAATACTTTTATGTAAATTATGGAACAGTGTTAGAATGAAGGACTTCTGTCCCACATATGTTCCAGGAAAGTCACTGATTTTTCTCTGCTCTCTAAAAAGAGTTGATTAGAAATTTTACTTTTATTGAAGTATCATACCTCTTTGGCCAAAAAGGGTTATTTTAGGTGAAAGCATTTATGAAATATAATTTAGGTAAATTTGGTGGTAATTTAATTGGTGAACATAAGAAAGATCTTCAATTTACCTAATGAGGATGGTTGGTTGGGAAAATTAAACAAACAGGTAATCCAGACCCTAAAGAGCACTGTTGGAACATCTTAAAGTTGTATTTGAGGTGCACTGAATGAGAAAATAGGACTCTAAGAAGCAATATTTCTTAATGTAGGTTTCACATTATTACCACCTGAAAAGCATTAAAACAAGTGATATCTGGGCCATATTCTCAGAGATTCTGAATTAATTGACCTGTGGTGGGGCCTGGGCATCAGTATTTTTAAAAAGCTCTTCATAAGATTTATGTGTGTAGCCAAGGTGGTGAACCACTGTTTCACAGTTTAAATGAAGTAGATTAAAATCACATCCTTATAAGGAGAAATACTGAGACTTGACATTAGTTCAGGTGCTAAATCTAGACCATGATCTCCTAATTACTTCTTCACTTACATGGGCCTGGTAGATTATGCAATAGGAAGGTGCCTTGAGCATTCAGAGCTTATTCTGATTTATGTGCATTGCAGTAATTGCAAATCTGAGTTAAATTAGTGGAGCTGAAGAAAAAATACGCTTTTTAGCAATGATTTGCATTCCACTTCTCATCCACTTCTAATAACCAGCTAGGGGAAAGCCGAGCAGTGTCCTCAGGCCTTCAGGCTTGGAAAAAGACCCTTGCTAGGGCTTATATGTGTCTCTCCCCTTAAACGTCTAGAGTGCTTTATCTGAATGACATTTATTCTTTCTCTTATTTTAATTTTCATTTTCTAAACATGTATTTTTTTCCCTCTACTTTTATATGCTAATGGTGAGGACCATTTGTGACTTTTTTTTTTTAATTATCCACAAGTTTTAGAACTGGGTTTTGTACCTAATAAAGTTTCAATGATTGTCATCAAGTAAATCAGTACAAAAATATTATACATTTTTCTATTCCTCCAGTATATACATCATCTGTATTTTAACATAGTAATGAGTTAAACTTAGTAACCAGCTATATTTATCTATACCACTTACAAATATGTACACACACATACACACACAGAGTTGACTCTTGAACAGCACGGGTTTGAGCTATGTGGGGTCACTTTTATGCAGGTACTTTTTCAATAAATACCTATACTGTTTTTGATTCCAAGTTGGGAATCTGAGGATGTGGAGTGCCTACTGTATGCACTGTTCTATATCATTTTACATAGGAGACGTCCACATTCACAGATTTTGGAATGTCAGGGGGTCACCAATCACCCACAGATACTGAGGGATAACTGGTATGGGGAATCAAAAATTCTATGTGAATTTTCAACTGGAGGAGAAGTCAATGCCCATAACCTCCTAGCTGTTTAAGGGTCAAATGTACATTTGTATACCAATATATATGTAAATACAAATATTTATTGAATACCTTAATGTATCCTTTTAAAAGAGGAAGAAGAGAAATGACTAAAAGAGTAAGTACAGTTATGAGCATTTCAGTTGTTACTACTGTTGACAGATTTAAAAAAATAAAAATTTAGGACAGTCAGTCTAATTAGAATTTTAGATAAACAATGAATAATTTTTGGTATAAATATTTCCAAATATTTTATTGTAGTTTATCTGACAACTTTAATTACTAATTCTCCCTTAAATTTTCTAAGTATCTTTAAGTTGGTCTGAATTTTCTGGGTGTAAAAGGAGTTAGCAATTTGAAATTCAGAGAGGAAGATGAAGGAAATGGAGAGGCCCCGTCAAGCTGAGAACCTCCTGAGGGAAGGAGGGCTAGGCAGAAGAACCCTTTTGTGTCCTTCAGGACATTGCTAGATGACATGGGATCGCCTCTGTACCCCAGGGACCAAGTTTCTTCTTTGTGATGTAATCTTTCTCTGAAAACCTACAAATGCCTAGCAAAAACTGCAAAAGTAATAAATGTTGTGGTGTGTATGTGTATGTGTGTGTGCGCGCGCGCATGTGCATTTTTATTTTTTTAATCGAGAATACGTCTTGTCTTGTAGCTCATTTTTTAAAGTACAAGTTAAAGATGTTTAGCTCTCTATCTTATTTTAGCAGTGAGAACAAGGTATATTTTGTCTATATTTATTGTTTAATTTTCCTTTTTCTTATCATTGATAAAACCATGCTTTATCTTCATAATAATTGTGGATGCAAAACTTTAAATGATATTATGATATTTAGGATAAAAGATTTTAAGTTTTCATATACGAATCCACAAAGTCATCTCATTTATTGAGCTGTAATTTACATTTGGACCTTCATGGTATTAATGTACAGGTATTATTACATTAAACCAACTTTGAATGATACCAATATAAATATATTTAAAAAGTTCAAATTCCTCTGACTTCTTTAATCATTTTATGATTAAAATTATTTTATGAGACAGTGCATTGTTGCTAATCTTCAAGTGATCTAATGGTTTTGAAAAAGTAATATATCTCCATTTTAATGCTAACTTAATTCAATCTTTGATAAGATTTATCTTAACCAAAATATTAACTCACAGAGAAATTGAATAATTTATCAGCATATCACATTATTATTGTAGATTTTCTTTTATGAAATGGTAGAAAAGTGAAGTAATACAACAATGACATATTTTTACTTAAATATGAACATAAGAATTTCAGACATATATAGCTGTTGTTAAATATAGAATATATCTGGAAGGTTTTTGTTTGAGAAGCTTCAAAACTTTAAAATGAGCTATCTAATAAGTAATTTGTTTAGAATTCTATTTCAGATTTCTGTATATTGTTTTGAAGACTGAATTGGAGTCAGTGCCCAAGGGATATTTAGTGTAGCACCTAAGTGAAGTCATTCAGGCTTGTGCATAGAGTGTGTTACAAAGCTTGGGTGATTTTGCTTAGGTGATATACTGGGCCTCTCTTTTATTATATTTGATCCTCTACTTCAAAGAAAAAGCAAAATATCCTCTAGAAACATGTACTTATTAAATTTGAAAAATAAAAATAAGAAAACCCTTTGCATTTAACTGTATTGTGTAAATAGAAACTCTATATACTTCCACCAAAACGAAAAAATATACATTTTTTTTCAAATCTCTTTTTAAATAGTTCCAAGTTCCCCACACCTGCTGCACTTGGTCAGCACAAATTCTAGTTCTCAAAACAGAAATGCAGAATTATTTCACTGAAAAATGGAATTAATCCCAAGACTGTTTATGGAGTTGTTTCAGTAGTTCAAGGTGAAATGTTAAGAAAGGTATGTATAATTTTGGGGATGGTGCAGGGTGACAAGAAATGATAAGAATGTTGCTATCATATAAATTATGCTATTTTAATCTTAATGTGTTTTTAGAAATCTGACATTCTTTTTCCTTTAATTGCTGAAATTTGTTCATTTATATTCATAATTGCTAAAGCTAAATGGGTCCTCCAAAAATTCATAGGCTGAAATTAATTTTTTTAACTATGCAACAACTTTTTAAAAATTTATTTATTAAATTTGTTGGGTGACATCAATTAGCAAGATTATATAGGGTGATGGAGGAGGGGCGTCAAATATATGGTGATGGAACGAGAACTAACTCTGGTGGTGAGCATATAATGCAACACATAGATGATGTATCGTATGTTGAAATTCTGAAGCCCAGTGTGGTGATAATAGGAGATGTGGAGTTTGGGAGATGCTTAGATCATGAGGTTGTCATCCTCAATAACTGGATTACTGCTTTTATGAAAGAAACGCCACAGATATTTCTAATCCCTTCTTTTATGTGAGGACAAAATGAAAAGAAATCTGTCTGGTACCAGGAAGCTCTCAACAAACAGTGACTCTGCTGGTGAAATGATCTTGAACTTTCCAGCCTCCAGAACTATTATTTAAGATATACCTGTCAGTGTCTGCTGTTTATAAGCCACTCAGTCTGTGGTATTTTGTTACAGCAGCCTGAATGGACAAGATAATTATGATGATTGATATTTTTGAACTTGTTTCTATATCCTTTTTTTTTGGGGGGGGGAGCTCACCATTATCTTGTTTTTGTATATTTTTGGATAAATTTTGTTTACTTACTTTGTTTTTATTTCATTTTCCTGTTCCTGATTTAAAATGTTATGCTTTTTATTCTTATTTCAGTGCTTGCTGTGAGCATTTTATCAAACATGTTTGTTTTAGAAATATCTTTTACTCTTGTTTGTGTCTTTGAGAAATTTATTTGAAATTCCTTTCATACATGGCCCAACTTTTTCATGGAATTATTATTTTACTCTTACTTCTCTAGAGTCTTAAGAAGGTGAGATAAGTGCTTCATCCAGTTGGCTTTCTTCCAGCCTTCCTTCTTAATACTTATTACAATTTTTCATTCAAACTATTTATAGGTAAATTAGCTCGGGACTTCTTTATCATTCATCTGATTTCAGCATTGATTTTCTAACTGCTTAACTTTTAACTCTCTTTGCTTTTAGTCTTGCCAACTTCAATCTAATTACTGTTTAAAAAAATCTATAAGTTAATATTTTCAGGTGTCTTTCCACTCTAAACCTTTAAATAGTTCACCATTTCTTCCTATAAATATATTAAGTCCAAGCAGGAACATGTGATGTAGTCCTGTTTTCATCAACCCACTCACTCTTCAAGTCTAGTGTAGTTAGAGCAAATACTTTGAAATTTCTGAGAGCTGCTTGTTTATTGGCTGTTCTATTTCTTTCAGCAAAGATTTTATAGTTTCTGTTTAGTAGGGTTATGGTACAAAAAGCATATTGAAGGTGCACAGTAAGCATTATGTTTCATTCAAATTGTTTAAATGACCATACACATAATAAAATTATTATAAAATGAGCACTGTAACATTCTGGGAACTGCTTAATAATATTCAGTACAGCATTTAATCTTCCTAGAATAGTTTGTTTATGTTAATTTGCTTTTAATCAGGTAAAACCCTACCTCTTTACCACACTGGCACTATTAGCTAGCTATTCTTGCATAAGAAATGAGTCTTCTCCAAAATCAGGAATTGAATAAATATTTGGCCCAACAACTGATCCATTCTGATGTTTAAATTTCAATTATAAAATACAAAGAACACTATCAGAAAAAAAAGAATTTTAAAACAAAAAAGATGTGTTGTGTTTTATAAACACTGTGTTTATTAAAGGATTTCAAATAGATTGCTTAATGAATGCAATGTGCTCAAGAATAAGAAATTGTTTTTCTCATAAGTAGTAAAGCCTATTTGTTGCTTCATTAAATGGTATTTTTGGATGATTTTCTATCCTAAATATTGCAATTATAAAGCTTCCAGGAATATTATAGTTTTTCCAAGAAAAATACTTTACATTATGTAAAGCATAATGTCATCATCAAAATAACAGCTAAAACATATATTTTTCACTGTGCATATTTCTAAGTACCTTATACATATTGTTCTACCTGATAATAAAACTCCCTAATGAGAAAAATATTATCATGATTTTATATTTAGATCAGAAAATTGTAGCACATAGAGATTAAGTGCTTTAATCAGGGACAAATGTAATAAATGGTAGAGCTAAAGTTTGAATTTTGGGTAGTTTGGTTGAGAGCCTGTGCTACTTTATAGCCTGCCAAGTGATAGCGATCAACATTAGACAATGGTAACCAGCAAACTGGATTAGAGCCTCCCATTTCACTAGGAAGCTTCCTTTCTAGTCTATGAAATGTAGAAATAGATCTAATAAATGGAAAAAGGAAACAGTAGTCTTAGAATCAAAAGTGTATCAACCTCTATCTAATACAGATATTCTGCTAGTCAAAATTTTGTCAAGGGTATAAAATAACCATGTATATGTTAATGATAAAAAAAGGTATTTAACATTCATGGGAACTTAGTGATTGAAAGCATTATTAAAATGCATTATATTAGCTTATACCAGTGGTCTCACATTGTAGTCCAAATGCAAACTGGAGCCCCAGTCAATACTTGATGAATCAGAAACTCTAGGTGTAGTGCCCAACAATACGTGTTTTTATAAGCTCTTTGGGTAATTTATCTGAACCCTCAAATTTTACTCAGAGCAGTACCATCCAGTGATGGGGCCCATTTGGAAATATTTAAAAAGCACAAAGTGTAAGTACCTTAGAGATGAGCAAACTTAATTTTCAGCATAACCTGGCATGCTAAATGCAAAGGGATTTTGTATTTGAGTTAATAAAGAAACAAACATCAAAGTTTTGAAATTCTAAATTGTGTGAAATGGAATGAAAGTAGAAATTGTGAAAATAGGGAGGAGGTAGCATGTAGAGACCTGAGGGAGATTGTGATGGGCTGTGAAGTCATTCCAGTGAAACTCTAATTGAAGGACAAAAGGTAAACCCTAGATTAGGTTGGCTACTGAGACCAGATACGAGAGCTGTCCAGAAAAAATTTAGCCATAAACGCCTCTATTTTTCATATTACATGGCTGGATACTTTCCAGACAGCCCTCATATTATTAAATGACTACTCTCAATTACCAAAAGCCAAAGTGCCTAGGTTAAAGACCTAACCCACATATATACTAGTTGTGACAGTAAAATGAGTCATTTATCTTTTTATGTCTAAGTGTTCTTATTTAATATAGTGATATCAAAACCTACCTCATGAACTTTTTAATGGATTAAATTATGTGTGAAGAGCTCACCACAGTTTATGGCACCCTTTCACCTTAAATATTATGTTTTCCTTTTAATGTAAACAGAATATATCACCATTATAGTAAGTGAAGTTGCAAGATGAAATAAAAATATTAATACACCAGTTACAAATGTTGTGTTAGATATTAGTGACATTCAACTTTTAAAGACATTTTGATGTGCTCGTTTGCAAATGTAAACTACATGAAAAACTAAGTTTTTTGTCTGAATTATTTTGAAAGTAGAAGAGAAGTTTGACTGAAATTGCTTTTCTATCTATCCCTATCCCCATTAGCGATCTTGTTCACATAGTCTACCTGTAACAGAGGTGCCAAAGTATGTATACACATTTTAAGAGATAGTTATCTATGTATTATATTATTTTTTGAAATTAAATTGAATTACGGTAGCAATGTGTAGTATGATGTTCACTCAAAAGATGGCATTAATCAAATGAATGCTAGCATTACCATGCGACAGGCAAGACAGTCAAAGAATGGCAGACACATGACTGTCATTCAAGGAGGGCAAGACCATTTTGAAGTGATATTTGAAATTCAAGAACACTGTGGAAGTATAATGACAATGGAGGTGAGAGTATGCAACAGAACCTCCAACATACCTAACAACTGCATGAATTCTGATAAGTTTGAGACACATAGTACTGTGTGTGATGTGCACAAAGCATGCACAGTGATACAAGTGGACACTTCGGTCAAAGTTGTTCAAGCAGTAGTTAGCCATAATAAGAAGTATCTGGAGGCTGATGTAACTACTTTGAGCACCTCTTGTAATTGGAGAAGTCAAATATGACTTGTATTCATCTTTTATTATTGGTATATATTGAGTATTACAATTTTAATATAGTTTTTTCTTTCTTACAATGTGCATACATTTTTTTGGAACCCTCTGTATTTTACTACAATGCATGACTTGCCTGAATCCAAAAAGAAAATAGGGAAGCAAGACCTAATGTGTAAATAAATAACAGCAACCAATTGTAATTGAATATTCACCATGTTATAGGTTCAAAGCTGAATATTACCACATTAATCCTGGTGACTGTATTATTAGATAACTATTACCTGTTTTTTCATGGATGGATATTTAGGTAAATAGTGTTGAGTAAGTCTGCAAAAGAGCAATAGTGAATACTGGAGCTATGTAATCAAAGCAAGAAGTTAAACTCTAGAGTCTGCACATTTAACCACTGTGCTGTGATTTAAGTCACTTGAAATAAGGATGTTTACAAAGTAATATTGAGTCATAGCCATAATAGCAATTCAAATATTGACATAACATTCAGGACATCTGTTCAAATTTAGATTACATATAATACAGATGCTATACAGAATGCCATAAATAGGCTAAGATTAGACTCGGTGAACAGATAATTGAAAAGTGATGTCTCATCGTAAATGCTAATTATACATTTTATTTTTAGCACTGAGATAAAATCCCTCTCTCATCATCATCCTGACTGTTTCTAATCTCTGAGGATCGGGGAGGAAAAAGTTTACTTGTTATTTTTAAGTAAATGGTTTAATAGAAGAAGCTTATACTATAAATGTTGTCTCCAATGATTAATACATTTAAAGAGGTAAACACAGTAAATAATACACCAAACCTTCCTAAGTCAGAGAAGCACCTCTTTAAGATGCTGAGAGGAACATTTCCATATGACACTTACTTCCTTCTTCAGAATGTCACTTAGACAACCGCCACTGTCAGCAGCTTTCCATACGTGGCATGGCCAATTTTCACCTTTCAATATTTATGTCAAAGGACAGTTCAGAGCCTTCATGTAGACTAAATTTAAATTTTAAAAGAATCTCAAAAAAAGAAAAACTTCCACAAGCTGGCAGATGGAAATGATTACACAAAGACCATCTTTTTCTTTCAATTAAGACAGAATTGCTCTAATTTCTTTACCTCTTAAGTAATGCTAGTTTTTAATTTGGAGTTTGTCTAATACAACTTTGATAATTAGCACTTCTAAGTGACTGAGAGAGTAATTGGAAATTTAAGAAGCTCATTTCTTTTAAGGTTCAGTCAGGTTTTAACTCAGAAAGTGTCATTAAAAAATATTAGTTTAAAAACTACGAGCAATAAACTGTGTCAACATGACTATAGTAAGCTGTTGTTCAGGCCAGATAAATATTTTCAATATAAACAAATATTTTATTTAATTCTCATAACAGCCCACACAACCCCTGGAAAAAACAGAATTAGTAACTACTATGAAATATATGTTGATCATTTTTTAAAAGTAGTTGGTAAGTTTATCATAAGCTATGTGAGTCCATTAATTTTATAGTTCTTCAGATAGGAGTTTGGAAAGACTGAAAACCATTAGGAAATAATGATAAGTGACAGTGGCCACGTTTCATTAAGCAGCTGCAGGAATTGGTATTAGGTGATGAAAAATGCTACACTTGTCACATTATGGAGATGAAAAATAAATACAGCAGCACTTTTGCAGCCACAGTTAATTTTTTAACTGTTGTAAATATCTTCATGTTTAGATTTGTGTTGTCCATGCATTTTTTTGTAGGGGGAGAAGTGTTTCTGGGAGGACAAGAATAATGTGCCAACTAAATATTTCCTATATGACCTGTATCATTACTTTCTCCTAATCATTTCATGGCTAGTACACAGCATAACTGGAGAACAGCAGGGGTTCTATATGCGTTTACATATTCACTCAATACACATTTATTTTGTGGAAAAATGAATGGGATCTGGCAATGTTACTCAGTCTTATGCTTTCTAGGGTTCTGGGAATTTTTTTTTAAAGGAAATCCTCCTCAGAGAAGTATGAGAATGAATCATTCCTGCAATAGCAAGACATCCCTCTATATAAACACTCTTGTTCCTAATTGGAACGAAAAACCCTATCCTCCTTCCAGACATTCTAGGTCTCAGATTTAAAATCTTTTATGCAACACAGTATTCAGTTTTAAACATACTATAATCAGAATTTTCAAGATGATTGATAAATTCTTGTGAAACTGTAGTTGAATATATCATTTTATTAGTTACGTATAAATATTTATAAGCATCTTGCCTAGCTAATACAATATGGATAATAACAATACAAAAAAAAAAGCTTTTTGAGAAAAGTGTCTCTACATAGCAGGAATCCCATCAAGTTTCTTGAACACCTGATGAGTTGTGATTGAAATGCATGAAGGACAGATTAAATAGAGATCCCTGTTGTGCCTCCAGTACTAATGTGCTTCCCTCTCCCAGCAAATAAACTGCAAAATAGGGCATTCTTTGAAGATGCCTTTCTCCTTGTTTGCACAGTATTTGAGAATAGAATTTTACTTTATGATAGTAGTCAATCTATGATAGGGTAATGAAATCATGCACTCATCGAAAGGTCTCACGTCTGTGTATACTTAAAACATATATTTAGATAGTGTGTTATTCTTTACATGCAAAGAAGACTGTTTTGATCAACCTTTAGTATTTTCTGTATTAGGAACAAAATGGATTCTTTGGATTCTCCTTTCACATGTGTTTGAAGATGCAACCACATCATACTTATACTGCTTCTGTTATATGGCTGAAATAGATACAGTCATTGGTCACGAAATGCAAGAAGGTTAACGGACCTCATGCGTTAGTTCCGGGAAATTAATTAATTATAGTCACTCTAGTTTTAGCATTTCTATAAACAGTTAATGTAAAGTAATATGTGTGTATGTCAGTTTGTGTGTGTGTATCTCTGTGTGTATATGGACATATTAAAAATATTTTCTAAATATAATACATTGAGCACATTTATAATGTCCCAAACCAGAGGACACTGACGAATGAGAAAGACAATGCACCAATATCCATTTATCTAGTTAGATAATAAGAGATAATAAACTTTACTACATGAGCAGCTTTATTAAGCTTGTATGTTCTATTCTTCCAAATCCCATGCATTAATTATCTTTATTACTAGATCAATACCTTGGCTTCTCTGATGCATTTTAAGTAAAATTTAAAGCCTGGCAGGTGCTATGTCTCAAAGAGTGATTTCAATTCATGTATTGCTGCTGCTGGAACATAGGAGACTAAGAATACAAATGCTATTATTGAACTCCATTCATATGTAGATACAAAGATTTAAAAAAAAAAAAAACCATTCTATTCTATCACTAATGATGTTCACAGTGTTGTTGAACAGAAGGATCTTTCCTGAAATTCCCACCTGAAAAAAGCTGAGTTGAATGTATTTTGCAGCAATAGCTTGAAAATAGTTTTTGAAACTTAGTAATTCACTATTCATGGAAAGTTATTTTTCTCCTATTATTATAGTAAGAATCTACAGAAAGAATTAAAGTATAAAACATTTTGAGCTTTATGCTTTCCTGGTAACCTAGTACCCCGCATATATTATACCTGTTGGTTTACAAATTCAATAGTGAATTAATTTGCTACTGTGTTGAAAAGAATACTATGTGACTTCTGCATAAAGCATTCCAAAAATACTTAAATTTTTATTCCATTTCTGTGCATGGTAGTGCTCAGTGGTTATCACTGCCTTCATGATTAACTTAGAAAAGTTAATCTCCTAGAATTATAAGCTTCAGACTCATGCTTTAAATCCATCTAAAAAGGCCTTATATCAATAAAACATTGGGATGTAATAGGTTATAACCTCATTAGGATAATATATAATCTGTATGGTCTTTTAATATCCATGAGCCTGTGAAACACTGATGATCAAATAGTCTGTGACTGACTCAAATAGTCAAATTTAAAAGTTTCAAATTTTAAAGTATTAAAAGATTCTAAAGTAGTAAATCAAGTTAGTCTGCACAAACAGATGCTAAGATAACTAAACACTTAGTAATTAAATTTTATTAATTTTCTATTGCCTCTCTAAAAAGTATTACTAATTCATCAGTTTAAAATAACTCAAATTTATTATTCCAGTTTCTCCAGGTCAGATGATTCCATAGAGTGATGTTAACGTGGGTTCTCCGATTTGAGTTTCCCAAGGCTCCAAGTGTCAGCTGGGCGGCCTTCCTTATTAGAGGCTCTAGGGAAAAATCGGCTTCTAAACTCATGCAGGTTGCTGGCCAAATTATGTCATTAATATTATAGGACTGAAGTTTCCTTACTGTTACCCTTACCAACTACAGGCTTCTCTGTGGTATGTGCATGGGACCCCCTACACCTCATGTTAGGTCCTATACTTCAGATCTCTCTGATGTTCCCTTCTGCTGCATCTCTCTGACTTTAGCAGGGGTAAGCTCTCTGCTTCATAGGACAATTGTAGTTAAACCTGCCCAGATAATGCAGGGTAATTTTCCTTACTTAGGTTTCTCATCATAACTATATCCAAAATATTTGTTTTGCTATGTAATATAACATATAACAGATTACAGGGATTGGGATGTGGATATTTTAGGGATTAGAGGAAAGTTTCCTTTAACCACAATTTTTTTTTAAGTTACTATCCTGTTTTTTACTATTAATTATTTCAATTACACCTTATTTTCAAAGTCTAATTACTCATTGATGATCACTGAGAAAAATCATGAGCCAGAATATATTCTGAGCAATTTCTCATGACCAAATATTTTCTGTACAATCATTATTCTTCTTCAAAGTGTAAAACAACAAGCATACATTCCCCATTTATGAGATAATTCTTTAAAATATGGGTGGATTTTCTTATCATCTTTTAAATACAAATTAATAGATATTTAATACAAATTTTTGACTGCAGAGTTTTGAGGAGCTGTGCCTAATTTCAAAAATTGAATTCAGTTTTTTAATATAGATAAAGGTTAACTGTTCATTCAGTTAAATGTCAAATGAGACAAGAGAGAAGACTATGGTCAAATATGAAGGGACTATTCAGACATCTAAAAAGTTTTGGACATTATCTAAATGTGAACTCTTGAGATACATTGATCCTGAGGTGGTCAAAATGAGGTTTCAGAGGCCATTCTTATCCCTTATAGTAGATAGATACTACCATGTGCATAACACTGTTGTAGCACTTTGTGCCTATTAACTCATTTAGTCCTAGTCCTAAAAAATACTATGAGGTAGGCGAAATTATTAAAATATATTTTGTAGATGAGATGGTAAGCCAAAAAGAAGTTAATAAAGTTACTTAAGTTATACAATCTGTAAAGGTAGTGCTTGAATAAACACTCTTAACATTAAGTTATATGAAATGTGTCTGTGATGTATGTTTGTGTACGTGTCCATTTCTCCCACTGCCATACCATTGTTGGGCATACAGTCCATCAAGGACTAACTTGAAGAAGGGTCAAGAATAATTGGAGGTGAAAAAATAGAATGTGTCAATTAAAGTGAGAAGGGCTTGAAAAAAGAAAGGTGTCTTGTCAGTGAAGGGCAGATGTTGTGAGTCTAAGTAAGAAAAATGCTAATAAGGACCATCAGATATAGCAAGAAGCAAATCATTGATGACCATCAAAATTCCTTGGAATGGGGAGAGTAAGGCTACATTGCACTTGGTTAGCCCCTGAGCTGATTACAAGTAGTAGAAATAATTGAGCGCAGCTGTAAAAGGAGTACAGCAAGTTTGGTTGTCAAAAGAGGTGGGTTCAAGGAAGGCCTTGTATATATTTGAGGTACCGTATATATGAGTGTCTATGTATATACATTGATAATTTTTATTATTAATGAGAAAAAGAGTAGAAAAAAATTAAAGTTAACAAGGAATAGAGTGAAGAGTAAGTTATGTGGAAAAAACCAGGAAGGGATTTAAGGTTGTACACAGAAACACAGATCATGTTTTGGTTAGAGGAATATCTTCTATTCTAATATGAGTTAATCAGAAGCAATGGGTCTGGATACAGGATAATTAGTTGGTTTACAAGCATAAAATTGACAACAATGATTTTCATATTGAATAATGAATCAAGGTCATTTACTAAGAGTGTCTGAAGAAAAACGAGACCATTTGTAATAGTTAATGAGGAGGACAGAGATACAGATAACTCAGAAAATGTAGAAACACTGCTGGGCAGAATTCATATTCAAGATGTGGCTGAATTTGTGATGATGTTATTTTGCAAAACCTGTAATACTGTATAGTCAGGGGTCAGTTAACATTTTCTATAACTATCAGAAAGTAAATTAGGATTGAGGTCATAGGTCTCTGCAGCAACTAGTTGTTTTACCTTGAAAGCAGTCATAGAAAAATACATAAATAAATGGGCATGGCTGTGTTCTATTATAATAAAGATTTATTTGCATAAATACTTATATCCACATAGTGAAGTAGATTTACCCACAAGCCACAGTCCACAGAATGTTTTTCTGCAAGAATGTATATTCAATTGGTTGTAGACAAGGAAGGAGAAACTCATGTTGCCCCGAGAGTTGAAGTTGCCAATCAGTAGACAGGATGGGAAATAAGGCATAGGTGGTGAGAATACAGGCAAAGAGTGCTCGAAGTACTGTACTGACCTGTGTTGAACAGGCAAAGCTGGAAATGAGAGATAGTTAAGTCAGGATGCTAATATACAGGGAGGAATTTTAGGACAAATCTATGAAGTATTGTATTTCTCAATGAAACTTTGAGCAACATTCCCAAGGTCACATTGGGTAGTTGAATAGGAAGAAATGATCTATTTCTATCCATATATACAATCTAGATTTGTAGGGAATGAAAGCATTTAATGTAACAACTACCAAATTGATCTGGAATGACAAATTACATGAACTCCTTAACACAAAAGAGGTACTTAGACAATGTAGCTTTAACAAAAAATGATAATTATTGAGATTAAGTAGCATAAAATTTATACCTAAGCACCCAATTATATAACAAAAGCAGCCACAACAAAAGAGTACCATCTCCAACAGTAGCTACCATTTGAAGGTATGGATCACTATTTGACTGTGTCAGCCAAATCCTAAACATTTTACATGACATTTCTCCTCTAATCTTCAAAATCTCTGGGACATATTTTTTACTCTCCTTCACCATTTTTACTTTTTTGGCGGGTGTGGGTGGGTGGGTCGTTCTCTGGCTGGAAATCAAACCCAGGCTGCGGCATTGAGAGCACCTAAGCCTAGCCACTACATCACCAGGGAACTGTCTCCACCATTTTTAGCAAGAGATAATACAAAGTTCCTAAATAGAAAAGAAATGAGAAATGTGGGCAATGTCTTAGAGAACAGCTTTTTTTGTTGAAGGAAAGAAACAGTGAGCAGAACAAGACAACTTGTAAAAACAACTACAGTGCCAAAGCAGGATTGAACAAATACAATTTCATTGAAGTCAAAGTGGGAAAGAGTTAAAAAATATATAAACGATATGAATTTTTTCAGGAAAATCAAATTATAACATTATTTTATCATGAGATTTTTAAAAATGTTTGTCTTTCATGTAGATGCCAAGCACTTGAATTATTGAGTGCTTTGCACATTGTGACAGCATTTTAATGGACTTTCTATACACACTACAATTGAATCTAAATTTCCCTCACTCAGCTTTTGCTGAAACAAGCTATAGAGTTAATCTTAAAGACTCAACTGAGAAGAGAGTGAATTTTGCATAGTGTACAAGACGTCAGAAAGCCTTGAGATGAAATCACAAATGAAACCTTGACCCAAAATCCTATTTGATATTCAAATCAAAATGGGACTTGAAAAAAATAAACATATGTCATTAATCATTGCTAAAATATCAAACCACTGAACACACAATACTATACTGACATGTTATTCTGTTGTAAATCAGCAAATTTCACAACCAGTTCATCTGAATATTTAATGTTATACACAATGTGCCTTAGCATCAAATATTTATCTTAGGATTTAAGGTAAACTTAGAATTTATCTAAAATAAGTATTTCCAATGGGCTCTCAGGTCCACAACACTGACTACAAGTTATATATTCTGAGGATCACTATTCCTAAAACTATTTCTACTACTACCTTATAAGTATTTGTAACTGATGAGTTAAGTGTTGATGTGACTTGACAATGATCCTCAGGAAATATCTGAATAAAAATAGAAGTTAATAAAAAATATTTCTCTCCCAGAATTTTAGAAACTCTGTTTTTATATTAAATGGCAATGTAGCTGAAAATTCAAGATGTTATAGAGATTAGCTTCCAAACTGTGTTTTAGGCAATATTAGTTCTATAAAATATTAAAATATAGTTTATTAAAAAACAGTTCATGAGACAATATTTTTGGGAAATACCAAAGCAAACATTCTTAAAGAGGTTATTTTATATCTTTTAGAAAAGATCTAAAATATGTGAACTTTCAAGAAAGGCATCCCATAGATGCAGCTTTCTGCAGTTTCTTTGATCATAGTCAATATGCAAGTACTATGGAGGAGGGGCTAGGAACTGAACTCTGGGACCACAGTGATGGGACAAAACCCAGGTGTGCCATTATTTAGGTATGACTTTATATAAATTCCTTATCATCTTTGTGTGTCAATTTTTCCATCTAAAATTAAGAAAATGGACACACACACAAAACTTTTGCAGAAGAATAAAAATTAATTCTTTGAGGATTTAATGTAATACTTAGTAAACAGGAAATCCCTATTAACAGCTTGCTGTTATTACAACGTTCTATGAACTGAATGTTTGTGTCACCCCTCCTCAATACCGTCCAAATCCCCAATGTGACAGTATTCGGAGATGGGTCCTTTGGGATGTAATTAGGTCATAAGATACAATAGTATTTTCTTATACTATGTAATGTCTCAAAGTGCCCTGCAACAGATGACTGGATAAAGAAGCTGTGGTACATATACACAATGGAATATTATCCAGCTGTAAGAAAAGATGAAATATTGTCATTTGCAACAAAATGGATGGACCTGGAGATCATCATGCTTAGTGAAATAAGCCAGACAGAAAAAAACAAGGAACTGTATGACTTCACTCATATGCGGAATATAAAACTGAAAGCAAAGAAAAAAAGAAATGAACAAACAAATAACCCATGGACACAATCAATAGTTTAATGTTTATTTGGGGACGAGTGGGTTAGGGAGGGGAGAAAGGAGAGGGGGTGGGAGAGGAGGTGGGGGGGAAGCTAAATATAAGGTGATGGAAAGAGAAGTCACACTGGGTGGTGAACTTATTATACATCAAGTTGACAATGCACTGTAGAATTGTATGCCTGAAACCTATGTAATCCTTGCTAACAGATGTCATCCCAATAAGTCTAACAATAAAAATGAATTAAAAAAAAAAAGAAATGTTTCAAAGCCAAAAGAACACATAGCCCAGATTTTTGTGGGTTTATAATATTTACCTTGCATGCAATTAGCATCCACCCAAGCACAGATATCAACTATTTACATTCATAAAATAAGGTAATACTAGTTAAATTTTATTTTGTAAATTTAAGGTCTACTGTTGCAGATAATCTTGGTTATTGTATAATAAACAAACTCAAATAGCATTTAGAATTTCTTCGTCTGAGGCAATTATAGATTATGTCTAATAACTTATCTTTTCAAATTCTCCATATTAACTTTTAACAAGTCTATATGCATTTCTAAGCTCTTAAACATATTTTAAATTTTAATTTCAAAATACCTTATTATGTCTTTCTTTCTTTCTTTCTTTCTTTATTTATTTATTTATTTATTTTTGGTGAAAAACCTCTACTAGGATTTATATATTAAATTAGGGTGCACTTCACATCATTACAATTTAATTTATTTTTTAAAATATTCCTCTTCTAAAATTTTTCTGTTTTCTTCATGTCAGTACAATCCAAATATCGACTGCACTCCACATGTTTTTTTCACACTCAAATTGAGTTCTTTCCCTCCAGTGCAGTGGGAAACCCAGAGAAGTTGGACCCTCGAGAACAGGTTGGAATATTGGTGATTAAGCCCCCCAAGTGATGTGCAGAATGTTGAGAACCAATATCCTGGGCTCTTCAGTTGACTGAAGTCAGTCTTGTTATTTATTCTTAAATAATCAAACACTATGATTTTATAAATGTTGGAAAATCTAAATAGAATGGCACTAACAGAACAATGTTGATGGTATCATGTGATGGGTAAGACAAATTTCAGCTGATATTCATATATGTCTGGAAAACAGCATGTTGCTCTTTTCATTGTCAGCATATCAATTTAGAGATATACAAGCATATATTTAATTATGTAAATATTTATACCCCATGAATAAAAACAGCCATCTCATTACATATCATTCTATATACTGCAAAATATTTGTCTAGAATTTTAACCCCATGAACACCAACATTGATTGCATTTCTATAATTGTATTACTTCAGCAATTTGTCCCCAACAAGATCTGTGTGCCATCTAATTTTATCCTAATCCAAGTGACTGTTTATTCGGTTGTCAAAATAAACTAAGTCAGAATAGTTATTCATTTAAGACTATTAAAAAATAATTCCCTAAATAGCATTCATTTTATAGTACATTATTGTTTTATATCTGAATGGTTTCAACATTGCGGGAAAGTTGATATATGTAGCAACTAATTTAGTATATTCCTTAGTAATCTGTTATCTTTATATATATTGTTTTAGCAGATTATTGAATACCATTATTGTTGGTTTTGCTGCAATTGCTTCATATACTTATTGAATGATTGTTTATTAAACATCTCAATTTAAGCAATATAAAATAAGTGAAATGGAAGCCTTCTCTCCACTGCCACCAAAAACTTAGATACAAGGAAAACACTGGTGACTTGAAAAGCAGGTGCTTTTGCTGAAACAGCAGCTTATACTGAAGGCATTAAACACATTAAGACATTAGAAAACTGGCATTAGTCCTGTAGGCTAGATTAATGTGAATCATTTTCTAATAGATGAATCCATTGGGATGTAGTGCTAAATCTGACAAATGACTCTCAGGGTGGACTCAGACTGTGGACCCTGACAAATAAACATACATAATGGCGTGCAGTGAGGCTATCACTCACCTCTACGCCAACACCGATATCCGTTAACAGGCAGGTTGGGATAGGTATCTATGTGATTTCCGCCCCCCCCCCCCATGTTTGGGCCTGAAACAATATTTAATTTTAACATAACATTATATGTTTAGTTATATATATTTATTTATTTGTGGGTATAAACACAAGTTTAAATGTTATTGGCATTATTATTTCAAGCTTAATTTCCATAGTTATATATGTTGATGTTATAAAAATTTAAGTACCAGTTAAAGTATTCATCAGTTATTCCTTCCCAAACACAGCAGCATCTTCCCACAATCATATAGAGTCTTCTTCTAAGTTTATTTTTTGGTTTACAATTTTGCTAGTTTAACCTAAAGACAGCATCATTCTGCTTACCTGGTTCTTTTTCACACAGGAACAAAAGTTCTAAGACCTGTATCTGAGCAATTAAGTAAGAATATGGTACTGAAAAACCTTAGCCCAGACTCAAAGACAGTTTTAGAAATTAAATAGATAATCCGAGTGAAAATGAATCTTTTAATTCAAACGGCATAGAGAGATGAATCATGAGACAAAAGTCAAAGGGTAATAACTAGGTTTCAGATGTTGATGGACCCTACATTATTCTTTGACATGTTTTATGTAGAGGCTAATGAGGAGAATTGTTAGGAACAGCTATGGGGGCTAATATTGGGATTATTTTTTTATATTTCATGTAATTAATCTGTGTCTATCCACTTGTCCTCATCCTCACTCCATGTAATAGTCCCTTTATAGTTCTGAGCACTGTAAATATATTTTGATTGATTGGCTTTTCTTAGAGATGGATAATATAAAAATAGGTAATTTACATATCAAGTATGCAGACATTACAATTTTAAATAAGAAACTAAAGAACCTCTGTTCACTAATTACAACTACCGTTCCTATAGGAGTTTGGTTTCTACTGATAGCAGCCTTTTCTCTTCTGTTTACCTATTATTATTGTTGTATATATATCCCACTCAAATTATATCTTCCTTAAATGCTGGAATTTTATTTTTTGTGGGAAATCACTTTGAGTAATTACTTTGTTCTTCACACTGTTGAAGCTTAATACAAGCTTATTTTGTGATGAACAGAAAAAAAATGCATATGCTAAAAAAGTTATTGTATAATTTAACCATTCTAAATATTAGTGTGATGGAATATATGCATTCATATGCCTACTGCAACACAATATACCATTAATCTTACTTTTCTGTATCTTAATATATAATGTAATGTGTTCAGCTAATAATAATTACCAAGTTGATGATGTTTTGGTTAAACACCTTTCTTTATATTTCATTATAAGAACTGAAAGACTAGATTGTTTTGGTATTTATGAAGAACTAACAATCATCTATTGGGAAAAAGCAATAGCTTTCTTTGTTGAATAACTTATTTAGCAAACAACAGGTAATTTGTTCACTGAATTGGTTCCTTTTATCTTATGCAGTAGTAAAAATACTTCCCTGAAATTTTATTTTGAATAACTAATATAAAGTAAAGAGGGAGTACTGTTTCATAAAATTAATCTTCAGTTCCCAGTTTTCATCATCTACTTATCATTCTATGTGGATTTCAAACATTCCAAAATGTAGTAGTATTTAGATTTTGGTATATACACGAATGACATTTTTAAGCAAAATTACATTAATCAGATGTAATTTATTTTTAAGGAACTGTATCAGATGGAAGAAAATTTTAAACTAGGAAAGAAAATCTAAAATGAGTTTTGATCATTTAAAAATACATTTACACTCTGGAAATGTTACTTGAAATTTAAATATAAATAGTATATTCTAATAAAGTTGACATGAGAAATATCTGATTAATTCATAATTGGTAGTAATAGTAATTCAGAGGAAAATTTAGCTCATGTCTTATGAGTCAATCATTTTTAAAAAATATATCTATATCAAAAAGTGGTATTTTACATTTACTCATAATATAGTGAAAAATTAAAGAGTCATTTAAGTGCTTTCTCAGCTTATACAGCTTATACAGTTCGCTCTGAGGGACACTGAAGACTTTTTAGTGCTAAAATTTTAATCTTTTACTCTGTGATGGGATGTTTTTAAGGTGGAAAATAATGTCCCCTGGTGCTTTCTAAAACTGGTTCTCAATAATACAGAGGGGAAAACTTTTTACAAAAAATTACCAGAATTTTCCTCTTATATTGCCTACTGTTTTAAGTAATAGCAATTGTTAGAAATAATTTCTAATTTGCAAATAAGTTTAGAAAGCATTATGGAAAGACCAAGATTACAAAACGTGATTTGTTGCACACTTTCTATGTTCAAGGTAAACATTAATCAGAACAATGAGAGGAGGGGGAAAAAAGAATTTAAAATCACCACTAAACTAACTTCTTGTGATTCATTTCAGAATTCAAATTGGTATATTTTAACAATGACTTATGTAGGTGTACTAATACTATGTATTCATGCACGTGTACACACATGCACGCTAATTATTGTTGAAAAATAGGTTGAGATGCATACAAATAGCTGTTTACCAAACCCATTTTTTCCCCTGATTCACAGGGATGTACATTTTTCAATATTTCCTATAGTGGGATGTGGATGAATGACAAGAGATTTAGGTAATGGAAAATGAACAGGAGTGAAACGTCATAATTCTTGGCTCACATTATAATAGCCTGTAAGTGATCCCCAGTGCTCATTTCCAACATGGACCTGATGCAGATGAACAGCAGAGACTTCAGAATCCTGATGAAGACAATGAAGCCATAAGAGAAGAAACCTGAGTTCCTGTATTACCACTTGGAGGAAAACTACCAGCCCTTCAGAAACACATATTTTGATTTTTATATGAGCAAAAAATGTCTATTATATTTGAGTCATCACAATGTTAACACCCTAGCATTCTTTAATTGATACAGTGATATTTCAAAGATTCTTAACTATTAGAATTCAAAGGGTGATTTACAAAAAAATCAATGGCTTTACAAATGGCAAAAGTATATATTTGCAACCTTTTTTTTTTTTTTTTTTTTTTTGGTGGTTCCCTGGCTGGGAATCGAACCCAAGCTGTGGTGTTGAAGCACTGAAGCCTAGCCACTACACCACCAGGGAACGCCTGTAACCATTTTAGAATAATGGCATTTGATCAAAAACAGGTTTAAGTAAGACAATGAAGAGTAAGATGAAGAAGATTTAATAGGTGCTTTTGAACTATATTAAGATTTATATCTAAAAAGGATGTTTTATTTGGGAGATGGGTATTTTCTTAACTATTAAAAAAGGCATTGACTGTTTTAGAAAACTTAAAGAGTATTTGATAATTTTAGAATCTGTGGTTTCTTTTAGTAGATTATACTATCTCTGAGACAGAGTCACATAACATTAATCATTCTAGGACAAAGTTTAGATATACTTAGGAAATGATAGATTTTAAATACATTTTTATGAATGATTGAATAAATGTATGTATCTGTAAGTAAGTTTATCTTAGCAGTTATATTTATTATGTATCATTACTTATTAGTTATTACAGTGTTTCATAAATGTGATACACGCACAAACTAAAAGGAAATCAACAGAGAGATAGAGACAAGTGTTTTGATTTGACCTACCTATGGACAGGGGACAATTCTAGTAAAACCAACTTTATGTCAAAGGCTGTGGTAGTAGAAGCAAAATGTGAAGCATGTCCTCTACCAAGTCCCAGGTGAAGAGTGAAGTTAGTGAACTTTTAGAACTCTTCACTTTGTAGAAGTCAAGGGAGATGAATTTAGGATACTTGAGAAATAAATTACAAGGAGAAAAACACCAAACCAAGAGTAAAAAAAGATTCAGTCACACTAGAAATGATGAGTAGGGCGACGACAATGCACCCTACCTCTAGGAACAGTCTTTGAGCATTTTAGATTCATTATTTCTCTGATGATGAAACTTCTGGCTAGTACATTAATGAAAAAATTTTTACAATATATGTATGCATTATACATATATTACATATATTATATAATGTACATTTTATATAAATACTTGCTGAGTGCATATTTATATGTTCTCATAGTTAAGAGCAAAAGTTCTTAAAATATTAATTTTAATTAGTCAGCACCATAATAAAATATTAATACTTTGATTTTGTGAGGGGTAAAAGAAAAAAGAGGCAAGTAATCTTTTGCAGAATTGTCAGTGAATAGAAGGAATTCTGCTTGAACAATATCAAATCAAGAAATAAACCAAGAGAGAAGTAGTTTTTAAGCTGAAAATCAACACAATCATATTATGATGAATGTATACAATTAACTATGATAGCATGCAATTCAATTTTATACTGATTTTTCTTCAAAATGATCTTGTTTTAAGCATTTTTTTATGAAGGAAAAATAATTTCCAGTTTTGTTTTGAGCCATCAAATAACAAACACCTTGTAAATGAGGAAGAAACAAGAATCCATTTGGCTACTGTGCCAGGAGGGATGCTGACAGCAGGTAATTACAATAAAACCACCTTGTTGTTATATAGTTAACATCTGCGCTTTCTAAATGGTAAAGTAAATGAACATAATGGATATAGTTTTGGATTCACATTTTGCCACCTGCCTTTGCACAAGTGTATGCAGAGAGTCTTCAAACCACAGAGCCAAAATTTCAGATACATCCTGCCAATTTCCCTTAAATGATTGTGTGCATCAATGACAGAAAAAACAAGCACATTTTGTAATTTTGTTCACAAGGAACAAGCAATAATTAAGTTTATAATAGCGAAAAGCTAGAATAAGAAGCATTTCTGAGATGAATAAAGACTGGAAAGCAAAGATCGAGTAGAATTCCAGAATTATCTTATTTTTTCAGCTGGTCAAAAAAAAAAAAAAATATATATATATATACACATAACTACAGCTGATTAAAGAAAGAACAGATATCTATAGACCTTTTGGCTTATGTATTAACATACATAGTGATTTAATTTAGGTAAATACTTAATATTATACAAGCAGAATTTTTATGATTATTTAAAGTCTTTGACTATAGCATAGAGAACAATCACCAACTCTTTTCAGACATATTTTTTTTTACCTTCTGGAACACATAGTTTATTTTTTAAATGTGTACTTTAAAAGTAAAGGGACATACTGGCAACTAATTCTAGATAGTTTGTTCCCTGTTATTATGTACTTTATAAGTTATTAAGTGAAAAAATGAATAGTAAAGCTATCTATAATTGGATTTAAAAAAATTTGAGTACTTACTGTTTTTGTTCATAACCTTTAACTTGATGAAACTTATCATGCTCTGTTTGAATGAAAGATTTTAAGTAAAAATGAAATTGTGTTTGCAGGCATATTTCTTTTTAGTGAGTGGAGTATTTGATTATGAGCGAACAGAATCCTAGCTCCTCTGTTCATTTGTTTTGTGGCCTAGAAAAGGTATTTAAAATTTCTGGTCTTAAAATTCTCTGTCTTCACTATGAAGACATTAGTATTAGTAGTATTGAAATCAATATGCTCTTGTCTGTTTCCAAAACATAAAATTAAATGAGAAGTGTCCCTCGATAAAATGTTTGGGATATAGTCATTCTAAATCTCTACCATGAACCTCAGAACTCAGAATATTAAAGACTATAAGAAATCTTGAAGAAAAATGATGAAAACAATCAATCAATTAATTAGCATTTCATCTCTCTGTCCCTGGGACTCTGCGTTGGTATTTTGAGGGAAAAGGTGGGATATGGATCCCTGTTAGCAATAAATGGTTCTGATTCTTAGTATATTTGAAAATCACAATTCTTTCATGTTCTCCAGAAGTTGAAATGAGACTTTCAGGACTTAAAATCAAGAAACATTTGGCTCTTTTTGTCATTCTCAAATATTTAATCAATGGACATATTGTAAATTTTTGTTTTCACATTTAAATTCAATTTTTCCCCTTTGAAACATCTCATACTGTGTATCTGATAAGATAAGCAAGCACCATCTGCTTGCTTTTTAAACTGATATTTTTCACCACCTGAATGCATTCTTTAGTGTCGTTTAGGGAAGGAGATGATAGAAAATTTGAAAATAAAATAGAAAGTTTCAAATTTCCAAGGTTACTTTCTGTTCTGTTAGGAAGTAACTATGAATCATATAAAAACATTTTTCAACGCTATCATTTTGTTTGTCTTAGTTTCCAATTCCAAAAAGTTACATTATAATATATTTGAGATTAAAACAATCAAAGTTAAATTTCTTCCTTATATATTCAAAATCAATCTAGTATTTTATTCTATTGTCTATTTCCACAAGATTTTAGCTTTAAAATCTAAGAAATTTAAGAAATACTTCTTAAAGCAATGTCATTTATTATTACTATTGTACTCATATATATATTTATGAATAGCATATCAATGTATCATGTAATAGTGTACACATATTATACCATTACTAAAAGTATTATTATGGTTTTAGAAACAGTTTGCCAAAAATTTTACTTTAGAAAAACAGAAAAACTAATGACCTATGATTATTAACCTGTTAAGTGATTTGGATACTAGCAAGGGACATTGCCCAATTAAGACCATTAATTCATTCAACAAATTCTTACTGCCTTCTGCTTAGTATGTGCCAAGAACAGCTAATTTAGAGACAAAAGATGCCTGATAGTAAGGCCAAGGGAAATTTTGACATACACAGAAACCACTATAATAGTATACAATGTGGTGTTAAGGTAATCTCAGGCATGGTATACATTTGCAAGGATTAAGAGATAAGTAACCAATCCTTGTCTTGGTGCAAGGACAGAGAATCATTCACCAATGATACAAAAACTGAACTAAAAGAATGAGCTGTACAAGAGGATAGAATGGTGGTATATTTTTTGAGGAGAAATGATCATCCCAAAGAGCTGGAATCCAAGTAGAAATGCATGGAGAAGGTAATGAGTTCGAGATAGTCTTATACCTGCCCACACTGCGTGACGCCTCAGGTAAAAGCTGCTGAAGGCATGTGGGGTAATGAGCTGTTCACGGAGACTCTTGCCTACTCTTTTAAGGAGTTTGGACTATATCAGGGAGATTGTTTTAAGCAAGTACTACATAACCAAATTCAGATATAGAAAGAATATTCTTGAAGCAGTGCTGAAATAACGCTGTTGAGAAACGATCTGAGATATTGTAAAATTGTGGATTTTTTAAAAGTATTATTCAGATAAAAAAAAAGTGTGAGGGTGAACATGCAAAAAAAGGAGATATGATGCAATATTCAGTACATGTGCTGCCGAAGCGAGCACGATGAAGATATATCCAATTGGGCAGAAAGAAACTTTTAAAAACAAATCTGGAATATTCCCCTATTTTCTGATTTGAATAATCAAGTGGATGTTGATTGAATTTTTTTTTTTTTTGAGATAGGAAAAAGATGGTGTAGATTCTGTGAAACAGTAATGAGTCAGTTCTGAATCTACTGAGTTTGAAACACAACCGTGGACCTTCAACTGAAGGTGCCAACAATGCAGTTGGACCTATGAACCTAGAAGCTCGGGACATGTATTCAATTCACGAGTTCATTAAAATGCAGGTGGTATTTGAAGCCACGGGAAGAGTAGTATTTATCTGAAAGTAGGTTGTCAAATGAAAAGATAATTCTTTGGAACTCAATAGAGGTGATGCAAAGAAACAGTAGTTTGTGGAAAGAAAGAGCACTAAGAAAGATCTGAGAAGGATTCCATCTTAAAAACCAAAGAGGAGAAACAGGAGTCCATGGAAGAGACTAAGATCTTGTTAAAGAAGTGTTGAGGAAAAAAATTTAAAATAATACTACTGAGAATTTCCAGATATGTGAAGTGTTCCAAAATCTCGAATATTATGAAAAGTTAAATCAACCCTGAAATATGCCATTTTAATGGTAACTAAGCAGGATACCTTTGAAACAGGGAAAAGAAGTTTCAGTGGATTTGCGGCAGCAGATGACATTGCATGAGTTTGAAGTGAAGAGATAGCCAGGTATTGGAATAATAAACTATATAAGATACATTAAATTAGAAAAAATACTTTGACATCATTAGTGAAATAAAAGATTTACACCATTTAATCCAAGACGTCCTAGCTTTGTATATCTACAAGTCGTGAAGAAAAGAGCCCAATTAAAAACAAGCCCTAATATTTGAAATACCATTTAGAAAAAACAAAAACGCTTTATAAAGGGTACCTTATACTGCTGCTTTGAATAAGGTTAAAGACTCATTCTATGGTTCATGCAATTGATGTATCTTCTCCATTATGCATTTAAAGTCTTTTTATCTACTTATAGAAGCAATGCTGACTCACTTGAAATTATGAATGTCTCTTTATTTATAAAATGTATACATATTTGACTTTCAAAGTCAATAAAGTAAGTACTAATGTTTCAATACAGAAGTCACAGCATATTAACCATTTGACTTGATGATTTTATCATGTCTTTTATTGATAAAAATGTAAATGAAAATGAACAAGAAAATGCTAACATATTGTTACAGTTCCTGTAACACTATGCCTTACTAATATAGTAACACTACATATACATAATGGGCAAAAGTGGTCCACATATCTGAAGTGAGCATAAACAGATTTCCAACATTGGCCGTAAAATTATTGAGAAAGTAAGAAATATTATCTAAATATGTATCCCAGTCTTTTATGAATTAAATTTTTGTTATATTTAGTGAATAATTACTCAAAAATAGGAAATACAGTAGAATGCCTGTATCATCTGATGTTATTAAAATTATTCTTTAAAAATGGTCCCATCTTATATGTATAAAAGATGTTCTAAAGCATTAATATAAAGAGGGTGCCAAAAATATGTATATACATTTTTAAGAAAGGAAAAAACTGTATTAAAATTATAATACTCAATATATATCAATAACCAAAGATGAATACAAGTCATGTTTGACTTCTGCAATTACAAGAGGTGCTCAAAGTGGTTACCATCACTATTTATGTAATATATAGATAACATCTCTTAAATGTATAGACATTTTTTTGGCACCCCAGTCAAAGAAAATGGTGGAAGCACAGTTGTCATTCAAGAAGCACAAGACCATTTTGAAGTGGTATTCAAAATTTGAGAATGTTGTTTGAGTTTCTCCCACATTCTCCTGACTTCACAGTCCTTGACTTCTACCTATGGGGGACCTTAAAGGACATGGTGTACCATAGAAAACCAGCTACACTGGCGGGACTTTGGGAAGACATTCAGCATGCACAGCAATACATGTGGACACTTGGGTCCATGTTGCTCAGTCAGTAGCTCACTGTAATCAGAAGTTTCTGGACACTGATGGTAACCACTTTGAGCACCTCTTGCAATTGCGAAGTAAAATGTGACTTGTATTCATCTTTTGTTATCAGTATATATTGAGTATTACTATTGTTTCAAAAACCTCCTTTACAAGTTTTGTGGATACCCATTTGAAAGGCTGGCCTAAATAACTATCTTATTATTTAAATAAACTCTCTTGTGCTACTCATTCTCCTTGCCATGGGTTATTAGGAATTAAATAACAATAACGTACCTGGGAAGTTGTTCCTTGATTTTGTATTACACAATATAATTAAAAAGAAAAAAAAAACAGAAGAGGAAACAACACACATTGCATTTTCAAGTGCAACTATACTATACTATTTATTTCTTTCCTGAGTTTAATGCCCAGATCTTCAAATTGCATGTCTGAGAAATTACATAATGTACTTCAGTATTACAAGCTATGAGATTAATGGACACTTTAATTATAATAATCAATTCCTATGTATCTTTAAAGCCAAGTAAAAGCATTTTTTTCCTTTTTGTGTTTTGTTTTAACCAGGCTGTTTCTTCTTTTTGTTTATGCTGTTTTTCCTGCTGAGAGAAGGTGATGTGCTCTCAAAACAAACATGACTATTGTGTGTCCTTCCAGGCTTCAGAGTACTTAAGAAGCTGCCTTCCAGACCAATTTACAAGTCACAGTGGAAAATCAGGCTCATGCTTTAAAAGACAATTGCATTTGTGACTGAAAATGACATTATTAAGGTTGATCACTCATCTTATTCACCAGGCATGAAAGAGTCCTACTTTAAAGAAAATATATTTACGACCACTAAATATATTGGAAACTTTTTCTTTAGGATTCAAATGCAATTGCAAAAGAGAAACTCAAGACATGTTTTCAGAAATGTCAAATCTTTAGATTTTCATTTGATAGTTGAGATATATTAGCTTAATATATGGTTCACTATTTAATTACTTCATAAATTCATATTGTTATACTTTGCAGGTATCTTTAAATTTTTACCTGATGTTAAGAACAGATTGTGTGTGTATGTGTGTGTGTGTGTGTGTGTATGTGTGTGTGTGTGTGTGTGTACTGAGACAAAGGATAAATAATTTCTAGTCTACAATGTTAGCGTTGGAGTAAATCCTAAAATATTTTCTGTAATCAAGCAAAAAAATTAAAAATAAATATATTTTAAATGAGTCCATATTTCCAAAGTGGCTTCTTTGTTCAAAGTTGTGAGATTTTACCATATAATGGTCACATAGTAAAATTCTATAATCATATAAGCAGTAGGTTTGTAGAACAAATTCCTGTCATTGATAACTTCATAAACAGTATCCAAATGAATTCATCACTCTTGAATATAAATGTATTTAGGTTATTAGTGAAGGTGTAATGCATTTGTAAGTTTTCATTAGTACTAAAACACCTTGATTTCAAATACTATATGTAGGCTGTCCAGATGTCTGTTTCAAATGGCACAGAAAACAATGATACTGTCCCGTTTCAGACAATATGTATGGTCACCCTACTGACATCTTGAATTTAGCCCAGTGAAACCAGGCTGACCATATGTACCATTTGAAACAGGACAGTACCATTGTTTTCTGTCCTGTTTCAAATGAGACATCTGGTGAACCTATATATGTTATCCTAGAAAACACAGTGTGGGTACTAACTTACTCCATAGATATCTATGAAGAAAATTTACAATGGCTAAACAACTACAATCCATTCTGCCAAGACTTTATTTTCCTTATTTCATTTTATTCTTAAAACAATATTAAATAAGTTTTATATTATTGACATTGTTAGATTTAAAAAAAATAGAGGCACTAAAAATTTGAAGATTTACACAGGTCAACATGCTAATCAAGGTAATTAGAGGATTAGAACCTTAGAATTTTCTTCTCCACTACCAGCACCACTTACTTACTATACAACCATGAAGTCAAGTATTATTCAGTTGTGAATCTACTGTAATTTTCCTTACTTGATTAAGAAAAAATAAATGATTGAAAAAATAAGATAATGTGTTCAACTGTGTGCATCTGTGCCATGTTAATATCATTTGAAAAATACTCATATACTCGTATTTAACCTCTAAGCCTAGATGCTTCACTGTTCTAATAATCAATGTTAAACTCTGCTATTAATTCAAATAAATTATAGAAGGTATTTGACAGCATAATAGAACAATCCCTTTAAAAATCACACAATCTTTAAACTGAGAAAAATAAATATTTAATGCTAGAATAGTTATATTACTTTTATTGGTGTTCACATATGTCTGTACTAAGTAGAACATTTGGAAAGCACTGATATCAAGGTAAAAACAACACAAAATGTCTGTACAAAATTTAATCCAAAGTTTTATTAGAGAATCATTATAGAGAGAGTGATGGATTGGTAATCCTTCTTATGAGTATAAAGAATACATTTTGTCGAGTGATTCCAATGCACAAGATGTTGTTCGAAGCATATTCCATGGATTAGCTCAATTAATACAACTGTTATATATGAAGCAACTACTACACTATCCTCATTTTACAAACTAGGAAGCACATGGAGGATGGTTAAGTAATTTGCTCCAGGTCACATAGGTATTAGAGTGGCAGAAATGAGATTTAATACCAGTTAACGTGGCTCCAGGCTGGCTCTATATGCACCACTGTGTACTGACTCTTTAGAGCCAAGACACTTTTAAGATCACTGCTAGTTGCTTTTCAGAGAGCAGGGTTTTGTTTTTTGTTTTGTTTTGTTTTCTCTCTTTCTCCATTTAATGGAATTACAGTAAAGAACAAAATAATTTCCAGATTTACTTTAGTATTTGTAGCTATAGCCTTAATATTTTCATTTCAGCATAGTATTAAAATCAGTTCTAATTAAAAAATCCAAGAAATAGGGGACAGCACATACAATTTTATTGTTTCCTGACATTTTGTTTTAAGAAAAGATAATAGTTTGTAGTACTGCAAAATTACACTAATGTTAGGATACTAAAATGACTTACTATTTATTAAAAATGTACCATTTCCCATGAATAATCCATAAAAATAACCTCAGGTATAATTATAGTTTCCATAAATATAATAGCTGCATCAGCCTTATAATTTTCAGGATCCTGACTTCTTGATTATTTTAGCTTTGATTTAGGAAACAGTGAGTTACCATTATTTTTCAAATAATATTTTAAATACTTAAGTCTTTTATCATTCTTTTAAGATAATATTATCCCAAATTCATTTTCTATAATGGCAATTATAAAAGAAAAAGGAGTCCCATCATCACTTTTGAAAATATACTAGAAAAAAAAACATTTAAATTTTTAGTATTTAGTGCTAGTATGTGCTGTAAAATATGAAGAAATTAATATAATATGCTGCATATTTGCATATTATATAAAACATTATTTCTTAAGGAAATAATCAGGAAAGGGTTAGTATTTTCTACAATACAAAACAATCAGAAAACTCTTGCAACATGTCCACAGTGCATTGGTCCATACTCTGCTCTATGTTATCATCATTTTGGAGTTCAATCTCATGGTGCTGCCTCTACCTGGAACTTTTCTGGTCCTCATGGTAGAAGAAACCAGAGTCTTATAATACACATGCACACACATGATTCTCAAATTTTATTGACTATTTTTCTTCTATTTTCTCAACAAAAATGATATTATTAAATGATACAAATTAGTAATAATTAGCTAAGCTCTTTTATGTAAATTATAGAAATAAAATGCTATATATACAGAATGAGTAAGAAAAAAGCAAAACAACTTTTAATAATGTAAAATATTAACAGACAATGTTTTTAGTGACATTGATACCCTACTTTTAAGCTATATAACCTGTGACTAGAACATTTTTTTTAATAATCATAAAATTGTTATTTCTGCTTTCTTTGTTATCACAACTGTTGTCATCATTTACCCTATGCAAAGGCAGCTTTTATAGGTCTCAACATGACAAAATCAGGAAAATCAGTTTTTATAACAAATATAGGTTCATTTTTGCTTCCATTAAAGTTAAATTAGTTGATATCACTGAGATCACAAAGAAAAGAGTAATTTTACATGACAGCTGTTAGAGTATTTATACCCTGTAATGCCTGGTCAAAATCTTAATTGGAGAAATAAAGGCTTTAATGATAAGTATCTTTCAGCATGTAAACTTTTAGTCTCAAAAATTCCTCATGTATTTCTCCAAAAGTAGTTTATAACTTAGGGAAAAGGATCATGCGTTTTTTTGGAGGATTTTAGCTAGAAAATGGTAGAAGTTGTTATTTATACAGGTTAGTAATAATATCTTTTAGAATCATACCATTGAATGAGGACTGCAGCATCTGAAAGGAAGAAAAATTAAAATGCATTGATTGTAGTACTGTGTACTGTTATGCATTTTTAAAACATTGGAGCTTTTAAGTACCAGAGTGACCATTCAATGTGAGAAAATGGGGTGGAGAGAATTATTATTTAACACAATTGACCCATCTCACGCAAAGAAAATGTGTGTGTATGTGCATGTGTATGGAATGAGGGCAGAGTCTGCCACATTCTTCCCAGTGAAGATCGATGGGTCTGATTCAGAGACACTTGGAAGATTGTGGAGCCTAAAGTAACGATCACTAGATGACAAAAAGGAAATGGTGGCTGAGCTTGAAAGGGGGCTGTTAATGCATCAAATAAAACGACCTCCCTCTAGTAACCCACAAATCTTCAAGGGTTAACTAGATAAAGAAAAACTATGACTTGTATATGAATATGATAGGAGACAAAGATGATTATATGCCAATATAGTCAGACATTTGTATGTATTTGGAGAGGAGCAAGGATAAAATAGTGGAGGTTTAAGTTAAATTACCCATAATTCAAAGAGCAAGAACTATTCAAGTAAAATTCTGGTCTACTGCAGAAATTATTCTCATTAATTACACATGACAAAGTTGGAGCTTAGAAAATAAAATTTTCTGCCCACAATAATTTAGGTCAGAACTGATAGAGCTAAAATTTAAAAGATGATGATTGTGACTCCATAGTTCTTTGTACTTGGAATATGAGGGCTGTCTGAAAAAACACCAGCCATAAACGCCTCTATTTTTCATATTACATGGCTGGATACTTTCCGGACAGCTCTCATATATAGAAATGTAGAAGCTACCTTCTTAAAAAATGTTTATGACAATAAAATAGATGTGAATTTTTAATATAGTCTCTGTTGTCATTACAGTGTCACTATGAAACATCTCTTTAGAGGATGGAATCTTCAGTATTTGGGTAAATACTGGTCACACAAACACAGGTGCATACAATTACAAGCAATTTGAAAATCGTTGGTTCAATGTGTCTTACTCAATGACAACTGCCAAAACAGAAGTTATGTATGTATATGCACACATACATGTATATGTACATGTATATGCATATAATGTGTGTATATATAATTTATTACATTATTATAATTTCTATTTTTTTCACATCTGAAATAATTTATCTCTGCATGTTGGTGTAATGCACATTAGAATATTAAAATGCTACCAAAATATTTCATAGTAACTCAGAAAAGAAAGTAAATGTTAGAGTCATATATAGTCCTGTATTAAATATAATTCACTTTGCATGTTATTACATTTATAACAGATTACTCTCAAAATTAACTGGTTAAGGATACTTTTACTTTTCTTACAACCATCTTAAATGCTAAGAAAAATACTTAAAAGGAAATTTTGGGTTAACACACACACACACACACACACACACACACACACATAAGCATGTACACACATACACCAAAAACATGCTTTTTAAAAGTATTTAATTTACTTTAGCTGTATTTTGGTTTCATGAGTATATTTTCTTTATGACAGACTGGTCACTTTATTAAGCTATAATATTATCAGAAAACATATTGTAAATTGGTTAATTGTTGCCATCTTTCAGACTTAGCTAAGAAATGTAGTTGTTTAGGAATTGCATAGTTTCTCTTTTTCTTAAATGAAGTTATTATAGTAACATAAGCCTTTAAAATTGCTCATTGAATACACTCTTTCAACACAGGTAAATATAAAATATATACATGTATTAAAAATTATACATACAAATTCTAAAGAAAAAAACCTGACAAATATAAAAGGACTTTAACTTATGTAAAGATATTCAAATATAATTCAAAACCAAATATAAATAAAAATATATATTTTAAAAAACAACAACAAAAACAACCTTATACTTTAAAACAAACAAAGGTGAAATTAATAATTTCTTATCTTGTTCTTTTTTCATATTTTACATAATTTATATATTAATTGATTTCCTAATAGCTCCCCTGAAGAAATTTGTCAAATTATTTGCATCTCATTTTGTTTGACCAATCCATTTTCTAATTATTTATATCAATTTAACACAATTTACCTTTAGGGAAGTTGTAATGAAACCCATACAACTTAATCATATAGATCAGTGGTTCCCAACTTTTTCTACTTGTGTACCTCTTTTAAACCTATTTCTATAAATTGTACCCCTGTTTTTTAAAACAGCCATTTTTAAATACTGACACTTTTGTTCAGTGCTCATCTTAACGTAAAATAGAAATGAGGTAATAAGTTAGGAAAGAAAAATTACTACACTAAAAGTACAAACCATAGATTTAATTTTATAATATTTGTAACAGATACTGATAATGATAATCAAGTATTTAAACATTAAATTAAAAAAACTACTCAAAAAGAATCATGATAAAGACAACACACTTGCTTTTCACTAAGTCAGTAACTATACTGATCCAACAATCTGGCTATGGATGGATTTATATATTCCAGAGAAGTTCTAGAAATATCACAAATGGATTGTTCTGAAACCATGCCTAATGATTGGTAGAAGAATGGTTTGGGGGAAGGGTCCATAGCCACGCCCTAAACAATCATCATTTGTTAATGTGATCTAATTTTGAAGTGTCTTCATTAACAGTGATTCAAACTTAACATTTATTGTTCTATAACTAATGTTTTACATTTTTTTACTTTACTTTTTTTTTCCATTACTGATTATTTTTTGTGTTTCTGAACAGCCCAGCTCATACCCCCAAGGTACGCGTACCACTGCTTGGGAAACAATGATATAGATGCCTAAGTATTAAGAGACTTACTGGTTTTTAAAAAAATGTACATTTCACATTAAAAAAGGAAAGCCTTTAACTTCCCTAAAATTTAATCACTTATTTGTTGCTTTTTCTTGAGTATATGCCAATGTTTGCTAGCATTTTACACTATTAATAACTTAATACTATTGATATAGTCGAGAAGGCAAAGTTAGTTTGGGGATAGATATTTGTTCTTCTTTATCTTGGTCAGAAAAAATACAGAAAAACTGATTTTAAATGTTCCTATGCATTTTAACATGGCTTCTGCATGTTCTGAAAGAAAACAGCAGGAATATTAGGATTCTGGAGTAGGTAAGACCATCTAGGTCCTACCACCCACTTGCTATGTAACATTAGACAAGCTACAATTCTTGAGACTACACTCTCTTCACTAATACAATGAAAGTAACAATCTCTATTTTACAGGCTCAAGATAGGGATGGAATAAAACAGTCTATCTAACAAGAGAGTAAACATAACTATCAAAAGAAGACATAGTTATAAATGTGATCATAATCTGTACACGTTGTTCTATAGTGATAACTTTAAACACAAACTTATTTTAGAACTTAGGGTGGGGCTGGCTAGAAGATATGAAAGCCTTTTACTGAAACCCTTTGGGAGGACAGGGGTTAATGGGAGTAGCTCTGAGTGAGTTGGGCAGGTATACCTTGCATTATGGAGAGGAAAAAGATTATTAACATTCACTCCCAATTGAGAGGAACTATTGCTCAACAGAGTGCGTTCAGCCCTAAGAAGACGCTTCTAATATGGAATGAGTCTCAGCATTTAGCATAGAGGCTGCTCGCACAGAAAAGATCAGTGTTAGTTCTCTTGATGAATGAGTGCTGTGGACTACTGGGGAGACCTAACACGGTAATTCCTTTTGGCATGGGTTTTGATTTTCAGCATTCATGTTCACTGAGAATGATTACGTGCCTCTTCAGTGGTCTAAGAGAACAAAAGACATTTGATTTCATACTGGGTGATGGGGGAATTTTAATTCTCCTTGCGGATTACTGATGCTATTCCAATAAAAACACCATTTTTATAGACAAGCATGCACTTCTTGAGTCAGCAAGTGTGACTCAAATGAAGAATACTAGTAATAAATGGGTTATTTCAAGCTACTGCATAAAGTAGTAATTGGTAAACCATAATATATAAAATTTAATATGTGCTACATACAAAATATGTATATCTTTAAAATAACTTAAATACAAACATATATCTACCATATAGATACATTGGAGCTGTCCGGAAAGTATCCAGCCATGTAATATGAAAAATAGAGGCATTTATGGCTGGATTTTTTCTGAACAGCCTTCGTATGATGTCAGACGATTAATTTCATGAACTCATCCTAGAAAAGTGCTGCACACCTCATTGCTGACTATCATTGTGGTCATCTTCGAAGTATGCCTCTTGAGAAGCTATGTACTGATGCCAGAGCCTAGTCTACCCTTCAAAGCAATTTTGGAGTGCTTTCTGGAAGGGCCATCAGAGCTGTCATCGTCCCCAAATTCTGACATTCAAGTTTGCGACCTTGCCGCCACGCGCTTATGTTGGCAGCACCGTATAAACAACTCGGTAATGTGGTACAACCTTGCCAAGATGTTTGCACAGTGTTGCCAACGTAAGTGCATGGTGGTGAAGTCACAAATTTGTATGTCAGACTTTGGGTACCATGACAGCTCTGATGCCACTCCAGAAAAAGAGTTCCAGAACTGTTCTGAAGGGGGGACTAGGCACTGGCGTCGGTGCACAGCTTCCCAAGGGGAGGACTTTGAAGGTGACCACAGTGATACTCAGCAATGAGGTGTGCAGCACTTTTTCTAGGATGAGTGTGTGAAATTAATTACCCGATCTTGTACATTCAAATATACTATTAAAACTCAGGTTATTTACAAATATTTTTTACAAAAAGGCAAATTCTTTTTTCTAAATCTAAACCTGATACTAGTTAACATGTAAATAACAGGATAGCTATGTCAATCTTCATATTTCTTCTGAATAATACAGTTGTAAGTTGTATTGTTATTTTCTTCTATCCTTTACCATTAAGTTCCACAGCTTGGAAGCAAAAAGAATGTTCTCAGGAATATGACTCAAGGCAATAATATTAAACAGAAAAAGTCTTATTAAGCCCTGATTGAGCTATTTGGGATAAATTAATTATATTGCAATAAATATAAAGATCAAAATTAGCAAAATGTTATGCCCTGGTCTACGTAAACATATAGCAACATTGCCATAAAGTATCTTTGAAGAGCTTTCTAAATGGGATATTTAGAGCTAATTTACATACCCTTGAAATTTCACAATAGAAGAAAACTATACATCCAGGTCCATAAGGAGTACAAGGAAACAAAACAAACCTCTCTTTTGACCATAAATGAATTAATTTATTTCAATATTATGTCAGTGTGCTTGTTTGCAATCAGAGTACTGAGTCATATTTGTTTCAGGATTTATAATTAGATTGAAAATTCACAGACTCACAGAAATCTGCTCTTAATTATTTGTTACAGCAATGCCAGAAAATACAGGAAGGGCAGAAAAAAGATAACAGGAAACAACCTTTAGTCCTAGAACTACTCGTATATTTGAAATTTATGGAAAGGGTGAAAACATCTATCTACTGGGAATGTTGTCTAATAATTTGCTCTGTTTTTGATCACATAGCAACTTGATTACTGTACTATTAGGGATACCAATCACACTGCAGTTAATTCAATAATATTTACTTTCTCAATGAAATTGGTAAAAGAGGTATCTCAAAATCAAATGCAGACTCATTTCAACAATTTTTTTTTCCAACTTACACATATTAAAGTGTGCATCATTTGGGCTGGATTGAGAGGGATGATTCTAAGAGGGGAGGAGAAGGAACCATGACATAGTACCTTGGTCTGATTAAGGCTCAACTGAAGAGTAAAGAGATTATTTAAAACATTTTTTTAAATGCTTAAATTCATCATACCATCAAAGAACTTATAGTTTTGTAGAAACACACCATAAAACACATATCTATAATATAGAAAACTAATTATTAATGAAAGCATAAGCAAACTACTGGGTCTGGCAAAAGTAACACCCTTTTTAAGTAGTTAAAATATTGTTATGTTACAGAATTACATGCGAGTGATTTTGTAATAATAGATTTGATATAGATTACCAGCTCATAAAAAAGGGCATTACTTTTGCCGGGTCCTAAATTTTGATGCTGATCAAACAGTGAGCTACTTCCATTTGGAGGACAGAAAAATTCTCTTGTATCACAAGCAATAGGTATTTTCCTTAAAGTATAATCCAAGCCTAATTTCCTGATATGAAAAGTATAGCCATGCAAAAACAGCACTTCTATAAAATGACTTTCTCTCTTTCCTTTATCCTTGATTCAAACTGGCCTTGCATTCACTTGATTCTTTACTTTCCTTTATCCTTCCACCTTTGTGCATATTGCACAACTACTCCCTTAATCATTAAGCTTTGAGGACATCAAATTTTGGTCAGCTTCCAACAATTTTAGGAACAAGCCTCAGGACTGTTGACTACAGAAACAGAATTTCAGTGAAACTGAAGAAAACATTTTGACCTCAGTTGTGTTTCAGCTCAGGACCCTTGAAAGTAGAATGATCCTACAGTAGGCTGACCAGAAGTCCTGTTTTAAACAGGACAGAAAACAATGGTACTGACCCATTTCAAATAGTACATATGGTCACTCTAGTCTCATGGGGCTAAATTCAAGCTGTCAGGAGGCTGACAATAGGTACTGTTTGAAACAGGACAATGCCACTGTTTTCTGTCCCGTTTAAAACAGGACGTCTGGTCAGCCTACTCTACAGTGCACATCCCCTGACACCAGGTAGAATGATGCCATGACCGTCATCAGGACCTGATGAAATGATCAATTGCCTCCTAACCTAGTTCCATCCATCAGTAGAGCTCAGGACCCCAACTCCCTTAGCTACTGTAAGTAATTATTTTTTCTCTATATATAACCTATCCCTTAGAGGACACTGAAGAGGCAGGTGTTTGAGCACTACCTTGCCTGTGTCTCTGGGGTTGATGCCATTTCCTAAAATAAACCTTTACTTTCCTTACTGCAAACCCCTGTTCATATCTCATTTGGCTTTGCTGCATGAGAGCAAACAAACCCACTTTTATTGTAACAAAAGTAGAAGGAACAATATAAACAAAGGGATAATGGTAGTCAAATACATGTGTGTAAGAGGATGAAGAATATCACAACCAAAGAGCCCATAGTTTTCAAAGATAAATTTCAAAGAAAATATTAATCACATATTTAATTATAAAATTAATAAAATGATTTTAGAAAGGTCTATCTAGTATCAAAGTATAGTCATTTAAATAGCTATACTGAAACACTCTATCGTTTATTAAATGCAATCATCAAACATTTATTGAGCATGCACCGGATAGATAATGCTCTCAGTCTAGAGAAACAAGACTGAACAAGTCAAATAAATATTGTCTCTCTTCGTGTAATTTATATTCTAATGGAGAAGAAAGAGTATTCCTGTTTATGTCTGTGCCTCTATTTTTTATATACATGTTTGTATTTCTATGCATGTGTATGTTTATATACCTACACAGGTAAGCAAGTAAGTAAGTAATATAAATCTAAACATGAATAAGTATCATGAAAGTAAAACCGAAAAAGGGGAGAGAAATTTTTGGTGGAAGGTAAAGACTGAAGACATAAACAAGTCCAGAAATGTGAATAATGAAAATTAATAAGGCTTGCAAATGTCTGGGGGAAGAAGGTTTAGGTGGTATACTCAAGGCCTTGAGGCCAGAATGAGCTTTGTACCCTCAAGGAGTGGAAAAACAAACCAAATGAACTAAGGCGAGTAAATCTGTAGAGGAAATGATAAGACGAGGGCCAAGATAGATGTAGAAAGCAGATATATTGTCTTTGTAGATCATTGTGTGAGGTTTGGAATTTACTCTAAGATTACTTGGGAATTCATTGATTGGGACATTCAAAAGTGTCTGTGGCTTGATCTGACTTGCCTTTTTATAAGATGCTTCTGATTGCAAAACTGGTACTAGAGAAGTGGTGTTTAAAGAACTGCCACAGTACCAAAGAGAGATGACAGTGGCTTGAACTAAACGGTAGTGGAGGATATAATGAGGTTTGGTCAAATCGAATATGAATTTTAAAGATTTTGACTACAGGACCTGCTGGTAGACGAAATGTGAGATGGGAAGTGGAGTAAACACTGGCTTCTGTGTTTTGGTCCAAGCATATCTGCAAAAATGTATTTCAATTCATTTAGAATCACTTTTTTCCTAACATATACAAAAGACAATCCTTGGAAAGCCATTATTTATAACATTCTTAACTGCTGCACTATACTTATCTGCCTGAAAACTATCCCCTCCCAGTCCATTCCTTATCCCTTTCATCAGTGTAACTGCTACCTTCTCTATTACTCAATATATCTTCTTACAGATGATTTCTCTGCAAGGCTACATAAATATCTTTTAACACATTTATATCATTTTTTAAATTTAATAATTTAGGATTTGCATCTACAATATGAAAGCTTGAAAAGCTCTTTCTATATTCCTAGATTATTCTCAATACTAGGACCTTGCAGAGAGTGGAAAGTTAAGAAATGTTGTCAGTAAGTAATTCTTTCTTGCTTTTCCTCCTATTTTTACCTCCCTTGTCCCAGTCCTATATGTGGAAGCTCGTGCCATCCCTTTCTATCAGCTTATCTTGTCCTATTGCTTAAACTAACTAATTAGTTAAGTGTTGTGGGGAAAGGGCTTTTAGCCAATCATTTAGCCAACTATCAAACGCTAAGGCTCTAAGCCCTTCTGGGCAACCATTCATACGCTTCTCTAAAAGTCCTTGACTTACTTGCATAGTTCACTTTCATAAAAGCTATACTTAGAGAGCCCTTGCTATTTCTAGGCAGTATGATAGGCACTGAGGATAACATACTGAGAAAAAGTGGACAGTAGCCCTGCTATCATGCAAATCAATTTCCTGTGGAGGAGATAAATATTAAACAATCACATAAAATATTCTGACCTCCAGTCCCCATTAGCAAACCTCTCCCATAGATGCTGCCTTGAACTGCACCACCTCTGAAATGGTGATGCTAATTCTCATTCCTACACCACAAATCCTACCTTTCCTCTATTTTCATTCTACTGGTTTCATTCTGTGAGTACACTGAACTAGCTTGTATATTACCGTGTCTTTTACTCCCAGGAAGTGTTTTGTTCCTGGCTTTCCTTCTTGCTGTTTCTTCCCTTGACATCCCATGGAGCTTGTCTCTTACCTAGAGCTTTCTCTCTTTCAACTCATGCTTTCACACACTAAATCTTACCCAATCTGAAATAAATCTACATATCTTTCATTCTCTATTTCTATGGGCACAGTTGAACATTGCTGGAGAAAATTACATAATAGTTTTAATCAGTGGCTTTGCAAATTTGTGTTTTCCCATTTCCTTTGGGACCAATATCGTTCAGTAGACATTGTTTGTGTTTCTTGTCAGGTCCCTCTCACTTCCACTCTCTCCAGGAATCCTTCTTAACATGGTTTTCGATTTCTTCGTAGATGATACAGCTTTTACTTTTTGGAACACTTGATGTGTCTAAAGTGAAACGCTTAAATTATTACTCCAGTGGCTACATATTTACCTACAGTCACACATTCCCACTACCTTCATTTCTAACCTAGTGGAGTAGATGGGTGTTTCTCCTCCTCCTCACATCACATCACCATTTTTATGGTTTACACAAATGCTAATTTACAACACTCTCTGTTGTAAATGCACTCTGTTTTTAAACTTTTCTCTTGTTTCTTTATAGATTTGACCTGCAGATTAACCTGACTAAAACATGTTACATTGGGTTACATCCATGCACAAAAATTTCCAAAATTTTCTTTAAGCATTTAGGATAGTTCCCATTTCTTCATCTGATTACTTAACACTCTCTGTAACTTAACTTAATGGTAATTATGTAAAATTGTTTTCTACAGCTATTACTGTAATACATAAACTCCCAATTCATAGATCCTTTGTGTCTCTTCCTCCAAATTGTTATTTTTAATTTTAAAAATTGTACTTGTTGAATTACAAAAAAAATGGAAATGATTTCAAATCTTAATTCAATTATATAAAAGGCACATCCTAAGTGTTGGAAATAAAATAATAAATTAGGCAGGTCTATTCCTTACCATTACTAGTGTACAGGCCATTTGAAGATTCTTACATATAATCAATTAAATGCTATTATATTTAGGTTTAGAAGGCTATGAAACATGTTGGAAAGAAATAAAACCCAGAGTGACATGTTAAAAGTGGGGTGTCACAGAAGACTTTGAAGATTAAATGCCAATTAAATCAAGAGCTACAGGATAAGAAGACTGTATTAAATAACAGAAAGATGGCATTGAGGAAAACAATGTGTACAATGCTTTTCTGAGATTTTTAAAAGAGTACAGGATTTAAAACCAAATTTGGCTAAAATGAAGATGAGAGATGAAGGTGAATTAGTAATGATGTTATTATATGCCATATTAAGGAATGAGGATGTTATAACAAAAGTGTGGGGAAGCTTTGAAGAATTAATAAATATTAGGGTCAGATTTGACTTGTTTTTTATTAGTCAATCTGGCTTCAGGGTAGAGAAAGTTTCCAGGAGCTTAAAAATGGAAGAAAAAAGCTGAATTAAGAGAAATCAATGTAAAAGTTAATGGTAGCATAAATCAGGATAGAGGTTCTAAAATATTCTACCCTGTGGACATATAAAAATTAATTTAATCATTCCTTTAGTTTTCTGCATTTATATTCTGTATGGTGAATCTCTAAGAAGGCCATAAAGTATATAACATTCCTTATATGTACTTTTCTTTATTTTTTTCCCACATAATATTCCATGACACTATATTTAGATAGCCCACACATCAAGAGATGCTGACAGAGTGTTGTTTAGCAATGGGTAAATACTTGGTACATATCCACAACAATACAAGTACTGTCTTCGCAATGCAAGAGAACTTGGATGTATAGCCATTTATTACTACCTACAAAAAACACAGCATATTATCTTTCTCAAAAATACATCTAAGTTAATATTACAATGAAATATGCCTAAATAACCATTTCTTTGTTTAGTACATTGGGTGTTCTATTTGTAAATAGTTGTGTTGATATTGTCCATTTTACTGGTCCTGCTGGAGTGTGTTATATTCTCTTTGCTTGTCAGAAATTCTAAGTAATAGTTGGGTGGCATCACTTAAATTAGAAGAAGAATTCTGACATCAATCCTGATTTAAATACGATACCAAAAATTTGGCAGGCCAATTTTTGGTAAAACATTCAGATAGTGTTCTATTTTTCATGGGTGCAGGTTGACACTTCCTCTGGACTCTTGTTAGGGAAGCACCTGAAGAATTCAGTGGGAAAATGTAACTCATTTCAATCAATCTTTGGCAGTTGCTTTCTCACTTTAATTCTCTAATGATAAATGTGATATAATAATAGTTGACAGAAAGATGGAAAGAAAATACATAAATACATAGAATAAGCTACACACAGACAATCTGATCAATGCATATGTCTGTGGCTAAGAAATCATTTCTTCCTTGATGTAAATTTAATTCAGGCTATCCCGGTGAAATATAATCTAACAGCATTAGTCTTTCCTCAAACTGGCACAGCATATGCAAGAGAATTCAGTTTTTTTCTTTAGAAAGAAATGCTATACAGAGATCAAATAACTCTCAATGGAAATGAATTCTTTATACAAATACGTCCCACTTGATAAATACTGTAAAACATTTTAAATAACTCATTTAATTCTGTATAGATAAAACATGTCTTTGATAACCTTCTAAAATATATTCTTCAAAAAACTATGTATTTCACCTTCCCTTCAGTAGTTACACAAAATATAACAAAAAGAATATGAAACACTGAATCTATAATTATTAATTAATAGTTTTAGTATAGTACAATTTAGTATTTTCTATTATAACTTCAATTTAAAAATATAATATATCATTACCTAAATCAAACATGTAATATGGTGATATTAGAGAAAATATATTCAAGCATGCAAGATATCACTATAAGAACTCAGTGTAAGAAAAAAAAATTGTAAAGAACCTGGAAAGGGAGAGGTTGTGCTTTTTTTCTAGAAGTAAGTAGAGAACTTACAAATGCACTTTCATTGTAATTCAAACTAACTGACAAAAAAAGGTTTTGAATATGTGAAGAAAGTGTTTGTCATCAATTCTCCCTTGAATACAAAATATTCTCTGAACCAAATGTCAGTGATAACACCACAATTTGATTTGATTAAATTGGCTCTCATGTAATAACCTCTAAGTACATAAGAAGCTCATTTTATGGGAATCCTTACTACTCACATATGTGTAACAAAACAGTTTCTTATTATTTTATTAGCTAAGGCATTTTCGTGTTTATATTGTTACAGGTATATAGAAAAAACAATAAAAAAGTATGGTGTTAGGAAATGGATGGTTGTGCTTAGGGATAAATAAATAATCTTGTTAGATGTAAATAGTGAATAATAATGATGGAAAAGGTACGTTTATGTCAGAGGACAGGAGACCTTGGATTGCAGGCCGATTTTTACTACATGTGATAACAGAACCGGCTTGTTTTATCAAGGGGTTTTATCATCAAAACTGTGCAGGTGGAGGAATATTTGTATTCAGGTCATGGAAGAAGTCAACACAGAAAAAGAAAGTAAAGAAGCTGGAGAATCACTTAGAGGCTGTTGCAACAGTTTCAACAACAGAATAGGGGAACATTGAGAGGCTGAATGAGGTGTGAGAGGCATTCTGACAGTGGAACTGACAGATGGAACATGATGCAAATAAAAAATAAATAAAGAGGGTGTCAGAAATTCAGCTAGGGGAAGTAGGGTAGGAATGATAGTCTTTTCCAGTTCTTAATTTCCATGAGAAGTGATTTACCTCACCCTCCCTCACGTTTACCTGCTCCACTCTTGAGAGGTAGAGCTCTTCACCTTGTTGGTAAATTTACAAAACATAATCTGGCAACCTTGTCACACACAGCTCCACTCATTTTCCCTCGAGATTTGCCTATCTGCCAGCAGTGAGTGACCCTTCTAGGTCACTCCCACAGGAATTCTGATTCTGCTGGAGAAAGACTTCCACACTACTGGGATGGAATGGGCTAATTCTGTGGTCACGATTTTTAAGACCATGAGGCTCACAAATCTAAGGTCATGTCTTCTAAACCTTGATTTTTATCAGTGGGGGAAAATGCCTCTATTTTTTGTCGTTGTTAAAATGATTTATAGCTGAACCCACCTGAAGACTCCAAGAGCAGTGTCAACTTCATTTGTCTGTAGGTGAGCATGATAGCAAGTATTTTATACTTACCTTTTATTTTTTAAACAAGTGTTTTATTATATGACATGCTTTTGAGAGTTTAAATCAATTAGAGACTTGTGAAATACTGAATAAACAAAGCCAAAGTTGTGTCTTGGATCATAAAATCTGGTGTTATCTACTTTTAAAATGAAATTTATTGGGGTGACATTGGTTGGTTAAATTATATAGGTTTCAAGTGTACAATTCTATAACACATCAGCTATATACTGCATTGTGCAGGCCGTTTCACACTAGAACCTGACATACCTTTTCATCCACGGAGTTACATAGAATCCCGAGGGCACTAGGAGAGCCACAGAAGGATGTTAGGAAGGGGAGTAAGGTTTATTCTGACAGAAATATGTGCTTGTGGCTGAGATGCACTTATTCACCAGCTTTGGAGTCATGTGGACCAGACCTCAAGTCTCATCTGACTTTGACCTGCTTTGTGGCTATAGAGAAGCCAACTAAGACATGTATATATGGTTCTCAACATTTTTCTACTTGTGTGTCCCTTTTAAACCTATTTCTATAAATTATACTCCTTGGTTTTAAAACAGGTGTTTTAAAATACTGACACTTTAGTTCAGTGCCTATATTAATGTAAAATAGTGGAAATGAGGTAATAAAGAAAAATTACTACACTGAAAGTACAAACTACAGACTTAATTTTATAATATTCATAACAGTTAAATATTGATGATGACCAAGTATTTAAACATTAAATTAAAAAACTACTTGAAAAGAGTCATAATTAAAGATAATATACTTGCTTTTTACTCAGTCAATAACTAAACTGATCAAACAGTCTGGCTATGGATGTATTTGTATGTTTGGGGAAACTGTAAAACATCACAAATGGATCGGTCTGAAATTGTGCATTAAAATTGGAAGAAGAGCGGTTTGGGGGAAGGGTTCATAGCCATGCCCTCATCAATCATTACTCGCTAATGTGATCTAATTTTGAAGTGTCTCCACTAACGGCGATTCAGACTGAACATTTATTATTCCATAACTAATGTTTTGCATTTTTTAACTTCACTTGTGTTTTCACCATTACTGATTATTTTTCTCATACCCCTGAATGGCCCAGCATGTACCCTCGGGGGTACCCATACCACCGCTTGGGAACCCACCGTCTGTGGTATAAACGTAGTACTTAACCAAGTGCTAGGCATATAGATTAAAGACAATAATAAATGGAAGGAGGCAAGCTGAATGTAGGGAAAAGGAGAAAGTTGTGCAATAAAGTGAACTTAACTTTAAAAGTGAATGGTGTGTATGAAAGCTTATACAATTTTTTTCTCATTCACTGTAACCTCAGTGAGTAATTTTTAAGCATTTTTATTATAATACACCAGGATGCCAGAAATCATGATAAGGGACAGAACCAATAAAATATTGTCTTGTTATTGTAAGTTTACAATATCCTCATTTTCTCTTTTACAAGATATTTCCAGAGTCTTTCAAAAATCATGAACACACTCTATTATAATTTAAATCGCAAGTTGAGAAAACAGGCTGGTTTGACCTATGAGAATGCATTTCTCTTTATGTCGCTGTGCTAAGTGGAAACTTACTGTCTTAGAAAAATAATTTTTTAAAAAAATCCCAGGTTTCTTTGCTGCTGTTTCATGAGACATATTGAATGCATGAACAGAAAATCTTCCACAGACCCTTATTTCTATCTTGAACGTCTCTTTCTTGAACCACAATATGAAATAAAAATTTCCCCCCACAATAGATAATTCAGAGAAACTAGTTTATTTGGAGAAGAGGCTGCTCACCGACGGACATTTTTTCAAGTATTCCAAATATTTTTAGAATTTCTCCCTGCTGAAAGAGGGGCCTACTGCTAGTTCATGTAGTATGTGGAGGGGATTAGGAAGGTCAGGATGAGTTTATCCCCGGAGTGATGGTTCCCCTTTAAAAATTATGTCCCAGACCCTTTCAAGGCCTTATGTAACACTGCTCTAATATTCCCAACATTTTTTTTTGCTGGCTGTCACACATTTTTTTTGGAATTTCTTTCTGAAACTTTATCAGAATTGTTCAGTTTTTAATTAAACACAAAAAATATTTTGGCTTCTTACAATTTGTTCTCCTGGCTTCTGTTTTGGGTTTCCCTATTTCTCTCTCCACAATCTTTCTTCGGAGTTTTAATTTTCCATTAGAATGTCTCATAATGTTCAAAACTAAACACTGTTTTCCAGTTTCAATAAAGGGTATTCTATTCTTATTTGCACATAAAAGAAATTCTGGAGTTTTCATTATTTTTCTCTCCTTATTCTTACATAGAATCAGAGTTCTGTCAATTTTACTGACAATGTATATCTTTAATCTATATATTTCACTTTATCAACAGTGCCAACTACCAAATGCAAGTCCCCATAATCTCTTATTTGGTCTTCAATGTGTTTCTAACTAGTTTCCTTAGTTTCCTTATTTTCTCGCATATTCTTCTAACGTATTCTGTAACCTACCATTACAGTGATCTTTGTTTTAAAAAAAGAGACAATTTTAATTCTCTCATTGAAATTATTTCAGTCTTAGCTGATTCCACTTAGGATAATCCCTTAAGTGGTTTACCTCAGCTAGGAGGCTCTTTGTGGTCTTGCCCTTGCCCAATTCTACAACCTTAATGCAATCTTCTTAGCTTACTTATCTCAGGTTACACAATGTGTGTGTGCATTTGTGTGTTGTGTGTGTTTGTTTCTATTCTTCATTCAATTCTTCAGATCCATTGCCTCAATTTCTTTCTGTACTATGAACTCCTTAAGATAAAGACTGGGTCTGTTCAATATTTTAGCATTCAGCACATACTGTGTAAATCGTGAAGGCACTATTTAATGTAGCCTTACCATCCACTGCAACTTAATGATAGTTACTGTATGCTGCTAAAATGTAGTGACCAAATTGAAACATGAACTATATTAAGCCACATAAGCGTTTTTCTTTTTATATACTAAAGGTTTCTACATAACTTTCTAAAATCAAGTTATTTTCTGCCCTATAAGACTGATACAAGATCAACCCATTGTGCAGTATATTATATCTGAGGGAGTAAAGGAAGAAAAGAAGGCTGGGCAAGTAGTGAATTTCATATTTATTATCTTGTGTTACATAATTAAATGGCAACTTTTTCACTCTATCTTTAATTTTTTTCAGTAAGAGAAGACTATGAAAGCAAGCATCAAATGTGATTTATACTTGGCTTATGGATGACTTCTTTCCCTCTCTTACCTGCCTCTGGAAGTATTTAGGAGAGAGAAAAAGAGTAAGGTATTCTGAGTTTCAGTTCGAATTCCAATTCTTCGTTTTATCATTTTAGGCCATTTATTAAGTGGTCTCAATTCCACACACTTACGTGTTACATTTATATATAAGTACATTGCACATTATATAATATTAGTATATTTGCATGCTTACTTGCTACCTTAAAATTACCTTTTAATGATAATGTTTCCCTAAATAGATCATATACTCCTTTATAATTAATGCCCTGAGTAATACAAAGTATTAACATATTTATGTCTTGAATCATTCATTTCTAATTAATTTAATGAACATTCTCAGTGTGACACACAGACATTTGACTAAAAGCATAGGCAGGCAATTATACATTAGTTTATAATTATATATATTTAATCAGATATATGTATGTGTTTGTAGAATAGTAATTTTAAATAAAATATTTTTTAATTAGGGAGAGAGTTAACAAACATAGTGTTTAAAACAAAAACATCTTGAGATTAGTCTTCCATTTCTCCCATTCTATTATCTATAATTTTTGAATTAATACTTTCATGAGTCCCCCACCTTCCATCCATCCTGTTTTTTCTTTAATCTTTTTTATCCTTGATTATTCAATTATCAGGGTATTGTATCAATTAGGTGGTTAGTCAGAAACCTGTGTCATTTTTTTGTATTTTTTACTCTTTCAAATAAGTTAACATCTCTTGTGGATTTTATTTTTTAAATCTCTCTAAAACTTGACTTTTTCTTCAAAACCATGTGGGTTTTACTTTGAGTTCCCTTCATCTTTCACCAGTCTTGTCTAAATACCTTATTTTTCTCTGTCTCAAATAATCCCCAGCTACTTCAAAAATCTAATTTCTACAATGTTGTCAAAGTGATTTTCTATCAACTCATTATATTCTTACTGATTTTTTGGTCATATTCCTTCAATGACTCCCTATCATAAATGGGATAGTATCTAAATCCATTAGCAAGATATATTCATAAATGGTTGTATATTCTGACTCTTTCAGACACTTTAACTATAATTAAACTGAAATCGTTGTAATTTCTTCATCCAGCACTCTCGTACAATTATGTTCATTTGTAAATGCTAAATGCTCTTTTTGGTTAACTTTCACTTAACCTTTCTGAGCCACAATTGTTTCTGTCAAATAGGGCTAATAATACTTATCTAAAGGTTTTATTAGGATTCAATTAAATAATGTAAGCTAAGTGTTGAACACATTACAAGTGCTCAATACATATTAATTCCTTTCCTATCTTTACTTTTCCAAACAATTTTCTGCTTCAGAAACATCTCAGACAGATGAATAATAACCAAGCAGAGAAAATGGGTCAAATTCTTCATATAATAAAAACAAACTGAAAAGAAATGAGAGACACAAGAGGGGATAAAATTCACTGATAAATAAAAATGCCTTACTATAATAATATGTAGGTAGGTTTGTTTTAAATCAATAATTGTAGTATGGGGTTAGAATAAGCATCCAAGAGCCCCTGAGGCCAAAGCCTTGAGGTATGTGGATGTGCATGGTTAGGATTGGCGTCAGACTGCAAATAGTCCCAGTGCCAGAACTCAGGTCCCAAGGCAAGTTTTTCCCCAGGGGTACAAAACAAGATGTTAATGAACTCAGGTCCCAACCCAGTACCTACTTGCTAGAACTCAAGTCCCAAGGCAAATTTTTCCCTGGGAGTACAAAACAAGTTATTAATGATTAAAAACAGAACTACCTTACTTTTGCACTTCTACTGTTCTATTGTTCTTGGATAATAAAAACTGAAGACCGGAGAAACCTTGGGGAGTTTTCTCCTTTGAGTGCTCCAATTTTCTCTCTACTCATGGAGTTTTAAGTCACATTCCTCGCATTGACCATCCCCACAAATAATTTTAATAAAAATAATTTATAATTTAATTTATATTTATAAAATATAGCTGCTTATTTTAAAACTGTAGGCTTAGTAAACAAATAGCATCTTCGTATTATCTTTTCCAAGTCAAGAACAATTGACTATCATATAAATATCTGATTGCTCTTTCAAACAAGTTATGCACAACTATGCATTTCATGAATGCAAGCAGTTTATGAATGATTACAGTTGTTTGGTCTGATAAAGCATTTTTATCATGCGATTCATTCGCACATACTACAGATGTTAATATAGTTTTACCTTACATAATGAACATAGAACATAACATAGATGCTAGCTACCTAGTCCATACATCTTCGCATTCTTAGTAATGAAAATTTCCCCTAGACTAACTTAACTATTTTCAATTTTCAAAATCAAGGATAGTTGCTGCATTTGTTTTCTACATAAATGAATTCTTAATGTGCTGAAAATTAGGTATTTAAAATTTTTACTTGTGACATTTTAAATTTATTAGAAGAATCACTCTAACAGAGACTGTAAATTTGCCACAATTATCATTAAGCAGCACGATAATAAAAATAATGCTTACTTAAAATCATGCTGTGTATAAAATGATCCTACAGATATTTCCACATACAGTAATCATGACATTTCAAAATATATTATGAGACACAGGAACTAATATTCTCCATATTCAAGGAAGAGATTCAGTTATCGGTTGTTTAACAAATGCTTGGTAAAGGCTCATTTGAGCATCTGCAGTCAGATCATTCATTTTTCCAAAACAATTTATTGTTAATATAATAAATATGTAAACTGAAGTTATGACTAAGCAACAGGTTTGGATTATGGCTCTTGTTTCTATTAATTGTGTGACTTTGGAGAGGTTACAAACATCACTGCATGAAGTTCTGTCATCTGTAAAATGGGGATAATTATTGTGTCTATCTCACAAGGTGTTTGCATGAAACCAGTCATTTGATTCTTGGAAAGCACACAGAAAAGCATCTGTCATGTCATGAATGCAAAATCATGAAGTTATTATTATTACAATTATTATTGTTTCATGAACATAATAAAATTAAGTTTTTAACCACTAACTGGCATTGTTTGTCCATTTTACAATTACATATTTGTTCACACCACAAAATACAGGGTCTGGCACAAATAGTGTCCCATTTTTAGGAGCTGGTAATCTATACTAAAATCCTAAGTGTGTAATTCTGTAACATAACAATACCATAACTACATTAACATAACTACTTTTGTTATTACTTAGTAGAAAAACAAAGTTTATTATATTCCAGAAGGACCTGTCATAGCCTAATGAGTTGGCTTTAAGGATGCTTAAGAATCCACTTGAGACCTTTATAAAATTTCACATTCCTGGTCTTCTTTATGAAAGGATTTGATTCAGAAATACTGGGCAAGGATATAACCATACTATTCAAATTCCTGGTTGAATAGTATATTGTGTATGTACTGTTGAACCAGGATATATAGATACACACATATATACACACACTGTATAAATTCTATAATTTTATTTTAATTTTAAAAGCTGCCCATTTATTTCATAGGTTTTTTTCTAGCCTATGTTTAATAAAATTTTTTTCTTTACATATATTTGATATTATATATTTACAGATAAGATTGATTACTCCATCTCTTGTTCTCCTGGTTGTTAGGTACTTTAGTTGCATTATGTAAAAAATAACTTTATTATTTGGAGGTAAAGTTGATGAAAGTTTTCTTTTTGTGGAGCTATATAGAACTCTAAGATTAAAGTTTATAAAGAAAAACTTTGTATTGCTTTCTTTCTCTAGGTATCTGAGGGTCACTATCACCCAAGTGCCATTTCAAATTACATCATTAAGACTTTTCATAGGTGTGGCTATATGTGAATTAGTGCTGAAATCTCAATGGAGAGAGAGTTTGTAATTATTACTTTTAAGAGTATTTTCTTCTTATCATACATAGTGCCAAAATTGAGATAGTTTATTTATGGCTTACTCTGAAAAGTAGATTATTTCTATTTAATTGAAATCATGGCTTTTGAAAATCTCAACATTAGGTAGGGGTATTCTATTAGATTCTCATTTTTCCTGGGCTTTTTGCCCAAAATAACTGAAAAAAAATGAAAGCTCAACATCAACAGTTTCAACCAATGCTTCTCAGCTGGTGGTTGTTTACAATTTTAGATTTCTACATCTTTCAAAAAAGTATATTACTCCTCCAACCCTGGGAAGTTTTCCTATCAGTTTTTCTTATTTACACTTATCCCATTTGATATTATATTTTATAATTATTGATTTTTATAGTCATCTTTCACTAGAATGTTAGTTTCATGAATGCAATAGAAATGATTTCATGCCTCATTTCCTGATTCTGAATACAGTAATTTCTTCTTTATTTCTAATTGTTAAATTTATTGGGGTGACATTGGTTAGTAAAAATTACCTAGGTTCCAGTTGTACAATTCTACAATACATCATCTATGTGTTGTGTTATGTGCTCTTACATGTTAATTTTCATTAAGTTTTAAAGATTATTAATTACATCAGTGGCATCCTTCTCAAGATCCTTAGTCACATCAGCAAAGACCTTTCTTCCACATACAGTAACATTCACACTTTGCATAGATTAGGTCCTGAATATCTTTTAGGGGTTATTTAATCTACCACATTGATTAAACACAAAACACAGATATGAAATACAACAGAAACTTGACTCTTGTCTATTTAATAGTTTTCTTTTAAAAAATATTTAGCTAATGCCTATATATATTATTCAACTGTAAAGTGGTAAAGCCACTCTGGAAAACAATTTGGCAGTTTCCTAGTAAGTTAAGTATACAATTATCATATGATCTAGCAAATCAATTCCTGGGTTATTTCTTTAGAGAAATAAAAACATATGTCCACATAGAAACCTGTGCATGAGTGTTTATAGATGCTTGATACTTATTTGCCAAAAACTAGAAACAACCTAACTGTCCTTTCATTGTTGAATGGATAAAAATACCTGTGTGTGTGTGTGTGTGTGTGTGTGTGTGTACACAATAGACTGGTATACACGCGCACACACGAATACAAATATTGATATACACAACAACATAAGGAATCTCAAAGGCATTATGCTTAGTGAAAGTAGCCAGTTTTAAATGGCTCCATGTTATATGCTTCCATTCATATGATATTCTGGGAAACACAAACTATAGGGAAAAGGAGATCAGTGGTTGCCATCAGGTAGGGGTAGGGAGAGGGTGTGACAGTTACCAAGAGTCAGCCAACAAAATTTTTGAATGTAGAAGAACTCCAATGTATCTTGATTATGAAATTGGTTACATAAATCTACACATGTGTTAAAACTCATAAAACTCTTTTGTACACCCAAAGAGGTGAAAAGATAAATTTTACTATGTATAAAGTTTCAAAATATCAACCTTAAGTTATTCTGTGATATAGTAATTCGTAATACTGATGAGGAATGAAACTTAATTTCAACAAATCTACTTGTTAAAATTAGTTGATTTACCTATTTAATCATTCCAGCCAATAACTTAATAAGTGTGTTTGAATTCAATATTTTGTTCTCGATTCACCACACACGTGTGCACACACACAAACACATAAATACTTTTAAAGATCTTTTGTAGTAGGGTTAAATTATATATTGAAGTTGTATCAGTAAACTTTGGGACTTGGGAATTCAACAGTATTTGGCAAATACATTTTTTATATTTTAAGAACATACTATATTATTTATCTGGAACATCATATAGAACAACATGAAATGTGAACAGTTATACAAACAATCACCTCTGTCATTCACATGTAAATTTTTGAAATTACGATTTAAACTAATGTAGATTTTTCTGATCCTGACATTTGAAACTCTGCATAATTTTTGTTGATTTTTAAAAAATTTCTGATAGTCAGCAGTGTCTTGATATTCTTAGTATCCTCGTAGAAAAAAGGCACAAGTCCTAGCATTCTACTAATAACAGGAAAAGACTTGGTCGTTGTTTTGTTATGTTTTGTTTTGTTCTGTTTTGGTAGGGGCATTGTTTTGCTTTTATAAATGAAAAATACATTTTCACTTGCACAGGCTTATCTGGGACCATCTGGCCCTATTATAGTCCCAATACAGGGTTTATATTTGCAACATAATATTCTGTGATCAGTTGTCATTGTTAGGGTCAGAAAAGACTTTCTTCTTTATTTGAATAGTTTGTCCTGCATGATTGCTTAAATCTGAATACAGTAATTTCTTAAATGTTAATTTGCATTTTTTCTCAAAGATTATTTATTAACCATGTCAGCAGGCATCTAGGGGATTTTGCAAAATGACCTCGAAAGTATTTGATGTTAGCCTTTAAGTAGATCCAGATCCATTTCTGTCTGATCACTTAACAATTTCTATTTGATCAGGTAGTTCTAAGACAGAAATATACAACGGCCTTATAAATGATCAAAATAATATTTTAATATACATTATGTTTAATAAAATTCTCAATTACATGGGAGTCCTTCCTTTCCTGTTTCACTTGTCTCCATCCTCTGGTCAACCCTTTTCCAGGTGCTGTGAATGCTAGTGAGGTTTTGTTTTCCTCTTACAAGATCTAAGCCAATAGTAATGGCCTATAAGCTGATCACCTGTCTTATCTTAAAGTGTTTCTCTCTGATTCAGGATTTTCTTAAATCACCAGTGACCTACTACTTGAAAACCACAAATCTATAACTAATTCCTGACAAAGATTATTTAGAAACTTTACCTGTTGTGCAAAAGCTTGAAAAATTAAATACACAGCTTTTAGCATCTCTCTTAATTAAGACATTTTCTTTTCTTATCCATTCACTATATTACATTAGTTTATCTCAATGGTCCTATTTAAAAAATTCAGGCTAAATATTTCAACCCAATCATAACAGTCATAAATTCAAGGTAATCATGGCAAGCTTTAATGAAGGAAAAATAAAAATTCTAAGTAATGATAAATAAGAATACTATATCTAGGATGTTTGTTCTTTAAATAGATAAAAAAAGAAAAAAACATGTTTCAACTTTACTTTTTTCTTCTACATATTTCTAGTGAAATAATTATTTTAGAGAACCCAAATTATCTTTCCAGTCGAACATAGAACTATATATTCTTTTATAGTAGAGCAAATATCATTAGCAATTAGTATTCTCTGGTCACCCATATATGAAGCTTAATGCCAAACAGTTCCTTGAAACATATAAATAGTTTTGTTTCATTTTGTTTCCAAAAGATACCTCTCCATCATGCCCATATATTATCCCATTTGGGTCAAGAGTGAATTCCAGAATTCCAGTAAAATAATTGCTGCAGAATATATATCTCCTCTGTTTGTGGAGGAAATCTGTTAAGTATGTTTCAGATGTTTGGAAATCATACAGTATTTAGGTATGTGTGATTTTCTTTTCCTGGCTAGACCATAATATTACAGTTTGAAAACAAGACTTGAAAGATAAACTCTGAAACAACCTAAGTGGACATCTAGTTTCTGGTTCTTCGTGTAAGGAGCCTGTATGTCATCAAGCTGTCCTAACAACAAGTAAGAAGCTGAATAAACAGAAAAATGAACTCTCCTTGAGTCTGTAAAAGAAAGAAAGACACAGGGCAAATCACTGCCTCTACACTGGAGAGAAAGAAAGGTGGCTACAGAGTCAGCACTTATCAGAGCAGACACTCACCAATGAAAACTGCCATGGTAATTGAGCCCCAAAGGAAAACCTGAGCTGTCATTGACAAATTGCTGAGTCTCAGGATGGACAAGTCTGAGATCTGAAAACTCCAGGAGTACCCAGTCACTGAGAGATCCTCATACTTCTATGAGTTTCACCACCAGAAGCTTGACCAGATTCTCATAGCAAGTATCAGAGAAAAATATCAGCAGGAAGGGAAAATAAGTCATTTTGAGGTAAAAGACAACACTCAATTCTTAGTGTGGCCTGACCCCGGAGAAAAACATTCAAGAGTGGTAAAGTAACCAGGTGGGGATTAATGAGAGCCTGAGTGATTTGGAGAAGGGAAAGACTCCATTCCAGCCCATTCTAGCCATCCTGTCTCATCTATATAGGAGGAGAGGAGTAAGAGGCACACCTGAAGTTTACAACCTGGAGATACAGGCTCACTAGAAAACTGAGATCTAATTGTAGGACTACAGAATGCTTCTCCACCCCCAGACCATATGACCACATTACTAAAGGCCTAAATCAGTTCTTTTTATCCAATATGTCACTTCTGGCTCTCATAAAATATACATACATACATACACACACATACATATATGTAGCATGCTAAAAAACAAAAACCACAATTTGAAGAGATAGACCAAGTATTATAATCACACATGGCAGAAATGTTGAAATGATTAGAATGAAAATTTAAAACATCTGATTAATATACTAAGGGCTATAATGGATATGTAGACAGTATGTTAGACTAGATGAGCAATGTAAGCAGAGATGGAAATGCTAAGAAAGAACCAAAGAAATTCTAGAGATTATAAACACAGTAACAGAAATAAAGAATACCTTTGATAGGCTTATTAGTAGATTAGACATGTCTGAGGAAAGCATCTCTGATCTAGAGGATGTATCAGTAGAATTCTCAAAAACTGAAAAGTAGAAAAAACGAAGATGGAAACAAATAAACAAAGCAGAATGGAATATAGAAAGACTGTGGAACAACTACAAAAAGTTTAACATTCACATAATGGGAATACCAGTTGGAGAAGAAAGAGAGAAAGGAAGAAATAAATATTTGAAATAATAATAACTGAGTAGCATTTCCCCAAAATTAACATCAGACATCAAACTACACATCTGGGAAGCTCTGAGAATGCCAAACAGGATAAATGTCAAACATAGCAATGCACAGTAGAGAAAATAAAAAATAAAGAAAAACATTCCAGAATGAAGATAGAGTTTAAAAAATCTTACCTATAAAGAAACAAAGATTCCACATCTCAGAAATCATGCATGCAAGAACAGGGTTAGAGAAGATGGCAGATGTGAAAGACAGAGGCAAGAGATCCATGCTATGTACACATTCTCAGTTTTAGAACTGAACCTCTTTTTCTTCTCTTTTCTTCTATTCCACATTTCTTAACAAACAAATTTTAATGCACAAGAGTGTGAAATGCAATGTAAGGTAGAGCTTCCCTTCTAATGAAAGTAAAAGAGCATAGAAATATAGTTTAAACAATATTATTCCAATATTTGCTTTACTTAAACTTTTATTAAACTGTCATTTCATTAAATCCAGCTTTCATTTATGAGATATCTCTTACATAAAATTTAATGTTCCAAGAATAAGATTTATAAAAAAATATTTTAAATAAAGTATCATTTTTGTCCGTGTATTTGTGGATTTATTTCTGGGTGTTCAATTCTGTCTCATTGGTCTATGTGTCTGTTTTTCTACCAACCAAGCTGTTTTAATTACTGATGCTTTGCAGTACAAATTGAAATCGGGGAGCAGGATACTCACAGCCTTATTCTTTTTACGTAGTATTGCTTTAGCTATTCAAGGTCTTTTATAGTTCCATACAAATCTGATAATTTTAAAATCTATTTCGTGAAAGTATGTTTGTAGGATTTTGATGAGAATAGCATTAAATATCACTTTGGGTAATATGACCTTTTTAACATGTTAAGTCTTCTGATCCATAAACATGAAATGTCTTTCCATGTCTTTGTGTCCTCTTCAATTTCTATTAATAGTGTCTTATAGTTTTCAGTGCATAAGTCTGTCATGTTCTTTAAGTTATTTCCCAGGTATTTCATTCTTTTTGTTGCAATTGCAAACGATAGTGATCCTCTCATTTCTTTTTCTGAAGATCCGTTTTGTGTATATAAAAATACAATTGATTTTTGTACATTGATTTTGTATCTGACAATTTTATTGAATTTGTTTATTGTTTCTAATAGTTTCTTGGTGGAGTCTTTGGAATTTTGTATATAAAGGATCATGCCATCTGCCAATAGTGACAGTGGATTTTTTCTCTTTCTATTTGGATACCTTTTATTCCTTTCTATTGTCAACGTTCATTGCAGTGCTATTCATGGTGGCCAAGTCATGGAAACAACCAAAGTGCTCTTTGATAGGTGATTGAGTAAAGAAACTGTGGTACATATAGACAGTGGAATATTACTAAGCTATTAGAAAAGATGAAATACTGTCACTTGCAACAAAAGTGATAAACTTTGAGATCACCATGCTACGCAAAATAAGCCAGAACCCCCCCAAAAAAAACCAAAAAAAAAACACCCCAAACCAAATAACAAGAACCATACGACTTCAGTCATATATGGAATATAAAACTGAAAGCAACAAAGAAACAAAAACTCATGGACACAGTCAATAGTTTAGTGGTTAAGTGAGGGCAAGAGTGAAGTGGGTAGGAGAGCAGGGAGGAGGAATCAAATATAAGGTGATAGAAAGAGGACTGACTCTGGGTGATGAACACATAATGCAACACATAGACAATGCACTATAGAATTATATATCTGAAATCCATGCAATTTTTGCTAACCAATATCACCTTAATAAATATAACAATAAAAAATAACTTGCAAGTGATCTTTGTCATGTTTTGAGTTCCCAACAACACAGCCCCAATTCAAATTTTGTAATTAAAAACTGAGAAAACTCAGGAGACAGTTTTAAGTGAATTTTTCTTATGGTAGTCTTTGTTGCTCATCTGAATTTTAAATATTTGAGTACTTTTCATGATTAAAGGAGAGCAATCAGTGCAAATAATCTAAATTAACACTGGGGAACATTTCAGATTAATAGCTAATCCCCAAAATGTTCAAAGTAAAATGGCAGATATTATAACTTTAGAGGCATAGAGGAGTAAAAAAACAATACATTTAGACTAAAATAATATTTATAAAATTTGTAATTTAAACGTTCATTTGTGAGAAAAACATGAAATGGGGATGAAATCATATTTGATTTATATTTATATAAATTGAAGAATAAGTAAAAATAAGCAAGAGAAGACACTTGAGACATTTCTTCCCCTAATAACTGTGCATTTTAAACTCTAAAAATGGATTAAGGCCCAAAGAAGTATATACAATGACAAAAACAAAATTACAATAAAAATTTTTAAGAAATCATTACATTGCCAATATTTTTATTTGCTTCTCTGTTTTGTTTCTCTCTGTTTACATCTGTTTATGTGTGTATGTGTTTGGCAAGAGCCCTTAGTTTGGATTAGTTAGGTAGCCACAATTGCTGTCACATAATTCTACTGTCATAACAATATAGAAGGTATCAAAGGAATGATATGGGAGTTATCAAAATAACTTAAAAATAATAGAATTAATTAGCTGGAAGTCTTAATCAATTCCTGTTTTTGTTTTTCCTTTAGTCACCAATTATTTCTAAAATATTTATTATATATCAGCTCTTAAGATAGACACAAAGCAACTGATAATACTATAAAACTTTTCTGTTTAAGGAAATTATCTAATTTTTAAAAAGAGGCAAGTAATAAAAGCTCTCTAATATTGTTGGGTAGCTGATGAAAATTGCTTATATTAGGAAAAATTTATATTTTAATAAATAAGAAACATTAAGATAAATACCTTCCATGCCCCTTAGCAGTGTTTTATTACAAAAAGGCCGGTACTTTAAGAGATATAAATAGACTGGGAAATAGACAACAACAAATGAGTACATTTCCATATCATCATCTTTACCTGTATCTGAAAGTCAAGTTTAATAATTAATTTATCATAAAGCTCAGTATAATCTGATAATTTGTTTTAAATTATACACATGCTATATCTGATATTAAAACTTAAAAGGTATTTGGAAAGCAATTCATAAATCTCCTGTTGGCTGTCAATATTACAATCTTGATAGAAATTATATCTACAAAGATTATAGCACTGATTAAAAACTTTAGTGTTTAAACATATTTCTCAAGCTTGGTCAAGTTAAGCTTTAAAATAAGTTGATTTATAACTGCTAATATTTTATTGGCTTGGTATTTTACAGATAACACAATATTTAATGTTTCTAAAGGAAGTCTGTGTACCAAATTCTCAAACCCAAAATCCCATAACAACATTAGCAGGTAAGGCTGAGAGTCATTTAACCTAAATTAATGTTGCATTTTTTCAAGAATATCAGACAGTTAATTTAAGCACAAATAAATCACATAAAGCACTCAGACCCTGACCATGCATGGAAAAAAAAAAAAGAAAGGTAGTAACAACTAACACAACACCAAACTATTACTGCTACTTTATACACTATTGCCAAGCCTGTGTCATCAAAATTTACACAAATTTTTGGACCAATTATGATATGTTTTGTGATTTAGTATTTTTTCTATTTCTAGGCCTCTGTGTTATATTTACCCATCTGTGTCATCTATCAATCATCTATATCTATCTATCTATCTAATCCAATATACTCTATTGATGCACCTATCTTTCTACCCTATTTAGACTATTGTGTCCTTTTACTTCCCCAATTTTAAATGTTTCTCAGACTGTTTATCTTTTGCTATTATATCCTCAATGATAACTTTAGCATCTTTTAAAATTTTTAAAGATAAACCTCTCAATATTTTCTAGCATTTAATCCAGTATTTTTCTATATTAATACATACATAATTAAAATTGATGAGTAATTTCATTTATTGGTTAAATATTCATTGATATTCAATTGTTAATCTTCCAATTTAATTGTATTTCTCTTTGAGATTAGTCATGATAAAACCATTTACCTACAATTGTTCTTCAGAAAAACATTCAGTAGGGAATATACCTACAATAAGTCATTCATTTAACAATTAAGGACACCTAAGTTTAGAAAGGACAATATCTTGCCAAGATATCAAGACTCATCAAGTCTTTGCATACAAAATTCACTGAAGTTTGTATTTTCTTTCTCTCCCGCTCCATCCATAAACCCACTGACTTAATTAAAATCCAACTGAAAGTTGTCTTTGTATCACTGCAGTAAAACAGATAAAGTTGTATGGGTGTTAACTGTAGACACTAGCTAATAGTCACCATTCGTGTTTTCCTCCTATGCATATAACTAGGCTGCATTCCTGAGCCTCCTTTGAAGTGAGATACAGCCAAATGACTGTGTTCTGATCAATGCAATGTGGCAAAGTAACATGTGCCATTTTCAGCTTGGCTTGTTAAAAACTCCTGGGAGTGATCCTCATTCTTTCCCCATTCACTAGCTGGATAGAGAGAACCTATAGGACCTTATACAGTGCAGAAGGCCAAACTGGAAGAAGCCTGGGTTTCTGAATTACAATATGGGGCAGAACCCATTTAAACCTGGAAAACACACTGGACTATAATAGGTGCAATAAATAACACTTTATTGTGTTATGTAAACACTGATTTGGGAGAGAGAGAGAAAGATAGTGGATTACATTCAGGTCTATTACAGATAGACAGATGAACAGTCAACCTTAGGAAATAGAGCCCCGACATCTAAGGATATAAAAAAGGAAGCCCAGTCGAGACCATGAACACAGGTCCCCTAGAGATTTGCCCTGTCAACACAGAGGCACCCTAGGTGAGTGAGTAATCAGCCCCACCCTACTAATGGGGAAGATATTCTTGCGGACCTCAGTAGGAGCAGCTGTCTATGGGGCACTGAGGAGCTCTTGGCATTACTCTACCATTCCCCTTGGGAAGTTAGTGGTGGCTGTGAACAGCATACCACTTAACTGCAAATGAAGAACAAACACAACACACTCAATGGACAATCCTAGATTACACACAAAGGAGATCAGAGAGACTGTACCCTTGGACCACACAGGACACATACTACATAAGGCCACCCAGTAAAGACTAAAAGGCATAAGAGACATACCTGCTGCATAGAAGCAAACAGAGGAAAACCAGAATGAGGAAACAGAGAAATACTTCCCAAATAAAGGAACAAGATAAATCTCTAGACATAGAATTAAATGAAAATGAAAAGGAGGCAATCAACCTACCAGAGCAAGAGTTTAGAACACAGTTCATACGAATGTTTAAGGAACTTACTGAAAACTTCAACAAAGGGTCAGCAACCATAAAAAAGACATAGAAACCATAAAAAACAACTAATCAAAATAAAGACTACAGTAGAAGAAATCAACAGTAGAAGGAATCAACAGCAGGTTAGATAAAGCACAGAACTGAATCAGCAATCTGGAAGACAAGGTAGCAAAAAAACACCCAAATAGAAAGCAAAGAAAAAAAAAAGAATTAAAAAAAATGAGGATAGCCTGGGAAACCTCCGGGACAACATCAAGTGGAACTACCCAAGTGTAACAACATTGAGATCACAGGGTACTAGAAGGAGAAGAGAGGGAACAAGGGATTGAGAGCCTATTTGAAGAAATAATGACTGAAAACTTTTCTAAACTGGTAAAAGAAATACACACACAAGCCTAGGAAGTGCAGAGAATTCCAATCAAGATGAACCCAAATAAGCCCACATCAAGACACATCATAATTTAAATGGCAAAAGTTAAAGACAAAGAGAGAATCCTAAAAGCAGCAAGAGAAAGACAATTATTTACTTACAAGGGAGCTCCCTTGAGACTACCAGTAGATTTCTCAATAGAAACTTTGCAAGCCAGAAGACAGTGGCAGGAAATATTCAAAGTAATGAAAATCAAGAACCTACAACCAAGACTACTCTACCTAGCAAGGCTATTATTTAAAATTGAGGGAGAGTTAAAGCGTTTCCCAGAGAAGAATAAGCTAAAGGAATTCACTACCACCAGGCCAGCATTGCAAGAAATGCTAAAGGAACTTCTTTGAGCAGAAGAAAGAAGAAAAGAAGCAAACAAAAGAAAATAAAAAACGTGAGTGAACAACCTATCAATAATCACTTTAAGTGTAAATGGACTAAATGCTCCAATTAAAAGACACTGGGTAGCTGAATGAATAAGAAAGCAAGACTCAGGCAAATATTGTCTACAAGAGACTCACCTCAGAAGGAAAGACACATATAGCCTGAAAGTAAAGGGATGAAAAATGACAGCTCATGCAAATGGAAATGAGAAAAAAACTAGAGTAGCAATACCTTCATTGGACAAAATAAACTTTAAAATAAAGACTAACAACAGACAAAGAAGAGCATTACATAATTATAAAGGGATCAATCCAACATGAGGACAACACTCTTGTAAATATTTATGCATTCAACACAGGAGTACCTAAATACATAACACAATTATTGACTGATACAAAGGCAGACATCAATAGTAACATAATCATAGTAAGAGACTATAATATCCCACTAACACCAATGAACAGATTCTCCATACAGAAACTCAACATGGATACAGTGGCCTTAAATGACACTCTAGACCAGATGGATTTAATTGATATTTTTAGAGCATTACATCCCAAAGTAGCAGAATATACATTCTTTTCAAACACACATGGAACATTTTCCAAGAGAGACCACATGTTAGGCCACAAAAAAGCCTCAATAAATTTAAGAAAATTGAAATCGTATCAAGCATCCCTTCTGACCACAACAGTATGGAACTAGAAATCAATTATAAGAAAAAACTAAAAAACACAAAAACATATGGAGGCTAAACAATATGCTACTAAACAATAAATGGGTCAACAATGAGATAAAGGAAGAAAACAGGAACCTTGAGACAAATGGTAATGAAAACATAACTACCCAAAAACTATGGGACACAGAAAAAGCAGTCCTAAGAAGGAAATTCACAGCAATACAGGCCTACTTAAAAAACAAGAAAAATTCCCAGACAGACAGTTTAACCTTACACCTAAAGAAATTAGAAAAAGAAGAGCAAACAAACCCAAAATGAGTATAAATAGGGAAATAGTAAAAATCAGAGCAGAAATAAACAAAATTGAGAATAAGAAAATACAAAAGATCAATGAAGCCAAGAACGGTTTCTTCAGAAGTATAATGAAAATAGACAAACCTTTAACCAGACTCCTCAAGAAAAAAAGAGAGTGCCTACATAAATAAAATCAGAAATGAAAGAGAAGTGACAACAGACACCACAAAAATACAATAAATTATAAAAAAAATATTATGAGCAACTATACACTAACAAATTAGACAATGTGGAAGAAAAGGATAAATTTTTAGAAACATACAAGCTTCCAAGGTTAAATTAAGAAGAAATAGAAAATCTAAACAGATCAAATACTAACAACAAAATTGAATCAGCAATCATCAAGCTCTAAACAATGAAAGTTCTGGACCACAGGGCTTCACAGGTGAATTTTATCTAATATTAAAAAAAAAAAAAAATTAACACCTGTTCTCCTCAAACTATTTCAAAAAATTCAAGAAGAGAGCAGGCTCCCAAATATACTTTTATGAGGCCACCACTTCCCTGATTCCAAAACCAGATAAAGATACTATATTCATGGCAGTTTATCTTTCACTGTAGTAAATTTTTCTTCATTAAAAAAAAAAAAAAAAGACACTACAAAACAAAAAACGCTATCTCTAATGAACAAAGATGCAAAAATTTTCAACAAAATATCAGTAAAGCAAATTCAGCAATACATTTAAAAAAATCATACACAAGAATCAGGTGGAATTGATTCCTGGGATGCAAGGTTAGTTCAATACACATAAATTAATTAACATTATACACCACTTAAGCAAAATGAAAAATAGAAATTATATGGTTATTTCAATAGACATAGAAAAAGCATTTGACAAAATTCAGCAGCCATTTATGATAAAAGCTTTCAGCAAAGTAGGAATAAAAGTAACACCTCTGAATATAATAAAGACTATATATGATAAACACATAACTAACATCGTACTCAATGGGGAAAAACTAAAAGCATTTCTTTTAAGATCATGAACAAGACAGTATGCCTACTGTCACCATTATTATTTAATATAGTACTGGAAGTCCTAGCCATAGCAACCAGATAAGAAAAACAAATAAAAGGCATTCAAATAGGAAAAGAAGTAGTAAAACTATTCTTATTTGCAGATGACATGATACTATACACAGAGAACACCTAAGATTTGACCCCAAAATGATTGAAACTGATAAATTTAGTAAAGTAGCAGGATACAAAATTAATATTCAGAAATTGGTTGCATTCATATACACCAATAACAAACTAGCAGAAGAAATTAAAAAACCAATCTCATTTACAATTGCATCAAAATAAATAAATAAAATACCCAGGAATAAATTTAACCAAGAAGGTTAACAACCTGTACTGAGAAAATTATAAGACACTGAACAGAGAAATCAAAGAAGATACAAATAAATGTAAACACATACCATGCTCATGGGTAGGAAGAATTAATATAGTTAAAATGTACATTCTACCTAATCAATAGATTCAGTGCAATTCACTCTGAAATACCATTGACATTCTTCACAGGAATAGAACATACAATCTTAAAATTTATATGAAACCATAAAAGACCTAGAATAGCCACAGCAACCCTGAGAAAGAAAAACGAAGTTGGAGGAATCATGCTACCAAATATCAAATTAGATTACAAGGCCACAGTTATCAGAACAGCATGGTATGGTATCGGCATAAAAATAGACACATAGTTCAAGACCAGAATAGAGAGGCCAGAAATAAATCCATGTTTACATGGCCAATTAATCTACAATAAAGGAAACAAGAATTTACACTGGGATAAAGACAGTCTATTCAACATATGGTGTCAGAGAAACTGGACAGATACATGTGAAAAAAATAAAACTGGACCACCTTCTTAAACCATATACAAAAATAAACTCAAAGTGGTTTAAGGACCTAAATATAAGACCTGAAACTATAAAACTCCTCTAAGAAAATATAGGGAATTCTCTGCATCAATAAAAGCCATATGTTGGCCGATTCGGGGCATCCAGTCGATGAGGCTGGGGCCCCTTGGCCCCACTTATAATCTAAAAAAAAAAAAAAGAAAAGAAAATATAGGAAGCAACCCCTCAGACATTACCCTTAGCAGTACCTTCAATGATATATCTTCTCAGACAAGGAAAACAAAGAAAAATATAAATAAATATCCAAAATATGTAAGAAATTCATACAACTTAACACCAAAAAAACAACCCAATTTAAAAAATGGGTAGAAGACCTGAATAGACATTTCTCCAAGAGGACATACAGATGGCCAATAGACATATGAAAAGATGCTCAACATCACTAATTATCATAGAAATGCAAATCAAAACCACAGTGAGATACCATCTCACTCCTGTCAGAACGGCTGTCATCAGTAAATTGACCAACAGTGCTGGCAAGGATGTGGAGAAAAGGGAACTCTTGGGCATTGTTGGTGGGACAGCAAATTTGTCCATCATCTATGGAAAACAGTAGGGAGGTTCCTCAAAAAACTAAAAATGGAATTTCCTTATGATCCAGCAATTCGGCTCCTGGGTATTTACCCAAAGAAAACCAAAACACTAATCTGAAAAAATATATGCAGCTCTATATTTATTGCAGCATTATTCACAATAGCTAAGATATGGAAATAACCTGAATTGTCCATCAATAAATGACGGGATAAAAAAGCAGTGGTACATTTAAACAATGGAGTATACTCGGCCATAAAGAATAAAATCTTACCTTTGCAACAACATGGATGGAACTAGAAGATATCATGCTAAACAAAATAAGTCTGACTGAGAAAGACAAATACCATAAAGTTTCACTTATATGTGGAATTTAAAGAACATAATAAATAGTCAAAATAGAAAAAGAAACTCATGGACACAGACAAGAGTTTAGTAGTTACAAGAGGAATGGGGAAGGGTGGTGAGCAAGGAGGGAGGGGGACTCAAGAGCTTGGTGATGGAAGGAGAAATGACCCTAGGTGGTGAGAACACAATGCGGCACAGAGACAATGAAGAACAGTACACCTAGAGTCTATGTAATTTTACTAACCAATGTCACCCCAATAAATTTAATTAAAAAATAAATTAGAAAAACTGATTTATATATTGTTTGTTATAGAAAATAGCATACTTGACAAATAAATCTGTATTGATATTACACATAGTTGACTTGAAATTTTTGCCTTTGGTGGTTTTTAGGAGTGGGTTTTGTCAGAAATTTCACTGAAGTTTTAATTAATTCAAATGGTATCCTCATTCAAATATAATTAATATTCTGATGGATAATGGGTGACAGAAATGTGAAACTGTATTTAATACTTAATTTTAGTAATTGATTTTTACACTTTCTATAGATAAAATTAAGTATTAGTCATGATTTGATTCTGTCTCTGCCTGATTTTATGACTGTAGCCAAATAACAACACACAAAATCTAGGGAGAGCTATTAAATGCTATTGGATTTACATGTTCAGTCACTTTGTTATCTATTTTTTCTGTCTCTACTGACAAAAAATGACTCAAAAAGGGTATTAAATGTATATGTATTTCTCTATACATTTTCTGTTTAATGTCCTATATATTTTAACTATTTTATCCTTTATTGAAGGGTCATAGTAAGACAGAAAGAGGTCTGTAAGACCAAAGTAGGACAATAATAATTTTATAACTAAATTAAATCATTGGTTATTCATATATTCTTTATAAAATTATTAACTCAGGATTTCTTTAAACCATCTGTGTATACAACTCATTTCCCTTTTTTAATATATATTTATTTTCACAAAATATGTTATAAAAATATCTAGCCTGTATTTCAACAGATATTATTATTTGGATTTTTGATATTAGTTGTATTAGTAATTAGCAATTTGTTTATAGATGTACATACAAAATGCCTAAGTGAATTTTTATGTGTATAACTGAGAAGAATGAAAAGTATCTTTAAAATGTGTTTTTTTTCTATCCACAATTAATAGGAATCCAATTATCCTAGATTTATCAAAGCTTTAAATAGAAATTTAAGATCATTCTTCAGACAAAAGACATCTACATGCTGTTTTTAAACAGCATTTGGTTTTGTTGGAAGATGGAAGATTCTGCCTTATAACATAATGGAACCATTTGGATATGATTTGGTTGGAGAAATCCAGTGCAGTGTTAATTCATGTTTATCTTTGAACAGTCTGGAGAAGCACAGAAATAAATTCTCTAAGAGAATTATGAAAATGTTTTTAGAAATGTATGTAAATTCACTCACATGTAAATAAACTGTTTTTGCTCCTGTTTCTGATGTGTATACTTGTAGTCCAGCCAGTTGAAAAATAGAAACTTGAGAGTTAAATGGTCTGCGAATATAAGCCATCTTTGCCCATCTTCTCACAGAGATTTTCTCTAATAGACTTTCCATGCTTTATACTTATTCTCTCCTGTTTTATAATCTGATCTCGTAATTAAAAATATAAAAACATTAGCAGATCAGAAAGTCAGTGCCTATAATGCAGACATTGAGGAAAGATTCCAGCTGTCTGATACAGTACTGAATCATGTAAGATTTACAAAATTCATACTTCTCCATTTTTATTTACCTTTGCTGTCTTCGTCAGTGAACGGAAATGAGAATCAGTTTCAATGGACTGCACTAAAGTGTAAAAGCTAAGGAAGTTCACAGGCCACAATTTGCCAGATTGGAACCTAATGGGGTACTTCATTAAACTATAGGCTGATGACACACTGAATTTTAGATATAAGATGATGTCAAATATTTTATGTTTGAATGGACCTTAGATCCTTAGAATGGACCTGTAGATGTCCTTATTTCTCTGTTAACTAGTAATATGAACAAATTTTCTCAAGAATAATTAATGTTTTTTATTTTCAGTGTTACTTTGCATTTCAGTGTTACTGAGGAAAAAGTATGTGTAAACACTTTGTAACCAGTAAAATTATTTATAAAATTCAGTTACTAAAAAGCAATGGAAGACTCATGTTTAAAAATATGATTATAAAAATATTAATAGTCACTATTTTTATCCTTTGTCTTTTTCTGTCTCTTTTGTCTGAACATTGAAATTATATGCTATGACTTTAACTGCCAAGCAATTAATATCAAGTAGAGCCCCTGATAATGTTGATTTATAGATAAAATAGTTGGTGATGCTAACCATCCTGTCCTGAAATCTGATAGTCTAGTCAGTCTAAAATTCTGGTTTCCTAATTACTTTAATCAATTTTATTTTTCAGCTTCATTAACCATGATATTGTCAGTTGTCAGTTCTATTCCTTGCTTCATCTGAAGTATTTATTCACTCTTTTTATACTTTTGACCCTAATTTGTGTTATTTGGTCAAAAAAATTCACCCTTTTTAATTTACTTATTTTTGTGTCATTCCTGAAGAATTCACTCCTTATTTTGTAATTTTATTTCTTTAGTTTTTTCATTTTTTCATACCTATAACAGAATTGAGGAAACTCAGAAAGCTCTGTTCTCTTCTTTAAAAAAGAAAGTTATTCTATTCCCAGGAATATCAGGATAATTTCAGAAAAGACAATTTACTTATTAAGAGTAGTAATCTGGTAGTAATAATAATAATTACTTGTATAGTATTATAGCATACTATTATTAGTATATTAATAATAACAATAAAAGATGTCTTCCACATTTGATTTCAAATCTCTAGTTCAGCTCTAGTTAGTGGATGGTAATCTTGTCCAAGTAGGTATGATTTCTATAAAGGAAATAACCTCTCATAACTAAAATGTGGATAATACCACTTAGTCTATGATGGCACTTTGAATTTCAAGCAAAATATGATTTATTAAAATATAGTTAGAAATAAATAAATTATAGATTATCAGTTACTTTGGGAAAAATTTTGAAAAAATAATTCCATCTTTATATTACTCATAATTATAATTAAATTGGCAGTGTGCTAATGTTGTTCAACTTTTCCCACCTGGGATTTCATTATGCCCAACTTTGAAAGCATTACGTTAGGTAATGTTACAGAATTCTGAACATGTCCTAATGATTACAGGCCTTTTTTATATCCAGTAAGGAGATAATAGGGATATAACTCTTTCCTTATTTTTTTCTCCTACTCACTTCCTTCACAGCTGCTGAAGCTTATGATATTCTTTCTTTTCAACAAGTTTTTGCCATTAAAGAAGGTTATATGAATGACCAATTTTAACTGACAGTGTACTTTCAATATTCTTTGAACACCACATATCTGACAAGTTTAATTCCAGTCCACATTAGCTATCCATGTTCACGGATGCATCTAGGATTTTGTTTTCCTGATGTATGCTTGTTCTTGAATATCTTACACTCTAGTATCTATGTTTATAAACTGGTGTGCTTTCATTTCAGGTTTGTCGTTATTTGAACAAGTACCTGTTTTGATCTGAATATGAGCACCAATAACTTTCACATGTTCTACTAAGTTTTCAACTTAAACTTGTTTTCATTCCCTTATATTTCTAGTGACAATCCCATACAAGCTGAATGTTCATTTTGTTATGTAGCGATACAAATCACTGGGTACATTATTTTAGTTATTCAAATAATTCAAGATAAATTCCTTTTTGCCATTAGACTATACTTTTATTAGTCCTGATTTTGAAATCAGTTTACTCGTTACTCTAAGACACCACTAAAATTTTTTCTTTGCCACAGAAATTGTATGTAATCCTGGTTGATCTTGAAATACATAAACCCAATTGAAGTCTATGGGCTCAATTATATATTGAATGTATCTATTCACATATTCTCATAGCTTTTTAAATTTAATGGATTAACCTAAAATTAACTTAAAGTATTTCATATGAGCTCTTAATAATTCTCATATTATGCTAGAAATTAAATTTATTTGTTAACTTTTATACATGTGAAATATTGATTACACCCATCAAATTAAAATAATCCTGAATATAATGATTTTTTGACCTGTTATTCTGATAATTTAAATTAAAAGTTGAAAAAGAATACAAGTGGAAATTATTCACACTTTCTCTTGAAAAGTATATCAGAAATTGCATAACAGTTTGTACCAATATTTTGTGTTTTACTTCACTTTTAATTAAAAGTATTACTCAAATATTTAAGTGTACATTAAAAATGTTTGCCATAATGTTGTATTTTCATACTGCAGATATCATATCTTTTTCTTGAAAAAAACAAAGAAAACTATTTTTAGTATGATACAAGTCTGTGTTTTTTCATCATAGCTAAAAATTTCTGTTTTAACACTTAGTCATACAGTAAAAAAGATGAATGTATTCCCTGTACAGCCATTTACCATCTGGTTAAGCAAATGCACTTAAAGATACTTCTGCAATTGTGATCAAGTGACAGCATATCTAAGCGCAGACAGAGTTTGGATGCTAAAATGATGATTGTACAGCTGTAGTTGGCGTCATTAGAGACCAATAAAATCTTTATGTTCCATTTGGATGGCAAGGACCTTATCAAAGAGAAGCTTGAATGGCTAAATAACAAAGAAATGATCCATTTAGCAGTTGTTTTAAATTTAAGACAGATAATGGAACTTCTAAGTCATAATTAGCTTTTAACACTGGAAAGACTGTTTTCAAGTTCTATACTGCATTCTAATATTTTAAACTTGTCTTCTTACCATAATTCTTTGATTAGGGTTTTGCTTCATTTTTTCTAATGCTATTATCAATGTCAGCTGAAGTCATCACATAATCCTTAACAGCTAAGCCCCTGAAATTATCAGAATGCTTTCATACAATTTTCAATTAAATAGTACAATTAGAAAAAATTACCAAATGTCTTTTGCCTAGTAAAAAATAAGCAGACTTACAGTTTTATTTTCCTATCAGGTAATTCAAAACCATTTCTCAACATTGGATATTTATTGCATTCTGTGTCAACAGGGTAATTTCTAAATAGCTATGTAAGGTCTATTAAAACAGAACAAATGAGCACAGCATACTGCTGACTGATCTGCAGTATGAGCAGTAATCCCTTAGAAATCACTCTTACAAATTTTCAGTGCTCTGAGTTGACATGGGCAGTTTATACATATATATTTTCTTACTCTAAAGAGTCATGTTTCAAACTGGAGGACAAAACCAACTTTTTACTTCTGCAAAATTAATATTAGTCAGACCCTCCTAGAAAATGCCTATAGAGCTTAAATTCTATACATGGTAAACAAAACAAAAGCAAGTATAACTTTAATATTTTGATAAACTCAATTATAAAATTATTGAAGTTAGGAGTTAGAATACAGTTGTAAGTTTTAGATGAATGGATATTACCATTTATCCAATTCTATGTTATTATAGTCATGGAAAATAAAAGTTAAATCTAAGATGAGTGTTTAGATAAGGCTACACTGTAAGCAATGGAACACAGATTAATGTCAGGCTTTCCTGACTCCAGAGTTCCATTTCCTTTCCATGACACTATAAAGTTATTAGTCCTAGCTTTAAAAACAACAGAATGTTTCTTCATACTCATATAACTATAGGATCACCCCCAATGTCCATTTTAATGTAGTATTTGAACAACTAAAAAAAAAACCTTATTTTTGTTATTTCTATGTGTTTGCCTGTGGACAAACGTACACATGCTTCTTCAAAATGCATTTATGTGAATGCACACACACACACAAACACACAAACACAAATTAATTTATGTGTGCATATTTACACTGTATCCCATGTTGTACATGAAGCTGCTATAAGACAGGAAATTATTTTCTTTAATTTTCCTAGCACCATAGACTGAAGAGGCTGGTTTTTTCCCCATGGCATATTTTTTTGCTCCTTTGTCTATGCATAAGAATGAATCTGAGATGTGAACTCTTACCATATACTAAAATTAACTGAAAAATGGATTAAAGACCTTCATATAAGACCCAAAACAATAAACTGTACAGAAGAAAACATTGGTACTAAACTTAGAGACCCAGGGCTCAAGGAAGACTTCATGAACCTGACCTCAAAGGCAAGGGAAGTATAAGCAAAATTAAATCAATGGAACTACATCAAACTAAAAACAGAAAAAGAAACTATCAATAAAGCAAAAAGACAACCACCTGAACGGGAGAAAATATTTGCAAACAACGCATCTCCTAAGGGTCTAATATCTGAAATATATAACGAACTATTAAGACAACAACAAAAAAATGAACAACCCAATTAAAAAGTGGGCAGAGGACCTGAACAGACACTTTCCCAAGAAGAAATACAAATGTTCAGCAGATGTATGAAAAAATGCTCATCCTCGTTAGCTATCAGGGAAATGCAAATCAAAACCACAATACCACCTCACACCTGTGAGAATGGCTATTATCAACAAGACAAGGAATAACAAGTGCTGGAGAGGATGTGGAGAAAAAGGAACTCTGGTACACTGCTGGTGGGAGTGCAAACTGGTACAACCACTGTGGAAGGCAGTGTGGAGGTTCCTCAGAAAATTGGGAATGGAGCTACCATATGACCCAGCAATCCCCCTTCTG